>CM042693.1:135094147-136315492 GCA_023614405.1 Avena insularis | reverse complement strand
ATTATAATAAAAAAACTGAAGGAGCTAGAGAAAGAAGCATACAAATTAGTGGGCAAGAGTTTCTCGCTAAATGCAAATGCTGACATAGCTGACATTCTTTTTACACACTTAAAACTGCCAGTCCCAAAAGGTTGTGAGAAAGGAAAGTTGCATCCTAGCACTGACAAGCAGTGTCTAGACCATCTAAGGTATATATTTTTCTTTTCCTCATTGTCGCAAGATAAACATTTTTTTCATGCTTAGTAACTGTTATTCTGATGATTGTTTTGTCAATCTGAAGTGAGTTTGTGAATCGCATCAGGCTAAGACACTAGTCAGTCTCAGAGGATTTACATCTACACTATATTATTCACTTTAAATTGCGCACGAGCCGATTGTTACGGAGCATACTGACCTCTCTCTAATCAGTGCATAAGAGCATCTCTAGCCCTTCCCGCAAAACTTAACTCCCTATACCACCTCCCTAAACATAACTCCCAATAAGTTGAGGGTTTGGGAGGCTTGCAGTCCTAGTCCTCCCCTAGACTTAACTCCCAATAAGATTTCCGTTGGTATTTTCTCGTCCTTTTTCATACATAAACTACATTTGTCCAACATATCAATTCAAACCTTGATATTTTGAATGCACACATTTCACCATCATTTCAAATCCATTGTTTTCACATTTAAAAATTCTAATTCAGACACAACATAGTATCCAAATCAATAACATAGGACATCAAAGTGCATAAATTTATCAAAATGCTAACTAAAGCAACATATGGACCGCCTCCAAAGGGTAATCCTCAAAATCATCCATCAAAACCAATACGGTTTCATCAAGGGCAGGACGATTCAAGATTGTCTTGCTCATGGTTTTTAAAGCGTCCTCTTTAGGACGCCTAGGCGACGCCTAAGCGTCAAAGCGCCCCCCCTCCGCTTTGCAAAAACGACCGCTTTAGGCGCCTAGGCGTCCAAAGCGCCCGCCTAGGCGTCCAAAGCGCCCGCCTAGGCGTCGCCTAGGCGTCCAAAGCGCCCGCCTAGGCGCCAAAGCGCCCCCAGGTCGCTTTAAGACGCCTTAAAAACCATGGTCTTGCTTGGAGTTTTGAATTTCTTCACCAATGCCATCAGTCTAAAAGAGAAATCATAATCCTCAAACTAGATTTTGCCAAAGCTTTTGACATGATCGAACATGACGCGATCTTATCCATGGTAAAACATTATGGCTTGGATGATCGCTTCCTTGGATGGATTAAATCTATCCTTGCGTCTGGCACTTCTTTGGTCCTCCTGAATGGAGTTCCTGGGAAAACTTTCCATTGTCGTAGGGGGCTGAGGCAAGGTGACCCTCTCTCGCCCCTCCTCTATGTCTCTACGGCGGACCTCCTTCAAAGTGTCATCAACAAAGCTTGCCAGAGTAACCTCCTCCATCACCCCATTCCTTCGGTTAATGGAGATTTCCCGATAATCCAGTATGCGGATGATACCTTGTTAATTATGCAAGCCTGCCCTCGACAACTCCTCTTTCTTAAAGGGATTCTAGAAACCTTTGCACAATCCACTGGTTTGAGGGTGAATTTTTCCAAGTCCTGCCTTCTTCCCATTAATATTCCTAATGAGAAAGCGACTCTCCTGGCGGGCCTTTTTGGATGCAAGCTAGAAACGTTCCCCTTCACCTATCTTGGCCTCCCTCTTGGCCTGAGCAGACCTCGCATTCGCGACCTTGGACCTTTATATTCAAGAATCAATCACCGCCTCACTGCCACCGCCTCCTTCCTCTCTCTTGATGGAAGAATCATGGTGACTAAGGCTATTCTTAGCTCCCTACCCACTTTCTACCTCTGGACCTTTAAACTTGCAGATGGAGCCATCGAAATTGTGGATAAATCCAGAAGAATTGGTGTGTGGGGTAAAATGAACAACTCTAGTAGACCAAATCTTTAGCGGCTTGGGACTTAGTATGCAGGCCGAAATCCAAGGGAGGTCTTGGCATTACCAATCTCTCGGTCCAAAACGAGGCCCTTCTTTTGAAGTTCTTGCACAAGTTTTTCAACAAGGAGAACATCCCTTGGGTCCACTTGCTTTGGAGAAACTGTAATAATTCCACGCCGCAGGCTACAAATATCCAAAGCTCCTTTTGGTGGAAGGACATTATGAAACTTTGCTCAAAGTACAAAAGGATTGCATCTTGTTCGATTGCTGCGGGCGACACCGCTCTTTTCTGGAGTGACAATTGGAGCGCGGATCTCCTAATGACAAAGTTTCCTAGGCTCCACTCTTTTGCTATTGATAAACTAGCCTCGGTTAAGGATATCCTTGACCTGGATGATCCCACTGATGCTTTTCACCTCCCTCTATCTACACAAGCGTTTGAGGAACTCCATGAGCTCAACCACCTTGTTAACCAAACAAGATCCACCCGGAATGTTAATGAATAATGATAATGACTTATGGTCATATAGCTGGGGTGCACACTTCTCTGCAAACAAGATATATCATCTAAACTTTGAACACCTTCAAGCCCCCATCTTTTCCTCCTGGATATGGAATGTACTCCCAAAATTAAATCTTCCTTCTGGCTCCTCGCCAATGACCGTCTGAACACAAAGGAGATGCTGCTAAGGAAATCTTTTTCTCTTGACGATAATGGCATTTGCAGCCTCTGTGACGAGGGACATCTTGAAACCAGAGACCATCTTTTTTGGCGCTGCAGCTTCAGCAAGCAATGTTGGCTTTCCATCAACTTCAGGCTTGAAGACAATCTCGAACTCTCTCAGTTGATGGCCACTGCTAAATCCAACTTTTGAAGGCCGTTCTTCTTTGAGGTCTTTGCAACCGCCTCCTGGAATTTATGGAAGCAAAGGAATGCCCTTATTCTTGATAATGTCACTCCCTCTATTAGCGCTTGGTCCTTTTCTTTTAAAAGAGACCTCTTCCTTCTCTCTTACAGAATGAAGGATGATATGAAATCATATCTTGTAGCCTGGCTAGACGCTTTGTAACTCTCTTTGGGCTATGCCCTGGGCTAAGCCCTCTTGTACATCCCCCTTCTTGTAAATATTCTTTTCTCTTTAATATAAAGTTTTTTACTGTCGGGGCCTCCCCTACAGTTTTCAGATCAAAAAAATCAAAAGCCGCTACTATCACTACCACAAGGCTCTAGTCTTCTCACTTCCTTTGAGCACCATGTAAAAATGCATCAAAGTGAAGGGCTTGTTTCCATTTCTCTTTTCTTTTGCTTCTATTGCTCTTCCAAAGTGAAGCGGCGACAGCGATGTAGGCATCTCCTGAGTCGCCATGCCATCCGTTGGAGTTTGCGGGCCACGACGGCACTTCCACACGCAGTACGGAGGGATGGAAGGCAAGCCAATCGCGATGGAGGGCTTGGGGATGGTCCTTCTATCACGCACCCGCGTGGCTTGACATTCCTAGTCGCTACCAGTCGGAGCAAGTCTCCTTCTATCACGCAAGTCAAGTGTCTGACTTTGTTAGTTTGGTCGTTGCAGCCAGCCACACTTGCTATACTGGATGCCTTGAGAAATTCAATACATGGGTGATGGCGACATATACACCTCACATCATCATGCAACTGATTGTGAAGAAATGCATTTTTTACATCGAGCTGAGAGATGAACCACCCTCTGGGTGCGGAGAGGGGTCATGTGATTGTTTCCTTGGTTTTTTTTCAACCTGCAGCTACTCAATATTCCCTGTGTTCCAAAATATAGTGCACATAATTTTTTCCTAAGTCAAACTTTGCCCAAGTTTATAAAAAAATCAACATGTATAATACCAAATCAAAATCATATTTTGATTAGATGCATCAGAAATCTATTTTCATATTGTATTTACTTAGTATGTAGACGTTGATTTTTTCCATAAACTTTGTGAACTTTAAGTCTGACTTAGGACAAAATCTGTATACAATATATTTTGGAATAGAGGGAGCTACAACAATGTCTTGGCAAAGTAGACAAGAGTAGCTCTAGTTGAACTCGTCTGTTATACCAGTATATTTGTTGAGGTGGGATTCAGTATATGTGAACACCTTATTTAGTTCGTTTTTTGATAGAGAGCATCTTCTTTTCCAGGGATTTACACCCAATTATCTCAGTAATTAAGGAACATAGAACATTGGCCAAACTGTTGAATGGCACATTGGGGTCCATCTGTTCACGGGCTCAGTTGTGCAGTCAATCCCAAAGGTACATCATACATGGAAATTGGCTGCAAACGTCAACTGCTACAGGCCGTCTATCGATGGAAGAACCTAATCTCCAGGTTACTTACCTGTTTTGTTTTGTTTGGTCTAATTTTCTTTTATATCTACCAATAACTGAACTGTTTGAATTATCATTTGTAGTGTGTTGAGCACGTGGTGGATTTCACAACAGGAAAGAATGATAAAGATTTCACAAGCATGTCAATGGTTGATGATCATGAAATCAATGCCCGCGAATTTTTTGTTCCCACTCAAGTATTGCTCAATTCAACCATTCTTTTCTTGTTGAATACTCCTAAAACAGACATAATTATAATTTCGTGGCCTCTCTTTTAACAGGATAACTGGTTGTTGGTAACAGCTGATTACTCTCAGATTGAGCTGCGCTTTATGGCACATTTTTCCAAGGATCCTGTATTGATCGAGCTTCTAAGTAAACCAGATGTTGATGTGTTTACTATGATTGCTTCAAGATGGATTGGCAAAGAAGAGTCCTTGATCTCGTCAAAGGACCGAGAAAGCACAAAAAGATTTATTTATGCCATTCTCTATGGAATGGGTGCCAACTCCCTTGCAGAACAACTTGAATGTAGCCCAGAGGAAGCTGCGCAAAAAATTCAAAGTTTTAAGAGATTCTTTCCCGGCGTTTCTTCGTGGCTACAAGAAGCTGTGGCATCATGTCGCCAAAAAGGGTGAGCTTGGTTTTCAGTAGAGTTTCTGCTTTTAGTATCTGGTACATGTTCTCTTTGTTGATACTAGTTCAGAATTGATCATTAGGTCAATAAAAAATAATATTACTCCAAACATGTTTATTAAGCATTCACATGTATCTCCTGATTGCTTTTCCAACATTAGGATACAACTGCCTTCTTTGGCAACTTTCAAGGGAAATTGAGAATTGTCCATGATAACTTTGGTTGGTGTTCTAAATATAACTTCAAAGTTTCCTATGAAGTCATCTGATCTTGCATGTTCTTATGTAACATCAGTGCCTATCTTGTCTTAGGAATGCCATTTCTTATCTCCAAAGATGAGGTAGTCTACCTAAATACTGTACAGTAATGTAGTTCTATCCAGGGTTCAAGAAACTGCTTCTTTTCCTAGTTATCTCTTTTCGTTGAGAATGTTCTAAACTTAGTAATTTGAAACTTGGAGTAGATACTAGAGGCGTTTTTGAGCATTTTGAAGGAAGGGCCGACTGTTTTCGGCAAAAACCAGCGGTTCTGGCCACTGGTTTTCTGACCCCTGGTTCTATCCAAAATCAGTGATATATGTGCTTTCTCAACATCTTTCTTATTCACATGCATCACCTTGTTATGGAATATGGATTCTCCACTCCACTTCCTTTTCGTACCTGTGCATCAAAGTTTACTCAGGGTAACTTCAGAATTATAATATCTTCCAGATATGTGGAGACTTTGATGGGACGGAGACGTTTTCTTTCCAAAATTACTGCTGGAAATAGCCGAGAAAAAGCTAAAGCACAGAGACAAGCAGTTAATTCTATTTGCCAGGTTAGCACACTATCATGTGCTGTCTTGCTTTAGTTTCTAGGTTCATTGTATTAACACACTATCATGTGCAGGGTTCTGCTGCTGATATTATCAAGGTGGCTATGCTTAAGCTTCATTCTGTAATTACCAGTGGGAGTAGCACAGTTGATTCCATGGATGGGCTTATGCAGAACTTTTCAGGAATCAGAGGGCACTGTCACCTTCTTTTGCAGGTATGATTATCACCCATTTTCCTGGATTTCTGTCTATTTATTTTTTAAATATAGATAGTTTCAAATCGTGTTTTTGCATTTTGTAGGTGCATGATGAACTTGTGCTTGAAGTTGACCCGTCTATGGTAGCAGAGGCTGGAAAGCTACTACAGATAAGCATGGAAACTGCAGCTTCACTCTTGGGTATCATTTTCTGGGCAAACTGTATGTTATCGGATGATTTTCATTTTTAAAGCTAAAAACTGAATTACTGTTTGTTTCTTGTTCTAGTACCCTTACGTACTAAAATAAAGGTCGGGAAAACATGGGGTTCTCTTCAGCCGTTCCACCCAGAGCCTTGATGATATGATAGATGCCACTCCGATTACCCATGAAGTTCTGATTAACTTGTAAGTTCTGACTTCTCTAAAGCAATGTTGATCTACCAATAACGCTACTTTGGCTATGGGCTTCGCATAAAAACACGTGCCTTACTGCATACCTTTCCTATTTGTTTTGATGAAATTATTCGCCTTTTATCTCGTTTGGGTGTCTCTGAAACTTGAATTGAAACAGGTCATGCTTTCTGGTTGTCAGATCAGACGGTGATTGCCCTATGAAGGTGATTATCCTGTCATTTACCCATTCAGAGGTTCTCAGCGGCAAGAGGACACGATGAGTCTGCGCGCAGTCCTTCCAACTTCTTCGAGGATATCCACTAAGCAAGCTATATATATATATATATATATATATATATATATATATATATATATATATATATATATATATATATATATTCTACGGACGCATTATTGGAAGTGTATGGCATCTAGTTTGCTGGGAAATCTGAGAGAGCGGAATCGATGCGCAAGAAAGGGCTTCCCATCTTGGGAAACCTCCTATGTTAGGGATGAGGCCGCCCACTGAAACCTAGTTGGGGCTCCATTCCCGTTGATCCTGACTTGGCTGTGGTGCAGCAAAGCTTTGCTCCCCGTGGCTTAGGCACCCTCATGTCCAGTGTTTGTTTTCTGCGTATACTCATTTTTGGTTTGTTGTTGTACATAAAAAATACTAGGTGTTAACTGTGCAGATCTGTACATATTATACAACTGAATTGCTGGAAGGGGCAGAGCAATAGTTTTGATGCGTACATATTTGCCCCTAGATACAATCAATGTTTGAACGATCGTATTTGTAGTTGTATTACTTCTGTACATTGAAGGCAATACAAGGTGTTTTTATAACACACGGCGTATTATGCTTCCTTAAGATAAGGGTTCAACCAACAATTACTAACACAAGGTGTTTTCTTAACAGTTGTGTCTTTTGATTTGAATTCAGAAGTATAGACTTTTAACATTTCAATAGAGCAATCTCTTTCTCAATTCTGTTCAGTGGTGGCCCCTGGACAGTTTTAAGCCATCCAGGGCACCAGGGTGATCCAATCTCTCCCTATCTCTTCATGTTGGCAGCTGAATGCCTTTCGTGCCATAAGTTTTTTTTTTGGTTAAGATATTGTTTCAGGTGTTGTGTCATAGTGTTGTATCGCCGCATATAAATTAGTTAAGTGAGCCAAAGGTAGTCCAGTCCGCTTGTTAGATTGAATTGAATCTTATATAACCTACATAGCTTAAGAGAAAATAATAATAGTCTAAGTGGACCTCAAATGTATAAATAAGAGTCGACTCCATGATTATTAGTTCATAACCCTAGTGCGCATTCCCATTTTGGGTGGAATAGATCTATTAATTCTTCTATTTCAGTTAGTAAGAGGGATCTTGAACTAAGACCTAGCAGCTAAAAGAGGGTATCTTGAGCAATTGCAAGAATAGGGTTCATTGATATTCCTGGTATAGTTGATGCTATCACACATACAGTCATAATTTGATGGAATTGTTTGATCTTTGTTTATCGAGATTGTGTCTTAGAACTATTATATGACTATTTGAGGCTTAGCTCATTTGGTTTATCCAGGTTTTGGTCCCTTTTTAATTTGTTTGATACTTTGGATTTGAGCCCAGAACATTTTTTGACTTTTATTTTGTTCATCTTTAATTTACTCGGTAACCAGTAAGTACTCTCTAAAAGACCGTAGGTTTTTCATTCTCTCCTAAACTACGGCTCCACTAGTGAGTGCCAATTTGACTCATGAGCTCACTATGAGTAGCCTTATACTTTGGAGTATACGTGCTGATGAGTGGGCAACCTCGTTGACCTATCCGTGGGATGTGTCGGTGTGATTCTTGTTCTCACTGTCTGTTTGATGTATTGATGGGAAAGCACATGACATAGGTGGAGAGGATGACATGTTCGTGTTTTTGCAGATTTGGCCTATCGGATTGGAGGGCTATCTATAGTGTGCATGTCCCCAAATTTGGATTCTCCATTTTGAACCTTTCATCTTCGCAGGCCGTTGATTCGTTTCCTCTTTTGTTGCCGTTGGTGTCCCGGTGTTGTGGGAAGGTGTTGTTGCCCCACCCCTATTTTAAGGTTTTTGCTAAATGAACAAACCTAAGATTCTTCCCCCATTTTAAAGTTTTTCTAAATTCAATCTAAATCATATCCCCATGACATTATCTTCCTTTTCATGGGCCAAATAATAACTTTATGTTTTCTTTGTAAAATTGTATTGGAGCCATTGATGGTACACATATTCCCATGACCATTTCAAGTGACAAAGATGCGCCCTTTAGAAATATGAAGAAGACACACGGCTAGAATTTCATGGTCACGTGTGACTTTGACCTAAACTTCACCTTCATCTCCTGTGGTTGGGAGGGATCTTCGACTGACGCTAAGGTTCTTAGGTCAGCACTTCTCAAAAGGGTTTAAGGTGCCTCATGGCAAGTTCTATTTTGTAGATGGTGGCTATGCAAATACTCCATTTTGTATTGCACCATACCATGGTGTTCGGTACCATTTGAAGGAGTTTGGGCGTGGTCCCTATGCACCCCAAACTTTAAGGTGCCTCATGGCAAGTTCAATCTCCGCCATGCCATATTACAGTATCATATTGAGCAAGCATTAGGAGTCTTGAAGAAACGCTTTCCCATTCTCAAAGTGGGAACACATCACACATTAGAGAATCAAATAAAGTTACCGGCGGCTTCTGCAATATTTGAAGGGTTTCGCGGCATAGTAAATCAAAATTTTCTACGGATGCGAACAAAGGGGAAGCCAAGATCTAATCTAGGAGATGCAAACAACGAGAGAGATTGGATTAGATCTTCATACCCTTGAAGATTCGCATAGCGGAACGTTCGACGGAACGTGGGTGATGTAGTCATACTCGCTTCTCCTCCTCGCGATCTGATCCGATCTAGCACCACAAGTGGCGGTGCCTCTGTGAGATGCACACGTGCAGCACCTCGACGTCTCCTCCTTTCTCGGACCAGCAAGTATGGTGGAGAGACGGATTGGATCTACAACACGACGGCGTGGTGTATATGGTGGAGAATTTCTGCAGCAGGGCTTCGCCTACAAACGGTCGGGAGGGAGAGAGGAGGGCAGCAGGGCGGCTAGGGTTGGAGGGGAAGGTGTAGGGGTGGTGCGCCCCCAGCCCTCTTTATATAGAGGGGTGGGGAGCAGCCCTAGCCCCTCCCCCAAGCCCAAACCGGCGGCCCCAAGGAGGAAGAGTGGGGGGGCAAGGAACCCCCCCTTCTAGAAGCTCTATCCAGGGTTTAAACCCTCTTTGGCCGGCTGGGCCCTATGGGGCCTTGTGCCCCTGGCCAAATGCGGCCAGGGCACTCCCTCATAGGCCCATGCCCCCTCCCGGAAGGTGGGGCCACGTTGGTCCCCTTCCGGAAGGTTCTAGAAGCTTCCGGTACAATACCGATTAACCCAAAACAATTCCGAACTTCAAAAACTGCACTGCCTTATATGAATCTTATTCTCCGGACCACTCCGGAACCTCTCGTGATGTCCCGGATCCCATCTGAGACTCCGAACAAAAACTCATAAACCAATTATCCAATCTATCCTAGCATCGAGACACGTTAAGTGTGTGACCTCGGTTCGAGAATATGCGCATATGATCTTCTATCAATAATCAGCGGGTCCGAAACCCATATTGACTCTCACACATTCATCGATGATCATATCGGATGAACCACGATGCCAGGATTCAATCAATCCCATATATATATTCCTTTCGTCTCGCGATATTTTACTTGCGAGATTTGATCGCTACCGTCATACCTAGTTCAATCTCGTTCACAGCAAGTACTTTACTCGCTCCGTAATCCGATATCACTTTTGATTAACTCCTTAACCACATGCTTGCAAGCGGTGTTGATATCGACACGAAAGGGCCCAAGTATATCTCTCCGACTTGGGAGGGACAAATCCCATCTCGATACATACAACCCAATGATACTTTCCGATCACCTGAGAGACACCTTTATGATCACCCTCTCATAGGATGACGTTTGATGACCTCAAAGCTTTCTTCGGATACCATGGAGTTGTATCATCTCATGGTCTAAGGAATACAATATTTGACATAAGAAAAGCTTCGCAAAAACGAACACGATGACACGATCTAATTGCTTCGCTTAGTTTGGGTCTGTCCACCATATCATTCTCCCAATGATATGATCTCATTATTAATCGACAACTCATGTCCATGGTTAGGAAACCTTAACCATCATTAATCAATGAGCTAGTCCATAGAGGCGTACTAGGGACACGGTGTTGTTCACAAACCACACAAGTATTAAAGTTTCCGCTTAATACAATTCTAGCATGGAATATAAACATTATCATGAACAAGAATTATAATAATAACATCTTTATTATTGCCTCTAGGGCATAATTCCAACAGTCTCCCACTTGCACTAGAGTCAATAATCTAGTTTACATTTGGCAACAATCTCACACCCATGGCACTGAGGTGCTGATCATGTTTTACACGTGGAAGAGGTTTAGTCAATGGATCTGCGACATTCAGATCTGTATGTACTTTGCTAATCTTCAGATCTCCATCTGCTATATAATCTCGGATTATATGAAACTTGCGATTGATATGCTTGGTCTTTGGATGATATCTTGGTTCCTTAGCGAGTGCTATGGCGCCAGTGTTGTCACACAATATCTCCAGTGGGTCCAATGCACTTGGAACCACCAAGCTCAATGATGAAGTTTCGATCCAAACTCCTTCACTTGACGCTTCGCAGCAGCCATGTATTCCGCTTCTCATCAGATCCCGCGATCACGCTTTGCTTGCAGCTTCTCTAGCTCACAGCTCCTCCATTCAAAATAACACGTATCCTGTCTGAGATTTAGAATCATCCTTGTCGGTGTCAAAACTAGCGTCGACGTAACCTTGTACGACGAGCTGTTCATCACCCCATAGACTAAGAACATTTCTTTAGTCCTATTTAGGTACTTTAGGATGTTCTTCACGGCTGTCCAAAGGTTCCACTCCTGGATCACTTTGATATCTGCCGTCAAACTAAGAGCATTGGACACATCCGGTCTAGTACACAGCATGGCATACATGATAGAACCTATGGCCGAGGCATAAGGCACTTTGCTCATAGCTTCCCTATCATTTATCGTAGCTGGACACTGAGACTTGCTCAATATCTTACCTGACAACATCGGCACTGAACCTTTCTTTGCCTTATCCATTCGAACCTTTTCGTAACTTTGTCTAGGTATGTACTGCGCTTAAAGCTATCAGCGCCTTTGTCTATCTCTATAGATTTTGATGCCCAATATATAAGCATCTTCACCTAGGTCTTTCATTGAAAAACACTTGTTCAAATAACTCTTCACATCGTTAAGCATGTTAATGTCATTTCCAATAATCAATATGTCATCCACATATAGTACCAGAAATGTCACCGAGCTCCCACTCACTTTCTTGTAGATGCAAGCTTCATAGCAATTTGGAACAAATCCAAAGCTCTTGATCACTTGATCAAAATGAAGGTTCCAACTCCGAGATGCTTGCTTCAGTCCATAAATGGAACGCTGAAGTTTGCATACTTTATCAGCATCCTTAGGATCGACAAAACCTTCGGGTTGCATCATATACAACTCTTCATCAATGTTGCCATGGAGGAATGCGTTGACATCCATCTACCATATTTCATAATCATGAAACGCAGCAATTGCTAATAAAATCCGAATGGACTTAAACATCGCTACGGGAGAGAAAGTCTCATCGTAGTCAACACCTTGAACTTGTCGAAAACCTTTCGCGACAAGCCGTGCTTTATAGACGGTAACATTACCATCCGCGTCCGTTTTCTTCTTGAAGATCCATTTGCACTCAACGGCCTTTCGGTCGCTAGGAGGGTCCACCAAAGTCCATACTTGGTTTTCGCTCATGGATCCCAGTTCGGATTTCATGGCTTCTAACCATTTCTCAGAGTCTGGGCCCATCATCGCTTCCTCATAGTTCGTAGGTTCACTGTCTTCTACTAACAAGACAACAAGACAGGGTTGCCGTACCACTCAGGAGGGGCACGCGACCTTGTCGACCTGCGACGTTCAGTAGAAGCATCGTCCGAAGCTTCATGATCCTTGTCATTAGCTTCCTCTATTGTTGGTGCAGGCGGCACTGGAACAATTTCAGGTGCTGCGCTACTCTCCAACTCAAGAGAAGGTTCAATAACCTCGTCTAGCTCTACTTTCCTCCTACTCACTTCTTTCGAGAGAAACTCCTTCTCAAGAAAGGAACCGTTTCATGACAAACACTTTGCCTTCGGTTCTGGATAGAAGGTATACCCAATAGTTTCCTTAGGGTATCCTATGAAGACGCATTTCCGCTTTGGGTTCGAGCTTGTCCAGCATCAACTTCTTGACGTAAGCTTCGCATCCCCAAACTTTAAGAAACGACAACTTAGGTTTAGCACCAAACCACAGTTCATACGGTGTCGTCTCAACGGATTTAGATGGTGCCCTATTTAAAGTGAATGCAGCGGTTTCTAATGCATAACCCCAAAATGATAACGGCAAATCAGTAAGAGACATCATCGATCAGACCATATCTAATAGGGTTCGGTTCGCTGACACACCATTGCGCTTGTGGTGTTCCGTGGGTGAGTTGCGAAACGATTCCGCTTGCTTTAAGATGCGTGAGAAAATCGTAACTCAAATATTCACCTCCACGATCAGATCGTAGAAACTTAATCTTTCTGTTACGATGGTTCTCCACTTCATTCTAAAATTCCTTGAACTTTTCAAATGTTTCAGATTTATGTTTCATTAAAGAGATATACCCATATCTACTTAAGTCATCGGTAAAAGTGATAAAATAGCGATATCCACCGCGCGTCGAAACACTCATCGGTCCGCATACATCAGTATGTATGATTTCCAACAAGTCCGTTGCTCGCTCCATCATACCAGAGAACGGGGTTTTGATCATCTTGCCCATGAGGCATGGTTCGCATGTGTCAAATGATTCAAAATCAAGAGACTCCAAAAGTCCATCAGAATGGAGTTTCTTCATGCGCTTTACACCAATATGACCTAGACAGCGGCCACAAATAAGTAGTATTATCACTATCTACTTTGCATCTGTTAGCCTCAATGTTATGGATGTGTGTTTCATCCCTTTCGAGATTTAGAAGAAATAAACCATTCACAACAGGTGCATGACCATAAAAGATGTTACTCATATAAATAGAACAACCATTATTCTCCGATTTAAATGAATAACCGTCTTGCAATAAACAAGATCCAGAAATAATGTTCATGCTCAACGCAGGCACATAATAACATTTATTAAGGTTTAAAACTAATCCCGAAGGTAAAACTAAGGAGAGCGTGCCGACGGCCATCACATCAACTCTTGATCCGTTGCCAACGCGCATCGTCACCTCATCCCTCGCAAGCCGCCGTCTATTCCGTAGCTCCTGTTTCGAGTTACAAATATTAGCAACTGAACTAGTATCAAATACCCAGGCACTACAACGAGGGCTAGTAAGGAAAACATCAATAACATGTATATCAAATATACCTTTGATGGTGCCAGCCTTCTTGTCCGCTAAGTACTTCGGACAGTTGTGCTTCCAGTGACCCTTGTCCTTGCAATAGAAGCACTCAAAGGTCCGGCTTAGGACCAGACTTGAGCTTCTTCTCAGCAGGGGCAACGCGCTTGCCGCCGCCTTTCTTGAAGGGCTTCTTTGCACCCTTACCTTTCTTGAAGGTGGGCTTGTTGACCATCAACACATGATTATCCTTTTTGATGTCCACCTCCGCAGCCTTCAGTTTAGCGAAGAGCTCGGTGATCGTATCAGTGGAACCAATCTGATTGTGAGTCACTACAAAACTTTTGTAGCTGGGAGGGAGTGATTGCAGAACCCTGTCAATCTTGAGCTCCTCCGAATCGTGCATTCCAGCTTGCTCAAAGCGTTGAGTTTAGCCGTCATCTTAATGGCGTGCTCACTAACGGAACTCCCTTCCTCCATCTTGCGCTTAAAGAACTTCTCGGAGATCTCATATCTCTCAACGGGCCTGAGTCCAAACATGGTTTTCAGCTCTTCGAGAATCTCAAAGGGCGGGATAGTCTTCAAAATGATTTTGAAGTTCTGTTCCATAGCAAACAACATGGTGCTCTTAATCACACCATAATCATCTTTCTTGGCGCCGATAGACAACTTTCTCATCGGTAAGCGATTGCTTTAGGGGGTCACCTAACGCTTTCCCAAGGACATAGTCCTGTTGACCATCAGAGAGAATGATTCTTAGATTGCGAAACCAATTGGTGAAGTTAGACCCATTGTTTCTAAGCTTTTCCTTCTCAGCGAAAACGTTGAAGTTGAAGTTGGATTTAGCCATTTGATCTACAATATTTGCAAGTACAATTTAGACTATGTTCATGATAAATAGTTCAACTTAATCAAATTACCAGATGAACTCCCACTAAATTCAACATCCCTCAAGTTGTTTAGTGAACATGATCCAAATTCACCACACCTAATCCGATCATCACGAGAAGAGATGTGGTTTCAATGGTGGACAACGATGGCGGTTCGATCATATCATTCATATGACTCATGCTTAACCTTTCGGTTCATGTGTTCTGAGGCCATGTCTACATGCTAGGCTCGTCAAGTTAGACCCAAGTATTTCCAAGTGCAAAACTGGCTTGCACCTGTTGTATGCGACGAGAGTCTATAGCACCCGATCATCACGTGATGCTTGGACACGACAAACTTTAATAGCAGTGCATACTTGGGGAGAACACAGTTTTTATCTTGATCTTTAAGTGAGGAATCATCTTATAATGCTACCGTCGCGATCTAAGCATAATAAGATACATAAAAGGATAAACATCACATGCATAGAACTTTATGCGACATGGTATAGCCAATCTTCGCGCAATGATCTCCATCTTGTGCGTTCCGGCATGATCTCCATCACTCCACCATGATTGCCTCCACCACGAATATCAACTACAATGTGGCATCCCGCAAAACCACTACTAGAAAATCGCGTTGTTTTTGTGCACTGCATCATCATGACTGCATGCTCATGTCATCATGCCACATTGCATTTGAGCATCGTCATCATCATGCATCGGTTTGTCTGAAACTATTTTCGAAAACCTATTTTGTTTTTTCTAATTAAGCCCCGTCTTTATTCAAATACAAACCCGGGTCTCCGGAATATTTTATTTCGTCTACCAGTGGTTTGCAAAAGCCCCGTTTTTAAATAATAAAACTTTTATTTTATTTTTAGGGGCAGCCAACCGGCCACCCCAGTTAAAACCTAATCTACCCAATCCTAGTCTACCCAGCCATTTCCCAGCCCTCCACCTCACCTCTCTGGCCACCTCACCCTAATTCCTACCCACCCTGCCACCTCACCAATCCATCACCCTCCCTCTCAGCCGACCCTCCCCCTGGTCCCACCTGCCTAGCTCCCTCTCTCTCCCCCCACTCCCCACACCACGCGCCCCACCCTCCCTGTTCACACATGCACACAACACGCACGCCACGGCCCCTGGACCCACCACCCGATCCCCACCCTCCTGGCCCCATCTACCGGGCCCATTTTCCCCACCTACCCCTCATTCTCCCTGCCGGCTCCCGCATCGCTCCTCCTCCCCGACGGTGCCCTCTCCTCCCGTGAGCATGCCGCAGCGTCCTCCCCACCTCGCGACGTGGCGCCGCCGCACAGCCCCGCTCCTCCGGCGCCCTCCCGACGGCGCCTGCGGCCACCGCCTCCCTCCTCGCCCCATCTGCCTCTCCTCTCGCGTCGCTGGCCCGGCCTCTCCTCCGACCGCCAAGCTCGCAGGGCCCCGCCGCCATTTCCTCCGCTGGCGTCGCCCTCGCGCCTCACCCTGCTGACGCCTCGCGACCCCGCCCTCCGCCTCTCCATCCGGCCGCGCCGCTGCGGGTCCCCGACTCCCTGCCGGCCTGTGCCTCGAGCGACCTCCCTCCTTCGCCCGGCCCAGCCGCCTCCTCGCTCACTGAGTCCGCCCACCGACGCCGGACGTCCATGCCGCCTTCCTCGTCCCTCTAGCTCGCCCGCCTCCAAGGCCGTCGTCCCATCCCCGAGCAGCCCCGTGATCTTCGTCCCCGACCGCCGAGCTCCTGTCGTGGATGAACTCTGCTGCCACCAAGTGCTGCCCTGCCAGACATGCTGGCCTCCTCGCCCAGGACATCATCGCCAAGGTCCCATGATCCGTTGCGCGTGCTGCCCTGCCAGACACGCTGGCCTCCTCGCCCAGGACATCATCGCCAAGGTCCCATGATCCGTTGCGCGTGCACCCTGCCTTCCCCCGAGCGTTGGCCTCGAGCATGCCGCGTGTGCCTCTGATCCTCTTGGTTCTGCTGCTAGCTTTCTCTTTGGTCTTGCCCTCTGGCCCAGTTTGGTCTCTGCTACCGAGGACCCTGTTTTGACGTCGCCGAGATCTACAGGAGGTGAAGGAACCCATCGAAACCCCAACCCAAGGCCGTCGAACCCCAAGATCGCCTTCACAGAATTCGTAACCTGAACCCCTCCGAGACCCAAGTTCGCCATCGAGCCCGACATCGGCAATCGGAGCCGGAACCCCAAGGTCTTCTACACGGACGCCAAGATCTCCGCCGGAAGGGACAAAACCAACGACATGAACCGACGTTCGCGGATGCGACAAGATCGTCTCTCGGACGCCAAGTTCTTCGACCCTGAAGACAGATCCATCGGAACGCCAAGACCTCCGTCTGAACCGAGTTCTTCGTCCTAGGCATCAAGATCCCCTACACGGATTCCAAGACCCCGGTACCTGTTCCACTCAAGTTCGTCGTCAGCGGCAAGATCGACCATTGGAAACCAAGATCTCCGGCACGACACGACAAGTCCCCATCTTGTGTCCGATCCCGCCGATCCCGTCAAACCCTGAGCCCGACCCCCCAACCCCTCGGAACCCCAAGATCTCCCGAACCCTATGTGTGACCCCTTTTCCTCTCGAGCCCTATTTTATAAATTAATACAAACTTGTTGCATATTAAAATTGTTCATGTCGCACGCATATCATGTGGTTTGGGGGCCTTATGTCGATTCACCTAAATTAAATATAATATGGGGCCCATATGCGGACAAATCTAGTCTTATATTGGTCCCATTTAAATTTGTGTAGCGCACCGAAGCCATGTTTTGTCTTGCTAATCCAACATTTAAATTGCGGGTATCTAAACAACATGAACCGTCTAAATAATTGTCGGAACCCCGGTTCCGCTTAATATGATCTAATGCCTCACACCTTTGCCATGTCATACATCATACATGCATCATGCCCGATCTTCCGTCGTGTATTAAATAGTGCATCCGGTGTTTGTGCTAGTGTTTTGCTTCTTCACGGACTAGGCCGATGAGTTGATGCGAGCGTCGACCCGACCTTCGGTTGAACCTTCGGCAATGTTTTCAGGCGAGCATCTCTCCCTTTCTACCTATCTTACTTTTGTAGTATTTATTCCCTCCTGTTGATCTATTGCTATCTGTGTTGCGATGCTCTAGTTTTCGTACCCGTGATATCCCTTGCAGCCTTATGTCGCCTTGGACACATCCTATTACCTGTTGTTTGGCAGATAGTTGGACTTGCGCGTCGTAATCGCTTGCTCAAGTGCTGTTGTGTGTCATCCAGTACCTCAGTTGTTGGAGAATTGCCGCATGTTTAACGTTGGAAATGATCATGGTTTAATTACTATTTAATAGAGATCATGGCTTTAATTACTGTTTAATAACTAAAATTGAAGTAGGTAAGCAGAGGCACAGGTGGGCAATAGATGTTATTTGGTTGTTAACCGTCCACTTGTGTCCCGTAGGACCCCGAGTACTTGATTCCTGTTCCTTGAATTTTCGCGCTATCCACATCCGGGAGGCTTATGGACCCCCCTCAGCCAGAGCTTGATTCCGTCTTATTTCTTGGGGCCACAAACTAGTTTGAGGTGTTATTTACTATCCTGTATTTATGCCATGTTTTACTGCTTTATTTAAATTGTGCGATGGATAGCACACTGTACTGTTTAGGATCGTGGCACGATTTCGCGGTATCGACAAGCCCAGTTTTGGGTTCCCAGTCGTTTACAGCCGTCCCCACAACCTTGAGTCCGTCTCGGAGCCGCCCGGCTTCGTTGCGGGTGTACTTCAAGGGGTGGCCCCCTAAAATATTTCTGAATCTTGTGAATGCTTTGTCGTGAAGGCCTCGTTGGGTTTTGATTTGGTTTTTCCGAGGTTGATCGAGTGTGTGTTGCTATTGGTGCACCCCGGCCGGGTAAAACTTTCTGAAAGCCGTGTCCGCGGTTATGGACGACTTGGAGCACAATTTCTTAATCATAGACAACTATAACTAAAGTTTACTGTTATAAATTGACTTGTATCCGATATGACTAGTAAACAGCTTCAACTATAACGGAATGGATAATAAAAATGCTAACAGCTGGTGTATCTGTGATGATGTGTGTCATACTATACCTGCCTAGTAAGTCTTGCAACTCCAATGGAATGTGATAAAAGTGCCAACAACTGCTGGGTTTTGGGATTCCTTAGGACAATTATATATGACTAGTAAGTGTTGTAACTACAATGGAATGTTTAACTAAAACTGCTCACTACTTATTTTATCAGGATGACTATCTGTACCTGACTAGTAATTGCTACAACGATAACTGAATAAATAAAACTGCCAACTGTATGAGTTCCTCGGTTGACTTCCTCGTTTGGTTACGGGGGGGGGGGGGGAACACCAGGATGGGTTTGTTTGGTGGTAGTACCAGGTTGGTTCCGAATAGGTCTCTCTTACCCCTCTCTGATTGCCGCCAGTTGTATCGAGTCTCTATAGGGTGTTTAGTGCATGCTGCCGCTGCCGCTTCAGACCACCATACCTATGTAGGCGAGGACCGCCGAATTCTAGCCTCGCCGTGTACTGGCCTCAGTACTGACCGCTCTCTCTTTTTCCTTTGCCCTTTGTCGGCACCCCTTTTGTTTAAGCAGGTTTTGAGGTCGACGACGTTAGCAGGGTTACCCTTCCGGCTTGGCCTGGGCAGGGTTGTGGACGCCATTGTTTATTCTCCAGGGCTCTTAGCTCAATTTGCATCTTGTCCGTACTCGGATGCTCTATCGTTTTCAAGGTGATTTGGATCTTTGTATCGTATATCTGTATTCTTGACTCTTTGAGTCGCTGTTGTATATATACCTGTTCTGTGGGTCCCATCGAGGACTGCTGTGTAATGTTAGTACTTCGTTTTCCACCCGCACGAAAGTGCCTGGTGGGCACCTTTGAATCGTTTCTATGTGGGTTTGGCGGGAATCGCTGAAACTTGCATAGGGCCGATTCTGAGGGTGTTACATACAACTATTGCTAACTACTTAGCGATAAAGTGAAACTATTACATGGCGCATAAGAAGTTGACACACAGGTCATACACAATTATAAAGACAACCATATGGCTCCTGCCGGTTGTGTACTCATCGACATGCAAGTAGTTAAACATTACAAAACATGATCATCGCATACATTATACACATCACATCTTGGGCCATACCATATCACAGAAAAACACTCCCTGCAAAAACAAGTTAGACACCTCTACTTTGTTGTTGCATGTTTTACGTGGCTTATGGGAGTAGATGCTAAGAACGATTCTTACCTACGGAAAGCCACAACGGTGATATTATGGTTGCCAAACTCCGGTGTTAATCCTATGACAACTATAGTGAGAGAAACTGACATCCACCAGCCGCATGTGTGGAACAAGCCACACGTCAAGTGCGGAGCCGGTCTCGCGAACGACGTCGCGTAAGGTTGGCCTGGACCGCTTCAATCTCACTATCCCACGTCATAAGAAGAACACAAACAAGAGGCTTGCAACAGAAAACATCAACGCCCGCAACAACCATGTTGCGTTCTACTCGTGAAACACATCTACGCATAGATCTAGCTCTGATACCACTGAAGGGTTTCGCGGCATAGTAAATCAAAATTTTCTACGGATGCGAACAGAGGGGAAGCCAAGATCTAATCTAGGAGATGCAAACAACGAGAGAGATTGGATTAGATCTTCATACCCTTGAAGATTCGCACAGCGGAACGTTCGACGGAACATGGGTGATGTAGTCGTACTCGCTTCTCCTCCTCGCGATTCGATCCGATCTAGCACCACAAGTGGCGGTGCCTCCGTGAGATGCACACGTGCATCACCTCGACGTCTCCTCCTTCCTAGGACCAGCAAGTAGGTGGAGAGACGGATTGGATCTACAACACGACGGCGTGGTGTTATGGTGGAGAATTTCTGCAGCAGGGCTTCGCCTACAAGCAGTCGGGAGGGAGAGAGGAGGGCAGCAGGGCGGCTAGGGTTGGAGGGGAAGGTGTAGGGGTGGTTTGCCCCCAGCCCTCTTTATATAGAGGGGTGGGGAGAATCCATAGCCCCTCCCCCAAGCCCAAACCGGCGGCCCCAAGGAGGAAGAGCGGGGGGCAAGGAAACCCCCCTTCTAGAAGCTCTATCTAGGGTTTAAACCCTCTTTGGCCGGCTGGGCCCTATGGGGCCTTGTGCCCCTGGACCAATGCGGCCAGGGCACTCCCTCATAGGCCCATGCCCCCTCCCGGAAGGTGGGGCCACGTTGGTCCCTTTCCGGAAGGTTCTAGAAGCTTCCGGTACAATACAGATTAACCCGGAACAATTTCGAACTCCAAAAACCGCACTGCCTTATATAAATCTTATTCTCCGGACCACTCCGGAACCTCTCGTGATGTCCTGGATCCCATCCAAGACTCCGAACAAAAACTCATAAACCAATTATCCAATCTATACTAGCGTCGAGACACGTTAAGTGTGTGACCCTGCGGGTTCGAGAATATGCAGGCATGATCTTCTATCAATAATCAACAGCGGGGTCTGGAAACCCATATTGACTCCCACACATTCATCGATGATCATATCGGATGAACCACGATGCCAGGATTCAATCAATCCCATATATATATTCCCTTCGTCTCGCGATATTTTACTTGCCCGAGATTCGATCGTCGGTACCGTCATACCTAGTTCACTCTCGTTCATAGCAAGTACTTTACTCATTCCATAATCTGATATCACTTTGTGATTAACTCCTTAACCACATGCTTGCAAGCGGTGTTGATATCAATTACCGAGTGGGCCCGAAGTATATCTCTCTGATTTGGGAGGGACAAATCCCATCTCGATACATACAACCCAACAGATACTTTCCGATCACCTGAGAGACACCTTTATGATCACCCTCTCATAGGATGACGTTTGATGACCTCAAAGCTTTCTTCGGATACCATGGAGTTGTATCATCTCATGGTCTAAGGAATACAATATTTGACATAAGAAAAGCTTCGCAAAAACGAACACGATGACACGATCTAATTGCTTCGCTTAGTTTAGTTTGGGTCATCCACCATATCATTCTCCCAATGATATGATCTCATTATTAATCGACAACTCATGTCCATGGTTAGGAAACCTTAACCATCATTAATCAATGAGCTAGTCCATAGAGGCGTACTAGGGACACGGTGTTGTTCACAAACCACACAAGTATTAAAGTTTCCGCTTAATACAATTCTAGCATGGAATATAAACATTATCATGAACAAGAATTATAATAATAACATCTTTATTATTGCCTCTAGGGCATAATTCCAACAATATTACATAACATCATCCATTTGCGTAAGGTAGATGAGGGTTGGTTGGATAATCAAACCAACTTAATACCTCTAGCAAACTATGTGGACCTTCTCGATGGTGATATTCCACAAAATCATCAAGTCAACAATGAAGGCAAAAATCTTAGAGACATGATTGTGAATCAGATGTGGGCGAATTACCGACATTAGTTAGTGGGAATGCAAGCCCTATGTGATGTAATAAAGTAGTGATATGTGAACTTATTTTGCTTCTTGTATGATGTAATAAACTAGTGTCATGTGAACTTATTTTTCTTCTTATGTGATGTAATAAAGTAGCCCATATGAACTTATTTTGCCTCTTATGTGAATCTCTTGCAATCTCTATTGGAGATATGCCCAAGAGGCAATAATAAAGTGGTTATTATTATATCTTCATACTTATGATAAATGTTTATATACCATGCTATAATTGTATTAACCAGAAACATTAATACTTGTGTGATTTGTAAACATAAAAGAGTCCTTAGTAAAGCCTCTTGTTAAACTAGCTTGTTGGTTAATATATGATCATGGTTTCTTGATCATGAACATAGATATGTTATTAACAACAGGGTCATATCATTAGGATAATGATGTGATGGACATACTCCTATAGTTAAGCGTAGCATAAAGATCAAGTCATTTAATATAGTTCATTTGCTACAAGCTTTCTGATACATAGTAACATAATTCCTTCGACCATGAGATCATGTTAATCACCATCACCGGAAGGATGCTTTGATGACATCAAACACCACACCGTAACTGGGTGGCTATAAATGTGGCATTGAGTGTTTGGAAAGTATGGGTTGAGGCACATGGATCAAGAGTGGGATTTGTCCATCCATATGACAGATAGATATACTCTGGGCCCTCTCGGTGGAATGTCATCCAATTAGCTTGAAAGCATGTGACTGGCTCACAAGGGATCACATATCACGGGAATGATAAAATAGTACTTATCGGTAACGAGGTTGAACTAGGTATGCAGAGATACCGACGATCAAAACCTCGGATAAGTAAACTATCGCGAGACAAAGGGAAATTGGTATCGTATGTAAGTGGTTCATTCGATTGCAAAGTAATCGTAGAAATATGTGGGAGCCATATGAATTTACAGATTCCTCTATTGGTTATTGATCGGAGAAGTGTCTCGATCATGTCCGCATAATTCACGAACCGTAGGGAGACACACTTAAGGATTCGATGTTGTTGAGTAGTTATGGAATGATGAGTAAAGAGACCGAATGTTGTTCGGAGTCTCGGATGGGATCCGGGATATCACGAGGAGATCCAGAATGGTCTGGAGAATAAGATTCATATAAGGAAAGTCCTGTTTCGGAGTTGGGGAATGATTCCGGTGTTTTCATCGGGAATGTTCTAGAAGGTTCCGGAAGGTCCGGCACTCCGGAGGGGAAGGGTACATGAATGTGTCATGACAATGTGGAATGGTTGCATCATGTACTAGGTATCATGGCTGGCAAAATAAAGGAAGAAATCAAATCCTAGTTTTAAAAGTCAAACGCCAATTTGAAAAGTCAAACGGCAAGTTTGCTTGGTGGAGGGAGAGTAGGAAACCTACTTGGGGAGGAAGTCCTCCTTCCTCCACCCGCCGGCCAAGGAGGCCGAGTTGGGGGAGGACTCCCTCCTCCCAACCGGTGCCCTCCCACCTATAAAAGAAGGGGCAGGGGTGCCCCCTCTTCCCTACACCCAACACCACCCAAACCCTAACCCTAGCCGCCGGCCTCCTGCAAGTCGCCGCCGCCCTAGGGTTTCTCCTAGCCACCGACTTGGGGCTTCCCCAAGCCCTAGGCTGCCGGCCAAGCTCCGCCCCTTGGTGCCCTCTATACCATAGATCGCCAAGGCCTCTCTCATACTCCACCATACTCGCTCCGGCTTAAGGCGAAGCCCTGCGAGATCTCCCCTCTACTTCTGGTACCACGCCGTCGTGCCGCCGGAATCGCGAGGAGAGTGCTACAACCTCCGCTGCCTGCTGGAACAAGGGAGAGGAAGGTCTTCATCGAGTAATAACGGTGACCGATCATGGAAGTGCCGAACGCATGGCCGAAGGATCGTCTACGTGATCTTGAGATCGGCAAGTGTACGACTAAATCACCCACGAGAATCTACTCTCGTTAACCGCTTTGGATCTTCGAGGGTTAGTATTCTATCGACTCGTTGCTACAATCTAGTAGATAGATCTTGGCTTGATCATAGATTAGATCTTGATTGTGTGTTCATGCAGTAGAATTTTTTTGTTTTCCATGCTACGAACCCCTACAGTGGTATCAGAGCCGTGTCTATATGTAGATCTGTTGCACGAGTAGAACACAATGGTCATTATGGGAGCTGATGCTTTTGTTGTCGATTGCTTCTTGTGTACTTTGCATCTTGCGGGATGGTGGGATGAAGCGGCCCGGGCTAACTTTACATGACATCGTTCATGAGACTTGCTCCACGCTTGACATGCAACTTGTATTGCATAAGTGGCTTTATGGTGCTGTTTCTCCCAACATAGTTAAGATTCAATTTACAACGGGTGATTGACAATACTAGTATCAATGTTGTGGTTCTTGTTCGTAAGTTAGAACGACACTTATTGAAAGCCCCAAACCACGTAAAACATGCAAAGAAAATTAGAGGCGTCAAACTTTGTTTTGCAGGGGTGTGCTGTGATGTGATATGGCCATGATTGTGATTATATATGATGTATGCAATGTCCCTTATTGTAAGTTGGCAACCGGCAGGAGCCATATGGTTTTTTTTAAAATTCCGTTAAGACCTGCATGTCTATTCAAAGAAGTTGTAATAGTTGATGCTAGTGGACGACAACCATGAAGCGGCGCCATTGACCTTGACGCCACACCGGTGATGATGGAGATCATGTTCGTGCTTGAAGATGGAGGTCAGAAGCACAAGAAGAAAGGCCATATCATATCACATATTATGAATTGCATGTGATGTTAATCCTTTTATGCATCTTGTATTGCTTTGTTCACGATGGTAGCATTATAAGATGATCCCTCAAGCATACAATTTCAAGTTTTAAAGTGTTCATCCTTAGTAAGAACTGTTGCTAAAGCTCGTTGTTTCGAAGCATCACGTGATGATCGGGTGTGTTAGATTCTGTGAGTGTATACAACGTGAGCAAGCCATATTTGTTCATGCGGAAGCTAAGGTTTGATCTTGACGAGCCTAGCATGTAGAGACATGGTCTCGTAACACGGATCACCGAAAGGTAAAGCATGAGTCATATAGTAGATATGATGAACATGTTGATTGTTCGCCATTGAAGCTACATCAACTCTCGTGATGATCGGTTTTGATGTGGTGGATTTGGTTCGTGTGATCACTAAAACAATGTGAGGGATATTATTTTGAGTGGGAGTTCAACAACAATATGATTAAAAGTTGAACACTATTTATCATAAATTAAATCAAAGTAAATTTGCATAGTTGTTGTAGTCATTGGCATCCGTTTACCACCTTGCGCTTAGTTTTAATTGAGATGATAGAACTATAGAATTCTGGTTAGTTACTTTACGAACTGGTATCGTATTGTTTTGAAGTGTTAATCTAAAGTTTAAAAGTCCCATTGCAAACTTTCAGTAAGTTTCGATTACTCCGTGAAGTTTAATAGTTGGTATTAAATCAAGAGTAACAATTCCAGTGTTAGTATATAAGTATCATGTTTATCTTCATGATTCTTGATATTCGAAAGATAGTTTCAATATCAAGGTAATCTAGGAGTTGAAAGAGTTGTTTCAGAAACCATCATGTATGGAAGATATTGCGATATCTGAAATGATGTTTTGGTTACAACATGATAGAGTATAATATGACAAAGTTAATGTTCTCATATTTGATGAGAATTTACAAAAGGTTGGAGACACTAGTTGTCCTAATCCTCCAAAAGGTTTTGGAGAGCAACATTATACTCGCGATTCACCGTTATAAGCTAAAAGTAACTTGATCATGGATAATTCCATGATAAGGGTGAATATCTGATGTAGGTAAAATGTTAACTACACCAAGAGATCACTAAAGAAAGGAATTTGAAAGAACACCAAACATTTGATGATGATGATCTACTTCAAAGTGCAAGTCCAAAGACATTGGTATTTAACTATACATGCTTTGGACTATGTGTCATGTATATGGCTCCACTATTGATGTTGATAGATTCTTTCAAACAGAAAAAAGAAATACTGAAAGAGAATCTCATAAATATATGGCAGAAAAGAAAAAGACTAGAATTGTTCAGCTTAGGTATATAGAAGATATACGCGTTATGGCTGTATTCTTTGCGTGTTAAATAATGTGGTTCTTAAGTATTGGATACTGAATTTGTTGGTATGAATCGTCATAAGAAACAACAGAATTCATAAACTACAATGTCCTAAGTAACTTGCAAAAGAATATGTGATGATGTTCATCGAGAACAAATAAAGGGTTATTGTGTTGCTCGTTAAACATCAAAGCTTGCCTTCAAGATTTGTTTTATCAGGTGTTATGAGAACAAAAGGGTTGTTCAAATAATTGCCGTAATCCATAAAAGATGGATGATTTACAAATCTCATTGTAGAAATCACATCCATAAAACTAGTGCTAAAATGTCGAAAGACAAATTGATTAAAAGATCACTTAGGAAGCGACATCACCGTTTAAATTATAATGGAAATAAAACATGAAGAAACTCCATGCTGATGGAATTTTGGAGTCTTTTGATTTTTGATCAAATGACGCTTGTGAAACTTTCCTAGAGATAATTAAAACTTCGTTCATAGGCCAAAAGGGAACGAATGACTAGCTTATTGGAACTTGTACATATTGTTGTATGAAGTCCATTATGTGTAGTCAAGAGCGATGGATTTCAACTTCATATACTTTCTCCGAAAATTTGAGTGAATATATGAATATTTACTTAATAAGGATGAAGTATGAAACATTTGAAAAGTTCAAAGTTTTTCAAGATGAAGTGCAAAATCATTGTAACAAGAATATAAATAGTTTATGATAAGATCATAAAGGAAGATATTTGAGTTACAAGTTTAGCATAGTACCTAAAATTGAAGGAATCGTTCCGTGGATTTGCATTTCTCGAAACACCATAAGAGTATGGAGTGTTCGAGATATGTAATTAAACCTTGTTTGACATGGCAAGATCAAAGGTGTAATTCATAAAACTGCCATTATATTTTAAAGATTAAAAGCTTTAGAGACTACCGTTTTCCACTAAAAAGAGCTCCATCATAATCCGTTGAAATGACACCATATAAAGTTATGGTTTGGGATAAAACCCAAGTTGTCCTTTCTTAAACATTGGTATGCTATGCATAAGAAATATGTTTGCAACCAAATTCGGATGAACCCGTCTTTGTATGTTATTTCGAATAACTGTTAAGTATTCCTCCATAACATCAGAGACAAAAATGTTTGTCGCTTAGAACGTCAAGTTTCTTTGAGAAGGAATTTTTCATGAAAAGATAAGTGGGAGGACAATAGAACTTTGATAAGGTTAAAAGAACCTTAGCTATATGTGCAAAGTTGCGCAGCGCCAAAAAGTGTTCCGGAGGCAGCAACAATGCTCATGACTCACGTGCCTCAAAAGTTGTGGTTACGGAGGTCAAAGTTTCTATTGAACCAAGTAGGTCGGGTAAACAATCAAATACCAAGATTTGAGGGTTGAATCATTATTTGAAAATAATGAACAGACTACATGCAAAGAAGCAATGATGGGACCTGACTCCATAAAATGGCTTGAAGCCATAAATCCGTGATAGTTCCATACACGAGAAATCAAGTTTTGAACTTGAAGGACCCTCGAGAAAGGTGTAAGACCTTACAGTTGTGTTTGGATCTATAAAATAGACATGGATGTTTCACATCTATGAAATAGTCGACATGTTGGGAAAGAGTTCACAACAATGTTCAAAGGTTGACCATGACAAGATTTGATCTTTCATAGCGATATTTAGTCTAGACGGATTAATGTAGCAACCACTACATATAATTTTGTTATGTGGTAGTTGAATAAACAAAACAAGTTCTTCTAATAGAATTGTTACCTAGGACATGTGCATAACGCGGTCCATAGGGTTTTGTTAATTCAAAGGATGCTAAAAGCATATGCAAACTTCAATGGTTGAAGTAAGCATCACGGAGTTGGAATCTTCACGATGATGAAACTGTTAAAGGAGTTTAAATTCGTCGGAGACGATGAAAATGCTTGCATTTGCAAGAAATTAAGTGGGAGAGCTAAGACATGTTTCTAATACATTATGTGGAAGACATATTGTTGATTGGAAATGATGTATCTTTTATTAATACATATTAATAATTTCATCCCGATGAAAGACTTAGGCAAAAACCAAATATTTGGCATCAATAGACGCTAATATGGTTGTGCCGAAAGTACATAGATGATGTATTGAATGAATTCAATATAGAAACTACAAGAAAGGTTCTTGTCGCACAGAAAGGATTGAATGAGTTCAATATTGATAATATATTCAAGTGTATTGACACTTGGTAAGTGAAACAAAGATTCAAGTATAGATTGATACTTGATGTATGAAATCACAAAGAGTATTTATATCAATCATACTATGATATGTACAAATCCAGATATGTCCTATGCTCTAAATGTTATGAGCATATACCAGAATGATTCATAAGATGATTATTGGACGATAGTAAAGATATTCTTATGATCTTGTAAAAGAACTAAGAATATATTATTTTGTAGAAGTGACAAATAGATGGTTAGTTCATTGTAAATGAATTACATTGATACTAGTTTTGTCACAAAGTATAAATTAAGTTTATCTCAATCTTGCGAGAAACATCGAGCGTTAACAGGGTGAGAAATGGTCGCGTCTTGCGAGAAACTGTCACGTTTCATGTCACTTCGATAATTAACATGTATGTCTTCCTAAAACAACTTGTAGGCTCTGCAACTGAATTTGATTTTGAATATATTAGCATATCTCAGAGAATACATGAGATGCTTATGTAAATTGATACATGTTCAACGTTGTTCTACAATTTCTACGCGAGTTAACAAAATTTTTAGTGCCCTTGACTTGGAGCATGCTCTAGGATTAATAAACAAGCGGGTTCCATCGACTAAGTGGGTCCGAAAGAAATGTCATAACTTTTATTTTTCATTTTGATTATCAAACTTGATTACATATTATATCTTGCTTTTACATAAAGATTTGTGGCAACTTCCAGCCATACCTTCTTTTCTAAATTTTATTGAACCAGTGAATAATTTGGAATATATCAAGTATAAATCCAACATAGAATTAGTATATATGTAATCTGATTGTCTATATTAACTAAACTAATCATTTAATAATTCAACCACTTATAAGTGTTCAATACAAATTTGTAACTTCTCTTGGAACTCTGTAATCCAAATAGATTTTGAGGCAGTCAAACAAGGTTACCGTGTGATCTTTATGTTGGAGATATGTCCTAGAGGCAATAATAAATGTAGTTATTATTATATCTTTGTGTTTATGATAAATGTTTACATTCATGCTATAACAGTATTAACGAGGAAACATTAATACTTGTGTGATTTGTAAACTAAATTAGAGTCCCTAGTAAAGCCTCTTCATAATACTAGCTTGTTGGTTAATAAATGATTATGGTTTCCCTATCATGAACATTGAGATGTTATTAAACAACAAGATAATATCGTTAGGAGAATGGTATGATGGACATACTCCTATAGATAAGCGTAGCATAAAGATCAAGTCATTTTAATAGTTCAATTGCTATATGCTTTCTGATACATAGTAACCTAATTCCTTCGACCATGAGATCATGCATATCACCATCACCGAAAGGATGCTTTGATGACATCAAACACCACACCGTAACTGGGTGGTTATAAAGGTGGCATTGAGTGTTTAGAAAGTATTGGTTGAGACACATGGATCAAGAGTGGGATTTGTCCATCCATATGACGGATAGATATACTCTGGGCCCTCTCGGTGGAATGTCATCCAATTGGCTTGCAAGCATCTAACTGGCTCACAAGGGATCACATATCACGGGAACGAGAAAAGAGTACTTATCAGTAACGAGGTTGAACTAGGTATGCAGAGATACCGACGATCAAAACCTCGGATAAGTAAACTATCGTGAGACAAAGGGAAATTGGTATCGTATGTAAGTGGTTCATTCGATCGCAAAGTAATCGTAGAAATATGTGGGAACCATATGAATTTCCAGATTCCTCTATTGGTTATTGTTCGCACAAGTGTCTCAATCATGTCCGCATAATTCATGAACCGTAGGGAGACACACTTAAGGTTTCGATGTTGTTGAGTAGTTATGGAATGATGAGTAAGAGACCGAATGTTGTTCAGAGTCTCGGATGGGATTCAGGATATCACGAGGATATCCGGAATGGTCCGGAGAATAAGATTCATATAAGGAAAGTCCTGTTTCGGGGTTGGAGAATGGTTCCGGTGTTTTCATCGGGAATGTTCTAGAAGGTTCCGGAAGGTCCGACACTCCGGAGGGGAAGGGTACATGAATGTGTCATAACAAGTTGGAATGGTTGCATCATGTACTAGGTGTCATCGCTGAGAAAAATAAAGGGATAAATCAAATCCTAGTTTGAAAAGTCAAACGCCAATTTAAAAAGTCAAACGACAAGTTTGCTTGGTGGAGGGAGAGTAGGAAACCTACTTGGGGAGGAGTTCCTCTCCCTCCACCGCCGGCCTTGGAGGCCGAGTTGGGGGAGGACTCCCTCCCCCTTGGCCGGTGCCCTCCACCTATATAAGGAGGGGCATGGCTGCCCCTCTAGACACACAACTCTACCACCCAAAACCCTAGCCCTAGCCGCCGACCCTCCTGCAGCCGCCGCCGCCCTAGGGCAAACCCTAGCCGCCGACTTGGGGCTTTCCCCAAGCCCTAGCCGCCGGCCTAGCCCTCTCTCCTTGGTATGTCTAAACCCTAGATCACCAAGGCCTCTCTCATAGTCCACCATACTCTCTCCGGCTTGAGGCGAAGCCCTGCGAGATCTCACCTCTACTTAGGTACCACTGTCGTCTTTGCGGAATCGCGAGATAGTGCTATAACCTCTCACTTGCTGGAACAAGGAGAGGAAGGTCTTCATCAGTCAACGTGTGACCGATTGAAGCGGAACACAGCGCCGGAAGGATCGTCTACACGATATTGAGATTGGCAAGAGTACGACTACATCACCCACGAGAATCCGCTCTCGTTAAACACTTTGGAATCTTAGAGGGCAAGTTATTCCATCGACTCGTTGCTACAATCTAGTAGATAGATCTTGGCTTGTTTGTTTGTATGTGGTAGAATTTTTTTGTTTTCCATGCTACGAACCCCTACAGTGGTATCAGAGCCGTGTCTATATGTAGGTCTGTTGCACGAGTAGAACACAATGGTCATTGTGGGCGGTGGTGCTTTTATTATCAATTGCTTCTTGTGTACTTTGCATCTTGTGGTATGATGGGATGAAGCGGCCTGGGATAACCTTACATGACATCGTTCATGAGACTTGCTCCACGCTCAACATGCAACTTGTATTGCATAAGTGGCTTTGCGGGTGTCTGTCTCTCCCATTATAGTATAGATCCAATTTACAACAGGCACTTGATAGTTCAAACATCAACGTTGTAGTTCTCGTTCGTAAGTTAGATCGACACTTATTGAAAGCCCCAAACCACGTAAAATATGCAAAGAAATTAGAGGCGTCTAACTTTGTTTTGTAGGGGTGTGCTGTGATGTGATATGGCCATGATTGTGATTATATTTGATGTATGCAATGTTCCTTATTGTAAGTTGGCAACCGGCAGGAGCCATATGGTTGTCTTTAATTTCTGTTAAGACCCGCATGTCTATTCAAAGTAGTTGTAATAGTTGAAGATGGTGGACGACAACCATGGAACAACGTCATTGACCTTGATGCAATGCCGGTGATGATGGAGATCATGTTCGTGCTTGAAGATGGAGATCGAAAGCACAAAGAAGAAATGCCATATCATATCCAATATTATGAATTGCATGTGATGTTAATACTTTATGCATCTTGTATTGCTTAGTTAACGATAGTAGCATTATAAGATGATCCCTCATGCACATGAATTTCAAGTTCAAAAGTGTTCATCCTTAGTAAGCACCGTTGCTAAAGCTTGTTGTTTCGAAGCACCACGTGATGATCGGGTGTGTTAGATTCTGCAAGTGTATACAACATGAGCAAGCCAGATTTGCTCATGCGGAAGCTAAGGTTTTATATTGACGAGCCTAGCATGTATAGACATGGTCTCGGAACACGGATCACCGAAAGGTAAAGCATGAATCATATAGTAGATATGATGAACATGTCGATTGTTCGCCATTGAAGCTACATCAACTCTCGTGATGATCGGTGTTGATGTGGTGGATTTGGTTCGTGTGATCACTAAAACAATGTGAGCGATATTTTTTTGAGTGGGAGTTCACCTAGATTAATTTAACTATTAATTAGAACTCAATTTGTCATAAACTTAGTATAAACTATTGCAAATATGTTGTAGATCAATGGCGGCCCCTACCATCAATTTTAATGCGTTCCTAGAGAAAGAAAAGTTGAAAAACAATGGAAGCAACTTCGCGGATTGGTTCCGCAATTTGAGGATTGTCCTCAATGCTGGTAATTTGACCTATGTGCTAGATGCATCGCTGGGTGACCCGCCTGCAGCTACTGCTACCAATGAAGTAAAGAATGTTTACCTCGCTCGGAAGACTCAGTACTCCACAGTTCAGTGTACTATCTTGTATGGTTTAGAATCGGAGCTTCAGAAAAGGTTTGAGAATTCAGACCCACATGATATTGTCCGTGAACTCAAATTGATTTTTGAGACTCACGCGGAAGTTGAGAGATATGAGGCTTCTGAAAAGTTCTTTAACTACAAGATGGAAGAGGGCAGCTCCGTCAGTGAGCATGTGCTTAAGATGTCTGGGAACGCAAACAAACTTCAAAGCTTGGGTATAGTGATTCCTAATGCTTTGGGGATTTACCATGTCCTCCAATCACTACCACCAAGTTACAAGAACTTTGTGATGAACTACAATATGCAAAGCATGAACAAGCAGTTGCTAGAACTCTTCTCCATGTTAAAATCTGCAGAAGTGGAGATCAAGAAAGAGCACCAAGTGTTGATGGACAATAAGACCACCAAATTCAAGAAAGCCAGGTCTAAGCAAAATAGACAATTCAAGAAGGGTGGTAAGAAAGTTACCGCACCGACGAAGAATACCAAGGATGGACCTAAGCCTGATACTGAGTGCTTTTACTGCAAGAGAGAAGGTCACTGGAAGCGGAATTGCCCAAAGTACTTGGCGGATTTGAAGAACGGCAACATCAAGAATAAAGGTATATCCGTTATACATGTTATTGATGTGTATCTCACTAGTACTCGTAGTAGTGCCTGGGTATTTGATACTGGTTCGGTTGCTCATATTTGTAACTTGAAACAGGTGCTGCGGAATAAACGGAAGCTAGCAAAGAATGAGGTGACGATGCGTGTAGGAAATGGATCAAAGGTTGATGTGATCGCGGTCGGCACGCTACCTCTTCATCTACCATCGGGATTAGTTTTATACTTAAATAATTGGTATTTGGTGCCTGCGTTAAGCATGAACATTATATCAGGATCTTGTTTGTTGCGAGACGGTTACTTGTTTAAGTCCGAGAATAATGGTTGTTCGATTTATATGAGTGATATGTTTTATGCACATGCACCTTTGATAGATGGTCTATTTTTTATTGAATCTCGATAGTGGAAATACACATATTAATAACATTGAAGCTAAACGTTTGAAATCGAGCGATAACTCGACTTATATGTGGCACTGTCGTCTTGGTCACATTGGAGTGAAGCGTATGAAGAAACTCCATTCCGATGGACTTCTTGAATCACTTGATTTCGAATCACTTGAAAGATGCGAAGCATGTTTGATGGGTAAAATAACTAAGACTCCATTTTCTGGTATGATGGAGCGAGCTACGGACTTATTGGAAATCATACATACCGATGTGTGTGGTCCAATGAGTGTAGCATCACGCGGTGGTTATTGTTATGTTCTCACCTTCACGGATGACTTGAGTAGATATGGGTATATCTATTTCATGAAACATAAGTCCGAAACTTTCAAGAAGTTTAAGGAATTTCAAAGTGAGGTGGAGAATCAACGTAACAAGAAGATTAAATTTCTACGTTCTGACCGTGGAGGTGAATATCTAAGTTACGAGTTTGGCGAGCATTTGAAGAAATGCGGAATACTTTCACAATTGACACCGCCGGGAATACCACAGCGTAATGGTGTGTCCGAACGTCGTAATCGAACTCTCTTAGATATGGTTCATTCTATGATGTCACTTACAGATTTACCGCTATCATTTTGGGGTTATGCATTAGAAACAGCCGCATTCACTTTAAATAGGGCACCATCTAAATCCGTTGAAACGACACCGTATGAATTATGGTTTGGGAAGAAACCTAAATTATTGTTCCTTAAAGTTTGGGGTTGCGAAGCCTATGTAAAGAAGTTACAGCCGGACAAGCTTGAACCCAAAGCAGAAAAATGCGTCTTCATAGGATACCCAAGGAAACTATTGGGTATACCTTCTATCATAGATCCGAAGGCAAAATCTTCATTGCCAAGAATGGTTCCTTTCTAGAGAAAGAATTTCTCTCGAAAGAAGTGACTGGAAGGAAAGTAGAACTCGACGAGGTTGTCGAACCTTCTCTTGAACTTGCAAGTAGCACAGCACCGGAAGAAGTTCCTGTGGTGCCTGCACCAATAAGAGAGGAAGCTAATGATAATGATCATGAAACTTTGGTTGTAGTTGCTACAGAACCTCGCAGGTCAACAAGAACTCGTACCACTCCTGATTGGTATGATCCTGTTATGAGTGTCATGTTGGTGGACAACACCGATGACCCTGTGACATATGAGGAAGCGATGATGAGCCCAGATTCCAATAAATGGCAAGAAGCCATGAAATCCGAGTTTGGATCCATGTACGAAAACCAAGTATGGACTTTGGTGGACTTACCGGATGGCCGGAAGGCTATCGAGAACAAATGGATTTTCAAGAAGAAAATAGATGCTGATGGTAATGTTATTGTCTATAAAGCTCGACTTGTCGCAAAAGGGTTTCGACAAATTCAAGGAGTTGACAACGATGAGACTTTCTCACCAGTAGCGAAGCTAAAGTCTATGAGGATTTTGTTAGCAATCGCTGCATATTATGATTATGAGATATGGAAGATGGATGTCAAAACAACATTCCTCAATGGAGACATTGATGAAGAGTTGTATATGATGCAACCCAAAGGTTTTGTCGATCCTAAAGATGCTAACAAGGTATGCAAACTTCAACGGTCCATATATGGATTGAAGCAAGCATCCCGAAGTTGGAATCAACGTTTTGATAAGGTAATCAAAAGTTTTGGTTTTATACAAACTTATGGAGAAGCTTGTATTTACAAGAAAGTGAGTGGGAGCTCTGTAGCATTCTTAATACTATATGTAGATGGCATATTGTTGATTGAGAATGATGTAGACCTTCTTAATAGTGTCAAGAAATATTTGAATAATAGTTTTTCAATGAAAGATCTTGGCGAAGCAGCTTACATATTAGGCATAAAGATTTATAGAGATAGATCGAGACGCCTAATATCATTGTCACAAAGTACATATTTGGACAAAGTTCTAAAGAGGTTTGGAATGGAAGATAGCAAGAAAGGGTTCTTGCCCATGTTTCCCAATATGACCTTGAGTAAAACTCAAAGTCTAGCAACGGCAGAAGATAGAGAAAGGATGAGTAAGACTCGCTATGCCTCAACCATAGGATCTCTAATGTATGCCATGCTATGTACTAGACCCGGCATTGCATATGTTGTTAGTTTGACTAGCAGATATCAAAGTGATCCAGGAGTGGATCATTGGACAGCGGTAAAAAACATCCTTAAGTACTTGATAAGAACTAAGGATATGGTTCTTTCTTATGGAGGTGATGAACAACTCGTTGTTAATGGTTACACCGATGCTAGTTGGAACACTAATCCGGATGATTCTAAATCTCAATCTGGATACGTATTTACTTTGAATGGTGCAACAGGTAGCTGGAGAAGTGCAAAGCAAAGCGTTGTGGCGAGATCTTCAACTGAATCGGAATACATAGCTGCTTCGGAGGCTTCACAAGAAGCGATATGGATGAAGGAGTTCATTCCAGAGCTCGGTGTGGTTCCAAGTGCGCTGGACCCAATGTCTATCTACTGTGATAACATGGGCGCCATAGCCAATGCGCAAGAACCAAGGTCACACAAGAAGCTAAAGCACATCAAGCTACGTTTTCACGCTATTCGAGAACATGTCCAAGATGGTGACATAAAGATTTGCAAAGTACACATAGATCTGAATGTGGCGGATCCGTTGACTAAACCTCTCCCGAGGGCAAAACATGACCAACAGCAAACTGCCATGGGTGTTCGGTATATTACCATGTAATCTAGATTAGTTGACTCTAGTGCAAGTGGGAGACTATTGGAGATATGCCCTAGAGGAAATAATAAATGTAATTATTATTATATCTTTGTGTTTATAATAAATGTTTACATTCATGCTATAATAGTATTAACGAGGAAACATTAATACTTGTGTGATTTGTAAACTAAATTAGAGTCCCTAGTAAAGCCTCTTCATAATACTAGCTTGTTGGTTAATAAATGATTATGGTTTCCCTATCATGAACATTGAGATGTTATTAAACAACAAGATCATATCGTTAGGAGAATGGTATGATGGACATACTCCTATAGATAAGCGTAGCATAAAGATCAAGTCATTTTAATAGTTTAATTGCTATATGCTTTCTGATACATAGTAACCTAATTCCTTCGACCATGAGATCATGCATATCACCATCACCGGAAGGATGCTTTGATGACATCAAACACCACACCGTAACTGGGTGGTTATAAAGGTGGCATTGAGTGTTCAGAAAGTATTGATTGAGACACATGGATCAAGAGTGGGATTTGTCCATCCATATGACGGATAGATATACTCTGGGCCCTATCTGTGGAATGTCATCCAATTGGCTTGCAAGCATGTGACTGGCTCACAAGGGATCACATATCACGGGAATGAGAAAAGAGTACTTATCAGTAACGAGGTTGAACTAGGTATGCAGAGATACCGACGATCAAAACCTTGGATAAGTAAACTATCGTGATACAAAGGGAAATTGGTATCGTATGTAAGTGGTTCATTCGATCGCAAAGTAATCGTAGAAATATGTGGGAACCATATGAATTTCCAGATTCCTCTATTGGTTATTGTTCGGAGAAGTGTCTCGATCATGTCCGCATAATTCACGAACCGTAGGGAGACACACTTAAGGTTTCGATGTTGTTGAGTAGTTATGGAATGATGAGTAAGAAACCGAATGTTGTTCGGAGTCTCGGATGGGATTCGGGATATCACGAGGAGATCCGGAATGGTCCGGAGAATAAGATTCATATAAGGAAAGTCCTGTTTCGGGGTTGGAGAATGGTTCCGGTGTTTTCATCGGGAATGTTCTAGAAGGTTCCGGAAGGTCCGACACTCCGGAGGGGAAGGGTACATGAATGTGTCATAACAAGTTGGAATGGTTGCATCATGTACTAGGTGTCATCGCTGAGAAAAATAAAGGGATAAATCAAATCCTAGTTTGAAAAGTCAAACGCCAATTTAAAAAGTCAAACGACAAGTTTGCTTGGTGGAGGGAGAGTAGGAAACCTACTTGGGGAGGAGTTCCTCTCCCTCCACCGCCGGCCTTGGAGGCCGAGTTGGGGGAGGACTCCCTCCCCCTTGGCCGGTGCCCTCCACCTATATAAGGAGGGGCATGGCTGCCCCTCTAGACACACAACTCTACCACCCAAAACCCTAGCCCTAGCCGCCGACCCTCCTGCAGCCGCCGCCGCCCTAGGGCAAACCCTAGCCGCCGACTTGGGGCTTTACCCAAGCCCTAGCCATCGGCCTAGCCCTCTCTCCTTGGTGTGTCTAAACCCTAGATCACCAAGGCCTCTCTCATAGTCCACCATACTCGCTCCGGCTTGAGGCGAAGCCCTGCGAGATCTCACCTCTACTTCCGGTACCACACCGCCGTGCTGCCGGAATCGCGAGGAGAGTGCTACAACCTCCGTTGCCTGCTGGAACAAGGGAGAGGAAGGTCTTCATCGAGTACCGAACGTGTGACTGACTGCGGAAGCGCTGCCGGAACGCAGCGCCGAAAGGATCGTCTACACGATCTTGAGATCGGCAAGAGTACGACTACATCACCCACGAGAATCCGCTCTTGTTAAACACTTTGGAATCTTCAAGGGTGAGTTATTTCATTGACTCGTTGCTACAATCTAGTAGATAGATCTTGGCTTGTTTGTTTGTATGCGGTAGAAATTTTTTGTTTTCCATGCTACGAACCCCTACACTTTATAAGTTAGCTTGTTTTGACATCATTAGTTTTTTTTATCTTGATCATGTTATATGCCAATTTTTTGTGGTACTGAACTTGGTCTATTGCTCGATGTATTTTCGTTTGAAGTTTGCTTGATGTACATTTTTTTATTTGAAGAAACACCAGTACCCCTATGTTGCTTATGATCTTCAATATGAAATAAGGACCCGCTTCTTGCGATTTAAGGTCAGTTCTCTGTTTTAGATATGTCTAACACGTAGATGACACATTTATCTATCGATTAAAACACTCAACCTCACATGCTCATATATTTAATTTATGGTAACACAAACAAAACAAAATATGTTACCAGCAATGAGTACAATAAACCTACCACACTCTGCCAAATAGACTGTAGGCGGCGAGGCGTAGCGCGCATATCCACCTAGTTTAGATTTAAAGGTGCCATCTTTTTTTCTTGTATGTTGTGTGTTGCTTGCTTCCTTCTGTGACGATGGTACTTGCTGTTAACCGAATGGTAATGGACAACAAGGATTAATAGTGAATGTGGGAGAGGGGTAGTCGGGATTGGAGTGACCACCCGGGATCACCCAGTGGGGTCAAATCCACTAGTGGATTTAAATTTGTGCAACCGTACAAAGCCCTCTATACTAGTGGATTTAAATTTGTGCAACCGTACAAAGCCCTCTATTGGTTGCAGGATATATCGCAGTGTTTTTGGGATGAAAGCATGCGGCAAGCCTGGAGCGGCGCATCTGTCGTCTGAGATATCCACATTTGTTGTTTGGGTTAGTCAGTGGAGTTGTGTGTATCCTTCTGTCCCAGATTATTTATCGTGCCAGCCATTTCAGTGATGCATCTACATCGTTCTTCTCCTTACAACGGTAGGGATGCCGGCCACCCGTACGGCGTACAAGGTGGACAGTCCGCTGAATTTTAGTGCCTGCAAATTTTTTTAAGACTCATTGGTTAGGGCATCTTCACTGGGCCAACCGGTCGGCTTCAAACAATCCGTTTCTGTCCGTTTGAGTTAGGTCGTGGTTGATTTGGGGTCGTGGTCCGGACGACCGCGTCTAGCGGCCCGACCCATATGTCCGTCTTCCTCCCGCTGTCACCGGTTGACACCCTCGCGATTGGACGTTAATGGAGACACGACGTCGGCTATCAGCGCCGACGCCTTCCCGCGCGACCGGCTTTTCCCGCCATCGTTTCCCGCATGCGCCTCGCTTCCTGCAGCGAGAAAACTTCCCGTGCATCCCAGGCCTTTTTCCGCCTCCGTCGAGTCTATAAAAGACAGTCGCCGTCACGGCGGAGACAACAAGCCCCAAAGCAAGAGCAAACCATCAGCCTGAAAAAGCGTCAGCCACCAGCAGCCATGCCTCGCCGCAAGATCGCCAACTGGACGAAGATCCGGGAGATATGCCCCACCTGCTACCCAGACGTGGAGGTCGACGAGGTCCACCTCGAGACCACGTTGTTGGCTCGGCACATGAGCGATGTGCAGGTGCTGGCCTTCAAGAAGGAAGGCCATGTCGCAGAGCAGGTGCTGCAACGGGTTGTGGAGGCGGCGGCCATGGTGGCCGCCGCATGGGCGGTGAACGACATACACCACGTCGCCGCCAAGGAGGCGGTGCCGCATCGGCGTTTTTTCACGAGGTATGCCACGAGGCAGCCATGACCACGCTGGAGGAGGTGTCCAAGGTCTTCCGCGTCGTGAACACGTCGCCAACTCGGCGGCGGAGGAGGAGCGCGTGGCTCTGGCAGCTGAGGCGGCGGTCGCATGGGGTCTCGTTGACGACGACACGTCCGTGGCGAAGGACGACGACGAGGAGGGGGAGGAGGTGGACCAGCTGGAGGCGCTGATCGCCATCCCCGTGCAGATAGCGCAAACGCTGGGCTTCGGCCCCAATGGTGCTATGATTCCGGCTCCGGATCCTTCTCCGGCGGAGTTGCTCGCGGCTGAGGCGAAGGAGCTCGCCGATCAGGAGGCGAGGGACCACTAGGCCGCCGAGATGGATAAGGCCCTAGCGCACCGGGCGATGGAGGACCGTAGAAAGGCGGCGGGTGACATGGCTCAATAGTAGAGCTTCGTTGGGAGACCCTAAGAGTAAGGTATGATGAGCACGGCAGCAAGCTTTCCCTCAGTTATGAAACCAAGGTTATCGAACCAGTAGGAGCAAGGAAACAACTCCAAGATGTTGCTAACAACTTAGAATCCTACACAGCACAAACTCAAAACTTTGCCCCAACTTACAGTGACGTTGTCAATCTCACTGGTTTGCTAAAACAAAGGATTAAACGTATAATATAGAAGATAATGGTTGGTTGTAGAAAGTAAATGGTAACAGTAGATAATGTAACAATGGTAAAGATTGGACCGGGGTCCAAAGTTCACTAGAGGTGTTGTCCTTATGATAAATAACATAACATGCTGGATAAACAAATTACAGTGGAACAATTGACAGGACCGAGCAAGGCATAACAATGCAAATACTAGACTTCATGATTTCTATGAAATTTAATTGGGAATTACAACAATATACATAGACCGTCATCTAACTACATCTATGACTAGTAATCCACCTTCAGGTTATCATCCGAACCCCCTCCAGTATTAAGTTGCAAGCAACGGATAACTGCATTAAGCAATGTGTGTAAAGTAAACAATACAATTGTTCTATGAACAAAAGATTGTTGTTTTCTCCCTAGTGGCACCAGCACATCTACAACCTTAGAGATTCCTGTCATTTCCCCAGATTACTGGAGGCATGAACCCACTATCGAGTATAAATACCCCCTCTTGGAGTCACTAGAATCTACGTGGCCAAGATAGCTACTAGCAACGGAGAGTATGTAAGATCACAAATAACACAGATATGATAGAATCAATAATCAATAAGACATGATAGAATTAATAATCAATCTGACATAGCAATCTCAATATCCATCGCATCCCCGCAAACACAATATGTATGATTACAAATAGATGATCTTGATCATGAACAGATCTCATAAGATCTAAACATGATAGCACAAAGGAGGAGAAACAATCATCTAGCTACTGTATGGACTCATAGTCCAAGAGTGAACTACTCACGCATCATACAGGAGGCTGGCATGGTGATGAAGAAGGCCTCCGGGATGATCTCTCCCCTCCGGCAGGGTGTCGGGAAGAGTTTTAGATCCCCTGATCTAGGGACGATGGTGGCGGCGACTACAGACTGTTTCATGGAGATCTGATCGGGTCCTTAGGGTTTTGGCATCGGGGGGCTTTTATAGGCAAAGAGGCAAGGCGGGAGGGCATCCGAGGCGCCCACACTAGATGACGGTGCGCCCTAGGGAGGGCCCGCGCCACTCTAGTGTGTGGCGGCCTCGTGGCCCTCCTTCGGTCGCCCTTCGGTCTGTGTGTTCATTCCGGTGTATTGACTTTGGCTTTTGTCCCGTCCAATTTCGAGAATATTTCCTTAATAGCTTTTCTAAAAACAAAAAAACAGCAGAAAACAGACAACTTGCACTACGACATCTTGTTAATAGGCTAGTCCCAAAAAATGTATAAAAATACCTTAAAGTATAGATAAAGCATAGCAAAGTAAATACTAAACAAGCATGGAATATAAAAATTATAGATACGTTACGACGGGCAGGACATGACCTCTGTCCGCTCGCGTCCGGACCGACGCAACTGATGCCTAGATAAGATGCACGGAATCGAGCCGAACGCGTTTATCTGAATGGGTCGGACCACTAAGACGCCACGCACGCCCCCATATCAGCGCGGACAAGTTCGGATACACTCGGACAAGAGACGTCGAGTGAGTGGGTGGAGATGCCCTTAAGTACGTTGGTGCGTCTCCCTAGATTAGAAATACCGGACAGGAAGGGTTGGCTTATGTGCATCCCTAACGCAGCGGTGTGCACACCTTGAGCCCGATGCTGATGGAGTTTCTGTGGACGGGTGGTGGAAAGTTATTTTAGTAGGGCTCATAGACATTAACGATAAGGACGTACTTTGTTCATTTTCATGTTTTAGTGGGTATTCACTCGATTCAAAATTAACGGACTCATTTTTGTCTAAGTTTGCATATATCTAGAAGCAAGATACATGGACGTGAGTTAGTAAATTTCGGACAAAGGGAATATAGTAAGTTATTTGTACAGGAAGTCCTTTTGACTACCGAGTTCAAGTGCCTCCTCTATATTAAAAGAATTTAGAACTATATTTATAAGTTTTAAAAATTGTGAACCAAAATCTTAAAGGTAGCTAATGTTGTATCCCACAAATGTGCAAAATATTAATTCAAAATATTTTGTATTCCGAGCTCTACAAAAATGACAAAGTTCGGACATCGCTTTACTCACATCTACAATATTGTCATTTTTTACTGTAGCTTAAAATACAAATAATTTCTAATTGATATTTTACACGTTTTTAGAATACATCATGGGTTACAACCTGATTTTATTTTCAGAATTTTTTAGAACTTGAAAATACGATTTTTGATCTTTTAAAAAACGGGACCACCGGCGTCCATGTGCACCAAATCTCTACTCGTCATTTGTATGTTTTCTCAGCCTAGTCTCTATTTGTTGGCAATTTGCGGAGGTGCCCTGATCTTCCAATGCGATTCATAACTACTGATTTGTGTAAGAGACGGCGTTAAGATACCTGATGCTTGGACCCTTTGTGTGCCTAGGTTTGGGGATTCATCCAAGAGGAGCATTGGGGCGAAGCAATAACAAAGCTCCTGCCATAACAGAGAAGCATGAAGGCGTAGCTAAAACATGTTCTTTCAGCTCAGCTTTCGCTAGGATGGGACCTCAGGACCGGAAAGAACTCACGAACCATGCACATGTATGTCACCTGGTACTTCCGGACAAAAGCACACAAGGGAAGCTATTGGCGGTGTACGGGAGCGATTGTACCCAGTGGCGTTTCTAATATGGCTCTCCTAGTAGTTTTGTTTTCATTTATTTTGCAAATACAACCACATTTGTAATAATATTGTATAATTTTTAACATATAAATTATTTCAACAATAATTGAAACTTATGAATGAAATAAATTTATATAATTCAAATAAAATGAAATTCGACAAGTTCAATTAGATCAAGACTCAGGCTTGGTTTGCTTTAAGCACGCATAAACGCTCAACTATACCATCCTATAGTTGGCAATAGACATCTTCATCATATATTACCGCAGCAATGGCGAGGAAAACAGCTAACTCGGCCATCACCTAGTGATCAACATTGACAAGAGGATGGTCACACAGCTGACCATCAATGATTGGAGCAGCACACTCACTCTTAATGATCATGTTATGCATGATAACATACCTCCATCATCTGATCAAACAGAGCAGGGAAGAACAGGGTACCAGCCAATAGCAAAACGAGCATCACATGACCCTCCATTCGAAAAGGAGGCTTGGTCTTTTTTCTCCAAACTTTGAACCTCCACGTGGGGAAGGGACATTAATGTGCGCCTGTAAACGTAGAAGACAAGAGATGATCAAGTGCCCATCATCATTGGCATAGGCACTGACTTAGGTTTCCATCAATTGTTGGATCATCAACTCATTGTCGTTATTCATCTATGAATCAAACAACGAAGCAATTAAACAACTGAACACCCTATGTATGCGAGTCAACAATCTAGAAGAAAAGCACCTAGGAAAACGGACGAACAACTTGTGGGTGACGCGGGCACGAGGTGGTCTCATAGTCGGCGAGCGACGGCGGTACACAAAAAGAGTTGTTGTGTCAGCCAAGACGAGATGGAGGTAGGTGGTTGATAGTGGCAGAATCGGTGGCAGCAGTGCTATCAACTACCAGATCGAGCAAGTAACGATGGTTCCCAAGCGGGGGAGGGCTATGCTTGGGTCTTGGGTACGCATCGAAACACGGCGGTGGTGATTGGGTGGAGAGTTGGTCATGAGGTGAGCATGGAAGATGCGAGGTAGGGTGGAGAGAATAGAAGGCTGCCAGGTGGTACCCACCTCTCGGTATCCTATGTAGTGTGGTTTATCACGCGTGCCTGCCACTCCCAGGTCGGTCCCTACGCGTCAAGACAGGCGTGGAAGTGCCAGACCGTTTACAAGTTACAACGACCTTCTCCGCGGCTGAGTGAAGTTTTCGGTGTATGAGACCCAAATAGCCTTATCGGGAGAGCTATTGAGAGGATGGCTGGAGATGTTCTAAGAGAAAATTTGTGGTACCCAAATATTGTTGTAGTATCGTTACGTGATAATGAAAGTTGGGAAGCATAGAGCTCTTCCACAACAACAAAAATGAAAGAACAAGATTAGAGGATTTAAGAAAGAATATGCCCTGAAAAAGAATTGAAGAAAAAATAAGCGAAAGGATGGTCAGCCACATAGAAAATGAATGTCACAGGAGACTGAATTAAGTGCGATGTAGCGCTTAGCACGTAGCCGAGAATAGTAGTATAGATAATAGATAAAAGAACACATATAAATACGCATGTTGGATTATTGATTTGTCAAAGTTGGAAAGGGAAAACCACGTGGTATGAAAGGAATGGGACACGCAAAATTGCACGCATATCAGTTAATCAGTACAACATACTCTTTTTGTTTGCCGAGAACCAGACAGCATTTTTTTTTCATAGAACCAGTACAGCATTCTACCAGCTGATCCTTCGCCAATTTCCCTATACTCAAATTTCAAAAAAAATAATTCCCTATACTCGTATTTGCCCCTCGAGATACCGTATCAAAATAGCTCACACAATGGTGACCTCCTCCAGGACAACACTAGGCTTCTCCATATTGTTGAGAAGCCTTTTCGCGTCTTCACTGTACCCTCGCGCGTTCACACGGGGCGACCGGGGGAATCCTAAAGAAGTCGTCGCCGCGCCATCCCTCCAAACCCCTTCGCCTCCTCCTCCTCCACTATCGACGTAAGGCATGTCCAGGAAAAACCCGGCAGACACCGTCAGGAAGGAAGGCGGGGAGGGGGGGAGGGGGGAGGGGGTCGCCTCCTTGCCTGATGGGGCAGCACGGGACGACTCCCTTGAGTCCGAATGTGGCGCGGCCACCGGCGTCATGGTGTTGTTCAACACGGCGCATGGCGTCGAGGCCTTCTCCAGGTAGATCGACATCACATGGCTTGGAGGTGGCCTTCCCCTCTCGTGGCTCGGCCCCTTGGACTATAGTGCACGGGTTGGTGGTGAAGCAGGCGACCGGTGAGAGCTGGGCTCCAATGCGGTCAGAGTTGACGATGGAAACGTCCTCGGGCATCTTTACCTTGTTGAAGGTGTCGTTGATGTGAATCTCCGGCTTCATGCCTATTGGTTCTAGGCGAAAACCCTAGATCTAGGTCTCTTAGATCTGATGACGACAACATATTTTGTGTCGCTCTCCCTGTAGAGGGCATTAGTTTGCAGCACATGATGCCTGGAAGATTCTGCTGGTGATGATGTGTTTTATCTACCGTGTCGATGACAGCGGGTCTCGGCGGCATGGTGCAGCGGGGTCTCGGTGGCGGGCACGTGATGATGGATGTGCGTAGGGCCACTAGTACATAATAGGCTACCAGAGGCATGGAGAATCACCCTATAATGACATGTATTTGACACACCGCCGTTGTTACACTACTGGTAGTGGATATCTGTGGCGTGTCGTGGACACACCACTAGTAATTCGCACACTAGTGGTGTGTTTTTATCATGCCACACCACTAATGTAATTTCAATAATACCAAATAATATGATACTATAATCAAAATTGACAACACAATAATATACCAAAATCTTAGCCGAAATAGAATATTAACACGGTCAACGCTCACTAGTTGAGCTCTAGGGACTGAGAGAAGAGATGGTGATGTCTCTCCCTAGCTTTGATCCCCGAGAAAGAAATGAGAGAGAAAGGGCTAGGGCAAGCTAGTGCCACCGCCATGTGGGGTAGAGGGGTTAGGTGGGGTGGTGGGATGGTGGCACACACTAGGAGAGTGGCTGAGAGGGAGGTGGATGGGTTTGCATTGTTGCACATGATCTTTTCCAAGATTGCATCGGCCTCTCCTCCTTTCCTCCATTCACACAAATCCAAGTGTGGACAATGCTATAGTCCATGACTAGAGAGAGTGAGAGAGATGTAGGGGTGGTAAAGGGGCGGGTTTGGTTCTGATCCAAATTTCTTTAGAGATCTCAAGAAGGATATGTAGATGAATGCATGTGAAATGTCAATTTGAATTGGAAAGATGGAAATGGTCTCGATCTCGTCCATGTTATGGTATATCAATGAGATGGGGATGTAGATGGATGTGGCCTAGACATTGCCCACCATTTCCTGAATTTAATTTGGTGGTTTATATGACAAGAAATGATATATTACCATTTCCATGATTTTTGGTTAAATAAGAAAAGGGATTTTAGAGAAATAGTTTTATAAAAATATTTATATGGAAAAAGAGTGATATCACTTGCATGTCACATTTACCAAGGTTTTCCAAACTATTTGTTTGAAAATATTTGCTAAACCAAAGGAGAATGGTTTGAAGGAAAAAATAGTGTAAACGGAATTTAAGTGAAGGAGGGAAACTCTATCTGAACTTTTATGAGGTGCATTGTTTTGTTGTAATCATTTCAGAGCCTTAGGCGATGGTATTACCACAAGGTACACACCTAGACATACATTAGGTGTTCACACAAGAGATCATATTACAAAGCACAAGTCAAAGAAGCATACAAAGTTTTTGTTCCCTCCTAAAATTTGCATAACCAACACATAGTCTTGATTAAAAAAATATGGAGTGTTACAATCTACAAGTGGAGTTTTTTTAATAAAAGTAGTGATTCCAATAGATTATGTTAGGGTTTTGCTAGCCATCTTCTAATTGGTCTTTGCGTCAGTGGAGATGTCATCGTCTATAAATAAGTAAATTTAGGCCCTTTGTTCGATGACGGGATCTGCTTCCCGACTTTGATGGTAGTGTTGAAAAGATTCAAATTCTCTAGGTATGGGCCTTCAGATCTTGTTTCGCCCGATCTATTTTGGATTTTTGTCTCATGAACGCCACGAAGAGGCTTATCCTCGCAATAATTTTTCTGGCTTCTATGTCCTCGACAATAATGATTCATACTCTTATCTTCTAGTGGTGTTGACCGGAATGTTCGGATGCTTTTTCCTGAAATACTTGTGTTCATACTTTTGCTAGTTGATTTATTACTTCAATGGTTACACACATGCACGTAAACTTGACATTGCGGCTTAAATTAAAATTATAAAAGAACCCTCATTAGTATTTACAGGCCCGTCGTTTGGCTTCTATATCAGTTTCGTTCGGCTAACTTCAGAATAGTGCAAGATTATATCATAGAAGAAGAAAGAAAATGGAGACATTTGCTCGGTTCTTTTGGACATTATTTTATATTCACGCGATTGCTTATGTATCTCCACGTGTATTATTCACTACCGTAAATATAACATGGTATTCCCTGCTCATCCCACCTCGATGCTTCCGGACTCGAAAGAGCGCCCTTGTGCACAGTCTATTTCAAGACAGAGCGCCCTTGTGCACGATCTATTTCAAGACAGAGGGAGCATAATGTAAACAGAGACAATAACATGAAATTTGTGATGCCCGAGTATTAGTGTAGGATCAGTCTGGTGATAATAAAATTAGTGAAGGTAAGCTCTTTCACAAAAAACAAAAAAGCGAAAAGAGAACATTCGGGAATTTAAGAAATAATAGCTAAAGGATATGATGGTCAGTCACGTAAAAAACTGAATCTGACAAGTACGGCTTAGCACGTCGTGGAGGATAGCTTAGATTAGGAGAACACATATAAATATTCGTATGTTGAATTGTTGATATTTCAGAGTTGGCGAGGAAAAACAATCGTAGCGTTGCAAATAGTTGCTTGCTGTTGAATTGCTGATACGTCAGAGTTGGCAAGAAAAGACCACGTAGCGTTGTAAAGAGTTGCTTGCTGACAAAGAGGCCGGAATGGATGGCTATGCAACGTGCTTTGGAAGGAAGGAGATGCACAACTTGCACGCATACTAATATAGCCCCTATTCTAACATAGTAGTGGAAATCTAATTCGGCTTATTGGTGCAAACGAACCACTGTATGAAAATATATTTTAATATTTTTTTTTAAAAAGTGCATGTACGTCCAGACACTAATGTTTGTGCACAAGTTTTTTATTGGAAAAGAACATTTTAGGTGTCTTACGTAAAAAGACAAATTTCAGTGTTCCAATGTTCTATTCACGAATATTTTTTGTCTTTTTACACAAGCCACATAAATATTGCTTTTAGGTGAAAACTTGTGTATGGATATACAATATCCGGATATACATGCGAAATTTTCACTCAGATTCTTTTGACAATTTAAATTTTATTATATATGTACTTTTTTATAATGGATTCATTTGTACATGGAAGCCAAAACACCACCCGCATTTTAGCACCTAAGAGCATTTCCACCCGTGTTCCTAGGGCGTTTTTTTCCAGACGGCGAAATTTTGCCCAGTTGTGTTCTCAGGGTGCCGAATAGCGCTGGATTTGGCCAAAACCGGGGCGCTGGGAACCGCCTGGAAATGTCGGATGCAGCAAAAAAAGTGTGGGCTAACCCTGTGAGCGACTAGAGGCCATTCCCCACCCCCACTCGGCTCTCCCGCGGCAGAGAGCTTTCCCGCAGCTGCCCCCGCCGCCATGTCATCGCCCGCGAAGCCCAACACCGCCAAGCTGAATCCAGGCCTATAGATAGGTCCGCCGCCATCGCAGCATCCTTCCTCCTAGGTTCTAGGCCTCGTTTCACCGTCCTTCCTTTGCTGCAGCTCGGCTTCGCTCCAAGCTCCCGCCACCTCGCCCGCCAAGTGTTCAGCGTTTTGCATGTTCAGCCATGGACTCCGACGACGAGGACATGTTCTCCCTGTTAATCGAGGAAGAGACAGCTGCAGTTGCCAAAGATGCAAAGCACATGCAGATCCTCACCTCTCTCGCCCGTCTGTACATGTAGACTGCAGCGCTGAAGCGTGGATGCTCGGCGAAGGGTCGCCGGAGGGGCAAAACAAGGTAGCGTCTCAAGGGCTACTACATGTTGTACACTGACTACTTTGCCGATGAGCCGCTGCACAAAGAGGCCGTGTTTCGGCGCCGTTTTAGGATGAGCCGAAATATCGTCCTCGAGATCATGCATGCCATCCGGGAGTTCGACCCCTATTTCGTGTTCAAAAAGGACTACACCGGCATGGTTGGGTTATCCTCACTACAGAAATGCATAGTGGTGATGCCGTTGCTTGCATACTGAGATCCGGGTGACAGTACCGATGACTATCTCCGCATGGCCGAGTCCACCACCATTTATTGCTTGTATAGGTTCTACATGGCAGTGATTGCAGTGTTTGGGACACAGTACTTGAGATCACCCACTGCTGAAGACACTGCTCGGATCCTCGCAGTCAACGAAAGTAGAGGATTTCCTAAGATGCTTGGAAGCATAGACTACATGCATTGGCACTGGAAGAACTGTCTATTTGCATGGCAGGAAATGTACACATGCCATAAAGGAGGTTGCAGTGTGATACTCGAGGCAGTTGCTACACATGATCTTTGGATCTGGCACTCTTTCTTTGGCATGGCAGGATCGAACAATGCATCAACATCCTCCAGTACTCAAATGTCTTTGCCAAGCTTGTTTAGGGTCATGATCCTCCTGTGGACTTTGAGATCAACGGTCACCACTATAACAAGGGATATTATCTTGTAAATGACATCTATCCAAGATGGCCAACATTTGTGAAGACTATCTCAAACCCGACTCCCCAGGCATGCTTAGTTTCCCAAGCAACAAGAAGCTTGCAGGAAGTACATGGAGCGGGCATTTGGTGTGCTCTAACAGATGTTTGCAGTTGTCCGGTTTCCTGCTATGACCTGGTCAAAAGATCAGATGTGGGAGGTGATGAACTATTGTGTGACCTTGCACAACATGATTATCGAGGATGAGAGGAAGTCCCCGGTGGATTTGGTCATGCAGGACGAGCCATACTACAGACAGGGACCTCTTACAGAGCCTGATTATCAGGTGCCGCCAACCTAGGTTGCCTTCATCGCCATGCATCAGGATATCCGAGACCCGGTAGTCTATCAACAACTACAAGATGACCTGGTTGAGCACATATGGATACGCAAGGGAAACATGTAGATGCCGAGCATGATCTGGTCGAACTATGTTGTATTTTCAGTCTATGCCAAACTATGTTTAATTTCATGCAGAACCGTGTTTAATTTCATTGCCGAACTATGCCGAGCATTGCTTTATATTCATATTTATGCCGAACTATGGCAAACTCTGTTTGATTTTGTGCTGAATTTGGATGAAAACTCGCAGTTTTTGCATCGCCTGAGATCTCAACATGGAAACATGAGTGGAAAACTGAGGCCAAAAGTTACATCCGTCCAGCGCTAAATAGCGCCAGATTTCGGCTTGAACGCCCAACGAGTGGAGGTGCTCTAACACTTTGCCAATTGCATTCCCTAAGAGATATCGGAACATCTTCACAGGTAGTCTTAGAAACGTGTTCGCCAACAACGTTATAGGGGGCAGTTGCCCGACACATTAATAGGGGCTGACCATACTGGTGCACATAATATGACAGATCCCAAGATCAGGTCATTTTTTTAAATACCAACATATAGCGTAGCTTTAATTAATAGTTTTACAATAATTCAAACCATATCACATAATTTTAAACAAATAAATAGTTTAATAATAATCTAAACATACAAATAAAATTAACCATATACCAATTCAAATAAATTGCATTTAAGCAATCCATAAGTTCAACTAGATTAAGACTCACATGATATTTTCTTTAAGCGCCTACAAATGCTCCATTAGATTCATTTGTAGTTGAGAACATGTTTCTTTTCTTGATGCATGCCAGGAAAGCAACAAAATAGGCTGACACCTGGTGATCAAGATCAGCAACCGCTATTCCTCTTCGATAACGGCATCAACTTCGTCTTGCATCAATAATTGGATAATCATCTCATGATCGCTATCCACAGTATATGGATTAAGCAACAAAGAAATCAAACAACAACAACAACACACCAAATTTAAAGTGGCAAAGTATGTATAAAATGTACCTAGGCAAATAGTCAAACAATTTTTATGCGAGGCGGGCAAACGGTGGTGTCAGCCGCTGCTGTGTGTCGGCAAATCTATGAGAAACGGTTGAAGATGACATGTTGACTGGCACATGCTGGAAAGAAGAGGAGGAGAAACAACATGTAGTGGCAGAGACAGAAGGTGCAATACTCGGCGGCAACCCGTAGTAGCATCGTCAGATTTGGGAAACAGCAAGAAGCGACGGCTCCATCTGAACCACCATGAATGCAGGGTGGATGTGCATTGCTCATAGGTAGACAGTGGCCGAACTCTTAGTGTTAATACGGGGTGGCGGGAGGAGAGCACATGAGAGAAGCTAGGGCGAAGCGAAATGGTTGTGTGGCTGCCAAGAGTGGCCCGCAAAAAAAATTCGAGTTGCGTACTATGTCGGCACTAGCAAGCCGACCCCTTTGGTTTGGGACCTGAGTGAGAGTGCGAAACAAATTATCGGACTCGCTCCCGGTATCGACAACCTATGAGGTGCAAGTATGAGCCCAATTTGTGGCCAGTGTCCCAATAGCCATAGCGGGGGCTGCTGGTGGAGATGCGCTCAGTATCGAATTGTTTGGATTGAAAGGAAATACTACTTCATGCCGTATTTATGAGTTAAATCCATGATTAGTCATTCAACTTTCTGTGATCATTATACAATGGAAATACACGTTTTGCATGACAGTGTGAGCGATACAACCCGGTGTATTGGAGGAGTGGGTCCCACTGGTAGATGACTAGACGGGTAAATTAGGGAATGAGGAAGTTTGGGAGGGGTTTGTTTGAAAAATTCCAATGATTACTAACCCCCCGCGGTGCACCGGACCCATTCATCCTGGCCCGCGCGTTCCCCTCCTCTGCTCAACCGGTTAACCCTAAATCATGAGTGTTGACGACGAGAGTTTAATTCACATATGTTCATGTACCATTGCATAACTGCACCTGAGTAGCCCCCAAATTCATAGGGTGCGCGACCAGCGCTCCCTATCAGGAGTGTTGGCCGCGCACCTGAGGTATGATTAAGGCATTGATTCTTCGAGTGGTTATACCCTGCGGGTACACGACATTAGCATACCTGGTCTAGCCCAAGGAAGACCCATAAGGATATACGCAGCCCGTGGAGATTTTCGGGTGGCCCAATCCCATGACATCTTCGGATCCTTGGAGAGCAAGACTAGAACAAATAAAATATTCAAAGGGGGCAAACCCTAAGCTTGTAACCAACTCGATCTGTGCCCGAGATCTGCCTAACTCTATATAAAGGCTAGGAGGGCACGGCGAGGAGGGCCAATCTTTTACACCGCATACACACCTCCATGCCAGATTGCATCTGCGTACCCTATAACCTTCGGTTCCGCCGTAATCAAGAATGTATACAGTGAGTAGGGTTTTCCTCCGGGGCCTGAACTGGGTAAATCTCGGTCCCTGGTTGCTTGTCTGTTAACTGCTCATGATCTCCAAAGACCCCATCTTCTCCAAAACCCAAGCTCATAACAATGGGCATTGACGAGATTAAACCTCGTCACTGGCATAGGAGAGTGACTGGAATTTGTGAGGTGCCATCGGATTATGGCTGTTGGGCCGCCATCTCTAGAACTAGCTTGTCCCGGTGTCTACTCCACTGCCGAACCCCTTCATTTCTACTCATCTTCTGCCTCGATTGCTTCCACTCTTTGAAGTAGTGCTGCTTGGGGATGCCGGAGCACCCTGGATGGATGTACTGCAAGTGTAAAAATCATGGGGTAATATAAGTCTCTGTGCTTTGCATTTTTCTCAAGTTATTAATTTTCTCCCTCGGTTTTGATATAATACACTGTATTTGGGAGCTCAGATTGAATTTGTTTTGATTTTGCAGAGTGTGGCTGAAATTTTTGGCATTGGGAGATGGAGTATATTGGCTATCTGATTGAGAACACCTACATTCAGGGGAATTATGTTGTTGATGCTCTTGGTTGGGCAGAAGATAGGAGAGAAGAACTTGAGCTCAGGAAGCAGGAGGCCGAAGTGACAAGGGCGCAAGGACATGAGCAACACCTGATGATGATTTTTGGAGGAAGTGAGGCAGATAGTAGTTCTTGGCAAGGTTGCAGTGGATGTGTTGTGTGTGCTATGTGCAATGTGTGTTTTTCTACTGGTGAATAAGTGAGAGCGAGGTGTTGAAGTGAGAGTGAGTGTTATATGTGCAATGTGTGCAAGTGAGAGTGATGTTCTAGCTAGTTTACGATAGAGTGATGATTTTGTGTTCATCTACGAGTTGATATAGTGATGCTTAGTAGTGAATGAACCTTGTAATGCCTTTTGGCCATTATGTATGTGAACCTAATGCAATGTAGTGAAATGTATTGCCTTTTTCCCATACTTGAGTCTAAATTTGTATTTGAGTCAAATGAAATGCATTTATGTGGCATTGTTACAACAAGTGGAAAGCAAATAGTTTAGGTTAATAGAACAATTTTTTCAGAGTAAATAGAAACAATCATTTGCATATTTCACATGACCAAAAGGACATAATTTGGACAACTTGAAGTTGGCACATTCTAGGACACCAAAAGGACATGATTTAGTGAAACAAGGACATAATGGTATCTAGATGGACTCACGCAAGAGTTGTCGAAAGGCAACAAACCAAAAGTACATAGGTATCTAACATATTTATAGAGTTTTTGCAACACAAAAATTCAGTTAAACAAGAAACTACATCTCATTTTATTGGACTTCTCCTTCCCCACCATTCTTTAATTACACCTAGATACCACTCCATTCTCCTAGAATTTGGTAATGGTTTTATAACTACCTGGGACATGAGAATGGTTTGACTTCTTGGTAAAGTAAGCCGAGGGGCAACTGGAACATGAGCATCTTACATTTAACCTTCTTCACCTAAAGCATTGAATGCCATATGAGCTCTGTGAACTAGCATTTCAGCTTGATGAGATTCACTTTGTGTTGTTTGTGTTGCAAGGTGACGATCTCTCTGTGCCTTTCTCTTTTGTTCAGCTGCAATTATCTTGTCATGTGCCTTCTATGCAGCTTCTTTCTTTTTCTTCTCAGCTACCTCTTTCTTGACCTTTGTTATGATTCTATTGGTCTCTTCCTTATCTTTCTTCATAAGCTCGGCTTCTTACTTTCTCTTCTCTCTTTTCTCTACAACAATTCTTGTTTTGGCTTCTGTAAGTTGAGCCATCATATTTTCTTACTCCAGGTTCTTCCTAGATTTCTCCTGTGCTTTCTTGACCTCAACTTGATACTTGGCCTCAAGTACAACTAGTTTTCTTTATTCATTGGCTTCATTCTTCTTTTGATGCATATGTAACAACTTTTGAGCAAGTTCACCTTGCCAGATAGTGCTAGCACCACTTGGTTGGTTTATCAAGATCTGTGCTTCTGTGATGAAGGTATACTCTAGAATTGTCCTTATCTCCAAATGCCTCTATACTGGCATCTGTACATACAGAAATTCAGAGAACATTTTCTTTAGTAGACACTTATTGTTTGACAAAAAATCAGAAATACGGAGAAGAAGCTATAGCTGCTCCATCAAGTTGTTCATAAGTAGATCTTCATGGTTGTGACCAACATGATTGTTAAGATTTAGGTTTTTGTCATGGGAATGACCACGGCAGATGCTGCGATTGGCAGCGAGTAGTAGAACGAGGGGAAAGGGCGGCCAGCCATCTGCGGTGCGAGATGAGGGCAAAGACATAGGGATTTACCCAGGTTCACCCCCGGAGGGTAAAGACCTACTCCTGCTAGATTGTATTGATGAAGGAGTACAATGGGTGAGCTCGGCGGCTAGGCGGCGAGTCGAAGGGGGTGTATGATGGAACATAAGTTCTATGCGTGTCCCTAGGGAGGTTTATATAGAGTCACCTGTGGCGAATGAGTCGGCGAGTCGAGTAGACAAAGTTGGACCATCATCCTGCTCAAACTAGACGTTGAGTAATCCAAGGTTAATATCGACGTAATCACCGTGTGGTAACGGCTCCCGTAATTGGCGGGAACCAACCGCTACATAAGGAGAGTGACGGGTGAGTTGCGAGTCATTCCTCACATTTCCTCCGACTCCGCGCATCCTCCAAACTTCCATTCCCTCCAGAATCTCCAGAGCGAACTAGCAAGCCCAGATCCACGACCCGATGGCTCCTCCAAAGGAATCATGGGGAAGTCCAAGTGTACCAGGGCGCTTCTGAAGTCCTTCGAGGACGCGGGAACTCTCTGTGCCGGGAGATGGCGAATTCCCACGGCCGGGGAGGTGGAGCAAGATCCGCGCGCTGGCGAATTCATCTGCTTCACCAACCATCTCAAGAGGGGGCTCAGCTTCCCCACCTCGCTCTTCTTCCGCCGTTTCTGCGTGTACTACAACATCCAGCCGTCGGATATAGGGCCGCATAGCATCGAGCAGCTCGCCATCTTTGTGGCGTTCTGCGAGTGTTATCCGGGATGCCGCCCATACTTTCCCCTGTGGTAGGAGTTGTTCCACGGGCGGATTGGTCGCGAAGGGGCAGGCGGCCCGATGCTGGCAGCGGGCAGCCTTACCTTTCAATTGAAGTCCAAGGCCTCCTTCCTAGACCTCATGCTTCCAAATAAGGCGGGGAAGGAGTGGAAGAAGCACTGGATTTACGTCAGCGAGTTGACTCCGGATGGCGAGGTGCCACTCCCAATATACTCTGCCGAGCGGGCCGAGCCGCGCTGGCTCTAGGTTGCCAAGCTTCCGCATGACTAGCAGATGGTGGTAGATGATATGCTGACGATGATTCGTCAGTTGAAGAAAAACAGGCTGGAGACCATCAAATTATACAACTGCTGGCTCGGGCGGCAACTGGTGCCCCTGGCCAATCGTTCCCACTGGATGTATGAGTACACCGGTAAAGACGACGGGACCAAAGCCTACACCACCAAGTGGAAGGCTGGTGATTATGCCTCTGCGCTAAGTAAGATCACCAACGCGGAGTACCGTGATACGAAGGCCGGGATCGCTCCATATACCATGAAGCGCAAGACGCCAGCAGTAAGTCTCTTTTCCTTGTCTATTTCGCAGTCACAGAGATGCAGTCGCGGTTTTCTGATAATATGTTGTTTGTCCAGTTGTTCCAAGTTGTGGAAGGTTGGATCCCTCCCGCTGACGATGAAAGCTTGCACGAGCCCGCGGGGGACGAAAGAGAGTCCTCCTCCAACGAGGAGAATGAAGGGGATGACAACGACGACGATGATGATGACAACGAGGCCGTGGAGGTCGCCACACCCGCAGTTCGGAAAACTCGCGGGCAACGACAACACGGGCTCGAGGCCAGCAAGAGCCTCGAGGGCCACGATGGGGGCAAAGGCGAAACCCCCGAGCATAGTTAACGATGAGTGGCGACGCCGTTGAAAAATAAATCGCCGAAGAAGAAGAAGGAGGTTCCCAGTGCAGTGTCACCGCCTCAGTCAGCAACTAGCTCCGAAGACACTAGTTCCACCAATGATGCTGGGGATGAAGCATCAGCAAGGGCGCCTGAGGCGGCCAGTACGGCCGTGGTGGAGGACGAGGTGCCACTAGCATCGGTTCCGCCACCATTCTCGGCGGTCACGGGCCTCGGGGCCGCTCTGGCCGCGGAGGCATCGCCGTTGAAGGAGGAGCCCGCATCGATCGGAGAGGAGCTACCTACCGCTGCAGCCTCTTAAACAAAAAATGCCTCCGTGTCTTGGGATTCAACCTTGTTTGAGATGGGCATCAGCTGCAAGCTGGGCCCAGAACTGGAAAAGCTGGCACACATCCGTACCGGCCTGCACCACATCCTAGTCGCCAGGTGAGTGATTTGCCGTGTCGACTCAGATTAATAGTTAGTAGATTTTGTCTGAATTGTTGGATATTTCCTTGCAGGACTGGCGTGAAGAAGATTGGTCACCCTTCAGTGGCCAAGGTTCCAGTAAGCGCCTCGGGGGGGGGGGGGTGGAGGCTGATCCCTTGAAGAAGAGGAAGGGTGACAACATCGAGGCGTCCGCTGAGGGCGAAGAATATGAAGGGAGACGAAGTCGTCGTAATCTCGGACGAGCCAAGTGGAGCTCCGACGGGAGTGGAAGCGACCACGAAGGACGTCGTGGACGCGGGGTCGCAGCAGGTGGAACCTGCGGCGCTGGTCGGGGCATCTGGTCCCATGATGAGTGCTGCGGGAGCGGCGGTGGCGACCTTTCCTCGCTTCATGGCGAGGGCCTCTGCTGCGAGTGTCTCGGTGCAATCGACCCAAGCAGTCAAAGTTTTGGGATCGGAGGTTGAGCAGCGTCGTGGGCGCACACCACTTGTGTTGCCGTCGGTGGACGCGGTCGAGCTGCACGGTGATGACCCACAAGTATAGGGGATCGGAACAGTCTTCGCGGGTAGTATTACCCAATTTATTGATTCGACACAAGAGGAGCCAAAGAATACTTGCAAGCCTTAACAACTGAGTCGTCAATTTAGCTGCACCTGGAAATAGTTCTTGCTCACAAAAGTTTATCAGTAGCAACAGTTTGTAGTAGTAACAGCAAAGCAACAGCAACAATAGAACAAGAGCAATAGTAATGTGAACGGTAATAAAGGATTCGAAAAGGTAGGCATAGGGATGGATGAACGGGCGTTGCATGGACGAGTCTAAACATGTATCTTCAAGATCTAGGGCATTGCAGATAAATAATAACAAGCATCCAAGTACTAAACAATCCTAGGCATGTGCTCCATATATAGTCATACGTGCTCGCAATGAGAATTTGCACAACATCTTCTGTCCAGCCAGCCCGTAGCAGCGGGGCCTCTAGGGAACTACTGGCAATTAAGGTGCTCATTTTAATAGATCACCGGAGCAAAGCATTAACACTCCGTGAACACATGTGATCCTCACACCACAGTCATCCCCTCCGGTTGTCCCAATTATTGTCACTTTGGGTCCGGACAATGATATGTGTACACAACTTGCAGATATGATCATAAACAATACTATCATAATGATTCAATAATAAGTTCAGATCTGAGATCATGGCACTCGGGCCCTAGTGACAAGCATTAAGCACAACAAGTTGCAACAAATTCAAATAACACTAATAGAGATACTAGGCACTATGCCCTAACAATCTTATTCGATTACATGATAGAACTCATCCAATCCCTACCATCCCCAAGCCTACAACGGGGGATTACTCACTCATGGATGAGTGAAATATCGGTGGTTGATGGAGATGCGTTGGTGATGATGATGGCGATGATCCTCTCCAAATTCCCCGTCCCGGCAGGGTGCCAGAACGGAATTTCTGGATCCAAATCTTGGTTTCTGGTGGCGGCGATGGAGCAGAACTCTTTCTAGAAAAACTATCGACCCCCTCCCTGGTTTTTAGGTCGAAAGGCAACTTATAGGTGTAGAGGGAGGCCGAGGGGGTTCCTGGGGTGGCTGCACCCCTAGGCGCGGCCAGTGGTGGGCCCGCGCCTGGCATGGGTGTGGCCCTCCTAGGCACCTTCTCCGTCTTGTCTTCTGGTGAAATATAATTTTTGGCATATTTTCCGGGATTTTTCCTGATAGTACATTTTTTGCACAAAAACAAGACACCAAGGTAATTATGCTGAAAACAACATCAGTCCGTGTTAGTTGTATCTAAATCACGCAAGTTTAGAGGAGAAACAATAGCAAAGTGTTCGAGAAAGTAGATACATTTTGGACGTATCAACTCCCCCCAAGCTTAGCTTATTGCTTGTCCTCAAGCAATTTAGTTGAAAACTGAGTGCGATAAAAGAACTTTCACAAACACTTTGCTTCATATGATGTATATATTCTCAGCACATGAGTAGATGCTTAGAAAATTCATCATAAAGAGTATGCAACTAAGTCTACTCAATAGTCATTGCAAGCTATGAAGAGAAACCAACTCAATAATAATAAGTAGCATGAAACATAATCATAAGCAACATTGCAATGCTCATAATAAGGTATGATAGAGTGGTATCTCGCTTGCCTTTGTTTGAAGAGCACAATATAAATGCCAAGGCACCTCTAAAGTTCAAGTGAAGACTAGAGATAAAGATATCAGAGATACAAGCATCAAAGTCATGACATAATTAACCAAATTTTGGAACAAACACAAGAATGACAACTATGCTCTCAAGAAGGTGCTCATAGAATAAGTGGTTACTCAACAAAATTGTGAAAATGGTTTTGAAAGGTTTGAAAGGCTTCCAAATGCTGAATGGAAGGTACTCATTAGCTTTGAGCTCTCATTGCCCCTATCATAGGCATCTTCATGTGGTTAAGGTGAAAGTGAGGTCCACTCTGAATCATATGCTTGACAGACCATAGACCGCTCCGCATGCTACTCAACTTTGGTCACCTGAAAGTTCTTATCATTGTAAATACATGCATGTCATAGAGAACCGCCAATGGGGTACCCCTTGCACATAATATAGGAGCTATCCCATGATAAAAATGACAAGGCAAGCAGACAATGAGCATCTCAGCGATCTTTTTATTTACTATGTGTATAGATTTTTATTGAGTATGCTTCATAAATGCTCATTATGGTGATGTTGCAAGTTTCCACCATGATTAGGCATGGCTTAGGCTAGCGGCCCAGGCGTTTCTCTAACATAATGTTTAGACTCCATGAACTCGCAACCTCCCCTTTTATTTTACATCATCGACATCCGCAAACAAAAGAGCAAGGAATCAACTGGATTGGATATCCAAGAAGTGTTGAAAGCGTTCCTCGTGACAACACGGTTCTGCTGACTCCCAGCATATAATTTGCAAGCATATAACTTTCATGGAAAGGTCACAATGGTTTAGAATTATTAAGCGCAAGGAATAAATTGTGCCATCAAGTTCGTGAGAGCTTTACTAACTAACTTTCTCAAAACAGACAAACATTTTATTTGGAAGAAAACACGGCATATGGAATATGCACTGAAATAGCAAATGATGCTAATAGGTAGGTATGGTGGAAACAGCTGGCAATATTGGTTTTGGGGAGTTTGAAGCACATGTAGAGAACATACTCAGTGCAAGTGAATGCTAACAATAGAGAGGGAGCGACAAACGAGAGAGCAATAGCTATCATAATCATGCTTTCAACAAAACAGGACTAATTATGGCATAAAAGTGATACAAGAACTATGAGGCAAAATAAATCATCGAGGCTTACTGACTATTGATTAGTCATATGCATGCGTGAGCATGTGCCAAGTCGATTCACATGAACAGTCAGAGGAGGATACCACAATATCATACCAAAGTATGAATAAAACAATGCAAGTAAACATTCATACGACATGCTACAAACTATTACCAAGCGGGAGCGAATCATAGACAAGCAAGAACTACTAAGCATCCATAATGACATACACCTTACACAAACAAGCTAAGCATGCTCACAATGATGAGTATATGTACAAAAATGAAACAAATTGAGTTCGTTACCAGTCTCTTACCACACCTCAAGTTGTCTTAATCTTCATTATGGCCTTCACTTGTATGACTTGAATAATAACATGAAACCTAAATCCACTGAGGACGGCTAAACCCTGCAAAGAACTCACAAAACCAAAGAAGAACAACAAATATTTTTGGTATTTTCAATTTTTTCTAGAAGGAAAACAACGCAAAACCAAACGAAGCAAAATAAAACCAAAAACAAAAACTAAGACGCTCCAAGAACAACACAACTGTGCATGAAACGATAAAAATGAAGTGTCTAGAAAGACCTGAGATTTTTATTGATGAAGAAGGGGATGCCTTGGGCACCCCCAAGCTTTGACGCTTGTACCTCTTAAATATTTCTTGGGGTGACACGGGGTGACCCCCCCAAGCTTGAGCTTTTGTCCATTCTTCATCTCATTACATCATTCTCTCTCTACACCTGAAATCTTTCCTTCATACAAAACTTCACACAATCTTCATTAGAGTATTCAAAAGATAATAGACCTTCGGGTTTAACTTTGGAACAGCAAAACTTTTCACTAAAAACACAAGCTATAACTCCTTCAAAAATCTCAATTCCCCAAAAGATAACTCAAAAAGGAACCAATAAGAAGAAAATGCAAATAATGGCAGAAATCTGTCAAAACAGGCCAACACGTAAAAACCGATTTTTTTAGAAAATATTTAGTTGCTCAAATAAAAAAGTGTTGAACTAACGAAAGTTAGCTAAAATACTGTGGGATTTATTCGTAAATTTTCAGCTCAATCTGACTTACAGAGACTCCTCACGAAATTTTATGGTGGAGGATAGAAATCTTTTTCGGGACAGCAACTCCCCAAATCTTACTTCCCTCTTATTAGAGGTCATTCTTGGCATAAAAAGCAAACAAAAAGGATAAGGAGAGGTCATTACTGAAGTAATAACTTCCAAGAATCAAGTAAACTCTTGGGTTATCTTCCAACAAGTACTTTTCTTTAACGCCTTTAAGTTAGGCATGACGAAGAGCAAAAAATGTAAAGGAGAAGAAATAAAAGTGAGCAAGTATAACCACAGTGAAAGCATTATTTTGTTCTTTCAAATTCTTTTGTTAACAAGGTTGATCAAGTCTTGTTACCAAAACAATCTTATATGAAACAAAACTTTGCATTCCACAAGGTGATTACGTTACCTCATACTTGATAGCAATGGTCCCAATCATAATAGTTTCAAAATTTTCTCCGGGTGGGCGAATGAGGCAAGGTCGAGCCGTATTTTGTGCTCCTCACAGTACTCGTCCATGGCACCCTTGGCTAAGTAGTTGTCGTTGTCCATGATGATGCTATGCAGCAATCCGTAGCGGTAGATGACCCCACATAGGAATTTGGCGGCGGTTTTCCCGTCGCACTTGTGGACTGGCTTGGCCTCCACCCACTTGGTGAATTTGTCAACTGCGACCAGGAGGTGGGTGTAGCCGGAGGGGGCCTTCTTGAAGGGGCCTACCATGTCCATGCCCCCACACGGCGAATGGCCAGGTGATTGGCAGTTGCATTCCACTCCAAGGCAAAGGGCTCTGCCGAGACAAGGCTCTGACCGCTAACTGTTCGGGTCAAAACAAGACCCTTGTTCCCGGTAGCTCTAGCAGCGCTTCTAGCTGCAACAGGGCTTTGGTGGAGTGGCGTGTGCCCCACAGCATCACTCGGCTCAGACGCAGCCACAACTTGCTCCAACGAACCCGTCAAAACATGTGTCTTTATTGTTGTTGTTGATGGATGTTTTGGTGGTTGTGGTACGGTGCCTTGGACAAAGCTGAGCTTCTGCTGCCTGGGCGCGGCTGACTTGGCAGGGGGGATTTTGCTTTGACCCGCCAGAGCCGGTTGGGTCTGACCCTTGCTAGCTGGAGGCGGCGGGGTTGGCCTTCTCCTTTGCTGCTGGGATGACACCGTGTGAGACGGCTGAGCTGGCTATGAAGCTTGTGGAGGTCTCTTCTTCTTCGACCAATCAACTTTGGGGGGAACAGAAATGTTCTCTATAGACTCGACACCAATGTTGTTGGCGCAAGTTCTATGCTCTACGTCTTCAACGGAAACTGGTTGTTCTTATTGTGCCTCCTCCTCCCTCTTATTTACTAGGCTTTCCTCTAGCTGGGATTCAGAGACATCCGGCATAGAGGGAGAGGCCTGGGCCATACTGGGAATCTGAGTCTCGGTGTGAGCCAGAGAGGAAGGAGTGGCAACTGGTGAAGCAATACAACTGGTGGTTTGCGGTACAACTATGGCAGGAATGGAAATAAGAGGCGATAAGTTTGCATAAGGAATACAAAGGAAATAGGGTAGATAAGTATGTCAGAAAAAAGAACTTACCTCGCAACGACGGGATTGCGGTAAACTCTCCGCATAAACTTGCGGGCTTTGGAGGGCTTGGCCGGCTTAGTGTCGGAAGCTGCTATTGTGGTAGTGATACGTCCATTTTGCAACACTATTCTATATCATAATTTACTGCTATTCATTGATATATTTCATATTAAGAGGTGATACTTATGTTATTTCATCTATTTTTGCATGTTGGATGACTTTTGGAGGATGAACTGCCAGAGTCAGGATTCTGATGGAAAAAAGCGGTATCCAGATGCAATATTCGCGAAGATCAGAAAATTCGAGAAAATACACGGAAATCCTATTTTTCCAGAAGACGAAGGAAGCCAGAAGGGAAGGCGAAGATGGGACACAGGGGGCCCACACCACCCCTAGAGCGGGCCCACCCTGGGCCGCGCCAGCAGGTGGTGTGGACACCCTGGCCCACCTCATGCTTCGCCCCTTCGCCTATATCTTATCCTCGGAACCCTAATACAAGGGGGAGCGACCACAGAAAGATTCCGCCGCCTCTACATGGCGGAAACTACAGAGAGAGAAAGAGCTCTTCGGAAGGCAGATTTCTGCCGGGGAAATTTCTTCCCGGAGAGGGTATATCGTCGCCATCAACACCGTCATCAAGCTAGACTTCATCGGGATCATCATCATCCTCACCACCATCTCCACCAGAACCATCATCACCACTCCATCCCGCTGTAACATTTGGGTTGAATCTTGCATAGTCCTTAGAGGAAAGTTTCCTGGTGTTGATTACTTATGTAGTTGATGCTTGTGAGTGGAACCATTGAATTATTGTCTATGTTCATATTGTTATTCATCATATCATCTCTGATATTGATCCATATGATGTCTCGTGAGTAGTTCGTTTAGTTATTGAGGACATGGGAGAAGTCATGTTGTTAGTAGTGGAATTGTGTTGAAGTAATATTCGATGGTTTGACATTTAAGTTGTGGTGCTATTATTCTAGTGGTGTCATGTGAACATAGACTACATGATACTTCACCATTTATGGGCCTAGGGGAATGCATTGTGCATTTGGCTACTAATTGTGGGGTTGCCGGAGTAACAGAAACCTGAACCCCCGTTAGGAAAACTTTGTACAAGGGAGTGTAGGATCTCAGAGTTTAATGTTGTGGTTAGGTTTTTATCTTAATTACTTTCTTGTAGTTGCGGATGGTTGTAAGGGGTTTAATCACAAGTAAGTATTAGTCCATGTAAGGTCGATACATAAGTATAGGTTCACCCACACAACACTTATCAAACCAAAGAAGATTAATCAACTATAGGAAGCGAAAGCACTTGACAGTATTCCCATGTGTCCTCGAGAACGTTTGGTCCTCATAAGTAATACAACCGTTTTGTCCTTTGCTAACAAAGGATTGGGCCACTTGCTCCAATTATTTTTTGTCTTTATTTACTTGCAATTTATTTCTTTGCATTATCAAAAACCCCTAAAAATCCGTTTGCCAAGTATTTACAAAGAATTCCTGCTCCAAACCACTAGTCAACACCTTCTGCTCCTCATTGGGATTGACACTCCTATTTATAGAAAGTACTACGATATACCCCCTATACTTGTGGGTCATCAAGACTATTTTTTGGCGCCGTTGCCGGGGAGTGAAGCGCTATTAAAGAGTAAAACTAGTAAAGGAATCTTCTACTGTGAGTATTGCTTTTATTTCTGTTTGTTACTTTGTTTCCAATATGGATAACCCACTTGGTTTCCTATTTGGGAAAGCTACTACCACTGCTAGGGTAGTAGATGAACCACCACGTGCTGAGATAGATTCTTTTAAGATATCTACAAAAAATGTTGATCGTGTTATGGATAACTATTATTTTTGGGATGGAACTGTCCATCCTGGTGATCACTTGATTTTTATCCATAAATTATGCGGGTTTTTTAAGTGTGCAGGTATCACAACGGAACAAGTTCAGAAAAAGTTACTCTCTATATCATTGAAAGGAAGAGCTGAAGAATGGTATAAGCTGTTGAAGAATGGAAAATCTATGGAATGGGAGGAAATTGTATCTCTCTTTTATTCTAAATTCTATCCTCCCGGTGAGATCATAAGGATAGGAATCAAATATATAACTTTTGGCCTCGTGATGGAGAGAGTACAACCCAAGCTTGGGGGAGATTGAAGTTACTAATGCTTAAATGTCCTATTCATGAACTCCCTAATAATATTATTATCAATAACTTTTATGCAAGGCTTTCTCTTCATGATAAAGATTTATTAGATGCTTATTGTGCTAGATCATTCACACGTATGAAGGAAGAAGCTAAATGGGATCTTCTAGACCGTATTCAAGAAAATACTGAAGCATGGGAGAATGACAAAGGAAGAAAGTCAGGTATAAATTATGATTATGAATGCATTAAATCTTTTATGGGAACTGATGACTTTCATGATATTAGTACTGAGTATGGTATTGATTCTCAAAGTATTGCAAAAAAAATTAAGGCCTTTGCCTCTTATATTGAAATTCCTAAAAACAAGTGGGACAAGTACCATGCACCTTATAAAGATATTGTCGATCATGCTCCTGCTAGGAACATTGAAGTTTATACCGTTGCTCATATTTTGTCTGAACCTTATATTGATAAAATACCTTTCCTTGCTAAGGTAAAGGAACATTCTATTATAGATAATGTGGTTAGCAAAAGTACAAAGAAATCTGTAGAACCTGATGAACAAATAAATATTGAACCTCTAGTAAGCCATTGTGAAAGACCTTGTCACTAAAAATGTGGAAGACGGGCACATTATCCTTTGTGAATATGCTTCTAATATTGTCTCTCATCCTAGTAAAGCTAGGAAAGCTAGTGTCCCTGTGCTTTCTGTTAGGATTGGTGATCATTGCTATTATGGTTTATGTGATATTGGTGCAAGTTCTAGTGCTATTCCTTATGAGCTTTACAGAGAAATTATGCATAAAATTAGTTCTTGTGAACTTGAGGACATTGATGTGGTTATTCACCTTGCTAATATAGAAACCATTTGTATAATTGGTATAGTAAGATATGTGGAAGTTCTTTGTGGTAAGATTAAATACCCTGCTGATTTTCTAGGGCTTGGTAAGGAAATAGTAAAACTTGTCCTATCATTTTTGGTAGACCTTTTCTGAACACTTGTGGAGCTATTATAGATTGTAAGAAGGAGGAAATTTTAACTAAGTTTGATGGAGAATCTTTTGAGTTTAATTTTTCCAAGTTTTCTAAAGCTCCTTATGAAAATTATTTGCCTAATGAGGATTTTAGAGTTGAACAACTTGCTTCTATTTATCAAGTTTATGACCTTAAACCTCTTTTTGATGATTTTAAATATGCTCATTCTAATGATAAGAATGTTTCTTGTGATAGTTATATTGTTAAGTTTATTCATAGTGCTACTGAAAGTTATTATGAGAGAGGGAAACATGGTTTTATGCATCTCAATAATATTAAGTTTCCCCGCTTTATGTTGAAAGCTTTGAAGTTGCACTTGTTTTGTCTTCCTATGCTAGTAGCCTACTGTTTCAATAATTTGTTTTCTTACAAAACTCCCTTGCATAGGAAGTGGGTTAGACTCAAATATGTTGGATATTTGCTTCTTGATGCTCTCTTTCACTTCAAATTCATATCTCCTATGGGAGCATCATTGAAATTATCATGTCCATCTTAATGGCTATAAAGAAAGAGGTTTTGGGAGACAACCCATTTTAGTTTGCTTTCGGTTTTGTTTCTTTGAGTCTTGGAAGTTATTACCTCTATAATAACCTCTCCTTATCCTTTTTGTTTGGTTTTTGTGTCAAGATTAGACTCTTTTGAGAAGTAGGTGACTTGTGGGAAGTTGTTGTCCCGGAATAGATTTTTGTGCTTCACTGTAAAACTTCGTAAAAAAATCCTAGTACGTCGGATGGATCTGTAATTTTCTGTGCTTGTGCCCCAAGTTGTTATCCAACTTTTGTTAGTTTTGCACTTTTTTATTTGAGCAACAAAAGATTTTCTAAAAAATCAATCTTTACCTGCTGGTCTGTTTTGACAGATTTCTGCCATTATTTGCATTTGCCTCTTAAATCGATTTCCTTTTAAATTCTTTTTGGGTTTTTGAAAGGAGTTGCTACAGTAACTTATGTTTTGGTGGACTTCAGTTGAATTTGAATCCAAAGGTTTATTGTCTTTGCATACACTAATGTTGCTAATGAGGATTGTGTGAAGCTTTGTATGCCAGGAACTCTCAAGTGTTGGAGAGAAGGAATCTGCAGAGCCCGTTTCCGAATAGGTAAAAGTGTTGGAAATTAAAGGTGCGTGAAAAACTTTTCTTTTTATATTTTTGAAGTATTTATTACATATGGAAGATAACAAGGCGAAATAGGGAAGGAACCGGAGCCCGAGTGGCCCAAACCACCTAGTGGCGCGGGCCCCACCTGGCCGCGCCACCAGGGGGTGAGACCACCCCGGAGCCCGTATCTGTCCCATTTTCGCTCAGTACCTTCTGTATGTCGTAAAACTTTGTAATATATAACCCCCGAATCCTCTGAGGTCCGTATATCGTGTTCTCGTCGTGTTTTCGTTTCGATCTGTTTCTATCAGGAATTATTCTCAAGTTTAGAGGCACCATGGTCTCCACCAACGACAAGGCAAGAAGACCGTGGAAGATGATCTTCAAGACCCCAAGATGGAGGAGGAGATCTTGATTGAGGATGAAGAAGAAGTGGGAGAAGACAAGCATCTACACACCCGCGCTAACGTTGCGAGCATTGGAGTGGTGACTTATACGTCCAAAACGTATCTACTTTCCTGAACACTTTTGCTATTGTTTCTCCTCTAAACTTGTGTGATTTGGATACAACTAACACGGACTGACGCTGTTTTCAGCAGAATTACCTTGGTGTCTAGTTTTTGTGCAGAAAATGAATGATCATGAAAAAATCCTGGAAAATATGCCAAAAATTATATTTCACCAGAAGATCCACGGAGCCAGAAGACGAGACGGAGAAGGGGCCTGGGGGGGCACACTCCTGCCAGGCACGGGCCCACCACTGGTCGCGCCTAGGGGGGTGCAGCCACCCCAGACACCCCCTCGGCCTCCCTCTGCACCTATAAGTTGCCACTTGACCTAAAAACCGAGGGAGGTTCAATAGTTTTCCAGAAAGAGTTCCGCCACGCCGCCGCCACCAGGAACCAAGATTCAGATCCAGAAACTCCGTTCGGGCACCCTGCAGGGAAGGGGAATTTGGAGAGGATCATCGCCATCGTCATCACCAACGCATCTCCATCAACCATCCATGTTTCCCTCATCCATGAGTGAGTAATCCCCCGCCGTAGGCTTGGGGATGGTAGGGATTGGATGAGTTCTATCATGTAATCGAATAAGATTGTTAGGGCATAGTGCCTAGTATCTCTATTAGTGCTATTTGACTTTGTTGCAACTTGTTGTGCTTAATGCTTGTCACTAGGGCCCGAGTGCCATGATCTCAGATCTGAACTTATTATTGAATCATTATGATAGTATTGTTTATGATCATATCTGCAAGTTGTGTACACATATCATTGTCCGGACCCAAAGTGACAATAATTGGGACAACCGGAGGGGATGACTGTGGTGTGAGGATCACATGTGTTCACAGAGTGTTAATGCTTTGCTCCGGTGCTCTATCAAAATGAGCACCTTAATTGCCAGTAGTTCCCTAGAGGCCCCGCTGCCACGGGCTGGCTGGACAGAAGATGTTGTGCAAATTCTCATTGCGAGCACGTATGACTATATATGGAGCACATGCCTAGGATTGTTTAGTACTTGGATGCTTGTTATTATTTATCTGCAATGCCCTAGATCTTGAAGATACATGTTTAGACTCGTCCATGCAACGCCCGTTCATCCATCCCTATGCCTACCGCACTCGAATCCCACTGTTTATTGTTACTGTTACTGTTGCTCTTGTTCTACTGTTGTTGTTGCTTTGCTATTGCTACTACCAAAATGTTGCTACTGATAAACTTCTATGAGCAAGAACTATTTCCAGGTGCAGCTGAACTAACAAGTCAATTGTTAAGGATTGCAAGTATTCTTTGGCTCCCCTTGTGTCGAATCAATAAATTGGGTAATACTACCCGCGAATAATGTTGCGATCCCCTATACTTGTGGGTCATCAAGACTATTTTCTGGCTCCGTTGCCGGGGAACACAACTTTATTTGTAAGTTCACTTGGATCTATTATTGTTCACTGCTACTCCTTTCATCATGGGGAAGTCTCGTGATGGAAAGTTTCCTATTTTACCATCCACTACAAGAAGAGGTACAGTCCTAAACACCTCTGCTGCTCTTGATTCACCGTCTGTTATAAGTAAGCTTGTTACACCACCACCACATACTCATGCTACACACACTTCTACTACTGTTGAGTCTGAAACTTCTTTTGATACTCATGATGTTATTTCTACTATGCTTGATGTGAGTGGTTCATTAGGTCCTTTTCTAGATGATACTATGGCTAGTCTAGGAAATACCGAAACTCCTAGTGAAGACACTATTACACCTGTTAGCTCATCTGAGTCTAGTGAGAGTTATGATATTAATGATGGTTACATCGAGTTCACTGGTGAATTTGTTGAAGAGTGCCGAAACACACATGGTACTAGTGCTATTAAGAGTCTCCTTGCTAGACGCACCATTATGCCTAAACTGTCCTCTGATCCTAAGTTTTCCACCTCTCCCATAGATATTAAAGATAAAGATTATGATTTATCTCTTGATTTATCTTATTTAGACATTGTTGAGAAAGAACCTTTTTGTGGGACTGAAAATGAGAGTGTTGTGGCTCATATGAATGAGCTTTGTACTGTGAGTGCTTTATTCTCTAATGATTTTAAGATGCGCAAGTACTTTGTTACTAAGATCTTCCCTTTTTCACTAAAAGGAGAAGCTAGGGCTTGGTTTAGTAGATTACCTCCTGGTTCCATTGATAGCCCTGATTGTTTGATTGCTTCTTTCTTCCAAAAATATTTTCCTCCCAGTGCTAGACATGCTGCTTTGCATAGACTTTGTGATTTTAAATAGGGAGAAGGAGAGAAATTGCCTGAGTCATGGACAAGGATTTGTGCCTTGATTCATGCACATCCTGGATGTCCATTACCTAAGAATGAGCTTCTTGATATTTATTATAATGGACTAACTAATGATTCTAGGACATACCTAGATAGCTTTGTTGATTGTGTTTTCAGGAAAAGAACTCCTACAAATGCTGAAGAATTAATGGCTAAAATAAGCAAGAATTATGATGATTGGACTTCAACTGAGCTAAATACACCTGAGCCTATTATTCCCGAACCAGATGTTCCTGAACCAGTTCCAACACCAACACCAAAGAAGAGGGGAGTTAATGCATTAAATGATGAAGTGATGAAGGAAGCTAAGAAATGTCTAAAGGAGAGAGGTATTAGAGCTGAAGATGTGAAGAATTACCTCCTATAGAAGAATTATGTAAGCCAATTCCCCACTCATCTACTATTGAGGTACACACTCTCCAACACTTTGATGAAGGTGATATTCCTTATGGTAAGCCTCCTGATCAATGCATAGAGGAACTTGACGTTTTTATTGTTAAGAAAGGTAATTTTAATAAACAAGTTCAGAATCATTTATTGGAAAACTCTAGAGCTATCAATGAGTTGAAATATACTATGGAAAGAACTTCAAATGATATTAAAATGCTTTGTAAACACTTTCAAATGGTCCAAACCCAACTTGATCAACTTTCTAAGGTACAAAAGGATATGTTAGTTAATGCCTCAGGAGATAAACATGCTTATGGAATTAGAACTAGGAGTCGTATAGCTACTCAAGATCCTTTATATCCTAAAGGACACCCTAAAAGAATTAAGCAGGATTCTCAACAAGGTGAGAGTAGTGGTAGTCCTCGTAAGAGAAAGAAAAAGAAACATAAAATAGTTGAGGAACCACTTGAACCTGTTGTAGATCCTAATAGTATATCTGTCTCTGATGCTGAAATTGAGAGTGGTAATGATAAAAATGATGCTCCTGATAAGGAGGAAGTTAAGGAAGAACCTGACAAGCACACTAAGAACACTAGGTACACAAAGGAAGATTTTATTGCTAATAAACATGGTAAATAGAGACAACCTTGGTTGCAGAAACCTATGCCTTTTCCATGTAAGAAACATAAGTCAAAAGAGGAAGAACACTACAACAAATTTTGTGAGTGGATGAAGCCTTTATTTTTGCAAATTCCTTTGACTGATGCTATTAAGTTGCCTCCTTATTCAAAATATATGAAGGATATTGTCTCTAATAAAAGGAAGATTCCTAATGAGGAGATTTCTACTTTTCTTGATAATTACTCCTTCAATGGTAAGGTTCCAAAGAAACTTGGTGATCCAGGTATACCAGCTATTCCTTGATCTATTAAGAATAATTATGTTAGAATTGCTTTATGTGATTTGGGAGCTAGAGTTAGTGTTATGCTTTTTTCTCTCTACAAGAGACTCCAGCTAGAAAAGTTGATACCAACTGATATATCTTTGCAAATGGCTGATAAGTCAACTACTATTCCTGTTGGTATATGTGAGGATGTTCCTGTTCAAGTAGCTCATAATTGCATGGTTTTAACTGATTTTGTTGTGCTTGAAATGCCTAAAGATGATAATATGTCTATTGTTCTTGGGAGACCTTTTCTTAACATTGCAGGTGCTGTCATCAATTGTAATCAAGGAAAAGTAACATTCAATATTAATGACAAAGAGCATACTGTCTATTTCCCCAAGATGGTTGCTAAGAGCTATTGCTTGAATTCCATTGAAAATATTGAGAGCATCAAGGTTGGATAAATATATTGTCCCATTCCACAAGAAAATTTTGAAATTATTATGATTGGGACCATTGCTATCAAGTATGAGGTAACATAATCACCTTGTGGAATGCAAAGTTTTGTTTCATATAAGATTGTTTTGGTAACAATACTTGATCAACCTTGTTAACAAAAGGATTTTAATGAACAAAATAATGTTTCCACTGTGATTATACTTGCTTTATTTTACTTTTCTCCTTCCTAGTCTTTGCCTTTTCTTTTGCTAGCTTTGGTTTTGTTAGTTGTTTGCTTGTTAGAGTGTCTTAGAACTTTTGTAGTTTAGCTTTTGTTTGCTTTTGCTTCTTCTGAAAAAACTGTTTCTGTGAGAAAATCAATTTTCATACCCTGAAAATTGGCCAAAAATAAAGTTTCCCGAAAAATCCCAGAAAATTCAAAATAAATTTTTCCTCGAAAAAGGGGCAGAGGGACACCTAGAGTGACCCAGGGGGCCACCCCAGGCCACCACACCCATGGTAGGCGCGGCCTACCTAGGGGTGGCGCCTAGGAGGGGGTTGGCCCACCTGGGCTCCTCTAGGCTGCCTCCTCAAAGCCATCTTCTTTCTCTCTCCCGAAAAACACCGAAAAACTTCCTCTAGCTCGAGTTATTGTTGTTCTTGCTCGTGATTTTCGATCTCCTTGTTCATCCCATCTCAAGTGCTGATTTTCGGAGGGATTGCTCCTTGGTATGTGCTTCCTCCACTTGTCCAATTAGATTTGTGATTGGTAGATTGTATCTTGAGTATTTTTTTGCTATAGGTGTCAGGTTGTGTGAGCTTGCATGCTTAGAAATTTCATTTTGATGCATGTGTATCCCTCTAGCAAGTTCCTATAGTAGTTGCTCATTATTTATCAACTTGGAAATCACTTGGTTTGATGTTTGTCTACAAATTTCAAAAAAGGGAGGTCATGGACCACCACACATTTGGTGAAATATTTGAGGGTGATACACCTAGAAGGGCAAGGCTGCCAAGATCATCCACCAGTGTCAGGCCCTCATACAATGAGGATCTCATTACTCTGCGATTTGGCAACGAGGGAGATGAGGGTGATGCGCACCCCTCCACCTTTCCTTGCCGAACCTTCTTGCGGGCTGCTGGGATTCTTGATGATTTTATGACCTTGGTTTGGAGGGCTGGACTAACAAGCCTTATGCAGGATGAGAGCGTGCAATATGCTACGCTCACTAAAACATTTGTGGAGAGCTTCTCCTTTACTAACAGCGTGTTCCATCCAGATGTTTCTTTCAAAGTTTATGGCAGGTCTTACCATATGACATTGAAGAAACTTTTGAAGGGAATATGCCCGAGAGGCAATAATAAAGTGGTTATTATCGTATTCCCTATTTATGATAAATGTTTATTTTGCATGCTATAATTGTATTAATACGAAAACATTAATACATGTGTGTTTAATAAACAAAAAGTAAGTTCCGAGTTTTGCCTCTCTTATAAACTAGCTTGTTGATTAACAAGATGATCAAAGTTTCCTTATCATGGACATTGGATGTTGTTAATAACGAGGTCACAACATTAGTGTAATGGTGTGATGAACATTCATCCGAAGTATAGCATTACGATCAAAGTCATTGAGTTTATATTGCTATAACAACTTACGAAGTGATTCTAATCCTTAGACCATGAGATCATGTTAATCACTAACACCGGAAGAGTTTCTTGATAACATCAAATGTCACACCGTAACTGGGTGATTATAAAGATGGGTTCAGAACTACTAAAGTGTTATGTCGAGGCCCATGGATCAAGAATGGAATTTGTTCATCCTGATGACGGATAGATATGCTCTGGGCCCTCTCGGTCACATTGATTAGCTTGCAAGCAAGTGATTTGATCACTAGAATGTTATATCACCGGAACAAGAAAAGAGTGCATGTCAGTAACGATATCAAACTAGGTATGGAGATACCGATGATCGAATCTCAGACATGTAATATATCACGAAACAAAAGGATTAAGATACTAGCATAAAAGGTTCTCGCGATCACAATAAAGTCATCGCTGATTGTGTGGGAGTCAGTATGGGTCTCCAGATCCCGCTTCTGATTATTGATCCGAGAGGGGTCTTGATCATGTCCGCATTATTCGCAAACCGTAGGGTGCCACACTTAAGAGACACCGACATCCATTTGGAGCAAAATTTTCATGCCGAAAAGAATAACAAGCGCAGGAATTTATTTCACTAGATACCGAAACGGGTTTTCAGGTGAAATTGCAGAAAGTGTTTTTGCATGTGAAATGAAATACTAGCAAGGGGTTATATGAGAATGTTTTTCATTAAAGTAATTGACAAAATTCTGAGTAAATAAAAGGAGTTTTATTTAATGAGAGTTTGCATTAAATTTGGTGGAAATTTAATGGGAATTTGAGTAGGTTTTTGAGTGGAGGGAATTGAAAGGCATTTGAGTGAGTGGAGTGTCCACCCACATGGATGTGGAAGAGGTGGGGACAGCCCCCATGGCTGGGCGCCATGCCCCTTTGGTGCCCCCCTCTTCGCTATAAAAGGCCCCCCTCTCATCCTCTCAAAGCACACCTCCTTGCGAAGGATCTCTTTCCCCCTCTAGAATTTATCCCCCATGGTCTCGGACTAGCGAGAGACATGTTCCCGGTGGCTATTCATCAAGAAAGAGTTGTGCTTCCGCTGCATTGCTGGAGCGAGGAGGTGGAGGTTGCTCGGTTCCTCGTACGTGTGTGCGAGCACAGATACGCTGCTGTTTTGCGGCGCTAGGACTTCCTCTCGATCTTGAGATCGGCAAGAGATTGTCTATATCAACCACGAGTTTGGACTCGTTAAGCTTTGTTGGTCTTCAAGGGTATGTTCTCTACGGATGTATATCCGCCCGTTGCTTGTATCTAGTAGATATATCTTGGTACATAGTTGTTCCCATCGTAGGAATTTTTTGTTTTCTACGCTGTGAACCCTACAGTGGTATCAGAGACGGATCTATGCGTAGATGCTTTGCACGGGTAGTACACATATGAGTATGTGGGCGATGATGATCATTTTATTGCTTCTTAGTTGTACTTTGGATATTGGTGGCATAGTGAGATGAAGCGGCCCGGACAAACTTTACATGTCCTCGCACATGAGACCTGTTCCACGCTTGACATGCAACTAGTTTTGTATCAGTGGCTAGCGGGTGTGTGTATCTCCTACTATAGTCAATATCTAATTTACAACGAGTTGTCAATAATTTGGTTATCCTCGTTGTGGTTCATATTCGTAGGTAAGAACGGTTCTATCTTCGAAAGCCCTAAGCCACGTAAAACTTGCAATGGATAAATTAGAGGCGTCTAGTTAAGATTGTTGCTGGGCTAGTGTTATGTATGGTGATGTTGTAAGTAGAAGTATGAGATGATACTCTTACAACACACATAACGTGTAAGTTCCATAGACCTTGGCCTTACACATAGAGGTATGATAGTGATCATACCAAGGAGCACATGATGGAGATCATATGCGGGAACCATATCATTTCACTTACAAACATGTGATGTTTGATTGCATCTTATATTGCTAGTTTGGCGTTTTATTAGCATAATAAGATGATCCCTCATTTAAATATCAAGATAAGAATATGTTCTTCCTTAAGTATGCACCAATTATGTTTCGTCGCTCCAAGACATCACGTGATGATCGGGTGTTCTTGGATCCACGACCATATTATGGGTGTAAGAGAGTTACACACGCGAATACTATGGTTCTTACTTGGCGAGCCTAGCATGTACATACATGGCCTCAGAACATGGACCGAAAGGTTAAGCATGAGTCATATAGAAGATATGATGCCCATTTGATGCTCGCCTTTGAAGCTACACCGACTCACGTGATGATCGGACTTGGTGTGGTGGATTTGGTTCATGTAATCACCAAAAAGGCACGAGGGATGTCGTTTTTGAGTGGGAGTTCATTTCTAATTTGGATTAGTAGAACTCAATTTATCATAAATTAAATCAAAGTGAATTTGCATAATTTGTTGTAGTCATTGGCATTCGTTCACCACCTTATGCATAGTTATAATTGAGATAATAGAACTAAAGAATTCTGGATATTTACTTTACGAACTGCTATCGTATTGTGTTGAGTGTCAATCTAAAGTTTAAAGTTCTATTGCAAACTTTCAGCAAACTCTGTTTACTCCATGAAATTTGATAATTAGTATTAAATTGAGAGAAACAATTCCAGTGTTAGTATCTTAAGTATCATGTTTGCCTCCATGATTCTTGATTTAAATATCGAGATTATCTAGGAGCTGAAAGAATTGTTTCAGAAACCATCATGTGTGGCAGATATAACGATATCTGAAACAATGTTTTGGTTGCAATATGATAGAGTATAATGTATGTTCTCATATTGGATGAGAATTTGCAAAGGTTGGAGATTCTAGACATCCTAATCATCCAAAAGGGTTTTGGAAAGTAACGTTATACTCACGATTCGTATTTATAAGCTACATTAGCTTGATCATGAAATTCGTCATGATAAGGATGAATAGAAGATGTATGTAAAGTGTTTACTACACTAAAAGATCACTAAAGAATGGATTTTGAAAGAATGTCGGTCATTTGATGATGGTGATCTACTTCAAAGTGCAAGTCCAAAGGTATTATTATTTGAATATACACGCTTCGGACTATGTGTCATGTATATGGCGCCACTGTTGATGTTGATAGATTCTTTTAAAAAGGAAAAGGAAATGCTGAAAGAGAATCTATAAAATATATTTGGTAGAACAGAAAAGACTGGAAATATCCAGTTTAGGTATATAGATGATATACATGTTATGGTTGTATTCTTTGCTTGTTAAACAATGTGGTTCTTGGGTATTGGATACCGAATTGGTTGGTATGAAATTTCATACAAAACGACGCAATTCATGAACCACAATGGCCTAAGTAACTAGAAAGAGAATATGTGATGATGTTCATCAAAAACAAACAAACCGTTGTTTGTTTTTCTCGTTGACATCAAAGCTTGACTTCAAGATTTGTTTTAATAATTGTTATTTAAATCAGGTATTATGAGAACAAAAGTTGTTGAAATAATTACCGTATTCCATATAAGATGGATGATTTACAAATCTAGTTAAAGAAATCACATCCATAAAGCTAATGCTAAAATGTCGCAAGACAGATGATTGGAAGATCACTTACGAAGTGACATCACCGTTTAAATTATATTGGAAAGAAAACATGAAGAAACTCCATTTTCATAGATTTTTGGAGTCTTTGATTTGATCAAATGACTCTTGTGAGACTTTCCTCGGGATAATTAAAACTTCTTTCAAAGGCCAAAGAAGAACGAACGACTAAAATATTGGAATTTATACATATCGATGTATGTAGTCCATTATGTGTTATCATAAGCGATGGACTTCAACTTCATATGCTTTCTCCAGAAATTTGAGTGAATATTCACTTAATGAGAAAGAAGTATGAAATATTTGAAAATGTTTCAAAGACTTTCAAGATGAAGTGTAAAATCATTGTAACAAGAAAATAAATGATTTATGATTTTATCATAAAGGGATTTATTTGAGTTACAAGTGTAACAAGAAAATAAATAAATTATGATTTTATCATAAAGGGATTTATTTGAGTTGCAAATTTAGCAAAACACCTAGATTTACATCTCTCGAAACACCATAGGAGTATGGAGTGTTTGGGATTTGTAATGAAACCTTGTTTGACATGGTTGGATCAAAGGTGTTATTTATAAAACTGCCATTAAGTTTTAAAAGATTAAACCTTTAGAGACTACCGCTTTTGGACTGAAAAGAGCTCCATCTTGATCCGTTGAAATGACACCCGGTTTCGAGTAAAACCCAAGTCGTCCTTTCTTAAATTTTGGTATGCTAAGCATAAGTAAGATGTTTACAACCAAAGTCGGATGAGCATGTATTTGTAGGTTATTTCGAATAACAATTGGTTATTCCTCCATAACACCAAGGACAAAAGGGTTTGTCGCTTGAAACATGAAGTTTCTTGAAAAAGGAATTTTTTTGTAAAAGTTAAGTGGGATGACAATATAACACTGATAAGGTTAACAAACCTTAGATATATGTGTTGAGTTGCGCAGCGCCGGAAAATGTTCCGGAGGCAGCCAGAATGCTCATGGCTCACGTGCCTCAAAGGTTGCGGTCACAGAGGTCTATGTTCATATTGAACCAAGTCGGTTGGATAAACAATCAAATGTGGAGATTTGAGAGTAAATCATTATTGTTTGACAATGATGAACCGACTACATGCAAAGAAGCGATGATGGGCCCTAACTCCGTCAAATGGCTTGAAGCCATAAAATCCGTGATAGTTCCATACACGAAAAATCAAGTTTTGAACTTGGAAGACCCTCCGGAAAGGTGTAAAAACCTATCGGTCGTATTTGGATCTATAGAGAAACAGACATGGATGTTTCACATCTATGAAATAGTCGACATGACGGTAAAGTATTTTACAACAATGTTCAAGGAGTTGACTATGACAAGATTTGATCTTTCATAGTGATATTTAGTCTGAACGGATTAAAGTAGCAACCACTACATATAATTTGGTATATGGTATATGAATAAACAAAACAAAGTTCTTCTAATAGAATGGTTATCTAGGACGTGTACATGACACGGTCCAAAGGGTTTTTGTTAATTCAAAGGATGCTAAAAGGGGCATGCAAACTTCAGTGCTTGAAGTAAGCATCGTGGAGTTGGAATCTTCACCGTGATATAAAAGGAGTTTTCATCTGGAGATGAAGATGCTTGCATTTGCAAGAAATTAAGTGGGAGCGCTAATACATATTTCTAATACATTATGTGGATGACATCTTGTTGATTGGAAATTATGTATCTTTTATTGAAAAAGGTTAAGAATTTCATTTCAATGAAAGACTTAGGCAAAACCTGAATATTTAGCATAAATGTATATAGCGGATAGACTGTGACGCTAATATGGTTGTGCCAAAAGTACTATGAGATATTGAAGGAGTTCAATATAGAAACAACAATAAGTGGTTCTTGTCACATGGAAAGGAAATGAATCAAGATTCAAGTGTATTGACACTTGATAAGTGAAACAAGATTCAAGTGCTTTGACACTTGATGAGTGAAATCACAAGAATGTTTTGATCAATCATACCATAATATGTACACATCTAGATATGTCCTATGCTCTAAGTGTTATGAGCATATACCATAATGAATCATAAAATGATCATTGGACGATAGTGAGGATATTCTTATGATCTTTTGGAAGAACTAAGAATATATTTGTGTAGAGGTGACAAACAATTTACAAATAGTTCATTGTAAAGCGTTACATTGATACTAGTTTTGTTACAAGATACAAATTAAGTTTATATCAATTTAAACTATGGGTGACACAATGTAATGGAAAGGAGATTCCATGATGGATTTGGATGAATTCCAAAGTTAAGACATTGTGACGAATACTACAACAAAAGGCTAAGTATATGGCTGCTATAGTAGCAGCAAAGGAGGGCATTTGTGTCAAGTAGTTTGTTATCAAACTAAGGGTGTGATTCGCAACGGGCTAACACTAAAGATATATTGTATGATAATAGTATCGACATGATTTAACCCCAAGGAACTAAAGGTCTCACCAAAAGACCAAATATATACAATGCCATCTCATTGGAGAATGAGTGATGCGTGAAGACGCAAAGACATGCAAATACACACGGACCTGAAAGAGTCAGATCCGTAGATTATGTTAACCACTTGCAATTGCGTATATGGAACACCGGAAAGCCATAGGTGTTTAATACGCAAAGTTTTCAAACTAGATTATTGTCCCTAGTGCAAGTGGGAGACTGAAGGGAATATGCCCGAGAGGCAATAATAAAGTGGTTATTATCGTATTCCCTATTTATGATAAATGTTTATTTTGCATGCTATAATTGTATTAGTACGGAAACTTTAATACATGTGTGTTTAATAAACAAAAAGGAAGTTCCTAGTTATGCCTCTCTTATAAACTAGCTCGTTGATTAACAAGATGATCAAAGTTTCCTGATCATGGACACTGGATGTTGTTAATAACAAGGTCACAACATTAGTGTAATGGTGTGATGAACATTCATCCGAAGTATAGCATTACGTTCAAATTCATTGAGTTTATATTGCTATAACAACTTACGAAGTGATTCTAATCCTTAGACCATGAGATCATGTCAATCACTAACACTAGAAGAGTTTCTTGATAACATCAAACGTCACACCATAACTGGGTGATTATAAAGATGGGTTCAGAACTACTAAAGTGTTATATTGAGGCCCATGGATCGAGAATGGAATTCGTTCATCCCGATGACGGATAGATATGCTCTGGACCCTCTCGGTGATATCACATTAATTAGCTCGCAAGCAAGTGATTTGATCACTAGAATGTTATATCACAGGAACAAGAAAAGAGTGCATGTCAGTAACGATATCAAATTAGGTATGGAGATACCGATGATCGAATCTCGGACATGTAATATATCACGAAACAAAAGGATTAAGATACTAGCGTAAAAGGTTCTCGCGATCACAAGAAAGTCATCGCTGGTTGTGTGGGAGTCAGTATGGGTCTCCAGATCCCGCTTCTGATTATTGATTCGAGAGGGGTCTCGATCATGTCCGCATTATTCGCGAACCATAGGGTGCCACACTTAAGAGACACCGACATCCATTTGGAGCAAAATTTTCATGCCGAAAAGAATAACAAGCGCAGGAATTTATTTCACTAGATACCGAAACGGGTTTTCGGGTGAAATTGCAGAAAGTGTTTTTGCATGTGAAATGAAATACTAGAAAGGGGTTATATGAGAATGTTTGTCATTAAAGTAATTGACAAAATTCTGAATAAATAAAAGGAGTTTTATTTAATGAGAGTTTGCATTAAATTTGGTGGAAATTTAATGGGAATTTGAGTGGGTTTTGAGTGGAGGGAATTGAAAGGCATTTGAGTGAGTGGAGTGTCCACCCACATGAATGTGGAAGAGGTGGGGGCAGCCCCCATGTCTGGGCGCCATGCCCCTTGGGTGCCCCCCTCTCCCCTATAAAAGGCCCCCTCTCATCCTCTCAAAGCACACCTCCTCGTGAAGGATCTCTCTCCCCCTCTAGAATTTATCCCCCATGGTCTCGGACTAGCAAGATACATGTTCCCGGTGGCTATTCAGCAAGAAAGAGTTGTGCTTTCGCTGCATCGCTGGAGCGAGGAGGTGGAGGTTGCTCGGTGCCTCGTACGTGTGTGCGAGCACGGATTCGTTGCTATTTTGTGGTGCTAGGACTTCCTCTCGATCCTGAGATCGGCAAGAGATCGTCTACATCAACCACGAGTTTGGACTTGTTAAGCTTTGTCGGTCTTCAAGGGTATGTTCTCTACTGATGTATATCCGCCCGTTGCTTGTATCTAGTAGATAGATCTTGTTACATAGTTGTTCCTATCGTAGGATTTTTTTGTTTTCTATGTTGCGAACCCTACAACTTTGTGGGGCTCTTGGACTTGGTATAGCTGGGTCAGCAAAGAATATTCCATCTCAACCCGCTGATTTGTTGGAGCTTTACCGAGGAATAACCAATGATGATAACCGTAGAGCCCAACGGGGAAAGATAAGAAACATTCTGCTTCCAGCCATCAGGTACTTCGCTTACTATCTTGCCACTAGTGTTCTTGGTAGGGAGAACACTAGTAATATTTCCAGCTATCATTTGGCTTTCTTAGCTGCTGCTCTCATTAACGAAACCAAGTACAATCTTGGTTCTCTCATTGCTAGTCGCTTAACTGCTAAGGGACCCATTTATGGGGGAAATTTCTCCACGTGTTGCTGTTGCCTTGGACATTGCTGTTGATCCAAATGATACAGTCTTGGCTCCTGAGAGGATTGCTCTTGTTGCCAAGAAGGCGCATCACTTTTTCACCACTAGCTCTACCCTTGAGAATTTGGTTTATAGAATGTTGTTTATTGACGGGGAAGAGAGAGAGAGATCCCTCTCCCCCAAACCACCTTGTTCAGTATTTCTCAGGGACCTTTGTCACTCTCCAAGGAGGATATGGATGAGTTGCTGCGCTCTTTTAACTTCCATGGGAACTATAAGGAGGAAGCGCCCTCATATGACCCCGTTGTACACTACACAGGGGAGTCCTCAAGCTCTTACCACGATGAGGGAGCCTCCTCGTCATACTAAGGAGGTGCATCTACTTGGGCACCATGGGATTGAGCCCCACTTAGGCCAAAATCCTAAGCTTGGGGGGGGAGGTATACCGACATCACACTCATTTATATATCATGTTCGGTCGGTTCTTTGTATATCCATTGTTTCGCTTCCTTTTTGGTTTTTGTTGCTTCTTTCTCAAAAACACAAAAATACCAAAAATATTTTTTGTTGTTTCTCTTGGTTTGTTTCTTTGCTTTTTGGTTTTGGTTTGCCTTAAAAGAAAAAAATCCAAAAAGATTTTGCTTTGTTTGCTTCTTGTTTGGTTTGCCTTTTCTTTGTTTGGTTTTGCTTTGTTTGCTTTCTTTAAAAAATCGAAAACACCAAAAATATTTGTTGTTCTTCTTTGGTTTTGTGAGTTCTTTGCAGGGTTCAGCCGTCCTCAGTGGATTTTGGTTCCATGTTATTATTCAAGTCACACAAGTGAAGGGAAATAATGAAGATTAAGACAACTTGAGATGTGGTAAGAGGCTGGTAACGAACTCTATTTGTTTTCATTTTTGTACATATACTCATCATTGTGAGCATGCTTAGCCTGTTTGTGTAAGGTGTATGTCATTATGGATGCTTAGTAGTTCTTGCTTGCTTGTGATTAGCTCCAGCTTTCTAATAGTTTGTAGCATGTCATATGAATGTTTGCTTGCATTGTTTTATTCATACTTCGGTATGATATTGTGGTATCCTCCTCTAACTGTTCATATGAATCGACTTGGCACATGCTCACGCATGCACATGACTAAACAATAGTCAGTAAGCCTCGATGATTTATTTTGCCTCAGAGTTCTTGTATCACTTTCATGCCATAATTAGTCCTGTTTTGTTGCAAGCATGATTATGACAGTTATTGCTCTCTCATTTGTCGCTCCCTCTCTATTGCTAGCCTTCACTTGCACTGAGTATGAGCTCTACCTGTGCTTCCAACTCCCAAAACCAATATTGCCAACAGTGTTCACCATACCTACCTATTAGCATCATTTGCTACTTCAGTGCATATTTTATATGTCGTGTTTTCTTCCAAATAAAATGTTTGTCTGTTTTGAGAAAGTTAGTTAGTAAAGCTCTCACGAACTTGATGGCACACTTTATTGCTTGCGCTTAATAATCCCGAACCATTGTGACCTGTCCATGAAAGTTATATGCTTGCAAATTATATGTCGGGAGTCAGCAGAACCGTGCTGTCACGGGGAACACTTTCAACACTTTTTGGATATCTCATCCAGTTGATACCTTGCTCTTTTGTTTTGCGGATGTTGACGATGTGAAATAAAAGGGGAGCTTGTGAGTTCATGGAGTCTATACATTGTGTTAGAAAAACGCCCGCCTAAGCCATGCCTAATCATGGTGGAAACTTGCAGCATCACCATAATGAGCATTTATGAAGCATCCTCAATAAAAAGCTATGCACTTAGTAAATAAAAAGATCACTGAGATGCTCATTGTCTGCTTGTCTTGTCATTTTGATCACACGATAGCTCCTGTATCATGTGCAAGGGGTACCCCGTTGGCGGTTCTCTATGATATGCATGTATTTACAATGACAAGAACTTACAGGTAACCAAAGTTGAGTAGCATGAGGAGCGGTCCTTGTACTCAAGCTACTTGGGATTTCCAGTTTATGGTCTGTCAAGCATATGATTCAGAGTGGACCTCACTTTCACCTTAACCATATGAAGATGCCTATGATAGGGGCAATGAGAGCTCAAAGCTAATGAGACCTTCATTTCAGCATTTGGAAGCCTTTCAAACTTTTCAAAACCTTTTCACAACCTTGTTGAGTCACCACTTATTCTATGAGCACCCTCTTGAGAGCATAGTTGTCATTCTTGTATTTGTTTCAAAACTTGGTTAATTATGTCATGACTTTGATGCTTGTATCTCTAATATCTTTATCTCTAGTCTTCACTTGAACTTCAGAGGTGCCTTAGCATTTATATTGTGCTCTACAAACAAAGGCAAGCGAGATACCACTCTATCATACCTTATTATGAGCATTGCAATGTTGCTTATGTTTATGTTTCATGCTACTTATTATTATTGAGTTGGTTTCTCTTCATAGCTTGCAACGACTATTGAGTATACTTAGTTGCATACTCTTTATTATGAATTGTCTAAGCATTTAATTTTGTGCTGAGAATATATACATCATATGAAGCAAATGTGTTCGTGAAAGTTCTTTTATCGCACTCAGTTTTCAACTGAATTGCTTGAGGATGAGCAATAAGCTAAGCTTGGGGGGAGTTGATACGTCCAAAACGTATCTACTTTCCCGAACACTTTTGCTATTGTTTCTCCTATAAACTTGTGTGATTTGGATACAACTAACACGGACTGACGTTGTTTTCAGCAGAATTACCTTGGTGTCTAGTTTTTGTGCAGAAAATGAACTATCAGGAAAAATCCCGGAAAATATGCCAAAAATTATATTTCACCAGAAGATCCACGGAGCCAGAAGACAAGACGGAGAAGGGGTCTGGGAGGCCCACACCCCTGCCAGGCGCGGGCCCACCACTAGCCGCGCCTAGGGGGGTGCAGCCACCCCAGGCACCTCCTCGACCTCCCTCTGCGCCTATAAGTTGCCTATTGACCTAAAAACCGAGGGGGGTTCGATAGTTTTCTAGAAAGAGTTCCACCACGCCGCCGTCGCCAGAAACCAAGATCCGGATCCAGAAACTCCGTTCTGGCACCCTGCCGGGACGGGGAATTTGGAGAGGATCATCGCCATCGTCATCACCAATTCATCTCCATCAACCAGCCATGTTTCCCTCATCCATGAGTGAGTAATCCCCCGCTGTAGGCTTGGGGATGGTAGGGATTGGATGAGTTCTATCATGTAATCGAATAAGATTATTAGGGTATAGTGCCTAGTATCTCTATTAGTGCTATTTGACTTTGTTGAAACTTATTGTGCTTAATGCTTATCACTAGGGCCCGAGTGCCATGATCTCAGATCTGAACTTATTATTGAATCATTATGATAGTATTGTTTGTGATCTTATCTGCAAGTTGTGTACACATATCATTGTCCGGATCCAAAGGCCCCAAAGTGACAATAATTGGGACAACCGGAGGGGATGGCTGTGGTGTGAGGATCACATGTGTTCACAGAGTGTTAATGCTTTGCTCCGGTGCTCTATTAAAAGGAGCACCTTAATTGCCAGTAGTTCCCTAGAGGCCCACTGCCACGGGGTTGAGAAGATGTTGTGCAAGTTCTCATTGCGAGCACGTATGAATATATATGGAGCACATGCCTAGGATTGTTTAGTACTTGGATGCTTGTTAGTATTTATCTACAATGCCCTAGATCTTGAAGTTACATGTTTAGACTTGTCCATGCAACGCCCGTCCATCCATCCATATGCCTACCGCACTCGAATTCCATAGTTTACTATTACTGTTACTATTGCTCTTGTTCTACTGTTGTTGTTGCTTTGTTGTTGCTACTACCAAAATATTGCTACTAATAAACTTCTGTGAGCAAGAACTATTTCCAGGTGCAGCTGAACTGACAACTCAGTTGTTAAGGCTTGCAAGTATTCTTTGGCTCACCTTGTGTCGAATCATAAATTGGGTAATACTACCCGCGAAGACTATTGCGATCCCCTATACTTGTGGGTCATCAGTGACAAATCCTATCAATCTCAAGAGGAAGGCACAGATGTCTACAGGAGGAAAATGCCTAGCTCCACGGTCGCTTCCTCCACGCACCAAGAACCCCTTCCATACTCTTATACATTAGCAGCAATTCCAAAAGTTGCCCAAAGGGAAGTTGCCCTCTAGTTGGGATACGTCTCGTTCTACCCATGCAGGGAAAGGACACTCTAAGGAGGAAGAGTGGGGAAAGAATCACAAGGACTGGGATTCTCGGTCCGACATGATCATGAACCGCATTGAGCATAATTCGGAGTTGATTCGTACTCTAACCTTCGAGATTGAGGATTTGAGGAAGCTGATTGAAAAGCTTATCGAGAGAACACCACCACCATCGAAGGAGTAATTCTTCATCAGGTTTTGGCATCCCCTTGGTTTGTTCCAAGCTTGGGGGAGTGCCATGGTATCACATCATTATCTTTCATTCTTTTTACCTTTTTAGTAGAGTCATATCTTGAATAGAGAAGTTATCATATAGGATTGTTTTCATTGTGGAAGTATCTCTCCTCTAGTTGGTTATCTATGTATCCCTTGGTGTGAGTGCCTTTATGGAATATTAATGAGAAGTTTCATCATTTAATTTTTGCACGTCTTCTTTTAGTTTGCAACTTCTGTTATATGATTGATCTTGTTTATTAGTATTGGTATCACTTTGGGAGCATCAAGTAAATCTAACTTGGTTTTGGAAAACCGAGCTCTGGTCAGTAGCAACACTTTTTGAGGTTTGAAAGGAAAAGAGAAAAGCACTTACATGTATTTTATACTATTTTCCTTCTTTCTTGATTGGCTCATAAGCTTAGTATTCTTTAGTTAAGATCTTTTGTGTTTTCAAGGAATATTGCATGTTTGTTTTTATCACTTGTATGTTTTCTTGTTTCCTTCAACTCTTTTGCTTGCTACCTAGCCTTGCTAGCAAAAACATGTACTGACAGGGAGTACTTATCGTGCATCCAATCCTTGAACTTAAACCTATGCCATTTGTGTCCACCGTATCTACCTATTAGAATCATTGCTATTCCAAGTAAATTCTCGAGTTTCATCTACCTTTCAAATTAAAAATTCTTTTGTTATGTGAAAACTAGTTAGTAAAGCTCTCACGAACTTGATGACACACCTTATTTTTCCGGCCCTTAATAAACTTGAATCATTGTGTCATCTATGTTGTATATGCTTGCACTGATAAGTTGGGAATTAGGAGAACCGTGCTATCACGGGAAACGCTTTCAACACCTTTAAATATCTAACCCGTTGATATCATGATCTTTCGTTTATGGATGTCGGTGGTGTGAAATAAAAGGGGAGCTTGTAAGTCCATGGATTTTATGTATATGTGTTAGAGAAATGCCTGGGCCTCTAGCCTAAGACATGCCTAATCATGGTGGAAACTTGCAGCATCACCATAGTGAGCAATCTATGAAGCATCCTAGAAAAAAAATATACAGAAAAAAAGAAGAGAAAAAAATATATGCACCATTCTTATGGTAAATAAAGGATCGCTAAGATGCTCACTGCCTGTTGCCTTGTCATTTTGATATGGGATAGCTCATGTGTCATGCGGCAAGGGGTACCCCGTTGGCGGTTCTCTATGATACACATATATTTACAATGACAAGAACTTACCGGTAACTAAAGTTTAGTAGCATGAGTAACGGATCTCATACTCAAGGGACATGAGATTGCCAACTTATATTTTGTCAAGCATATACTCCATCTTTGTTCACTGTAACCTTAATCACCTCAAGATGTTTATGATAGGGGCAATGAGAGCTCAAAGATAGTAAGAACCATAATATTTTGGAAGCTCTTTATGAAACTTGAAATACCTGCTTCCCTCTGTGAAGGTCCTTTCTTTTACTTCTTAGTTGAGTTAGTAAACCTATTCCTTTCTATCTCCAGCAAGCATTTGAGTTATTGTGTTGCAATCATTCATATGATGATTTATTCAATCATGTTTCTTATCTTCCTTGTTTTGCACATTGCTCTCATCTGAATGAATATTACTTTGAAAGCCATCATTGTGAAAAGCCTTTTATGTTTGAGAAAAAAGGACTCCTGTTATAAACATCATTACAAAAGCTTTGCTTGAAAACTAAGTATGATTTGTCAACTATTCTCTGACCAAGAACAAAGTTTGCCATTACCAATTATGATTTGTCTTTATGCATCTTTATTATGACTCCCATACTCATTGCAAGTTAAGTTATATAATGGTGAGTTGCTTTCTATTATGAGTTGTGTATTGGTGAATGTGATGCTTCTTTTCCATATTCTTTTTATTGACACTTCACTCCATAAACCTGTGGTCATGTTTACTAAGCTCAGTTTTCGCTTGGGGACAAGTAAGGTCTAAGCTTGCGGGAAGTTGATATGTCCATTTTGCATCACTATTCTATATCATAATTTACTGCTATTCATTGATATATTTCATATTAATAGGTGATACTTATGTTATTTGATCTATTTTTGCATGTTGGATGACTTTTGGAGGATGAACTGCCGGAGTCAGGATTCTGATGGAAAAAGCGGTGTCCAGATGCAATATTCGCGAACATCAGAAAAATTCAAGAAAATACACGGAAAATCCTATTTTTCCAGAAGACGAAGGAAGCCAGAAGGGGAGGCGAAGATGGGCCACAGGAGGCCCACACAACCCCTGGCGCAGGCCCACGCTGGGCCACGCCAGCAGGTGGTGTGGCCACCCTGGCCCACCTCCTGCTTCGCCCCTTTGCCTATATCTTCTCCTCGGAACCCTAATACAAGGCGGAGTGACCATAGAAAGATTCCACCGCCTCTACGGGGCAAAAACTATAGAGAGAGAGAAAGAGCTCTCTAGGAGGCAGATTTCTGCTGGGGAAACTCCTTCCCGAAGAGGGGAGATCGTCGCCATCAACACCGTCATCAAGCTAGACTTCATCGGGATCATCATCATCCTCACCACCATATCCAACAGCACCATCATCACCACCCCATCCTGCTGTAACAATTGGGTTGAATCTTGCATAGTTCTTAGGGGAAACTTTCCCGATGTTGATTACTTTTGTAGTTGATGCTTGTGAGTGGAACCATTGAATTATTTTCTATGTTCAGATTTTTATTCATCATCATATCATCTCTGATCTTGATCCATATGATGTCTCATGAGTAGTTCGTTTAGTTCTTGAGGATATGGGATAAGTCATGTTGTTAGTAGTGGAATTGTGTTGAAGTAATATTCGATGGTTTGACATTTAAGTTGTGGTGATATTCTTCTAGTGGTGTCATGTGAGCATCGACTACATGATACTTCACCATTTATGGGCCTAGGGGAATGCATTGTGTATTTGGCTACTAATTGTGGGGTTGCCGGCGTGACAGAAACCTAAAACCCCGTTAGGAAACCTTTGCACAAGGGAGTGTAGGATCTCAGAGTTTAATGTTGTGGTTAGGTTTTTATCTTAATTACTTTCTTGTAGTTTGATATGCTTGCAAGGGGTTTAATCACAAGTATGTATTAGTCCAAGTAAGGTCGGTACATTAGCACAGGTTCACCCACACAACACTTATCAAACCAAAGAAGATTAATGAAAGCACTTAATAGTATTCCCATGTGTCCTCGAGAACGTTTGGTCCTCATAAGTAATACAACTGGCTTGTCCTTTGCTAAGAAAGGATTGGTCCACTTGCTGCAATTATTTGTTGTCTTTATTTACTTGCACTTTATTTCTTTGCATTATCAAAAATGCCTAAAAATCCGTTTGCCAAGTATTTATAGAGAATTCCTTCTCCAAACCACTAGTCAACACCTTCTGCTCCTCGTTGGGATCGACACTCCTATTTATCAAAAGTACTACGATACACCCCCTATACTTGTGGGTCATCAGGCAGCTCCTTGCTTCTTGGAGGACTTGGCCGGCTAAGCGCCACCAACTGCATCATCACATTTCTTGGTCGACCTGGGAGGCTTCACCTTGACTCGGCTGCCCATAGCCAGAGGAGGACCCTCATACACCTGGACGGCTACATCAACAAATGAAAACCCAACAGAATAAGTGAAAGATACAAGGTGAGGGTCGTATACCTCTAACATCTGAAAATCATCATCATCATTCGTCCAATCCTGCAAAGCTGCTCGGGTAGAAGTCTTACCCAGATAAGGACCAGCAGCAATATGAGGAACAAACATGAAGGATTCCAAGTAAATTTCCTCGTCATCGGGAGTTTGGCGATCTGAATGGTAAGACGGGAGCGGGCAGGTGTTGTTGTCCCCTTGCGCGAGGAAGTTCTGCAAAAAGCGAAGGAACAAAGTTAACAAATGGCAGCCGAGTAAATGGCAGCTGAGTAAGTGGCAGCCGAGTATAAGGCAGCCGAGTAATCTTGAAGCTTACCCAAGGAACAATATTCTCACGGTCGAACGGGGGAATGCCCCACGCCCATTTAGTCGGCTTAGTCAGTTTGAAGATCAAGCTAACTCGGCGAGCAATGGAGTTCTTGGGAAGCTCGAGAGTTGAGTGGTGAGTGGGATCGAGAGGACCACTCATGAAGCAGATCTTGTGCGGGCGAAGCTAAAATGGACTGACTCAGTGACTAATGAAAGTGCGCATCAGGTCCTCTCCCGTCAGCTTCCCCCTCCTACGGGTCAAGTAACCTCTTCAAAACGGTGTGGGCTTCATTGACTGCGGGGTTCTAGTCTTTCGGGTCAAGCTTCTAGAAAGACTTATCCGGCACCACGCCCTTGAAGGGAGGCAGCCGAATCATGTCGATTTGGGTAGAATTCTTGACATAAAAGAACGTCCTCTGCCACTTTTTGCACGAGTGCAAACCTTGGACTCGGGGGAAGATGCAGCCCCTCCTGGGCGTGATGCTGGTAGCCCCGCATTGAGTGGGGTTGCTTCTGATCCGAAGGAACACCTAGCTCAAGGATCACTTAGATCCAGAATTGGAAGTACTTGTCCTAGAGCATAACCGTGGGCTAGAGGCCAAGATAGCCCTCGGTGGCGGAAATGAAATAAGAGAGGGATCCAATTGCATTGGAACGCAAGTGATGAATTTGCAAATGGAAAGTCTCGAGAAAAGACTTGGCGAAAAAACTGATGGGAAGAGCAAAGACGCGCTCGAAGTGAGACATGAACACGACGCACTCTCCGGGAAAGGTCTTAGGATCCAACTCACCGATGGGGAGGCGACATTCAACTGACAGAGGGATTCTTCGAGAGGCAATAAGCCACTTGATTTCCTCCACTGAGACTCCTGAGCCCTCCCACGAGCCGCGCTCACTGGCAAAATATGATTCATGAGGCAATCAAGGTAAATGGGGCATTAGATAATCCAAATGGCATGACCAACCATTCATAGAGACCAAGTTTTGTCTTGAAGGCGGTTTTCCACTCATAAGCTTCGGCCATACGTATTTTGTGGTAGCCACTACGAAGATCAATCTTTGAGAAAATCGTGGCTCCACTCAATTCATCAAGCATGTCATAAAGGCGAGGTATAGGATATATATAAAGTACGGTAATAACATTTATAGGATGACAATCCATGCACAACTGTAATGTATCATCTGTTTTTCGCACAAGAATCACAGGGACCGCACTAGGACTAAGGCTTTCTTGAATAAAACCTTTTGAGATGAGGTGGTGGATTTGGCGTTCTATCTCCTTTGTCTCCTCCGGGTTCGTGCGGTAGGTGGCATGGTTTGGTAGTGGAGACCCGGGTATAAGATCGATGCAGTGCTCTATTCCATGAAGATGAGGTAGTCCATGAGGAAGCTCATCGGTAAACACATCATCGAATTCCTGCAACATAGACAACAAATATGGATGAAGGTTTTTCAAGTCGTTAGTTCCTTGTGCCAAGCCCTTTCATACTAGGACATAGTGCAAAATGGTGGGTTTATCCTTCACTTCTCTCATATCACTTTTGGTGGCAAGGAGAACTCTCTTGTGTTTGTCACTCATATTTGGCTTGTGGCACTTGCTACCTTTTGTGGTTCTCTCGCTCACCACTTTTATGACTAGTTTTTTTTGGTTTGCACCCTCGCTAAAGCCTTTGCATTGTTCGCAATTATTTGGATAGGAGTCATCGGTTGAAAAACACATATCTTATTGAGCCACTTGAAGGTATATATGTTTGCGGGGCCATCATGGGTGGCTCCCTTATCAAATTGACAAGGGCGTCCAAGCAACATATGGCACACCGTCATTGGAACAACATCAAACTCCACCGTGTATTTGTATGGTCCAATAGAAAATGTGCCGGAGACATGTGTTTAATCTTGACGGATCCATTATCTCTTAACCATTGAACATGGTAGGCATGCTTGTGAGGACGAAGGGGAAGGTTAAGTTTCTCACATAGTTCCATGCTTGCCAGATTGTGACAAATCCCTCCGTCAATGAAAACTTTGAAGGATTTTCCATTGATGTTGGCATGGGTTTGAAAGATGTTGCACCTTTGATCTTCATGCTCTTGTGCTTGTGTAGTTAGCACTCTTGTGACGACAAGTGATGGACTTGCGTCATGCTCACACAAGAGAAGATCTTGATCATTGGTGTTCACTTGTTGTTCTGTCATTGCCTACTTAACTCTTGCTTCAAACTCTTCTTCACTCAAGTATTCTTCGTCTCCATTGTCATTGACAAACAATACTTTGTTGTTACCACATTGTTAACACTTATGTCCTTTTCCTCCACACTTTTAGCATTCTACTCGAGGCATGGAGTTGGATTCCATAGGTTGCTTGCCACCTGGGGGCGGTTTTCCTTAAGATGTTGTTAACTTGAAGGGAGGCTTGAAGTTACTTTGAGTTCTCACTTTGGGGCACTCACTATGTTTTTTGTGGTTCTCTCGCTCACCACTTGTCTCACTACTTTGTTTTTTGGTTTGCACCCTCAATAAAGCCTTTGCATGGTCCGCGATTAGTTCGCTAGGAGTCATCGGTTGCAAAACACATATCTTATCGATCCACTTGAAGGTATACATGTTCGTGTGGCCATCATGGGTGGCTCCCTTATCAAATTTACAAGGGCGTCCAAGCAACATATGGCACACCATCATTGGAACAACATCACAGTCCACCGTGTCTTTGTATGGTCCAATAGAAAATGTGTCAGAGACATGTGTTTAATCTTGATGGATCCATTATCTCTTAACCATTGAACATGGTAGGGGTGCTTGTGAGGACAAAGGGGAAGGTTGAGTTTCTCACATAGTTCCATGCTTGCAAGATTGTGACAACTCCCTCCGTCAATGAAAAATTTGATGGATTTTCCGTTGATGTCGGCACGGGTTTGAAATATGTTACACCTTGGATCTTTATGCTCTTGTGCTTGTGTAGTTAGCACTCTTGTGATGAAGAGTGATGGACTTGCGTCATGCTCACACAAGAGAAGATCTTGATCATTGGTGTTCACTTGTTGTTGTGTCATTGCCTCCTTGACTCTTGCTTCAAACTCTTCTTCACTCAAGTATTCTTCATCTCCATTGTCATTGACAAACAGGACTTTGGTGTTACCACATTGGTAACACTTATGTCCTTTTCCTCCACACTTGTAGAATTCTACTTGAGGCACGGAGTTGGATTCCATAGGTTTCTTTCCACTTGGGGGGTGGTTTTCCTTGAGACGTTGTTGACTTTAAGGAGGCTTGAAGCTACTCTGAGTGCTCATTTTGGGGCTTGGTGTAGGAACGAGAGTAGAGGACCTGTAGGTGAAATAGATATTTGGCTTGCTATATTTGAGGTCCTCTTGAACTTGACGCTTGGCCTTCGTGGCAATATGCACAATCTCAACCATGTTGTGATAAGCTTGGAACTCCGCGATGCACTTGATAGGGTGATTCAAGCCCATAAGTAAATGAGCCATGGTTTGCTCCTCTCGTTCTTCTATGTTAGCACAAATCATTTAAAGTTCCATTTCCTTGAAGTACTCTTCCACACTCTTGGTACCTTGATTAATCTTTTGAAGCTTGTTGAAGAGGTCCCGAGTGTAATTCGATGGAACAAAGCGGGAATGCATGTGATCCTTCATCGCTTTCCATGTAGCAAATTGGACTTGTTCCCACCAAAGGTTGGCATAATCATTGCGGTGACCCAGCATACCACTGCATGATGTAGTACACTATAGTCATTGACATAACACCAATGAAACACCGTTCACTAGTATTACATCCCTCGGAGTGGTACAATAGAAACACAACATGTCTAAGACATGACTATAGGTTACAACTCGACTCTTTACAAAAGATCCAGTGAACACTCTAGGTTAAAGAGAGAGAAAAAAACTTCTTTAAAAAGAAGAATCAGAAATAATCAATTAATAACTTTCAAGCTAATAAGATTAACATCTAACTATGGAGCTTGTATTGCTACTATTGCAATACTCTACACAAGTAGGTTCTACGGCTAGAGATTATATTCCTATCTAATCGGCAACTTCGACTTCACTTTAGTTGATATATATGTTGACTTCATTGAAGAACTTGAGCTGTTGATGACGATTCCCTTGAGCATAAGTTGATGTAGACGTCGTCTGTATTGGCTTAAGGATCTAGCAAGGGTTAAGAAGATACGTTGAGTACGGGCGTACTCAACAAGTTCACTAAAAAGGAGTGTTTGATGCACTATATCTACAACCACAGACCGTGGGTCATAGGCAATGCAAGTTTTCGTAAACATTTCTTCAAAAGTTGCTTTTATTCTAAAAAGCTATGTCTGTCGGCCTTCATAGGTTTACTAGAACTTTCGTGGAGTTCCTTTCCTGCAGCGTTCGCATCTCCTTCCCAAACCAGAGAGTAATAAGTTACAGTTCTTACACTCTGCAGAGGTGCATTACTTTCACATGAGAGATCAAATCCTTGTTCCAAAACCGGGCGATCTTTCCCTTCCACACTTCCTATGGTGTGGGGCCCAGTAGATGATTCAAGCCAATCACTGCCCTTCTCCACGACTCCACATAAAACACGACCCCCCAAGTAGAACGACCTCTGTTATTCTGCATAGCAGATATAACTATGGTTGACTCATTGAGGACTCCACTGAGCAGACAAGAACCTGGTCGCCCCCATTAATATGAGGACATACCTATGACCGTATCTCGGGGATAGTCTAGACACCAATATCGCGGGGAACTAAGGGGTCCCACCCATGCTGAGCCTCGTAAGGTACAACAACGCCACGAGATGGTCATCCATTCATGTGAAAGGAAGAAGATCCTGTTGACTTCCCCGTCCCATTCCAAATCTCATGGTTAACGCGTAATATACGGCGCAAGAATCACTGGTGACATTGGTTATGAAGTCCTAGATAATATGTTTCTTTACCACCGGAACTTTCATAGTACGTTATTACCTCATGGTAAATAACCTATAATCATATTATTATGAAAATAGTGTTTTCTGACCTTTTTTTGCAGATGATGACAACACTGGATTTGCAAAATACTTTACAGAAAATAATCAAAGGACATGAGCAAGTGTGAACTTTCCTTTTGTGATTGCAAGATCATGCACTCACAGTCTTCGAGACAATAAAAGATCCAATATCTGCAAATAACATCATTGGTCCGGTAAGGACCAATGTTTAAAGAATCAACATGCTATTATGCATAAGTAATGCTATGCATTTTATAACATTCCCAAAATGAATCCCTAATAGTATAGGTGAGTTGAACTTAGGTGATTTGTTTAAAGTTGATTTATCATCAATTTTTACTTCGCAAGCAAATGCATTTATAAGAAACTTAAGTCTTAGCATGCAAGGTATAAAAACAGAGTACAGATTAATTTATAATTGAGGTTAACTACCATTTGGTAGCTAGGATAAAATTCCATGTGTTAAGTTGTTAAGGGTTGAAAGTACTATCATATAGTTGTTGTTTGAAGTGGCAAAAAGAATAACATTTGAAGAAACTAGTGTTTAGGTTAGGTTAATCAATCTTGAAGGTTACTAGGGTTTGCATTAGGTCTGTTTGATGGTAACAAATGATGTTGCATTATTATACTTTAATTGGTTGTATAGGTGACCAAAGTTAAATATAAAAACATGAATAAACTTCAAATAAGATGTTTATGATTGTTTAGACCAAAGTTAACTATAAAACTAGATGTGAACTTTAAGGTGTAATGTGTTTAGAGTATTATCAACTTTTTAGGATTTTGACAAGTATATTTATGAATGTAGGATCATTCACCTTCAGTTAAAGTGAATGATGAGTTTAAGACTTGATGTGTTATTATGAAAATAACTTGCAACTTATTAATGATAGCATAACTAGATGGTCTTAGTACTTTGTTAGGATTTGAGATCATCGTAATAATGATTAAGAGATAAAGATTATTCACCATATTATATATGAGTGATACACTATATTTATTTATAAAGGGTTTTAAATAGTATTTTAAATCTTAATAGTTATACATAAGCTTGATTATGAATTCAAGTCATGGTTTTGGAATAAGTATTTAGATATAAAATATTTAAGGTTTTATAAAAAAATGTGATTATTTCGTACTTAAGAAATGTTTTTAAAGAATTTACAAAATAGGTAATAGATAAGGATTTATTACTTTAAAATCTTAAAAACCTTTCTAATGATATATTTTTTTTTTCTAGTATAATATATTTATTCAAGATCTTAAAAATAAATTTTATTTATGTTTATTTATTGTTCCTATGTTTATAAAATTTCATAAAGGATCAAATGTCTTTGAATACTTACTTCAAATTTTATTTATAAAAAAATTAAATTAGTATTTTTATAAAATAGTAGATTTATTTTTATACATAAAAATTATTTTTATTGATTTTTAGGACTTTTCCTTATTTTATGAAATTTCACTTAGGATTAATGGTGTTTGTATTTTTTGGTATTTTATGTGTCTCAAACAAGGAAACTTGTATTTTTATGTGATTGAGTTTTTGTGATCATTCTGATATTATATATATATTTAGGATTTTTATACATTTTTATTAGTTTGAAAGCATTTTATAGGACTTGTTAAATGGCAAAAATTGAGTTTTTTGGAGGGAAATTAGTTGGGTTGTGGCCCGGTTGATTAAATCCTTATTTGGTCTAACCGGACCAAGTGGAATTGGCCCAATAGACCGGCCCAAATTGACTTGGGGTCAAATCTCCACCTCTGGCCCCTTCTCTCCCTCACGCATTGCTCACAGATACAAGGGAAACATCGCCTTTGTTCTCCTCCTGCGCACGGCGCGCCGCCATCTGCCTCCTCTCCGGCCATCGCTGCCAGCGCCCACCATCAACGCTTGCTGGCGTTGCCTCGCCCAATTTCCTTCCTCTGCTTCCTGCCGCCTTGACGTCCTCCCACACGGCCCCCCTGTTCCGTCTAACCCTAGCCATGAGGTACGGTTGGTCGCCGATGCAGTAGTGCCCCTGCGCCATGGCTGCTTCCCTCCAGCTCCTATGCCTCCTCTTCCATGCTCAAACACCTAGTACTCCTGCTGCGCCCACTTTGTTCTCAACCCCCATACGCTGCTACTGCCAAGGATTGGTTGTGGTATCACGGTGGTGATGTTTTGGTGGTGGTGTAATGGTGGTGTTGTTTCTGCTGTGATGATGATGCGGTTCATCCACCACTATCTTGATGCCAGTGGGATAGTGCTGCAGCGCAACCTAGGCAACCTCTCTTTCGATTCCGATGTCGGTGGAATGGTGCTATGGACGCAACTTCTGGCATCGGCTCTTCACTACACCCTCATATGGGTACAGTGAGTTCCTCTTTGTGACCGGCCATCGAGTCAATGAACTGCTTGGTGATCTGTGGAGCCATTATATGGTGTTAGGTGTAGACATGTAGTGGTGAAGACACAGCGAGGTTGTTATTAATATTCTTGAGATTTAAGTGAGATTCTCCTAAGTGCCAGGCTTCAGTTTGGATGAATATTCATCCCCCAACATATGTTAGTGGATGGTTCCATATTGTGTTGAGTTTGACTGATTATAGTCTAGTGGCTTGCTTCATTACTTATGATTTTGAATAAGCAAATGGATATGGTGATATTTGGATTAAAAATGATTCCTAAGTTGTTGAGTTAGGGAAATGATTGTTATTGGTGGCTATAGCTTTGATTAATATATTGGATGGATTTTAGCTTAACTAAAGCTTTGCTTCAGTGATGTATTTGTACAATTATTTAAGGTAATAATTTGGGAACATAGATATGGACTATATAAACAGTTTTGGCAGGTATTTGATACACTACGTATGCTTTACTAGATCTTTGTATTCAGATTTGTGTACAATATGACACTATCAACATGACAATGGAAGATTCGAATGATTCCTGGCTATTTAAACTAGGGAAATGATTTAGACACATCATTTGATTGCTGGTAGGGAACTTGATGATTTCTATATTGGCATTTCATTTCATTCTAAATAATGGCTTCTGTTAAATGTCTTTGCTGTTGTGGTGTCTTGTTTTAGAGTGTGCACAGCAGTAGGGCCATCTATGCATGAACTACTATGGTTGATCATTGATTCATGTACTTATAGGATCTGATTCATCTATTGTGAGTGTTGAGTACAAAGTGGAAATGTTATCTCTAAGACATATCCAATGCCGAATAACACTGTCATAAACACATATATTGTGCTTGTCATCTTATCTTAACCAATGATGCAGAGCTGAGGTTTAGAAGCATGTGCTAGTTTAAGATGACCTTATAATGATTCCTAGGCTACCTGACTAGGAAGATGATTGATATGTCAATCCTACTTGATTGTATATGATCTTAAAAGCTATCTCTTTGAGGATGTGGTGATTTATTAATTTTAGTGGTTTCCTCTGTTGTGAGATTATTACTATGGAACCCAATTGAAGGGTGCACAGTAACATATTCATAGTGAGTAGGATTTGCTGCTATGTTGATTAATCTACATGGTCAAGGATCACTAGCCCTTGATGATTGTTGTGTGCAATATGTTCCAGCCTATGATGCAAAGGCTGAGGCCTCATTTATTTTTGTATATAAGAATGAATACTCAAATGGTTTTCCTAGCTCAAGGATGATACTGGTGTAGCACTTCTACCCAGTCTGAGAGCCCTCAATTTTCCCCCACAAAGAATTATGCTCTAAGAATAAGTGAAAAGAGCAGATGATATTACTGTTATAAGTTGGCAACCTGATATGCAAAGTAGATCATCTCGAATTAGTGAGGTTGTGGATAAGCTGTAGCTGCTCTTGATCTACTGCTGTTGGATCTTATGGTGGCAGCATATTGTTGTGTAAGAGTTGTGGTTGCTTGGGTGGATCTTGCTCCTCCTTGCTTGGCTTGTTGCTAATCTGGTTCAGTTCTTGATGGCACCTCTTCCTCCTGGTACTATTACCTGGTTCATACTTAATCTGCTCTTGGATGGCTGGTCTAAGCAACTAGAGCAGATGATATGGTGTATTGATCTAAAAAAATGTGTTCCCTTAGCAGGGAAATAGAAAGAATGGATGTGGTTGTGAAAGGAATAAAATTGTGATGAACTGAGATGAACTATATAGATCTTGGTGATGGTGAGTGCTATGGATATGCACTGGTGCTTAGCTACTAAGATGTGACTGCTCTCATCCTTTTCTCTTCTTGGTGTTGTATTGCTGTGTTGGCAGCACACCTCCTGCATGCATATGTGTAAGATGCTTACTTGTGGCCCTTCTCTGGTTCAAGTTACAAGAACTGTAACTTATCGATTATGGATCAGATCAAGTGAAAACCTGATGTTTTACCATTTGCCTTTTTATTTGACTTTGGTAAAAATTGCCCCTGGCCAATGATGGTGCTCTGAGGCTTAATCTGATAAGAACTGATATTATTTTATTTGGTGAAACTTGCCCCTAATTAACTTCTCAGTGATGTACTGATCAGTTCATTCCACTATTGAACTGAGAGCACTAAACCAAACTAACCCCCTTTTTATTACTTGTTTTCCATTCTTTCATTTTTGCAGGGAACATGATCAAGACGAAGACCATCAAAAGATAAAGATTTAGTTTAGGCCTTCTTTTTTTATTCTTGTAATTCTCTTTACCTTGAATAATGTAATTGACAATGTAATATTGTATAATTTTAATAAAGTTAAGTTTTCTTTCTATATGTGATTTGAATCTTGTAATATTTATATATTGTTTATAAATATGAATTCAATTCTTATTTATTGTTGTAATTCTTTTCCTTTTATTTAAATTTAAATTTTCTTTTCTTTTAAAATAACTGTAAATATAATATGTGTTCCAAAAACTTTATCATATTAATTTATTTGAGAAGTAACATTCCATTTCTCTTTAGTACTTAAATATTCTATAATTCAGTTTGTGGATTTTTCTAAATTCATTTGAATTCAAATTCATGCTTGAACATCTTTCCCCCCTTAGTAAAGAATTCTACAAAGGTCATGTCGAAATCTATCGCAATTGTGCTAACGTTTCCATTAGAACAAAAGAGATCTCGATCCCTCTATAGCTTCTTTAGTTTTGCGCGAAAATTCCCTGGATTTTCTGATGCATGAATGCAATACACACACATGTGTCCTCTCTAATTCTAGGTGCTAATCCTGGGATGTTACAATCATCAAACTCGACGGATGTCACAACCACCATCTTCACATTGCTATAGTTGTGCATTCGAAAGATCTTATCCACCTTGAGTGCCCATGAGAGATATTCTTTGGGGTTGTTGGAACCGGTAAACTTGGGCATGGTGAACTTGAGCTTGCCGAGTGTCTCTTCATCTTGTCGTTGGTGATGGTTGCCATTATGGTGGTGGCGTTGGTGATCCTCATCATCCGAGCTATCATGGTGGTGGTTGTTTTAGTGTTTCCGTGGTTGAGGACGAGGAGCTTGCGGGTCGTCTTTCCGCGGTGGAGAAACTTATTGTTGTTGTGGTGGTTGAGCCACATTTGGTGGAGGAGGATCTTGTTTCTTATCTTGCCGTGATTGAGAATCCTTTTGTGGTGGAGGTTGTGCCACATTTGGTGGTGGAGGAACTTGGTCCTCACGATGATTGTGAGCATCGCAGTGTGATTGTGATGGCGATTGTGAGCATCGTGGCGTGGTTGTGGAACTTGAGGCTCATTCCTAGTTTGTTGATGAGGTTGAGGTTGCTCGTCGTCTGTACGTTGATGCTCATGGTGTCGGTGGTGACGGTCATGTTGGCGATGACATCGTGGTGGATCTTCAAGTTCTTCATGTCGATGGCGTGCTTGTTCATCCAAGTTGGAGTCATCGCTTGTTGTTGAATGAAGATATTATGGATGCTCATTACGCGGAGGTGAAGCTTGGAGTGGCATGTCCTCATGGATGATGAATTCCCTTCGCGCCCTTCTCTGATGACGATGTTCTTCACGCCTTGATGGAGGTCATGATGAATAATCACCATCATAGCTTGATGTAGCGACGTGTCTTGGAGTTGGCACATGTCGTGAAGAACTCTCATGATCATCCACAGGGCGCTCATTGCGTCTAGGAGCCCGAGTATCATGATCGTGATGTCAAGGCGATCGATGGCGCATAGAGCTTGAACCACTAGAGTGGTGCCTTGAAGCGCTTGATGCACAAGAACATGGCCTTGTGTTGCGCACGATCTCGGCCATTGAGCATTGTAGAGCTTCATTTTGGTGTGTTAAGTTGTGATGCATTGTGTTCATGTGGCTCTCAAGGCCGTCGAAGCGAGCGTACATTCGCTTGAAATCGTTGCAAGTTTCGCTAAATTTTTCATCTTGACGTGTCTCTAGGCATCACACCGACCACGAAACTCTTCACGAATGATGAAGTGGTTAGATCGCGTCATGTATGGTCCTTCGCCATCTTGTGTCGTGTCTTGTCTTGTCTCGCCGTTCCTATCCATGATTCACCAAAAGGAGGAGGATGTGTGGAAATGAAATATGTGGAGGGGTTAACCCTTTACCTCACATTTGGAAATGAATTGGACAAGTAGCCACACTCGAAATACCAACAATGTGCAAAGCGAATATGAAAAGCAACCTCACACTAAAAGCAACTAAGACTCTCAAAAGGGCTATGGTGGTAGGTTAGGAATGTAGAAAACGAAACAGAAAGACCAAAAGAGAAGGATGTTGTCAAAAGTGGGTTAAATCCAAAATAACCAAGACAAAGGAAAAGATCCACAAAATTGACGGAAACCTATACTAACACACACACACGCGGAGATTAATCGGATTATCACGACTATGAAAATAAGCAACAAAATGTCCTAACGAAGACTACGCTCGGTTGTCATGCCAATGCTAGGAGAGACGGTAGCTCGTTTACAAAAAGAGGATAAGCAACGGATTTGTGCACTTGCCTTGGGCGCCCTTATCTCTCTTGCTTACAAGCGTGAAGCTCTCTCGATGCTATGGGAGACTATGTATCGTTTGCTATGTATTCTTTATTTTTATTTTGTTTTTCCCTTTTTTTTTCTCTCCTTTGGTGGCACCAACCTACTTTGCTTTTGCTCTCACACTCTCACTACCCAAGGACAAGTGCAGAATGCTTGAGCAAACACAAAATGACCCACTCTCGATGCTGTGGGTACACACAAAGGAAGATAGTTGGTTAACAAGGGGTGACACAAGTTATACCTTAGTTGATGATGATGAGCTTGTGTCGATGGAGTGGGGAGGATATTGGGTTCTGTGGTGTCGAAGAGCGCTAAGGATGTTGCGGAAGCTTGCTGTTGATAAAGACACACTCAAGAAATGCAAACAATAAGAGGAAAGTTAGTCGAATGGAGGAGAGGCAAAAACTGGCAAGGAGGGCCAGCGACTCCGATGTCAGGGTCGACCACGAGCCTGTTCGTCTTCTTGGGCGGAAATCCGCTCCTCCAAACCTCAAATCCAACATATTTTTACCAAATTTGGCTAGGAAAATTTGTGGAAAGCAGGATCAACACCCAAGTCAAAGTTTCTATGATTAGAACCACTCAAAACACACCAAATCAAGAGATCAATCCGAAAGGGGATCTAGGCTATTTTCTGAAGAAACTTTTGAATTTATGGTGGATAGAAGAAAAAAATTGTGGTGAAAATCGTGATGAACGAGGATCTTGATACCAATATGTTAGGGGGTGACCCTTGGGTTGCCCGATCTTTCACGATCTCACGGGGATTCACACTGGATTCGAAGGGAGAGAGGAATAGGATGAACTAGAAATCACATGATGAAAGGAGCGAGTTAACCTTAGCTTGTAGGAGTTTGGCTCGAGCGTGCGTCATCAGTCCACTTGGGGGACTATGTGGTGAGGATGTAGTGACGTCCGTAGGGCGGGCTGCATCATATCCCCTTCACTTAGAGAAAAATCAGAGTCATGCAACTCAAACTCTAAATCTGCAACATCCTTACTATCACACAATGCATCATTGTGTTCTCCTTCACTTGCTTCATCAGTTTCTTCATTATCTGCAGCTGCACTAATTCTTCTATTCCTCTTCCTTGGCCTTAATCTACTAGCAACATGTTCTTCATTGTGTCCCTAATATGAATCTTGTACTGAACTTGTAGGATAGACAACTTGAATTTTTACTAGAGGTCCCTCTTCACTTGGATCTCTAGGTTAGGTCCTTCTTCTTGGCTTAACAAGGATGATAACAGAAGGCAAAGGAGCAAATAGAAAATGTACTATATCATCCCAACCTTCGAAGCTCAAGCTATAATCATGATCCAAATATACACTAAAGAAATGTTGGCATATGTCAACTAAAGTAACCATAAACATGAATGAATGATCATCATTTAGCTCCCTCAGACCATTATTGGCAATTGTAAGTATTGGAATACAGTAGTGTATCTTCATTCTATGTGCCATCTCATAGCTAATTTCTTCAATGACCTTTTCAAGCATCACTGCTGACCAACTTAGAGTATCAACTTCATCATAGTAGATGATGTGCACATCAATATAACTTCTGTTGTTATGAGTGCACACAAAAAAAAAACCACCATGATTAAAGTATGCACTACTTGCTCCTGCAAATTATCATTAGTTAAACCTATGATCACTGAACTAGTTAATTAACTACCACGAGCTTTACTATTGAACATAATACATTATTTTTGCAACCTATACTATGAAGAAATCAACCTACCAACGCATGCCATCATCAACCCCTATACTATGAACAACTTCTTGTACCAAAAATCGTAAATGTCTTAAACCCTAAGCCCCAACCGCATCCAAATCATCTTTGAAAACCTATCAAAACTAAACTGCGCAACTCCTGAACCAAAAATCTGCTAAAAATCCGTGTCGACGGTTGAGCGATTACCGTAGACGGGAGGGGGAGTGCCTTTTGGCCATGGCTCCTCGCCGCAACAACATCAGAGCGTCACCACATCACCCTCTCTCAACCCGCCGTTGTTGATGACAAACCACGACAACCTTGATCGCCGTCGACCTCGATTGCTCTCCCCCCTTCACAGTGGCCTCATGCCCTTTCCTCTCTCCTATCCCCTTCACCTCGAGAGCTCTAGAACAAAGTAAAAGAGGAGGGGGACGAGCTGTCTAAAAATTCTTGCGTTGTCTGGGGACCTATGAGCTAATTAATCATCGCTGCTCCAGACACCATCAATGCACGTGCAAAGAATACAAGCGGGCCCCACTAACCGCCACGTCATGGAATACATCGTGTCATATCGCTTAGTGACTGTGCGTGGCGCTCGTTACCGTAAACATGTATTGCCATTGTAGAATGACCGTATTAAACTTGTTAAGCAAGTACAGTAAATAACCATGTATTTAACTCCGTATTTATGTAGCTCGAGTAGCTATTTTTTTTCAAAAGCCAAAATGGTCACTAGTATCTGGTTCAAACCGTCATCAATATATAAAAAGACAAAAACACTTTACATGTTGAGCGAACCAAGAGACAATGCCCAAATTCGACAAGGAAACCCACCTGATCAAAAAAAGGTGGCACCACCGTCCACCCCACGATCCTCCATGTTCCCGTGACTCGTGTCCCATTACAGCTTTGCAGCGGAAATGATTAGCAGGAGATTATGCCGCCTTGCATTACGGTCTACTACTATCAATCTCAACGGCTCCTCCATGGCTCGCACATGGCCATTGTCTTTGGCTACACGCCTCTCCGCCTCCGCGTGAGACTAGGTGAGTTGTGTCCAGTTGTTGCGCACCGCAGCTCGCAGCTCAGCGCACGCGGCCGGGCCGCCGAACCGCGCCGCGCCGAAACGCGTCCGTCCTTGTTTTCGGTTCGGGCTGGCCGGCTGGAGGGACCGCTTTGTATTTAGTCCCACCTCGCCTCTTCAACACCTCTGCTTCCCACCCTCACTTATCTCTCTCTCCACCCCCAGCTCCTCCTCTCGTCACACCAGGACAGCTAAGGCCGCCTCGCTGTACGCTCCCCCACGCGCATTCATTCCCCTTTCCCTTTCCCCCCTCGCCACCGCCGCCCCATGGCCGGCGTCAAGAGCCTCGTCCTGCTCCTCCTCCTCGCGCTCGCAGTCGCCGCCTCCGCGACGTCCATCGCCGGCGCCGACCACCACATGCAGCTCCATGGCCTCCTCTCCAGCCGCGGGCAGTGCATCGGCACCGTTGGCGAGTGCGGCGGCGAGGCGGACGGCGACGACGCCGACGACGCGGAGGGGGAGCTCGGGTCGGCGTCGGCCGAGGCGCACCGCCGCTTCCTGCAGGGCCGCAGCAGCTACATCAGCTACGGCGCGCTGCGGAGGAACCAGGTTCCCTGCAACCGCCGCGGCGCCAGCTACTACAACTGCCGCCCGGGGGCACAGGCCAACCCCTACCACCGCGGGTGCTCCCGCATCACGCGCTGCCGCGGCTAAGCTGAAGCTGCAGCTGCCCCTGCTGCTGCCACGGATCCGTCAGAGTTCGAAATAAGCTGCTGCTTCTCTTGTGTTCTTCTTCAGTTCAGGCGGTACAGATGCTATACCACTACTGCTTTGGTTGCTGATGCTATATTTGTTAGTTATTAATCGCTTTGGTTGCTGCTGCTGCTGCCGCTGCCGCCGCTGTTGTGTTGCCCCGGCCCTGCCCGTTGGGATCTATCGGTGTTGTAAAGTAAAAAAGAGATTTGTACCTTAATATGAAGAAGAGATATTTGTTATTCTTTCAAGATTGTATCTTGTGCATGTTCGTCTTGTTCCCCGACAGCATGTTCTTGCTATAAGTTGATGTTCTCTTGTTCAATTAATCTGCTGTTTGTTCTGCCTCGCTCTGGTGAAATGGACATGATTATGAACTGGTGCTGGGAGCTAGGAAATAAAAATCTGGTTTCGCTTAGCATTCAGATGGATCTAGACCATAGAACCACCAGCCTTGAAGAAATGCTACTCGGTGTTCGTTAAATTTGTAAATCTTGCAACAACATCTACAGTATCGAACCATAATCCTTGAAGAAATGCTACTCGGTGTTCGTTGAACCTTTAGATCTTGCCATGGAGGAAACAAGAACATTTTTCTATTTTTGCTGGAATTGCTCCGCATATTTTTACTGCTGGTTTTTTCAAAGGGCTGTGGAGGTTGTTGGTTGAGCAACAGACAGCAGTTAGTGGAGGCCATGTTGCTCACTGCCTTGCTTGTTCCTCCTTGGCCGGTTAGTTGGGCGTCTTCAAGCCAATGCATGCAAACCATAAAGGTATCACTATCAGTGGTCATACTTAGTCAGCCGTTGATTTGCAGAGATTAATCTTCGCATTTCCGTGTTAAGATGGTACAGTGAAGTGTCATTTGGCGATGAAGGTAAACTGGAGAAGATGGGATGGGAGTTATTTTTATGATGGTTCCATTCCGTCGGTTTTGGTTTTGGTCATTGGGAAATGACTGCCATTGAGTGGGCATGGCGATTTGGCTCCCATCTCTAAATGCACCTATTATAAAAAATGCATTTTATATGAAATTTCAAAATATTAAAAAATTCTGAAACAAAATCCCGGTATGCATTCCGACATGGTACGTCCTCGCACAAAGTTTTGCAGTTAGAAGATATTTTTTTGTAAAACTATTTTACAAAACCAAAAATTGTCTTTTTTACACAATCAATATAAAATGTCTTTTTTTTTTGTAAAACTTGGTGTACAAACATATAATGTCAACATCTGCATATCTGTATACTTTTTTTCAAAATTTTTAACATTTTAAAGTATGTCTTTTTAACTATATCTACACGAAGCCAAAGTGGATTTCGGGCCATTGAGCTGGCTTCATTATTTATATTTTTTTTCAAACTTTTTAACATTTTAAAGTATGTCTTTTTAACTATATCTACACGAAGCCAAAGTGGATTTCGGGCCATTGAGCTGGCTTCATTATTCAAGTGAAAGATTATACAGGAATCGGTTCTCGTGGGTTTGTTGAGAGGAATAAATGCCGTGTCCTTGGCGATGAGTTGGAGATTCGTTTGTCCGGCAGCGTGTACCACGGATTGTTGTTTATCCAGGGAATAAATGGTGGCCAGCTTGTCTGCGAAAATTACCCGCAATCAAAGCCTCAGATTCTTATAACAAGTACTTACTCTGTTTAGGATTATATGTTCCACGTTCATACCTAAATTATTAATTTGACCAACAAAATATAACTTATACTTTCTATAAACTAAAAAATGTTTAGATACATCTCCTTCACAAACCTAAAACATTTTATATTTTTAAATGGAAGGAGTATATCACAAAAGTTATACCATTAAAAATATAACCTCTAAGTTTTTAATGATATAATTTTTATGTTATACTATTTATATTATGTTTTCAAATTGACAACTTAGTTATCCGTGCGAAACTTATAATCGCAATCAAGGAGTACTATACTCTATTCGACGGTCGGTGCCGTGCTATATTCCAAGATGGCAAAATATTCTTCCTTTTTATAAATGATGATGAGAAAACGAGTTATGGCAATTTAGGCCATCTTCCTTTGCTAGAAAACGAGTGAAGGCAATTTAGGCCATCTTCCTTTGCTTATCAGGGCACTGCCTGGTTTTCCGTATCTTATTCAGGCCCGTGGATAGTACTCCCTCTCCTTTGTTTGGGTTTGCAAGGCCCACCTGGGATTTATTAAATCTAACTTTGACCATAAAATTAATAAAAAATATGATTTATTTGTTACAAAATATTATAGAATTGAAAACTTCTTTCAAATATGAACCATATACTTTTATGACATATAATTCTTATTTTGTGTGTTAAATCCATGGTCAAATAAGTAATTAAAACCTAAAAAATGATACGACTTCCCCTAGGCAGGGAGTAGGGTTCTCTATCCTCCCTGGCAGCGCGTGCGACAGGAAGTCCTTTTCGAATATTGGATCAACCCTGTTTGTCTAACCCAAATGCACTGGCCCTTCTTCGATATTGGATTTTTCCTGTTCGTCCAACCCAAATGCAATAGACCTTGCGGAGGTTTCTGGCCAATGTATGTTCTCGTGTCTTCTCTCATGTCGCTACATCCTATGGTTTTGGCGTGAATACGATGGTGTCTGCTCCATCATCTACGACTATGCCGCTGGAAACTCCAACATCAGTGGCGTTGCAATCGGTTACTACGACCGCGGATGTGTCGTTGGCAACGTTGCACGGATTGCAACAACCAAAGATCATAGATATTGATCAGCTGTTGGAGGGCTAGACTTCAGGATGGTTACTTCGACGGTGTGAAAGTCGATGATGTGGAAGATGTGATTATGGAGGGTACGCGCTGGATGGCCATTATGCGGGTACAAGTTGGAAGGAGCTCGAGCCAATCTGCTTTATAGTCCTAGGTGAGAGGAGCATGGAACCTGTCTAGGATGTTAGGTTTAGGAATCTAGGCGCAAATCTATTTGTTTCACAAGTCTTGTGCTTAGATGATTGGAAACGTATGATAGAACAAGGTCCATGGTTGTTTCGTTAGAATGCCTTGATGATTGAGCCCTATGACCGAATCAAAAAGGTTGAAACTGTTGAGCTTGAATTTATGAAGATATTGATGCAGATTCATGCGTTGTTAGAGGGCTATCTAAAAAATAAACCATTGAGAACTAGTGAAGGTAAGATCACGCTGATTCATGTCATCCAACGGATCTTCTCAAAGGTATGTGCAACCCGTTTTGCTCCAATTACACATCCATACCAATTTGTCTTTTTTTAAAGGCGGGTATATCCATGATGGGATTCTAGCACTTCATGAGGTTATTCATAAGGTTAAGATTAAATGGTAGAGGGGCGTCCCTCTTAAGCTAGATTTCCAAAAGACACATGACCATTTGGATTGGGCCTTCCTCCGTCATGTTCTTATACAAAGAGGGGTGGACGACCAGATGATTGGATGGATCATGCAAATAGTAACAAGTGGAAAAAACCATTAACATTAATGGGTAAGTGGGTCCCTATTTTAGATCCTCATGTGGAGTGAGGTAGGGCGAACCTATTTAATTTCCCCGTTCTATTCAATTCCACAGTTGATTCCCTAGCGGAAATGTTAGAGAAGGCTAAAAAATTTGACCACATATTTGGTGTGGTAGGGCATCTCATCCCTAGAAGAGGGATTACGCATCTCCAATATGCAGACGGTACCATGATCATGGTAGAGGGGTTAAAACTTGACATCATAAACCTCAAGTTCCTCCTCCTTTGCTTTGACTCCATGTTGGGCCTCAAAATCAACTTCGACAAACATGAAGTCATTGTTATTGGGGTACTCTCCTAAGGATCAGCAACCGATAGCAGATAACCTAAACTATAAGATGTCTAAGTTCCCTTTGAACTGCCTTGGGATGCCTCCAGATACAAGGATCCTTATCAAGGACCTATAGTCCATGATGGGAAGGGAAAAGACGAGGTCTAAGCTGTGGCAGGAGGGGTTTACGTCCAAAGGGAGTAAGATCATCCTCATCGACTTGTGCTTGGAGTAAGATCATCCTCATCGACTTGTGCCTATCCTGTCTTCCCATGTACATCGCGGGTCTCTATATCCTTCAGGAAGGGGTGTATGGAAATTTTCAAAAATATTTTCGTGCTTCTTCTAGCAGGCGCCCGCTAGATGCCAAAAGTACCATATGGTACGTTGGGCTGACATTTGCACCCCCAAGGAGCTTGGGGGCATAGGTATCTTGTCATCTAGGTATATGCATGTGGCACTGATGCTGAGATGGGTTTAGTGGATCCTAATAAGGGATGGGGGCCTTTGGCTACAACTGATTAAAGATAAATACCTATGAGGCCGCTCCCTCATGGCGTGTGAGAGTTGGGAGGGATCTCAGTTTTGGAGGTCCCTCTAGGACATCAAGCAGGAGATCAGACTGGGGGTTACCGTTTCCATAAGCAATGGAGAGCGTATTATTTTCTGGTTGGACTCCTAGTGATGGGGTTACCGTTTCCATAGGTTTGAGTACCCTGCCCTTTTGCGTTCTGTTTAGACCCGATGTTATTACTTGCTACGGCGGCTCAAACGGGACTTGGAACATCCAATTATGATGGACCTTTGGTCCGAAGGAGGCCATGGCAAGGAATGAGCTACGGTCTAACCTTACCCCACGCTCTTGGAAGCCCCAAATTTTGTGTCGTGGCAGTTGTCTCTCTCGGGGTTTTTACGATTAGTTATATATATCATTCCCTATTTAGAGGGCCCTCCTTACCCTAGACCAATCCGTTGTAGAAGGCTCCACTGCCTCTAAAGATTAAGATCCTTGTGTGGAAGTTTCTTTGCGACCTCTTACCCTTGAGCATTGAGGTAGTTAAATGTCATGGCCCGGGGATGGCTTGTGTCCCCTATGTGTGGTTACCAAGACAAGGACCCACATCTTATTTACCCGTCACGTGACACACTTTCTTTGGATCATTGTGCATGATACCCTGGGGCCTAGTGGAAGCCCCTAAACTTTGCTGGGTTCCTAGAAGCTAACGCAAACCATACCAGTAGGAGGAGATACCTCTTATGGTTGATGTTTGCAACGATGACCTGAACCCTATAGAATATCTGTAATAGCATGGTTATCGAGCGTGTTTTTCTACGGAATTCCTCTTACTCGGTGTTCAAATATCTGGCTTTCTTACAATAGTGGTGCTTGCTATGTAGGCAGAACGATAGGGATCGACTAGATGATATGCTAGGGGATCTACTAGTGGCTACATGCCGCTTATCTACACCACCTGGATGATGTGTCTCACTACCTTGGGAGTTGTATCTCTACTTGCATTTTTTTATTTTCTATATTTGGGCATGCTTGTGCTGGTGCCCAGCTGTTTTTTGTTCTTTGCCTTCAGGCTGCACTTGTTCGTGACTGTTGTATGGACGTGGTAGCTTTATTTATAAAGCAAGGCAAACGCCTGTTTCAAGGAGGAGAGATCATGGAGATTCAGTATGATGGGATCTAGTATATATGGTGACTGCATGCGCCTTCGTGTTTGTCGTGATGTAAGAGAACCTCAGCTGAGGTGCGTTTCAATTATAAGGAAAGGAGAATATGTACTTTTCTTGTACATATATAAAAACTTGTCCGATATTGTGATGTGTTTGGGTTAATGGGCCATGAATAGAAGAGTGTGGTACTAGATTACATGTAGCAATGGACAGGAAGTTTGTAAAATGCCTTTTTTCTGACCCCTCCTAATAGGGGACTGAGCGAACCAGAACCATCTCAGAGTTTTGGTGGGCATACTAGGGGCCGTCATCCCGGTACTTTTAGGGGTTCGCATGATGATCAATTTCTTACTACTTCTGGTGATTTTGGTGAGGATGATCACGCAAAACCACTGTCTCGAGTCCTCTAAAGACCGTGGATACTCATATGGTAGAAAATAATAAAGGTGCACGAAAGAGGTTGGACATGAACGGTGAGGAGGAAAATGATTTTGGGAACTAATTTGGATGCTATGGTACCATTTAATCGTGATGGGGAGCATGCGGCTAATAACATATCGACAAATGAAGGTAGATCAGTGGATAGCCAAGGAATTAAGAAGGTAATGACTAACTATGTAGCTGAGAAGATGGAGCCCCCATCCCAGTGAATTTTATATGCTGAAAGTACCGCATAGGGAGGCACCCCCAGAAAGTTCAAGAGCTTATAGACTTAAGCAAGGCTAATTTACCCAAGTTGGATTTCCTTTGAGAAACTAGACGAGCTAAAGACAGAGCTAGGACATTGATAGAAAGTTTGACTCCAAGGGGGTTTTATGGTGTTAGTAGTGATGGACTCAATGGTGGTTTAGCGTTGTTCTAGGACAAGTCTCTTAAACAAACAATCCTAGAATCTAATGATAGTTTTATTGATGCAACAATTGTTGATCCATTGGAAGGATATAATTACAGAGTAACTTTTGTGTATGGTGAACTAAGTGTAGAAAATAGGAATATATGTGGAGAAGCTACTTTTCTATATTAAGGATCCAATCCCAACTCCCATGGTTTTTTATGGTGAATTTAATGAGACCATGTGGAAACACAAACATTTTTACAATAGCCTGCAGGGAGAAGCACAAATGGAAGGTTTTAGGGACACTGGATGCTTTCAAATTAATGGTTCTTTGGTTCCTGGGTGCGTCCTTCACATATGATAATAAGAGGGTGGATATGTAGAATGTTCCTGTGATATTGGATCATGCTTTTGCTGATTTAGAATGACAAGGTATGTTTCTGGATGCCCTTGTGAAGGATCTAACTTCACCAAGGTCAAATCATTGTCCAATTTTAATTTGTGAAGATGGAGAGGAACCTATAGTGGATCATCGAAGATGCTTAGCTTCTTGCCATGGAATCTTGTGGAAGCTTGAGCTATCTTTGCGTGAGGTGGTGGAGCAAGTGTGGGATCATGCTATACCCATCGGTGATCTTGGTACAATGTCTGACTCAATGAGGAATATCATGCTCGAATTACGCTAGTGGAGTAAGGAAATATTGGACATGTTTGGAGAACGGGGCTCTAGTCTTGATTCTAGACAACCTCTAGTCCCGGTTATGCAGCTGGGACTATGGAATTGGGACTAGAGTCCCCCTTTAGTCCAGGACCACTTACGATTCAGGACTAAAGTAGGACCACGTGGAAGCGGTGAAGAGCGGGGGGTGGGGAATCTTTAGTCCCGGTTCGTTCTATGAGCCGGGACTACACGAGCTCTACCGTGGCAGCACTTTAGCGATTTGGCAGCCGCAGCAGCCGGTGGCGGTGAGGCAACAGGTTCTGTCGCGGTAGAGTTTTGGGAGGAATTTCTGCCGTGGAAGGAGGATCGATAGAGGAGGGAGAGGTTTGGCATAAGTGACGTGCAATGAAGGATCCCATTACACACAATATCGTCATGATTATATAGATTGCAGTGACCTATATCTTCGTGCTTGTTCAAATATATTACATGTTGATACATATATATACAATTACATGGAGATCACAACCGGAACTAGAGCCCGTCTATTCGACTACATGGATATCATTAAATCACGGGAGTCCCGTGGTATGGAATTTTCCCCTTGATTCTATGACATGGTCAACCAAAAATCCCGCCAATTCCTCTTGAATTTCTACCAGGCACTCCTTCAGTTGGATATTATCCTGTAATATTAACAACTATATATAAAAGAAGGAGATCAATATGAATATCGATCGTCATAAAAAATATTATGAATGAAACTCAACACAATTTATGGTAATAATTATGAATATATTGTTCACGTACATCTAGAAGTGTCACTCCATCCCACTCATCGACCTTCGAGCGAATGTACTCGCACATGAAGTATCCACACCAATTAGTCCCTCATGGCTGTCGATCGCACTTTACGAGAATAGAATTAAATAAAATAATAATCAAGCATGATATAATAGTATTGAAACTAGAATTGAAGAGATGCGCGGATGTTGCTTATACTACTTACCTTGACCGGATGAAAACTAAGCTCATCTTTAAATTTACCTGTCGTGCTCTTGGTGAATTCTTTCCAAACCCTGCCTGGCAAAAAAATGAGTTAGTAGTTACTTGATATCTCAGGAAATGAACAAAAGATACCGATAGACTGAAATTACCTCTCGAGCATATCTTTAATGCTTGCATACTCCGCTTCGTTTTTCTTTAGTGCGTCCTTGATTTTAAATCTTCCAGCATCAACTTTAATGATTAGCAGAATGTAATAAAAGCTGCACACGTTTATATTCGTTAGTAACTCATCAATTATACTTAACATAGATTAAGAAAAAGTGAATGTGTACAAGACAGTAACACTCTCACCTAAAGTTGTAAGGAAATAGTATTCTCTTTTTGTAGTGTTGCCTCTTTATGAACCTTAGCAAGTTACGCTCCGTGTCCTTGGGGTACTCCCGTAGCAATGGTTCATTAACTCGGCATGGGTTGATGAACCCAGTGTCAAAGATTCCCCTTCGGTCACATTCCTCGCTCTGTATTCTGCATAATAGCATAGTGAGGATAATTATCGGCAATGAACAAGCTGAGTTAGAGACTTTATCATAGAAATAAATGAATCACATACAGACAATAGGAACCGAAGAGACTCAAGTCAAGGGCATCGAGTTTGAATAACATATAGAAATACTCATAATATATTTGGATCTCGTCTTCACCTATGAAATGCTCATTTATAACTTTCACAAGGAGCATTATTAATCGATCTCTTACCTCGCAGTTAGTTACATGTTTGTACCACTCATCCAGTCTTTGCATTTGTGTTGGTAGAAGCTCGACCTTATCAGGTCTGACCAAAGACTTCCCTTATTCATATTTCCATGCTATTTCCATGTGCATGGGGATATGTCCGCCTAGCGCTTGATCAACATTAATACAATCACGTCTAGCAAACTCCGCCAGTTGATCCATGAGAAAACCCTGATCATGGTCAAAATTGGGTAACACCTTGAGCATGGAGATTGATTGTTTTGCCTGTTCTCCAAGTTGGGCAACGTCTCTTTTCCCGCTGCTTGCACTACTACTTCTTGTCTTCTTCCTACGAATTCTCGTCAGACATCGTTTGTAGCCATCAGCCTTATTTATATCATATTGCGATGGTTACTCAATAAAACTCTTAGCCCACTTTTTGGCTTTCAGATCAAATATTTGCTTTGGATCGGGCTCTTTGGGTGAAAAAGGCTTTCACTTGGGCATCGCTGATCGCTTTGATTTCCTCATCAGTCATCTCATAAAGTAACTTGGGAGCAGGCGGCAGGGCTTTCTTTTCCCTACTACCTTTCTTCTGAATGGTATTATCATTAGTTAATGAAGCGGCCTTGGTGGCATTGTGATGGCGAGTCGATGGCGCAATAGCCGACTCGGCTGGCGCGGTGGCACACCCGTGCTATGGTGGTCGTCCTACTCCTCACCATGTGGACTTGGAGGCGGAAGAGTCGGCAGAGTGGAAGGAGAAGGTGGTGGCCTGGGTGCCGAGCCTGGAAACACGATGTATTTCTTGCGCCAAAGAATGATACCACCCACGGCTTCTCCTAGTGTCCTCTCATCTTCAGCTCCATGGATGTCAAGATACAGTGATTGATATTGTGGTAGAACTTCATCCACCCAGACACGAGCATAGCCATCTGGAATCTCTTTTCCATGCCAGCGTGCTCCAGGTTCACAGGATAAAGCATAGCCGAGAGCCGCCTTGAAGGATAAGTTGATCACTCCCACATGTAGCACACAACTTGTCTTCTCAGTGATATTATCCACGAGGTAGTGATCCATCGGATCGGCTGTCGTGGAATCCACGCTGCTTCTCCGCTGAGATGGGCCACCGACACTTTCTTCCTCCGGCTGATGAGTTGGCCTTTGCTAGAGCATTTCGTCTAGTTGCTTCTCTTGCTCCTTTACCATGGCATATATTTCATCGTTCTTTATTTGTAAGGTACACAACCAGTCTGCCTCCTCATCCTCCTTTCGCTTACTTGCTCTCGCTCGGCTTCTATAAGATTCACTATCCTCGGGAAACCCAGTCTTACACGACACAGAAGGTCCAAAGCCTTGTGTTCATCCTGTTTTTTCAGGATTTCTGAGGGCCTTTATCAGATTGTTGTTCTCTCTATCGGGTTTGAACTTACCTGCTCGAACCTCCTCGATTGTTTTAATAATTTCTTCACGGGGTGTTGCAATTTTTGTCTTTTCATCCAATATTAACTCCCCTGTTTCCATGTCATACTTTGCCCCATGCGCAAGTAACCAATTTCTTACCCTGATGGGCTAGTCATGTGTAGTTGTAGTGATCCCTTGTTCACACAAGGTGGCCTCGACATCCTCACACTAAGGAACGGAAGTCCTGTAGCTACTTGTCCCCATCTTATGATGTTATTCCTTTTTTGCAGCATTTTGCTTATTCTTTTCAGACCTTTTTTTCTACTTCTGATTTCTTATAGTCCAGAAAGCTTTCCCAGTGATGCCGTTGCTTCTCTAGTGTGCCAGTGAATTCTGACACTTGTTCTTCCTTGAGATATTCATTATATAATCTTTTCTTGTAGTTATTAAACTGTCCAGCCATCTTATTAAGAGCGAAATGCTTGGCTTTGGACCTCATATCATTTGTGTCCTTATAAGACTCCAAGACCGGTAGGGTGAAATGTGAAATTGTAACAAGATTTTATTTCATCTATCGTAAAATTGTAACAAGTGTAGACTAATAATCCTAAATCTAATTAAACTAATTTAAATATAAACTAATTAATAAACAATATCTAATTAAACTAAACAATATCTAATTAAAATAAATAATATCTAACTAAACAATATCTAACTAAACTAAACAATATATAATTAAACTAAACAATATCTAAATTAAACTAAACAATATCAAACTAAACTAAAAATATCTAATTAAACTAAACAATATATAAATACACTAAAAATATCTAACTAAACTAATTAAATAATATCTAACTAAACTAAACAATATCTAACTAAACTAAACAATATCTAATGAAACTAAAAAAACAGAAAAACAAATCGACGGCCGGATTGGAACTTACTCCGACGAGGGGCTCCGGAGAGGGGCAGCGCGGAAACAAATGGAGCAGGGAAAGGTAGCGTTGGGACGGTTGGCGATGGGGAGCAGCGACACGGAGACCGGCGACAGGGATGGACGTCGCGGGGATGTGCGGGGCGGTCACCGAGGATGGCGACGGGGACGACACGGGCACTGGCTCCACGAGCGATGGTGAGATCTCCGGGTAGAGGCATCCTGGCGACATCATCGGCGTCGGAGTGTTTTGAGCATTCCGGTTCGTGGTTCTAACCGGGAGGCAGAGGGGTGGGTATTTATACCCCACCACCTCTGGTCCCGGTTGGAGCCACCAACTGGGACTAAAGGGTGGCCTCTAGTCCTAGTTGGTGGCTCCAGCCGGGACTAGAGGTGTTTTTCGGCCTCGACGTTTTGGTTGGCGCCATAACCCTTTAGTCCCAGTTCTAATCTCGAGCCGGCACTAAAGGTGTATTTTGCAATTTAAAAAAAACAAAATTAGTAAATATTATAAAGACAATATCTATCATTCTATAATGAAGAAAATTTTGTATCATATATCATTTTTTTGAAAAATAAGATCTATAATTTAAATCTATTATCATACTCTGTTATACAACTATTGTTTTTTTGCATCTTTTAAATTAAAAATGCATTAAATCATATATTTTGCATACTTTCAAATCTGATAAAACTTTCAATAGAAAAGTGTATGAATTTGATTGACCAGTAATTGGGACTAAAGATATTTTGGGAGCCTTTAGCCCCAGTTCGAGCCACTAACCAGGACTAAAGATACATCTTGCCATTCTCAGAGCCGTCAAGCCACGCGCCATGCTTTCCCGCTATTTCCCTTCACTTATTGCCATGTTTTCCCGCCCTTTCCCTCTATATCTAGGCCTACCTTCATGTCCATACACACATCAACACCTTTCTCTCTCACAACAATGGACACCGCACACTAGGCCATTCTGACTCTCGAGGAGACCGAGGCGTTGTGTGCCTCCAGCTACCCATGCCCGCCGGGCTATCGGCTGCCTGCCAAATAGATGCTGAGTGCTGGAGGGGTTCATGTACCTCTTGTGCCTTAAGGTTTCGCCGCCAAGCGGCCATGACGAACCACTTCTACCTCGAGATCATGTCGGAGCTTTAGATGGATCCCCATTGGGATCCCGACAACTACAACACTTGGAATGCCTTCTTCGCTAACCGACGGGAAAGGGAGCTCGCCAGGTACGAGGGTGACAGACCGCCCTCGGTGAACCACAACGAAGCCAGCCGCCGCCTGTGGTGGAAAAATCAGACTATCACTAGCGTGGTGCGCTACATCGCCGAGGGAGATCATCCTCGCCTACAGTACCCGTACCCACCACAGAGCCACAAGAAGGGTGGCGGTGGTGAAGGCCGCGGGCGTAGCGGCATCTCATCTGGGAGCCCCCTACCCCACGCGTAGTAAATCTAAGGAAGGAGTGGAAGGTGCCCCTGGTACATGCCATGGCTGGTCTTAGGATCCAGCCACGTGCGCCTAGCGACGACGACGATGATGTCGTAAAATCTGAGGCCGGATTGGCAGGTACCCCCCGGTACTTTTAAGAAGGTCTATATCATTCCCAATCAACAATATGTCATCTACATATAGTACTAGGAATGCTACAGAGCTCCCACTCACTTTCTTGTAAATACAAGCTTCTCCATAAGTTTGTATAAATCCAAAACTTTTGATCACCTTATCAAAATGTTGATTCCAACTTCGGGATGCTTGCTTCAATCCATAAATTGACCATTTAATTTTGCATACCTTGTTAGCATCTTTAGGATCGACAAAACTTTTGGGTTGTACCATATACAACTCTTCATCAATGTCTCCATTGAGGAACGCCGTTTTTGTTGGAGATATGCCCTAGAGGCAATAATAAATGTAGTTATTATTATATCTTTGTGTTTATGATAAATGTTTACATTCATGCTATAATAGTATTAACAAGGAAACATTAATACTTGTGTGATTTGTAAACTTAAATTGAAGTCCCTAGTGAAGCCTCTTCATAATACTAGCTTGTTGGTTAATAAATGATTGTGGTTTCCCTATCATGAACATTGAGATGTTATTAACAACAAGATCATATCGTTAGGAGAATGATATGATGGACATACTCCTATAGATAAGCGTAGCATAAAGATCAAGTCATTTTAATAGTTCAATTGCTATATACTTTCTGATACATAGTAACCTAATTCCTTCGACCATGAGATCATGCTTATCACCATCACCGGAAGGATGCTTTGATGACATCAAACACCACACTGTAACTGGGTGGCTATAAAGGTGGCATTGAATATTCGGAAAGTATTGGTTGAGACACATGGATCAAGAGTGGGATTTGTCCATCCATATGACGGATAGATATACTCTGGGCCCTCTCGGTGGAATGTCATCCAATTAGCTTGCAAGCATGTGACTGGCTCACAAGGGATCACATATCACGGGAACGAGAAAAGAGTACTTATCGGTAACGAGGTTGAACTAGGTATGTAGAGATACCGACGATCAAAACCTCGGATAAGTAAACTATCGTGAGACAAAGGGAAATTGGTATCGTATGTAAGTGGTTCATTCAATCGCAAAGTAATCGTAGAAATATGTGGGAGCCATATGAATTTCCAGATTCCTTTATTGGTTATTGTTTGGAGAAGTGTCTCGATCATGTCCGCATAATTCACGAACCGTAGGGAGACACACTTAAGAATTCGACGTTGTTGAGTAGTTATGGAATGATGAGTAAGAGACCGAATGTTGTTCGGAGTCTCGGATGGGATCCAGGATATCACGAGGAGATCCGGAATGGTCCGGAGAATAAGATTCATATAAGGAAAGTCTTGTTTCGGGGTTGGAGAATGGTTCCGGTGTTTTCATCGGGAATGTTCTAGAAGGTTCCGGAATGTCCGGCACTCCGGAGGGGAAGGGTACATGAATGTGTCATAACAAGTTGGAATGCTTGCATCATGTACTAGGTGTCATCGCTGAGCGAAATAAAGGGATAAATCAAATCCTAGTTTGAAAAGTCAAACGCCAATTTGAAAAGTCAAACGGCTATTTTGCTTGGTGGAGGGAGAGTAGGAAACCTACTTGGGAGGAAGTCCCTCTCTCCACCGCCGGCTTTGAAGTTTGTTGGGAGGGACTCCCCTCCCCTTGGCCACCGCCCTCCAGCTATATAAGGAGGGGCAGGGCTGCCCCTCCTAACACACAACTCCACCTCTCCTAACCCTAGCCCCAAGCCGCCGGCGCCACCACCTCCTGCTGCTGCCGCCGCCGCCTGGGGCAAACCCTAGCCGCCGACTTGGGCTTCCCCAAGCCCTATCCGCCGGCCTAGCCACCTCTCCTTGGTGTGTCTAAACCCTAGATCACCGAGGGCTCTCTCATAGTCCACCATACTCGCTCCGGCTTAAGGCGAAGCCCTGCGAGATCTCCCCTCTACTTCGGGTACCACGCCGTCGTGCTGCCGGAATCACGAGGAGAGTGCTACAACCTCCGCTGCCCGCTGGAACAAGGGAGAGGAAGGTCTTCGTAGAGTACCGAACGTGTGACCGACTGCGGAAGAGCTGCCGGAACGCAGCGCCGGAAGGATCGTCTACGCGATCTTGAGATCGGGAAGAGTACGACTACATCACCCACGAGAATCCGCTCTCGTTAAACACTTTGGAATCTTCGAGGGTGAGTTATTCCATCGACTCGTTGCTACAATCTATGAGATAGATCTTGGCTTGTTTGTTTGTATGTTGTAGAATTTTTTTGTTTTCCATGCTACGAACCCCTACAGTGGTATCGGAGCCGTGTCTATATGTAGATCTGTTGCACGAGTAGAACACAATGGTCATTGTGGGCGGTGGTGCTTTTATTATCAATTGCTTCTTGTGTACTTTGCATCTTGCGGTATGATGGGATGAAGCGACCCGGGCTAACCTTACATGACATTGTTCATGAGACTTGCTCCACGCTCAACATGCAACTTGTATTGCATAAGTGGCTTTGCGGGTGTCTGTCTCTCCCATTATAGTATAGATCCAATTTACAACAGGCACTTGATAGTTCAAACATCAACGTTGTGGTTCTTATTCGTAAGTTAGATTGACACTTATTGAAAGCCCCAAACCACGTAAAACATGCAAAGAAATTAGAGGCGTCTAACTTTGTTTTGCAGGGGTGTGCTGTGATGTGATATGGCCATGATTGTGATTATATTTGATGTATGCAATGTTCCTTATTGTAAGTTGGCAACCGGCAGGAGCCATATGGTTGTCTTTAAATTCTGTTAAGACCCGCGTGCCTATTCAAAGTAGTTGTAATAGTTGAAGCTGGTGGACGACAACCATGGATCAGCGTCATTGACCTTGATGCAATGCCGGCGATGATGGAGATCATGTTCGTGCTTGAAGATGGAGATCGGAAGCACAAAGAAGAAAGGCCATATCATATCACATATTATGAATTGCATGTGATGTTAATCCTTTATGCATCTTATATTGCTTAGTTATCAACGGTAGCATTATAAGATGATCCCTCATGCACATAAATTTCAAGTTCTAAAGTGTTCATCCTTAGTGAGCACCGTTGCTAAAGCTTGTTGTTTCGAAGCACCACGTGATGATCAGGTGTGTTAGATTCTGCAAGTGTATACAACGTGAGCAAGCCAGATTTGCTCATGCGGAAGCTAAGGTTTGATATTGACGAGCCTAGCATGTATAGACATGGTCTCGGAACACGGATCACCGAAAGGTAAAGCATGAATCATATAGTAGATATGATGAACATGTCGATTGTTCGCCATTGCAGCTACATCAACTCTTGTGATGATCGGTGTTGATGTGGTGGATTTGGTTCGTGTGATCACTAAAACAATATGAGGGATATTGTTTTGAGTGGGAGTTCACCTAGATTAATTTAACTATTAATTAGAACTCAATTTGTCATAAACTTAGTCTAAACTATTGCAAATATGTTGTAGATCAATGGCGGCCCCTACCATCAATTTTAATGCGTTCCTAGAGAAAGAAAAGTTGAAAAAGAATGGAAGCAACTTCGCGGATTGGTTCCGCAATTTGAGGATTGTCCTCAATGCTGGTAATTTGATCTATGTGCTGGATGCACCGCTAGGTGACCCGCCTGCAGCTACTGCTACCGATGAAGTAAAGAATGTTTACCTCGCTTAGAAGACTCAGTACTCCACAGTTCAGTGTGCTATCTTGTATGGTTTAGAATTGGAGCTTCAGAAAAGGTTTGAGAATTCAGACCCACATGATATTGTCCGTGAACTCAAATTGATTTTTGAGACTCACGCGGCAGTTGAGAGCTATGAGGCTTCTGAAAAGTTCTTTAACTGCAAGATGGAAGAGGGCAGCTCCGTTAGTGAGCATGTGCTTAATATGTCTGGGCACGCAAACAAACTTCAAAGCTTGGGTATAGTGATTCCTAATGCTTTGGGGATTTACCGTGTCCTCCAATCACTACCACCAAGTTACAAGAACTTTGTGATGAACTACAATATGCAAAGCATGAACAAGCAGTTGCCAGAACTCTTCTCCATGTTAAAATCTGCAGAAGTGGAGATCAAGAAAGAGCACCAAGTGTTGATGGTCAATAAGACCACCAAATTCAAGAAAGGCAAGTCTAAGCAAAAGGGACACTTCAAGAAGGGTGGTAAGAAAGTTACCGTGCCGACGAAGAAGACCAAGGCTAGACCTAAGCCTGATACTGAGTGCTTTTACTGCAAGGGAGAAGGTCACTGGAAGCGGAATTGCCCAAAGTACTTGGCGGATTTGAAGAACGACAACATCAAGAAGAAAGGTATATCTGATATACATGTTATTGATGTGTATCTCACTAGTACTCGTAGTAGTGCCTGGGTATTTGATACTGGTTCGGTTGCTCATATCTGTAACTCGAAACAGGTGCTGCAGAATAAACAGAAGCTAGCGAAGAACGAGGTGACGATGCGCGTGGGAAACGAATCAAAGGTTGATGTGATCGCGGTCGGCACGCTACCTATTCATCTACCATCGGGATTAGTTTTATACTTAAATAATTGTTATTTGGTGCCTGCGTTAAGCATGAACATTATATCGGGATCTTGTTTATTGTGAGACGGTTACTTGTTTAAGTCCGAGAATAATGGTTGTTCGATTTATATGAGTAATATGTTTTATGCACATGCACCTTTGATAGATGGTCTATTTTTATTGAATCTCGATAGTGGAAATACACATATTAATAACATTGAAGCTAAACGTTTGAAATCGAGTGATAACTCGACCTATATGTGGCACTGTCGTCTTGGTCACATTGGAGTGAAGCGTATGAAGAAACTCCATTCCGATGGACTTCTTGAATCACTTGAAAGATGCGAAGCATGTCTGATGGGTAAAATGACTAAGACACCATTTTCTGGTATGATGGAGCGAGCTACGGACTTATTGGAAATCATACATACCGATGTGTGTGGTCCAATGAGTGTAGCATCGCGCGGTGTTTATCGTTATGTTCTTACCTTCACGGATGACTTGAGTAGATATGGGTATATCTATTTCATGAAACATAAGTCCAAAACTTTCGAGAAGTTTAAGGAATTTCAAAGTTAGGTTGAGAATCAACGTAACAAGAAGATTAAATTTCTACGTTCTGATCGTGGAGGTGAATATCTAAGTTACGAGTTTGGCGAGCATTAGAAGAAATGCGGAATACTTTCACAATTGACACCGCCGGGAAAACCACAGCGTAATGGTGTGTCCGAACGTCGTAATCGAACTCTCTTAGATATGGTTCATTCTATGATGTCACTTACAGATTTACCGCTATCATTTTGGGGTTATGCATTAGAAACAGCCGCTTTCACTTTAAATAGGGCACCATCTAAATCCGTTGAAACGACACCGTATGAATTATGGTTTGGGAAGAAACCTAAATTCTCGTTACTTAAAGTTTGGGGTTGCGAAGCCTATGTAAAGAAGTTACAGCCGGACAAGCTTGAACCCAAAGTGGAAAAATGCGTCTTCATAGGATACCCAAAGGAAACTACTGGGTATACCTTCTATCATAGATCCGAAGGCAAAATCTTCGTTGCCAAGAATGGATCCTTTCTAGAGAATGAATTTCTCTCGAAAGAAGTGACTGGAAGGAAAGTAGAACTCGACGAGGTTATCGAACCTTCTCTCAAACAGTCACATCCCAAGATTTTCCAAATCTTGTAATGTGAAAAATAAAATAAACATAATAAATTATTGTTGAAAATCAGGGTGAAAAGAAACTTTTGTTTCTAAATGGAAACTTAAAATCCCATCTTGAACAAACTTTAATTAAAGTTTGGATTTAACAAAATCCAAATCAAGAGAATGCATCCCTCATAAAATGCATCTAGAAATTTAAACACTTGGGAAATAAATCCAAACCCTAAAACCCTAATGGAATAAAATCATTTCCAAGTATCTCCAAGCCTATGGATTTGATCCATATAAAATGTTGACAACAAAAATTTACAAATGATCAAGAATGATCAATAGAAATATTATAAAACCATATAAACTGGTTTCACTTAAATTGGAACCATAAATAAAATCTTATGAATATAATAAGAGAAGGAAATTAAATTTCCAATGATAATAAAGAACCTATCTACAAATCCATACCAAATGGTGAACAAATAATCCTAAAGACATTTAAAAAGATAAACAAATATTAAATAAGATTTTATAAATTGGAATCACCAAGTTTGGATCTATAAATAAAAAGAGATGAATTTTATAAGAAGAAGAAAGGAATATTAAATAAGGAATATTTAAAGACCAAACTAAATCTTGGCCTAATCCATTAAGCAAATGGAATGAATGGAATCCAAATCCAAATAAAAATAAAAGGATAAAGAATTTTCCAAAATAAAATAAAATGGGATAAAACAAATCCTATTAGAATAAAGACAAATCTCTAATAAGAATAATGATATAAATCATGAGAAAATAGTATTTTGGAATTTACCCAAGTGAAATAAAAGTTGTTTAATTCAACCTAATTAAGATTAAAGGAACCTTCCAAATAAAATTTAGGGAGTTAAAACTATATTTAATTCCATTGGAATTAAAACAAATACCCAATTCAAATAAATTATGAATCAAATTAAATACTTTCCAAATAATTCAAGATGAGTTATTTGAACCCAAATAATAAAATAAAAACCTACTGAAAATATTTGGAAGGTTTTGGAAAATCAAATGGTGTTTAGAAATATTATTAAATCTTATATGATTTAAAACTAGAACCTATTTTGAATAATTAAAAGACCCCAAAAAGAATAATATTTTATTCCAAATTTGACTTCAGAATGTGCTACTTATCAATATTTAAATCTACACAAATTTTGGCAAAGGATTGAATTCAAATGAATGTTTGAATTTCTTATTCAAAATCAAAACAGAAAAATCAAATGAGAAAAAGAGAAAACAAACAGAACAAAAAAAGTGAAAGGAACAGCCCAACCCACCTGGCCCAGTCCAACCCACCTCTCCCTCTCACGAGCGAGACGTTTTCTCATCGCAGACTTAACCCACGCCCTCACTGATAGCCTGGACCCATTCCCCCTTCCCCTCTATCGCTGACGAGACGACCCCACTGCCACCTCACCTTCTTCCTCCCCGCGGTGACCACGACCCCCTTTCCTCCTCGCCATTTCTGCCGTTAAATGACGACGTCAATACGCCTTAATGCCGCGTTAATCCCTCGCCGTGTCCATGCAGTAATAAACGCCAGGCTTCCCTCTCCCTTCTCCCCCAGACCACACCCCACCGGAGCCCCCAGGCTGCGCCAATTTCTTGCGACATCACCTCTGTCTCCGATGACTTTCTCGGCCGATTCCGGCAGCCCCTCGCCGCCCCTTGCCTCCTCGACCAAGCTCACATACTCCCCACCTCATGGCGCACCTCCCAGTGTCGCCCGTTCATCCGCGCGTGTTGTAAATCGTCGACAACGTTATCACTGAGCAAGCGCAGCCTCCTGCTACCTCTCCGGCGAGTTACTGACACCAACCCCGAGCGCCCCTCGTGTTCTGGTGAGTATTCCTGCAACCCTCGAGACCGTGCGCACCTCCCTGACATGCTGCCTTGCCTTATTACGCCCTAGGAGCTCGTCCCCGACAACGACAACATGTGCCCGAGCCAGTGAGCAACTTCGGCGAGAAATTGTCATCGTCCCCGTGCGCCCCTTCGCCAACCAAGGGAACGTTGAGCATCACAAAGCTTCGGCGAACTCGGTGAGCCCTTCCACTCTCTCCCTAGCTTCATGTATCACCGGCAAGGTCACTTCCAGAGCGCGCCGCCGCCGTTCACCACCGCCAGCGCCGCCAGTATTTGACCAGTAGATGCAAACTGTTAGATCCTGATCGAAGGCGTGATATTAGAACTTAAGCAAAGGGGTAAGTTTGCATCTGTGCCACATGATTCTACTTAGATCCAACGGCCTACAACGCGTGATCCAGACGAACCGGTACCAGCGAATAGAATCAAGACACGTGTCCCAGCTCGTTTGATTTAAAACAGATTTGATCTATTAGATGCTAGATTTTGTAAAATCTATAACTTTTAATCTACATGTCCAAATTTTGCAAATTTTATATCAATGGATTCAGCAAGACAAGCCCTAGCCAACCATGCCCTTTGTTTAGTAAAATTCTTCTGTTAAAGTGTTGGTTTTTGCAGAAACTTGTGTATGCATGTTTAGAATATAAAAATTGTTCTAAAAAGATTTTTGAAATGAAACCTTTGTCAAATGGTTTGTTTTGAACCTACTGACCATAGGAAACAAATTGTGGTTTCAAAAATGTATTTGGCGAAACAAAAGAGTAAACTTTGGATTTAAACCATTTCTAGTCAAACAAAAGTAATGTTTATTTATGAAAAATGATTTTGGTAGAAAATCTTTGAGAAATGTTTTGGAAATAAACTATCTGACCCTAAACACAAGGTTATATGTTTTGAAAACATATTTTGTGAAACCTATAGAATTTTGCCTTATTAAAAGTATTTCTTCACCACATAAAATAATGACTTGGTTTAAAAATGGTTTATGAAATGAAATCTTTTACAAATGATTGTGCCACTTTATAAAATGACTAATAAGTGTTTTAGAATGTTTATAACCTATTATAAACCACTTTTTTTAAATAGAACAAAGTTTGGCATGCTTGCATGCATTGTTTTGTTTCTATTATTTTATGTGATGAATTCCTTGAATGGTAGATTGAAATATTGTTTGCTTGATTGAATTGTAGTGATTTGAAGTGAGTGAACATTGCAAAGAACAAGGAAGTGAACTTGTACTCTCTACCAAAAAGGAAAGTGATGCTTCATACTTTTGTCCCATTATTTTCACTATGCATTAGTGATATTTCTAAGTAAGACTTGCATAGAATTTTTGCTAAGTATAAACTATGCTATGGGAAATCCTAGTAGATGAAACCTTAGTAGAAATTTCCTAAGTTAAGATTCCTATTACTATCATGCTTAGCTTAGCTAATAGAAAACAAGGGTGGAATATATATATTCATGCTATGGAAAATTTCTAAGTCTGAGGACTTGTGTTTTGTTTAATAAAACAACTAAGTGAATGAATCACCTGGGTGGAATGGAAGGAATGGTTTATGTTGAGTGGTTACACAAGGCCAGGGGACTAGTGAACCTTGTGTATCGCACTTGTGGATGGCCACCCAGGAACAAAGAGATTTGAGATGCCAAATGTTGAGAAGCTTCAAGTGCAGCCACTTGGCATTATGGGCTCTGCCTGGATCATATAGGTTGCAAGAACTTAGCCAAATGGACAGTTGGTGGTAGGGGAATGATAGGTTGGAACGCGTCCATTCTGGTCTAAGGGAAGGCTTTTGAAAGATCTTGTCTTGGTGAAACCAAGTCTTGTGGGGAAAGTGCACCACCTCTGCAGAGTGTAAAACCTAAGTACTTAGCCATGTCCCTGGCAAAGGACAATTTGAGCATCAAGACATGGAAGCTATCAAGAATCTCATCATCCAAATTTCTAAGTTAAAAACTTGTGGTTGAACAAGGGTTTAAGGTTCACCAATTTCTATTGGTGGTTCCTTGGGTGATTTTTTCAAAGTAAAAACTTAGTGTTTTCAAATAATAAGGAAAATCTATTTTGAGCAATGCAAGCCTAAAGCTCCACTTAGCCAAAAGCATATAGATGATTGACTCCACTATACTACCATAGTATCACTTGCCAATACAATTCAAATGTATTGACCCTTGTGGCTGTAACTTGTTATGTTGCAAGTTTTGTTTGATATTAGTGAAGTTTAATGATTAGGATTACAAGTCTACAACAAACATGTCTGCCTATGGCACTTTGAAGATGAAGGACCCCATGCTATTGTTATATTCTGCTGCATTGTAATGAGATATCCAAATGAGCTACGTAAGATGTAATAAATTACTTTATTCCTGGTTATAAAGTTGTATTATGACCTTTGTTTCTTGATATTACATATTAACTGTGGATGCTAGCTATTGATCCAGGGACTAGCATTGCAATCACATGGATCCTTTTCTTTTATAAAGGAGGGATCTTACACAAACTTGCGAGTAGCGCAACACCGGAAGAAGTTCCTGTGGTGCCTGCACCAATAAGAGAGGAAGCTAATGATGATGATCATGAAACTTCGGTTGTAGTTGCTACAGAGCCTTGCAGTTCAACGAGAACTCGTACCACTCCTGATTGGTATGATCCCGTTATGAGTGTCATGTTGGTGGACAACACCGATGACCCTGCGACATATGAGGAAGCGATGATGAGCCCAGATTCCAATAAATGGCAAGAAGCCATGAAATCCGAGATTGGATCCATGTACGAAAACCAAGTATGGACTTTGGTGGACTTACCGGATGGCCGGAAGGCTGTCGAGAACAAATGGATTTTCAAGAAGAAAACAGATGCTGATGGTAATGTTACTGTCTATAAAGCTCTACTTGTCGCAAAAGGGTTTCGACAAATTCAAGGAGTTGACTACGATGAGACTTTCTCACCTGTAGCGAAGCTAAAGTCTGTGAGGATTATGTTAGCAATCGCTACATATTATGATTATGAGATATGACAGATGGATGTCAAAACAGCGTTCCTCAATGGAGACATTGATGAAGAGTTGTATATGATGCAACCCAAAGGTTTTGTCGATCCTAAAGATGCTAACAAGGTATGCAAACTTCAACGGTCCATATATGGATTGAAGCAAGCATCCCGTAGTTGGAATCAACATTTTGATAAGGTGATCAAAAGTTTTGGTTTTATACAAACTTATGGAGAAGCTTGTATTTACAAGAAAGTGAGTGGGAGCTCTGTAGCATTCTTAATACTATATGTAGATGACATATTGTTGATTGGGAATGATGTAGACCTTCTTAATAGTGTCAAGGAATATTTGAATAATAGTTTTTCAATGAAAGATCTTGGCGAAGCAGCTTACATATTAGGCATAAAGATTTATAGAGATAGATCGAGACGCCTAATCTCATTGTCACAAAGTACATATTTGGACAAAGTTCTAAAGAGGTTTGGAATGGAAGATAGAAAGAAAGGGTTCTTGCCCATGTTGTCCAATACGACGTTGAGTAGAACTCAAAGTCCAACAACGCCAGAAGATAGAGAAAGGATGAGTAAAAATCCCTATGCCTCAGCCATAGGATCTCTAATGTATGCCATGCTATGTACTAGACCCGACATTGCATATGCTGTTAGTTTGACTAGCAGATATCAAAGTGATCCAGGAGTGGATCATTGGACAGCGGTCAAAAACATCCTTAAGTACTTGAGAAGAACTAAGGATATGGTTCTTTCTTATGGAGGTGATGAACAACTCGTTGTTAATGGTTACACCGATGCTAGTTGGAACACCGATCCGGATGATTCTAAATCACAATCTGGATACGTATTTACTTTGAATGGTGCAGCAGTTAGCTGGAGGAGTGCAAAGCAAAGCGTTGTGGTGAGATCTTCAACTGAATCGGAATACATGGCTGCTTCGGAAGCTTCACAAGAAGCGATATGGATGAAAGAGTTCATTACAGAGCTCGGTGTGGTTCCTAGTGTGCTGGACCCAATGTCTATCTACTGTGATAACATGGGCGCCATAGCCAATGCGTAGGAACCAAGGTCACACAAGAAGCTGAAGCACATCAAGCTATGTTTCCACGCTATTCGAGAACATGTCCAAGATGGTGACATAAAGATTTGCAAAGTACACACAGATCTGAATGTGGCGGATCCGTTGACTAAACCTCTCCCGAGGGCAAAACATGACCAACACCAAACTTCCATGGGTGTTCGGTATATTACCATGTAATCTAGATTAGTTGACTCTAGTGCAAGTGGGATACTGTTGGAGATATGCCCTAGAGGCAATAATAAATGTAGTTATTATTATATCTTTGTGTTTATGATAAATGTTTACATTCATGCTATAATAGTATTAACAAGGAAACATTAATACTTGTGTGATTTGTAAACTTAAATTGAAGTCCCTAGTGAAGCCTCTTCATAATACTAGCTTGTTGGTTAATAAATGATTGTGGTTTCCCTATCATGAACATTGAGATGTTATTAACAACAAGATCATATCGTTAGGAGAATGATATGATGGACATACTCCTATAGATAAGTATAGCATAAAGAACAAGTAATTTTAATAGTTCAATTGCTATATGCTTTCTGATACATAGTAACCTAATTCCTTTGACCATGAGATCATGCTTATCACCATCACCGGAAGGATGCTTTGATGACATCAAACACCACACCATAACTGGGTGGCTATAAAGGTGGCATTGAGTGTTCGGAATTATTGGTTGAGACACATGGATCAAGAGTGGGATTTGTCCATCCATATCACGGATAGATATACTCTGGGTCCTCTCGGTGGAATGTCATCCAATTAGCTTGCAAGCATGTGACTGGCTCACAAGGGATCACATATCACGGGAACGAGAAAATAGTACTTATCGGTAACGAGGTTGAACTAGGTATGCAGAGATACCGACGATCAAAACCTCGGATAAGTAAACTATCGTGAGACAAAGGGAAATTGGTATCGTATGTAAGTGGTTCATTCGATCGCAAAGTAATCGTAGAAATATGTGGGAGCCATGTGAATTTCCAGATTCCTCTATTGGTTATTGTTTGGAGAAGTGTCTCGATCATGTCCGCATAATTCACGAACCGTAGGGAGACACACTTAAGGATTCGACGTTGTTGAGTAGTTATGGAATGATGAGTAAGAGACCGAATGTTGTTCGGAGTCTCGGATGGGATCCGGGATATCACGAGGAGATCCGGAATGGTCCGGAGAATAAGATTCATATAAGGAAAGTCCTGTTTCGGGGTTGGAGAATGGTCCCAGTGTTTTCATCGGGAATGTTCTAGATGGTTCCGGAATGTCCGGCACTCCGGAGGGGAAGGGTACATGAATGTGTCATAACAAGTTGGAATGGTTGCATCATGTACTAGGTGTCATCGCTGAGCGAAAAAAAGGGATAAATCAAATCCTTGTTTGAAAAGTCAAACGCCAATTTGAAAAGTCAAACGGCTATTTTGCTTGGTGGAGGGAGAGTAGGAAACCTACTTGGGGAGGAAGTTCCTCTCCCTCCACCGCCGGCCTTGGAAGCTGGGTTGGGGAGGGACTCCCCTCCCCTTGGCCGCCGCCCTCCACCCATATAAGGAGGGTCAGGGCTGCCCCTCCTAACACACAACTCCACCTCTCCTAACCCTAGCCCCAAGTCGCCGACGCCACCACCTCCTGCTGTTGCCGCCACCGCCTGGGGCAAACCCTAGCCATCGACTTGGGCTTCCCCAAGCCCTAGACGCCGGCCTAGCCCCCTCTCATTGGTGTGTCTAAACCCTATATCATTGAGGGCTCTCTCATAGTCCACCATACTCGCTCCGGCTTAAGGCAAAGCCCTGCGAGATCTCCCCTCTACTTCCGGTACCACGCCGTCGTGCTGCCGGAATCGCGAGGAGAGTGCTACAACCTCCGCTGCCTCTTTGGAACAAGGGAGAGGAAGGTCTTCGTGAGGCATGAACGTGTGACCGACTGACGGAAAGCGCTGCCTAAGGATCGTCTATGCGATCTTGAGATCGGGAAGAGTACGACTACATCACCCACGAGAATCCGCTCTCATTAAACACTTTGGAATCTTCGAGGGTGAGTTATTCCATCGACTCGTTGCTACAATCTAGTAGATAGATCTTGGCTTGTTTGTTTGTATGCGGTAGAATTTTTTGTTTTCCATGCTACGAACCCCTACAGTTTTGACATCCATCTGCCATATCTCATAATCATAATATACATCAATTGCTAACAAAATCCTCACAGACTTTAGCTTCGCTACCGGTGAGAAAGTCTCATCGTAGTCAACTCCTTGAATTTGTCGGAACCCTTTCGCAACAAGTCGAGCTTTATAGACAGTTACATTACCATCAGAATCTGTTTTCTTCTTGAAAATCCATTTCTTCTCGACAGCCTTACGGCCATCCGATAAGTCCACCAAAGTCCATACTTGGTTTTCATACATGGATCCAACATGACACTTATAACGGTATCCTATGTCGCAGGATCCATACTTGATTTCATGGCTTCCTTCCATTTATTGGAATCTAGGCTCATCATTGCTTCCTCATATGTCGCAGGGTCGTTGGTGTTGTCCACCAACATGACACTTATAACGGTATCATACCAATCGGGAGTGGTACGAGTCCTTGTCGACCTGCGAGATTCCATAGTAACTTCGTTCAAAGTTTCAAGATCATTATCATTAGCTTCCTCTCTTATTGGTGCGAGCGCCATAGGAACCTCTTCCGATGCTGCGCTACTCTCAAATCCGAGAGGAGGTTCGACAACCTTGTCGAGTTCTACTTTCCTTCCAGTCACTTCTTTCGAGAGAAACTCCTTCTCGAGAAAGGATCCATTCTTGGCAATGAAGATTTTGCCTTCGGATCTATGATAGAAGGTATACCCAATACTATCCTACGGGTATCCTATGAAGATGCATTTTTTCTCTTTGGGTTCAAGCTTCTCGGGCTGTAACTTCTTTACATAAGCTTCGCAACCCCAAACTTTAAGGAACGACAATTTAGGTTTCTTCCCAAACCATAATTCATGCGGTGCCGTTTCAATGGATTTAGATGGTGCCTATTTAAAGTGAATGCGGCTATTTATAATGCATAACCCCAAAATGATAACGGTAAATCTGTTAGTGACATCATAGAACGAACCATATCTAAGAGAGTTCAATTACAATGTTCAGACACACCATTACGTTGTGGTATTCCTGGTGGTGTCAATTGTGAAAGTATTCCAACATTTATTCAAATGCTCGCCAAACTCGTAACTTAGATATTCACCTCCACGATTAGATCATAGAAATTTAATCTTCTTGTTACGTTGATTCTCTACTTCACTTTGAAATTCCTTAAACTTCTCGAAAGTTTCAGACTTATGTTTCATGAAATAGATATACCCATATCTACTCAAGTCATCCATGAAGGTAAGAACATAATGATAACCACTACGTGATGCCACACTCATCAGGCCACACACATCGGTATGTATGATTTCCAATAAGTCTGTAGCTTGCTCCATCATACTAGAGAATGGAGTCTTAGTCATTTTTCCCATCAGACATGCTTCGCATCTTTCAAGTGATTCAAGAAGTCCATCAGAATGGAGTTTCTTCATACGCTTCACTCCAATGTGACCAAGACGACAGTGCCACATGTATGTAGAATTATCATTCAATTTCAAACATTTGGCATCTATATTATGAACATGTGTATCACTACTATTGAAATTCAATAAGAATAGACCATCTATCAAAGGTGCATGACCATAAAAGATATTACTCATATAAATCGAACAACCATTATGCTCGGACTGAAACAAGTAACTTTCTCTCAATAAACAAGATCCTGATATAATGTTCATGCTCAATGCAGGCACCAAATAACAATTATTTAAGTATAAAACTAATCCCGATGGTAGATGAAGAGGGAGCATGCCGACCGCGATCACATCAACCTTTGAGCCATTTCCAACGCACATCGTCACCTTGTCTTTTGCTAGTCTCCATTTATTCTGTAGCACCTCTTTCGAGTTACAAATATGAGCAACCGAACCAGTATTAAATACCCAGGCACTACTATTATTACTAGTAAAATACACATCAATAACATGTATATCAAATATACCTTTCTTCTTGATGTTGCCGTTCTTCAGATCTGCCAGGTACTTGGGGCATTTCCTCTTCCAGTGACCTTCTCCCTTGCAGTAAAAGCACTTAGTATAAGGCTTAGGCCCAACGTTGGTCTTCTTTGAAGGCGCGATAGCTTTCTTGCCACCCTTCTTGAAGTTACCCTTTTTCTTAGGCTTGCCTTGATTCTTGAAATTGGTGGTCATATTGACCATCAACACTTGGTTCTCTTTCTTGATCTCCACTTCCGCAGACTTCAACATAGAGAAGTGTTCTAGTAACGACTTACCCATGCGCTTCTTGTTGTAGTTCATGACAAAGTTCTGGTAACTAGGTGAAAGTGATTGGAGGACACGATGAATCCCCAATGCATTAGGAATCACTATACCGAAACTTTGGAGCTTATTGGCGTGCCCAAATATATTAAGCACATGCTCACTGACGGAGCTGCCCTCTTCCATCTTGCAGTTAAAGAACTTTTTAGAAGCCTCATCACTCTCAACTGTCGTGTGTGCCTCAAATATCATTTTGAGTTCACGGACAATACCATGTGGGTCAAAGTTCTCAAACATTTTCTGAAGCTTCAATTCCAAACCATACAAGATAGCACACTGAACCGTGGAGTACTGATTCTTCCGAGTAAGGAAAACATTCTTCACCTCATCGGTAGCATCAGCTGCAGGTGGGTCACCGAGCGGTGCATCCAGCACATAGGTTAACTAACCAGCATTAAGGATAATCCTAAAATTGCGGAACCAATCCGCAAAGTTGCTTCCATTGTTTTTCAACTTTTCTTTCTCTAGGAACACATTAAAATTGATGGTAGGGGCCACCATGATCTAAAACATATTTGCAATAGTTTTGACTAAGTTTTTGATAAATTGAGTTCAATTAATACTTAAATTAACTAGGTGAACTCCCACTCAAAAAATTATCCCTCACATTGTTTTAGTGATCACACGAACCAAATCCACTACATCAAGTCCGATCATCACGAGAGATGATGTAGTTTCAAAGGAGAACAATCAACATGTTCATCATATCTAATATATGACTCGTGCTTTACCTTTCGTTATTCCATGTTTCGATACCATGTCTGTACATTCTAGGCTCATCAAGGTTAACCGTAGTATCTGCATGAGAAAATCTGGCTTGCTCCCGTTGTATGCACACGTAGAATCTATCACACCCGATCATCACGTGGTGCTTCGAAACGACGAATCTTAGCAACGGTGCCTAATAAGGACGAACACTTTATTACTTGATATTTTGTGGGAGGGATCATCTTATAATGCTACCTTCGCGATCTAAGAAATACAAGATGCATAAAAGGATTAACATCACATGCAATTCATAATATGTAATATGATATGGCCTTTCTTCTTGTGCCTTCGATCTCCATCTCCAAGCATGAACATGATTTCCATCATCATTGGCGTGGCATCAAGGTCAATGGCATCTCTCCATGGTTGTCGTCCAATAGCATCAACTATTACAACTACTTTGAATAATAGACACGCAGGTCTTAAAAAAATTAAAAAACAACCATAAGGATACTATCGGTTGCCAACTTACAATAATGATCATTGCATACATCATATAGAATCACAATCATGGCCATATCACATCACAGCACACCCCTGCAAAACAAAGTTAGATGCCTCTATTTTTCTTTACATGTTTTATGTGGTTTGGGGATTTCGAATAAGAACCGTTCTATCTTACAAACAAGAACCACAACATTGATACAAGTATTGTCAAGTGCCTGTTGTAAATTGAATCTTCACTATGGTGGGAGAGAAAGACATCCACAAAGCCACTTATGCAATACAAGTTGCATGTCGAGCGTTGAGCAAGTCTCATGAACGATGTCATGTAAGGTTAGCCCGGGCCGCTTCATCCCACCATCCCGCAAGATGCAAAGTACACAAGAAACAATCGACAACAAAAGCATCAACACCCAAAATAAACATTGTGTTCTACTCGTGCAACAGATCTACGCATAGACATGGCTCTGATACCACTATAGGGGTTCTGTCACATCCCAAGATTTTCCAAATCTTGTAATGTGAAAAAAATAAATAAACAAAATAAATTATTGTTGAAAATCAGGGTGAAAAGAAACTTTTGTTTCTAAATGGAAACTTAAAATCCCATCTTGAACAAACTTTGGTTAACATTTGAACCCAACTAAATCCAAATCAATAGAAATGCATTCCTCATAAAATGCATCTGGAAATTTAAACACTTGGAAAATAAATCCAAACCCTAAACCCTAATAGAATAAAATCATTTCCAAGTTATCTCCAAGCCTATGGATTTGATCCATATAAAAATTGGTCAAACAAACATTTCAAAATGATCAAGAATGAAAAATGGATATATTATAAAACCATATAAATTGATTTCATTCAATTAGGAGCCATAAATAAAATCTTATGAATTTAATAAGATAAGGAAATTAAATTTCCAAAGTTAATAAAGCATCTATCAATAAATCCATACCAAATGGTGAGAAAATAATCCTAAAGATATTTAAAAGGATAAACAAATATTAAACAAGATTTTACAAATTGGAATCACCAAGTTTGGATCTCTAAATAAAAAGATATGGATTTTATAAGATGAAGAAAGAAATATTAAATAAGGAATATTCAAAGACCAAACTAAATCTTGGACTAATTCATAAGCAAATAGAATGAATATAATCCCAATCCAAATAAAATAAAGGGATAATGAATACCCCAAATAAAATAAAAATGACTTTGACCAAATCCTATTTTATTAGAGTAAAAATAAAAATCCCTATTAGAAATAATTGATTAAATCATGGGAATATAGTATTTTGGAAGTTACCCAAGTGGAATAAAAGTAAATAATTGACCTAAATAAGATCAAAGAAAACTTCCAAATAAAATTTAGGGAATTAAAACTATATTAAATTCCATTGGAATTAAAACAAATACCCAATTCAAATGATTTATGAATCATATTAAATATTTTCCAATTAAATTCAAGGTGAATATTTTGACACCCTATTAAGTAAATAAGACTTACTGAAAGGTTTTGGAAGGATTTAGAATTCAAATGGAAATTAAAAACATTATTAAATCTTGAATAAATTAATACAAGGACCTACTTTAAATAATTAAAAAGGCACTAAAGGAATAAAAGTTTTATTCTAAATTTGACATTAGAATATGGTAATAAACAGTGTTTAATTATTCACAAAATATGGCAAAGGTTTGAATTCAAATGAGTGTTTGAATTGATTAAATAAAATCAAAACAAAATATTAGAAAAGGAAAAAGAGAAACAATCTGAACAAAAAAAAATGTGAAAAGGAGCAGCCCAGCCAGCTAGCCCACTAAGCCCAACTCGCAGCCCACCTCACCCCTCTCTCCCCGAAACATTTTCTCACTCAGATGCACACTCGCGAGGACACTGACCGATGGACCCAACCCCCACACTCTCTCTCTTGCTGCCAGACGACCCTACCGCCACCTCACCATCGTCTTCACCCGCCACTGACCGCGCCCCTCTTTCCTCCTCGCCGTTTCTGGCCGTTGAAGCCAGCGTCAATACTCTTTACTGCCTGTGTTACTCCACCCCGCAACCATGCTATCTTAAGCGCCAGCATCCCCTCTCCGTTTCCCCCTCATCCCCCCACCCTAGCGCGCCCCCAGGCTGCACAATTTCCCCCTGCACCGCCCTCTGCTCCGGCGATCTCCACCAGCGATTCCGGCCAGCCTCCTCCGCCCCTCGCCTCCTCGAGCACACGAACGTGACCCCCAGGACCTGGCGCACCTCTCTGTGGCCTCAGCTCACTCGTGCGTGCCCTCCAGCTTCGGCAACGACGACGACCTGCAGCGCCGCCATCTGCCTTTTTCTCCAACGAAGCCTCCAGGTAGTAACTGGCCATCCCTTGTCCTTCCGATGATACGCCTGTGTCTAGTGCACTCGCTCGCATCTAAACCTACCTTTTTCTTGCTTTACGGTGGACTGCAGCCTCGACTTCGACGACTCCCGAACGTGCTGACGCCAGGAGCATCTCCGACGAGGAATTCCGACTACACTCGTGCGCCCCTTGACTGACGAAGGCCATGTTGAGCATCAGTACATCAAGGCGAATCTGGTGAGCCATTCCCCTTGTCCCCTTGCTTCCTATTTCGCCGGCTCCGCCGCTAGCCGAGCACCGCCGCTGTCGCCAAAGAGCCATTTCGTCGTTGTGTTGATAGCCATTAGATGGAGATCATAGGGATACGATAGATCACTTAAACTAAACCTTTACACTTGATCTGCACCGCACAATCCCACTTAAATCCTACGGTCCACGTTGCTAATCCAACCGAAACGGTACAGGCGAATAACAACACGCCATGTGGCCAGAGTCTGTTTTAAAAACCAGAAACTTTCCTATTAGATGTTCAATTTTGTAAAATTCATAACTTTCAAACCACACGTCCAAATTTTGCAAATTTGATATCAATGGAATCAGCAATACATGTACTTTCTGACCATGCACTTTGTTTAGTAAAATGATTCTGTTAAATTGTTTGTTTTTGCAGAAACTTATGTAAGCATGTTTAGAATATAAAAATTGTTCTAAAATGATTTTTGAGATAAAATCTTTGGCAAATGGATTGTTTTGAACCTACTGACCATAGGAATCAATTTGTGGTTTAAAAAATGTATTTGGTGAAGCAAAAGAATAAAATCTTGAATTAAAACATTTCTAGCCAAATAAAAATATGGTTTAATTGTTAAAAATGATTTTGGAGGAAAACCTTTGGGAAATGTTTTGATTTAAACTCTCTGACCCTAAACCCCAAGTTTTATGACTTAAAAATATAATTGGTAAACCCTATAAAGATTGCTACTTTGATAAAGGCATTTTCAACCACATAAAATGATGATTTGGTTTGAAAATGGTTTATAGGTAAAATCTTTTGCAAATAGTTTTTCCACTTTATAAAATGACCAATAAGTGTTTTAGAATGTTTATAACCTGTTATAAACCACTTTTGTAAATAAAACAAAGTTTGGCATGCTTGCATGCATTGTTTTGTTTCTATCATTTTATGTGATGAAATTGCTTGAATGGTAGATTGAAATATTGTTTACTTGATTGAATTGTAGTGATTTGAAGTGTGTGAACATTGCAAAGTTCAAGGAGTGAACTTACACTCTCTACCAAAAAGGCAAGTGATGCTTCATACTTTTGTCCCATTATTTTCACTATGCATTAGTGATATTTCTAAGTAGGACTTGCATGGAATATTTGCTAAGTATAAACTATGCCATGGGAAATCCTAGTAGATGAAACCTTAGTAGAAATTTCCTAAGATAAGACTCCTACTACTATCATGCTTAGCTTAGCTAATAGAAAACAAGGGTGGAATATATATTCATACTATGGAATATTTCCAAGTCAAGGACTTGTGTTTTGTTTAATAAAACAACTAAGTGAATGAATCACCTGGGTGGAATCGAAGGAATGGTTTATGTTGAGTGGTTATACAAGGCCAGGGGACTGGTGAACCTTGTGTATCACACTTGTGGAATGCCACCCAGGAACAAAGAGATTTGAGATGTCAAATGTTGAGAAGCTTCAAGTGCAACCACTTGGCATTATGGGCTCTGCCTAAATCATATAGGTTGCAATAACTTAGCCAAATGGATAGTTGGTGGTAGGGGATTGATAGGTTGGAACGCGTCCATTCTGGTCTAAGGGAAGGCTTCTGAAAGATCTTGTCTTGGTGAAACCAAGTCTTGTGGGGAAAGTGCACCACCTCTGCAGAGTGTAAAATCTAAGTACTTAGCCATGTCCCTGGCAAAGGACAATTTGAGCATCAAGACATGGAAGCTATCAAGAATCTCATCATCCAAATTTCTAAGTTAAAACTTGTGGGTGAACAAGGGATTGAAGGATCACCAATTTCTATTGGGAGAGGCCTTGGGAAAGATTTGGTCAAACAAAAACTTAGTGTTTTGAAATGATAAGGAAAATCTATTTTGAGCAAAGCAAGCCTAAGCTCCCCTTAGCCAAATGCATATAGATGATAGACTCCACTATACTACCATAGTATCACTTGCCAATACAATTCAAATGTATTGACCCTTGTGGCTGTAACTTGTTATGTTGCAGGTTTGTTTGATATTAGTGAAGTTTAATGATTAGGATTACAAGTCTACAACCAACATGTCTGCCTGTGGCACTTTGAAGATGAAGGACCCCATGCTATTGTTATATTCCGCTGCTTTGTAATTAGATAGCCAAATGAGCTATGTAAGATGTAATAAATTATATTATTCCTGGTTATAAAGTTGTATTATGACCTTTGTTTCTTGATATTACATCTTAACTGTGGATGCTAGCTATTGATCCAGGGACTAGCATTGTAAACACAGGGATCTCTACCTTATTAAAGGTTGGGAACCTTACAGGTTCGTAGCATGGAAAACAAAAATTTTATATCGCATGAACACACACAAGCCAAGATCAAATCTACTAGATTGGTGCAATGAGTTTATAGAGTATTAACCCTGAAGATTCCAAAGTGGTTAACAAGATCGGATTCTCGTGGTTGATGTAGTCATTCACTTAGCGATCTCAAGATCGCGAAGACGATCCTTCCGGCGCCGTGTTCTGGCAGCGCTTCTGCAGTCAGTCACACGTTCGGTACTCGATGAAGACCTTCCTCCCCCTTGTTCCAGCAGACAGCGGAGGTTGTAGATCTGTCCTCGTGATTCCAGCAGCACGACGGCGTGGTGGTGGAAGTAGAGGGGAAATCCCGCAGGGCTTCGCCTAAGCCAGAGCGGGTATGTGATACGTCCAATTTGCATCACTATTCTATATAATAATTTTCTATTATTCATTGAAATATTTCATATTAAGAGGTGTTACTTATGTCATTTTATCTATTTTTTCATGTTGGATGATTCTTGGAGGATGAACTACCGGAGTCAGGATTCTGATGGAAAAAGCGGTGTCTAGATGCAATTTTCGCTAAGATCAGAAAAATACCAGAAAATATATGGAAAATTATATTTTTCTAGAAGACGAAGAATGTTAGAAGGGGAGGCGAATTTGGGCCACAGGGGGCCCACACTCCCTAGGTGCGGGCCACCCTAGGCCGCGCCACCAGTGGGTGTGGCCACCCTAGCCCACCTCTGGCTCCACCCTTTCGCCTATATCTTCTCCTCGAAACCCTAAAGTACGGGGAGCAACCACAGAAAGATTCCGCTGCCTATGCGTGTGGAAACTACAGAGAGAGAAAGAACTCTTCGGAAGATTGATTTTTGCCGGGGAAATTCCGTACCGGAGAGGGGAGATCGTCGCCACCAACACCGTCATCAAGCTAGACTTCATCGGGATCATCATCATCATCATCCACACCACCATCTCCACCAGCACCATCATCACCACTCCATCCCGCTGTAACAATTGTGTTGAATCTTGCATAATCCTTAGGGGAAACTTTCCCGGTGTTGATTACTTTAGTAGTTGATGCTTGTGAGTGGAACCATTGAATTATTGTTTATGTTCAGATTGTTATTCATCATCATATCATCTCTGATCTTGATCCATATGATGTCTCTTGAGTAGTTTGTTTAGTTTTTGAGGACATGGGAGAAGTCATGTTGTTAGTAGTGGAATTGTGTTGAGGTATTATTCAATGGTTAATATTTAAGTTGTGGTGCTATTCTTCTAGTGGTGTCATGTGAACGTCGACTACATAATACTTCACCATTTATGGGCCTAGGGGAATGCATTGTGTATTTGGATACTAATTGTGGGGTTGTCAGAGGGACAGAAACCTGAACCCCCGTTAGGAAACCTTTGCACAAGGGAGTGTAGGATCTTAGAGTTTAAGGCTATGGTTAGATTTTTATCTTAATTACTTTCTTGTAGTTGCGGATGCTTGCAAGGGGTTTAATCACAAGTATGTATAGTCCAAGTAAGGTTAGTACTTTAGCACAGGTTCACCCACACAACACTTATCAAACCAGAGAAGATTAATTAGCTATATGAAACAAAAGCACTTGACAGTATTCCATTGTGTCCTCGAGAATGTTTGGTCCTCATAAGTATTACCACCATCTTGCCCTTTGCTAAGAAAGGATTGGACAACTTGCTGCATTTGCTTGCTGTCTTTATTTACTTGTACTTTATTTCCTGGCATTATCAAAACCCCCGAAAAATCCGTTTGCTAAGTATTTACAGAGATTTCCTGCTCCAAACCACAAGTCAACACCTTATGCTCCTCATTGGGATCGACACTCCTATTTATCGAAAGTACTATGATACACCCTATATACTTGTGGGTCATCAAGACTATTTTCTAGCGCCGTTGCCGGGGAGTGAAGCGCTATTGAAGAGTGGAACTAGTAAATGAAACTTCTACTGTGAGTATTGCTTTTTTATTTCTGTTTGTTACTTTGTGTCCAATATGGATAACCCACTTGGTTTCCTATTTGGGAAAGCTACTACCACTACTAGGGTAGTAGATGAACCACCACTTGTTGAGATAGATCCTTTTAACATACCTACAAGAATTGTTGATCGTGTTATGGATAATTATTATTTTGGAGATGGAACTGTCCATCCTGGTGATCACTTGCTTTTTATCCATGAATTATGCGGGTTGTTTAAGGTGTAGGTATCATAACTGAACAAGTTAAGAGAAGTTACTCTCTATATCATTGAAAGGAAGAGCTGAAGAATGGTATAAGCTGCTGAAGAATGGACAATCTATGGAATGGGAGGAAATAATACCTCTCTTTTATTCTAAATTCTATCCTCCCAGTGAGATTCATAAGGATAGGAATCAAATTTATAACTTTTGGCCTCGTGATGGAGAGAGTACAGCCCAAGCTTGATGGAGATTAAATTTACTAATGCTTAAATGTCCTATTCATGAACTCCCTAATAATATTATTATCAATAACTTTTATGCAAAGATTTCTCTTCATGATAAAGATTTATTAGATGATTCTTTGTGCTGGATCATTCACACGTATGAAGGATGAAGCTAGGTGGGATCTTCTAGTCCGTATTCAAGAAAACACTGAAGCATGGGAGAATGACAAAGGAAGAAAGTCAGGTATAAATTATGATTATGAATGCATTAAATATTTTATGTGAACTGATGACTTCCATGATATTAGTACTGAGTATGGTCTTGATTCTCAAAGTATTGCCAATTGTTTTAAGGCTTTTCCTCTTATATAGAAAATCCTAAAAAGAAGTGGGACAAGTACCATGCACCTTATAAAGATATTGTTAACCATGTTCCTGTTAGAAACACTGAGGTTTGTACTATTGATCCTATTTTGCCTGAACCCTATATTGAGAAAATACCTTTCCCTGCGAATGTAAAGGAACATTCTATTATGGCTAATGTGGTTAGCAGAAGTACAAAGAAAGCTGTGGAACCTGATAAAATAAATAAATAAATATTGAACCTGTAGTAGCCATTGTGAAAGACCTTGTTACTAAAAATGTAGAAGATGGGCACATTATCTTTTGTGAAGATGCTTCTAATATTGTCTCTCATCCTATTAAAGCTAGGAAAGCTAGTGTCCTTGTGATTTTTTTAGAATTGGTGATCATTGCTATTATAGTTTATGTGACATTGGTGCTAGTTCTAGTGCTATTCCTTATGAGCTTTACAAGGAAATTATGCATGAAATTGGTCCTTGTGAACTTGAAGACATTGATGTGGTTATACACCTTGCTAATAAAGAAACCATTTGTCCCATTGGTATTGTAAGATATGTGGAAGTTCTTTGTGGTAAGATTAAATATCCTACATATTTTCTAGTACTTGGTTCAGCAGCTAGTAAAACTTGTCCTATCATTTTTGGTAGACCTTTTCTGAACACTTGTGGAGCTATTATAGACTGTAAGAAGGAGAAATTTTTAAATAAGTTTGATGGAGAATCTTATGAGTTTAAATTTTCCAAATTTTCTAAAGCCCCTTATGAAAATGAATTGCCTAATGAAGATTTTAGAGTTGAGCAACCTGCTTCTCTTGATCCGGTTTATGACCTTAGACCTCTTTCTGATGATTCTAAGTATGCTCATTCTGATGATAAGAATTTTTCTTATGACAATTATATTGTCAACTTTATTCAAAGTGCTACTGAAAGTTATTATGAGAGAGGGAAACATGGTTTTATGCATCTCAATAATATTAAGTTTCCCCACTTTATGTTAAAAGCTTTGAAGTTGCACTTGTTTTCTCTTCCTATGCTTGTAGCCTTTTGTTTCAATAATTTGTTTTCTTACAAAACTCCCTTGCATAGGAAGTGGGGTAGACTTAAATGTGTTGGATATCTGCTTCTTGATGCTCTCTTTCACTTCAAATTCATATCTCCTATGTGAGAATCATTGAAATTATCATGCCCATCTTAATGGCTATAAAGAAAGAGCTTTTCGGAGACAACCCATTTTAGTTTGTCTTGGGTATTTGTTTCTTTGAGTCTTATCCTTTTTGTTTAGTTTTTGAGTCAAGATCTACCTATTTTTAGAAGTAGAGGAGTTGTGAAAAGTTGTTGTCCTAGTACAGATTTTTGTGCTGCATTGTAAAAATTCGTGAAAGATCTCAGTACTTCGGATGGAGATGTAATTGTCTGTGCTTGTGCCCCAAGTTGTTATCCAACTTTCATTATTTTTTCACTTTTTGATTTGAGCAACATAATATTTTTGAAAAAAATCAATCTTTACCTGTTGGTCTGTTTTGACAGATTTCTACCATCATTTGCATCTGCCTTTTAAATCAACTTCCTTTTAAATTCTTTTTGGGCCTTTGAAAGGAGTTGTTTCAGTAGCTTTTGTTTTGTTGGATTTCATTTGAAATGTGAACCCAAAGGTTATTTGTTTTTGCATGAACTAATGTTGCTAATGAAGTTTGTGTGAGGCTTTGTATGAAAGGAACTTTCAAGTGTTAGAGAGAAGGAATCTGCAGAGTCCGTCTTTGAATAGGTAAAAGTGTTGAAAATAGAAGGTTCGCGAAAAACTTATCTCTTTATATTTTTGCTGTTTTTATTCCATATGGAAGGTTACGAGACGAAAAAGAGGAGGAAACGGAGCCCGGGTGGGCCACACCTCCCAGTGGCGTGGGCCCTCCCTATCCGCGCCACCAGGGGGTGTGATCACCCCGGAGCCCGTCTCCGTCCCGTTTTAGCCCTATACCTTCCTTATGTCATAAAAAATCGTAATATATAACCCCCAGATCCCCCGAGGTTCGTGTATCGTGTTCTCGTCGTGTTTTCGTTTCGATCTGTTTTTGTCAGGAAATATTCTAAAGTTTAGAGGAACCATGGTCTCTGCCAATCACAAGGGCAAGGAGCCCATGGAAGAAGAAAGGATCGCTGCTAGGCATGAAGACATGGATTGGTGCATCGAGGAGGAAGTAAAGAACATGTCAGCAGACATTAAGGGATAAATTGCCACATGATCAAGGGCAAGGAAACCTACTTTTGTAGGGCAATTGACACTAGACGTGCTTTTTCTCGTAATATGCAGGGAATGATGACCCCCGTTTTAGACTTTAGTTCCTTCCCTTAGGTAGTGGAAGCCCTTCGAACCACTGATGATTTTTGTGATAAGTACCGAGCTCTAAGGAGGAAGGTAGATATACTTCAAGGGGAGAATAACATGCTTCGTAAGATGCTAGAGGGTTTTGTCACCCTGAACAAGGAAACACCTCCACCACCGAGGGAGTAATTCGTCATCAGGTTTTGGCATCCCCTTGGTTTGTTCCAAGCTTGGGGGAGTGCCGCGGTATCACATCATTATCGTTATCTTTTTACCTTTTTAGTAGAGTTATATCTTGCTTAGAGAAGTTATCATATAGGATGGTTTGCATTGTGGAAGTATCTCTCCTTTAGTTGGTTATCTATTTATGCCTTGGTGTGAGTGCCTTTATGGAATATTAATAAGAAGCTTCATCTTTTACTTTTTGCACTTCTTATTTTTAGTTTGCAATCTCTATTATATTATTGATCTTGTTGATTAGTATTGGTATCACTTTGGGAACATCAAGTAAATCTAAATTGGTTTTGGCAAACTAAGCTCTAGTTAGTAGAAACACTTTTTGAGGTTTGAAAGGAAAAGAGAAAAGCGTTTACAGGTATTTTATATTGTTTTCCTTCTTTCTTGATTGGCTCACAAGCTTAGTATTCTTTATTTAAGATCTTTTGTGTTTTCAAGGAAAATTGCATGTTTGAATTTATCACTTGTATGTTTGCTTGCTTCCTTCAACTCTTTTGCTTGCTACCTAGCCTTGCTAGCCAAAAACCTGTACTGAGAGGGAATACTTCTCGTGTCTCCAATCCTTTAAACCAACAATTTTGCCATTTGTGTCCACCATATCTACCTATTAGCATCATTTATATTCCAAGTAAATCCTCAAGTTTCATCTATCTTTCAAATTAAAAATTCTTTTGTTATGAGAAAACTGGTTAGTAAAGCTCTCACGAACTTGATGGCACACCTTATTTTTCCTGCCCTTAATAAACTTGAACCATTGTGTCATCTATGTTGTATATGCTTGCACTTATAAGTTGGGATTAGCAGAACCGTGTTGTCACGGGGAATGCTTTCAACACCTGTAAATAACTACCCAGTTGATATCATGTTCTTTTGTTTATGGATGTCGTCGGTGTGAAATAAAAGGAGAGCTTGTAAGTCCATGGAGTTATGTATATGTGTTAGAGAAATGCGTGGGCCGCTAACCTAAGCCATGCCTAATCATGATGGAAACTTGCAGCATCACCATAGTGATGTCACATCCCAAGATTTTCCAAATCTTGTAATGTGAAAAATAAATGAATGAAATAAAAATTTTGTTGAAAATCAGGGTGAGAAGAAACTTTGTTTCTAAAAAGGAAACCTAAAATCCCATCTTGAACAAACTTTGGTTAAAGTTTTAATCCAACTAAAATTCAAATCAAGTGAAATGCATTCTTCATAAATGCATCTAGAAATTTAAACACTTGAAGAATAAACCAAAACTCTATAACCCTAATGGAAGAAAATCATTTTCAAGTTATCTCCAAGCCTATGGATTTGATCCATATAAAAACTGGTCAAACAAACCTTTCAAATTGATCAAGAATGACTATTAGAAACATTATAAAACCATATGAATTGGATTCACTTAATTTGGAACCATAGATAAAACATTGTGAATTTAATAAGGTAAGGAAATTGAATTTTCAATGCTAATGAAGGCCTTATCTAGAAATCCATACCAAATGGTGAGCAAATAATCTTAAAGGATTTAAAAAGATAAAAAATAATAAATAAAGTTATAATAGTTGGAATCACTATTTTTGGATCTATAAATAAAAAGATATGGATTTTATAAGATGAAGAAAGAAATATTAAATAAGGTTTATTTAAAGACCAAATTAAATCTTGCCTAATCCATTAAGCAAATAGAATGAATAGAATCCAAATCCAAATGAAATAAAAGGATAAAGAATTTCCAGAATAAAATAAAATGGCATTAACCATTCTATCCCTATTTTAATAAAGACAAATCTCTAATAAGAATGATCATTTAAATCATGAGAAAGTGATAATTGGAATTTACCCAAGTGGAATAAAAGTTGTTGAATCAACTTAAATAAAATAAATCTTCCAAATAAAATTTAGGGAATTAAAACTATATTTAATTCCATTGGAATTCAAACAAATACCCAATTCAAATGATTAATAAATCATATTAAAATTATTCCAAATAATCCAAAGTGAACTATTTTGACATCCTTATAATTGAATAAGAACCTACTGAAAAGAATTGGAAGAATTTAGGAATTCAAATAAGTGTTTGAATTAGTTAAACAAAATCAAAACCTATTTTGAATTAATAACTAAGGACTATTTTATTTAAATATTAAATAGTTCCTAAAAGAATAAAAATATTATTTTTGGGAATTGGATTATTTCTATTAAACAGAATCAAAACCCAAGACAAAGTATGTCGAATGTTTGAATGTTTGTTTTGTTGTTTGAAATTCAAAACAGAAAAATCAAACAGAAAAAGAGAAAAGAATCAGAAAAAAAATATGCAAAGGATACAGCCCAACCCAGCAGGCCCAGTACCAGCCCAGTTATCTTCTCCACACGCGAAGCGTTTTTCACTTAAAACCGCACCCACAACGTCGCTGATGAGTGGACCCTTTCCCCCTCTCTCTCCCTCACTGCCAGGTAGACCCCACGCAGCCAGCTCACCGTCTTCAACCGCGACGACCGCTTCTTCCTCCTCTCCCCTCGCTGTTTCTGCCGAGATTCCGCGGGGTAGTTCGCTTCAATGCCGCGTGGTCGACGCACCCTGATCTCGCCTACTTAAGCGCCTACCTTCCCTCCTCCTTTCCCCTCTGTCACCTCCCCCAAGTGCGCCCCCAGGCTGCCGAATTTCGCTAGACACCGCCACTGCTCCGACGAGCAACTCCAGCCAATTCCGGCGACCCAGCGCCGCCCCTTGCCCCATTGACCATGCACACATACTCCACACATCCTGGCGCATCTCCCCGTGCCACTGGTTTGTTCGCGGGCGCCCCAGAACGTCGCCTCCGACAAAGCCATCTCGCCACCGACGGCTAGCTCAACTCCGGCGACCTCTCCCTGGTAAGACAGACCGCCCCGATCTCTCTCAGTGATTCTCTCACATTCCCCATACTCGAACGCGTCTAACCACATCCTTGTTTTGCCTCAACACGATCTGTAGCCTCGACTTCATCTGCGACAGAACGACGCCGCCGTCTGGTTTAACTCCGACGAGCTCCACAGGTAGTTTCCGTCCGCCCCGTTCCCTCTCGTTCACGCACGCAAGATCTACTCTTCCTCGCGCGTCTAACAGACCCCTTGTCTCGTCCTCCTGTGCCTTGTAGCCTCGCCCTCAACATCGACCAGAGCGTGCCCGACGCCGAGCGAACTCCGGTGAGGAATTCCGACGGACCCTGAGCGCCCCTTGTCAAACCGCGAGCAAGTTGAGCTTCCCCAGGCTACTGCGATCACGATGATCCATTCCTTTCTTCCCCTAGCATCCTCTAGCGCCAGCTCCGCCGTTGGCCGAACGTCGCCGCCGCGCGCAGCCGGCGAGCGCCGCCAGGTATTGGTTAGAGTGACGATAGCCGTCCGATCTAGATCTAATGGATAGGATAGATCACTTAACCGCGAAGGGGTACGCGTTCTGTGCCGCACGATCTGACTTATATCCAACGGCTACAGCTGCGCGATCCGTGCGAACCGGTACCGGCCAGTCATATCATGCCGCGTGTCACCAGTTGTTTAAAACAGAAATTTGAAAACAAAATTGTTTGCAGATTTGAAAACCCTATAACTTTTGATCCACACGTCCAAAAATTACAAACTTTATATCAATGGAATCAGTGGAACAAGACCTAGCCAACCATGCCTTTTGTTTAGTAAAAAGCCTCTGGTAAAATGTTTGTTTTTGCAGAGACATTTGTATACTTGTTTAGATTATAAAAATTGTTCAAAAATGTTTTTAGGATTGAAATCTTTGCAAATTGGTTTGTGGTGAACCTACTGACCCTAGGAACCAACCCATGGTTTTAAAAATGGATTTGGTGAAGATTAGGATGGATTAGTTGAATTAGCCCATTTCTAGCCAAATAAAAATATGGATTTTGTTATGAAAATGACTTTGGAGTAAAAACTTTGGGAAAATGATTTGGATCAAACCTACTGACCCAAAACACCAAGTGTTGTGAATTAGCAACTTATTTGGTGAACCCTATAAATTGATGCCTTAGTAAAAACATTTCTACACCACATAAAATGATAACTTGTTTTAAAAATGGTTTATGAAGTAGAACCCTTAGAAAATGACTTTGCCACTTTACAAAATGACCAATAGGTGTTCTCAAAGTGTTATGACCCATTAGGGACCATTCATTCAAACAAAACAAAGCTTGGCATGCTTGCATGCATTACTTTGACTTTGTTATTTTATGTGTTGTTTTGCTTGATTGGTAGATTGAGTTTGTGCCTTGCTTGATTGAATTGTAGTGACTTGAAGAGTGTGATTGTTTCAAGGACAAGAAGTGAACTTATACCCTCTACCAAAAAGGCAAGTGATGCTACATACTTTGTCCCAATACTTTCACTATGCATTAGTGATTTCTCTAAGTAAACTTGCAAGGAATTTTGCTAAGTATAAACCTTGCTATGGGAAATCCTAGTAGATGAAACCTTAGTAGAATTTCCTAATTTAAGATTCCTACTACTATCATTGCTTATCTTAGCTAATGGAAAACAAGGGTGAAATATATATACTCATACTATGGAAAAATGTCTAAGTCTGAGGACTTGTGTTTTGTTTAATAAAACAACTAAGTGAATGAAACACCTGGATGGAATGGAAAGGATGGATTTATGTTGAGTGGTTGCACAAGGCCAGTGGACTGGTGAACCTTGTGTATCACACTTGTGGAATGCCACCCAGGAATAAAGAGATTTGAGATGTCAAATGTTGAGAAGCTTCAAGTGCAGCCACTTGGCAATATGGGCTCTGCCTTGATCACATAGGTTGCTAGAACTTAGTCATTTGGACAGTGGGTGGTAGTGGATGATAGGTTGGAGCGCGTCCATTTGACTAAGGGAAGGTTTCTGAAAGGTCCTGTCTTGGGAAACCAAGTCTGGTGGGAAAAGTGCACCACCTCTGCAGAGTGTAAAATCTGAGTACTTAGCCATGTCCCTGGTAAAGGACAATTTGAGCATCAAGACATGGAAGCTATCAAGAATCTCCTCATCCCAATTTCTAAGTTAAAAACTTGTGGTTGAACAAGGGTTAAAGGGTCTTCAGTCTTTGATTGGTAGATGCCTCGAGAAGGATCTTCAGTCTTTGATTGGTAGATGCCTCGAGAAAGATTTTGTCAAAGCAAAAACTTAGTATTTTCAAATGATAAGGAAAAATCCATTTTGAGCAATGCAAGCCTAAGCTCCACTTAGCCAAATGCATATAGATGATAGACTCCACTATACTACCATAGTATCACTTGCCAATACAATTCAAATGTATTGACCCTTGTGGCTGTAACTTGTAATGTTGCAGGTTTGATTGATTTTTGTGAAGATTGATTGATTAGGATTACAAGTCTACAACCAACATGTCTGCCTGTGGCACTTTGAGATGAAGGACCCCATGCTTATAGTTATTCCGCTGCAATGTAATGTAATAGCCAAATGAGCTATGTAAGATGTAATAAAATTATGTTATTCCTGGTTATGAAATTGTATTATGACCCTTGTTTCTTGATATTACATCTTAACTGTGGATGCTAGCTATTGATCTAGGGACTAGCATTGTAAACACAGGGGACTCTACCTTATTTAAAGGTTGGGACCCTTACAAGTGAGCAATCTATGAAGCATTCTTCTTATAAAAAAAGAGCGATAGAAAAAGAGATTGAGAAAAAAAGATGAGAAAATAGTAAAGAGAGAAAAAGCACCATTTTCCCATGGTAAATAAGAAGATTGCTGAGATGCTCATTGTCTGCTTGCCTTGTCATTTTGATATGGCATAGCTCCTGTATCATGGTGCAAGGGGTACCCCGTTGGCGGTTCTCTATGATACACATGTACTTACTATGACAAGAACTTACCGATAACAAAAGTTGAGTAGCAAGAGGAGCGGCCCTCGTACTCAAGGGACATGAGATTGCCAACTTGTACTTCGTTAAGCATATACTCCATATTTGTTCACTTTAACCTTAACCACCTCAAGATGCTTATGACAGGGGCAATGAGAGCTCAAAGCTAGTAAGTACCATAATCTTTTGGAAGCTCTTTATGAACTTGAAATTCCTGCTTCCCTCTGCAAAGGGACTTTTTACTTCTAAGTTGTGTCAGTAAATCTATTTCTCTCTATCTCCAGCAAGCATTTGAGTTGTTGTGTTTCTATCATTCATATGATGATTTATTCAATCATGTTCCTTATCTTTGTTTTGCACAAAACTCTTATCTGAATGGGTATTAATTTGAAAGCCATCATTGTGGAAAGACTTTTATGTTTGAGCAAAGAGTACTCCTGTTATATACTTCTTTACAAAAGCTTTGCTTGAAAATTTGTCAACCGTTCTTTGACCAAGGACAAAGTTTGCCATTTCCAGTTATGATTTCTCTTTATGCATCTTTATTGTGACTCCCATACTCGTTGCAAGTTAAGTTATATAATGGTGAGTTGCTTTCTATTATGAGTTGTGTATTGGTAAATGTGATGCTTCTTGTCCGTATTCTTTTTATCGACACTTCACTCCATAAACCTGTGGACATGTTTACTGAGCTCAGTTCTCGCTTGGGGGGAGTTGATAGATCCAATTTGCATCACTATTATATATCATAATTTGCTGTTATTCATTGATATATTTCATATTAAGAGGTGTTACTTATTTCATTTCATCTATTTTTGCATGTTGGATGATTCTTGGAAGATGAACTGCCGGAGTTAGGATTCTGATGGAAAAAACAGTGTCTAGATGCAATTTTCGCGAAGATCAGAAAAATACCAGAAAATATATGGAAAATTATAGTTTTCCAGAAGATGAAGAATGCCAGAAGGGGAGGCGGAGTTGGGCCAAAGGGGGCCCACACCCCCCAGGCGCGGGCCACCCTAGGTCGCACCACCAGGGGGTGTGGCCACCCTGGCCCACCTCTGGCTCCGCCCTTTCGCCTATATCTTCTCCTCGAAACCTTAAAGTATGGGGAGTGGCCACAGAAAGATTCCGCCGCCTCTGTGGGGCGGAAACTACAGAGAGAGAAATAGCTCTCCAGTAGACAGATTTCTGTCGGGGAAATTCCTTCCCGGAGAGGGGAGATCATCGCCATCAACACCATCATCAAGCTAGACTTCATCGGGATCATCATCATCATCCACAACACCATCTCTACCAGCACCATCATCACCACTCCATCCCGCTGTAACAATTGTGTTGAATCTGGCTTGTGAGTGGAACCATTGAATTATTTTTTATGTTATGATTTTTATTCATCATCATATCATCTCTGATCTTGATCCATATGATATCTCGTGAGTAGTTCGTTTAGTTCTTGAGGACATGGTTGAAGTCATGTTGTTAGTAGTGGAATTGTGTTGAGGTATTATTCAATGGTTAATATTTAAGTTGTGGTGCTATTCTTCTAGTGGTGTCATGTGAACGTCGACTACATGATACTTCACCATTTATGGGCCTAGGGGAATGCATTGTGTACTTTTCTACTAATTGTGGGGTTGCCGGAGTGACAGAAACCTAAACCCCCGTTAGGAAACCTTTGCATAAGGGAGTGTATGATCTTAGAGTTTAAGGCTATGGTTAGGTTTTTATATTAATTACTTTCTTGTAGTTGCGGATGCTTGCAAGGGGTTTAATCAAAAGTATGTATTAGTCCTAGTAAGGTTAGTACATTAGCATAGGTTCACCCACACAACACTCATCAAACCAGAGAAGATTAATCAGCTATACGAAACAAAAGCACTTGATAGTATTCCCATGTGTCCTCGAGAACGTTTGGTCCTCATAATTATTACCACCGGCTTGTACTTTGCTAAGAAAGGATTGGGCCACATGCTGCATTTACTTGTTGTCTTTATTTAATTGCACTTTATTTCCTTGCATTATCAAAAAACCCTAAAAATCTATTTACTAAGTATTTACAGAGATTTCCTGCTCCAAACCACTAGTCAACACCTTCTGCTCCTCGTTGGGATCGACACTCCTATTTATCGAAAGTACTACGATACACCCCCTATACTTGTGGGTCATCAGTATGGTGGAGTAGAAGAGAACCTCGGTGATCTAGGGTTTATAGGGCCGAGGGGTGGTGGTGTACGGTGGCTATGGGAGGGCCTAGGCGACGGCAACTAGAGAGGGGGTGGCGGCCGTCTAGGATTTGGGTGTGAGCGTTAGGAGGACGCCCTACTGTAGGGGTTCGTAGCATGGAAAACAGAAATTTTCTACCGCATGCACACAAACAAGCCAAGATCTATCTAGTAGAATGTAGCAACGAGTCGATAGAAGTACTCACCCTCGAAGATTCCAAAGCGGTTAATGAGAGCAGATTCTCGTGGGTGATGTAGTCATACACTTTCCGATCTCAAGATTGCGTAGACGATCATTCCGGCGCTGCGTTCCGGCAGCGCTTCCGCAGTCGGTCACACGTTCGGTACTCGATGAAGACCTTCCTCTCCCTTGTTCCAGCTTGAAGCGGAGGTTATAGTTCTCCCCTCGTGATTCCGGCAGCACGACGGCGTGGTGTCGGAAGTAGAGGGAAGATCCTGCAGGGCTTCGCCTAAGCCGGATGCGAGTTATGGTGGATTTAGGGTTTCCCGGAGATCTAGGGTTTAGATGACCGGGAGGAGGAGGAGGTGCCGGTGGCGGCTAGGGCGGTGCGGGTGTGTGAGGAGGGCTTGGCTCTTGTGGTGTTGGGGCAGCCCTCCCCCTCTATTTATGAGAGGGAGGGGCAACCTTGGGAGGGGTGGGTTTGAATCCAAACCCAAACCCAAGTTGGATTGAGAGAAGGACTTGTTTATTCTCCCACTAGGAAACCATTGTTCCAGTTTGACTTTTCAGACTTCCCGTTTGACTTTTAATTTAGAGCTTTATTTCTCTCTTGCAAATGTCAACAGCCAGTGACCTAGGATATGATCCAATCATTCCACATATCCATGACACATTCATGGACCATTCCCCTTCTGGATCGGTGAACCTTCTAGACCCTTCTAGAACCTCTCTGGAAATTCATATGGCTCCCACATATTTCTACGATTACTTTGCGATCGAATGAACCACTTACATACGATACCAATTTCCCTTTGTCTCACGATAGTTTACTCATCCGAGGTTTTGATCGTCGGTATCTCTGCATACCTAGTTCAACCTCGTTACCGATAAGTACTCTTTTCTCGTTCCCGTGATATGTGATCCCTTGTGAGCCAGTCACATGCTTGAAAGCTAATTGGATGACATTCCACCGAGAGGGCCCAGAGTATATCTATCCGTCATATGGATGGACAAATCCCACTCTTGATCCATGTGCCTCAACCCATACTTTCCGAACACTCAATACCACCTTTATAGCCACCTAGTTACGGTGTGGTGTTTGATGTCATCAAAGCATCCTTTCGGTGATGGTGATTAGCATGATCTCATGGTCGAAGGAATTAGGTTACTATGTATCAGAAAGCTTATAGCAAACAAACTATTAAAATGACTTGATCTTTATGCTACGCTTATCTATAGGAGTATGTCCATCACACCATTCTCCTAATGATATGATCTTGTTGTTAATAACATCTCAATGTTCATGATCAAGAAACCACGATCATCTATTAACCAACAAGCTAGTATTATAAAGAGGCTTTACTAGGGACTCTAATTTAGTTTACAAATCACACAAGTATTAATGTTTCCGTTTAATACTATTATGGCATGAATGTAAACATTTATCATAAACACAAAGATATAACAACAACCACTTTTATTATTTCCTCTAGGGCATATCTCTAACAGTCTCTCACTTGCACTAGAGTCAACTAATCTAGATTACATGGTAATATACCGAACACCCATGGCGGTTTGGTGCTGGTCATGTTTTGCCCTCGGGAGAGGTTTAGTCAACGAATCTGCCACATTCAGATCTGTGTGTACTTTGCAAATCTTTATGTCACCATCTTGGACATGCTCTCGAATAGCGTGAAAATGTAGCTTGATGTGCTTCAGCTTCTTGTGTGACCTTGGTTCTTGCGCATTGGCTATGGCACCCATGTTATCACAATAGATAGACATTGGGTCCATCGCACTTGGAACCACACCGAGCTCTGTAATGAACTCCTTCATCCATATTGCCTCTTGTGAAGCCTCCGAAGCAGCTATGTATTCCGATTCAGTTGAAGATCTCGCCAGAACGCTTTGCTTTTCACTCCTCTAGCTAACTGCTGCACCATTCAAAGTAAATACGTATCCAGATTGAGATTTAGATTCATCCAGATCAGTGTTCCAACTAGCATCGGTGTAACCATTAACAATGAGTTGTTCATCACCTCCATAAGAAAGAACCATATCCTTAGTTCTTCTCAAGTACTCCAGGATGTTTTTGACCGCTATCCAATGATCCAATCCTGGATCACTTTGATATCTGCTAGTCAAACTAACAGCATATGCAATGTTGGGTCTAGTACATAGCATGACATACATAAGAGATCCTATGGCTGAGGCATAGGGAGTCTTACTCATCCTTTCTCTATCTTCTGCCGTTGCAGGACTTTGAGTTTTACTCAAGGTCGTATTGGGCAACATGGGCAAGAACCCTTTCTTGCTATCTTCCATTCCAAACCTCTTTAGAACTTTGTCCAAATATGTACTCTGTGACAATGATATTAGGCGTCTCGATCTATCTCTATAAATATTTATGCCTAATATGTAAGCTGCTTCGCCAAGATCTTTCATTGAAAAACTATTATTCAAATAATCCTTGACACTATTAAGAAGGTCTACATCATTCCCAATCAACAATATGTCATCTACATATAGTACTAGGAATGCTATAGAGCTCCCACTCGCTTTCTTGTAAATACAAGCTTCTCCATAAGTTTGTATAAATCCAAAACTTTTGATCACCTTATCAAAACGTTGATTCCAACTTCGGGATACTTGCTTCAATCCATAAATTGACCATTGAATTTTGCATACCTTGTTAGCATCTTTAGGATCGACAAAACTTTTGGGTTGTACCATATACAACTCTTCATCAATGTCTCCGTTGAGGAACGCTGTTTTGACATCCATCTGCCATATCTCATAATCATAATATGCAGCGATTGCTAACATAATCCTCACAGACTTTAGCTTCGCTACCGGTGAGAAAGTGTCATCATAGTCAACTCCTTGAATTTGTCGGAACCCTTTCACAACAAGTCGAGCTTTATAGACAGTTACATTACCATCAGAATCTGTTTTCTTCTTGAAAATCCATTTCTTCTCGACAGCCTTCCGGCCATCCGATAAGTCCACCAAAGTCCATACTTGGTTTTCGTACATTGATCCAATCTCGGATTTCATGGCTTCTTGCCATTTATTGGAATCTGGGATCATCATCACTTCCTCATATGTCGCAGGGTCATCGGTGTTGTCCACCAACATGACACTCATAACGCGATCATACCAATCAGGGGTGGTACGAGTTCTCGACGACCTGCGAGGTTCTGTAGTAACTTCAGCCGAAGTTTCATGATCAACATCATTAGCTTCCTCTCTTATTGTTGTAGGCGCCACAGGAACTACTTCCGGTGCTGCGCTACTCGCAAGTTCGAGAGAAGGTTTTACAACCTCATCGAGTTCTACTTTCCTTCCAGTCACTTCTTTCGAGAGAAATTCCTTCTATAGAAAGGATCCATTCTTGGCAACAATGATTTTGCCTTCAGATCTATGATAGAAGATATACCCAATAGTTTCCTTCGGGTATCCTATGAAGACGCATTTTTCCGCTTTGGGTTCAAGCTTGTCGGGCTGTAACTTCTTTACATAAGCTTCACAACCCCAAACTTTAAGGAACGACAATTTAGGTTTCTTCCCAAACCATAATTCATACGGTGTCGTTTCAACGGATTTAGATGGTGCCCTATTTAAAGAGAATGCGGCTGTTTCTAATGCATAACCCCAAAATGATAGCGGTAAATCTGTAAATGACATCATAAAACGAACCATATCTAAGAGAGTTCGATTACGACGTTCGGACACACCATTACGCTGTGGTGTTCCCGGCATGTCAATTGTGAAAGTATTCCGCATTTCTTCTAATTCTCGGCAAACTCGTAACTTAGATATTCACCTCCACGATTAGATCGTAGAAATTTAATCTTCTTGTTACGCTGATTCTCTACCTCACTTTGAAATTCTTTAAACTTCTTGAAAGTTTCGGACTTATGTTTCATGAAATAGATATACCCATATCTACTCAAGTCATCCGTGAAGGTAAGAACATAATGATAACCACCGCGCAATGCTACACTCATTGGGCCACACACATCGGTATGTATGATTTCCAACAAGTCCGTAGCTCGCTCCATCATACCAGAAAATGGAGTCTTAGTCATTTTACCCATCAGACATGCTTCACATCTCTCAAGTGATTCGAAATCAAGTGATTCAAGAATTCCATCGGAATGGAGTTTCTTCATACGCTTCACTCCAATATGACCAAGACGACAGTGCCATATATAGGTCGAGTTATAGCTCAATTTCAAAAGTTTAGCTTCAATGTTATTAATGTGTGTATTTCCACTATCGAGATTCAATAAAAATAGACCATCTATCAAAGGTGCATGTGCATAAAACATATTACTCATATAAATCGAACAACCATTATTCTTGGACTTAAACAAGTAACCGTCTCGCAATAAACATGATCCAGATATAATGTTCATGCTCAACGCAGGCACCAAATAACAATTATTTAAGTATAAAACTAATCCTGATGGTAGATGAAGAGGTAGCGTGCTGACCACGATCACATCAACCTTTGATCCATTTCCTACTCACATCGTCACCTCGTTCTTCGCTAGCTTCCGTTTATTCTGCAACACCTGTTTCGAGTTACAAATATGAGCAACCGAACCAGTTTCAAATACCCAGGCACTACTACGAGTACTAGTGAGATACACATCAATAACATGTATATCGGATATACCTTTCTTCTTGATGTTGCCGTTCTTCAAATCCGCCAAGTACTTTGGGCAATTCCGCTTCTAGTCACCTTCTCCCTTGCAGTAAAAGCACTCAGTATCAGGCTTAGGCCCAGCCTTGGTCTTCTTCGCTGGCGCAGTAACTTTCTTACCGCCCTTCTTGAAGTTTCCCTTTTTCTTTGACTTGCCTTGCTTCTTGAATTTGGTGGTCTTATTGACCAAAAAACTTGGTGCTCTTTCTTGATCTCCACTTCTGCAGATTTCAACATGGAGAAGAGTTCTGGCAATGACTTGTCCATGTTTTGCATATTGTAGTCCATCACAAAGTTCTTGTAACTTGGTGGTAGTGATTGGAGGACACGGTGAATCCCCAAAGCATTAGGAATCACTATTCCCAAGTTTGAAGCTTGCTTGCGTGCCCAGACATCTTAAGCACGTGCTCACTGATGGAGCTGCCCTCTTCCATCTTGCAGCTAAAGAACTTTTCAGAAGCCTCATAACTCTCAACTGCCGCGTGAGCCTCAAATATCATTTTGAGTTCACGGGCAATATCATGTGGGTCATGGTTCTCAAACCTTTTCTGAAGCTCCAATTCTAAACCATACATGATAGCACACTGAATTGTGGAGTAGTGATTCTTCCGAGCGAGGAAAACATTCTTTATCTCATCGGTAGAAGTAGCTGTAGGTGGGTCACCCAGCGGTGCATCCAGCACATAGGTCAAATTACCAGCATTGAGGACAATCCTCAAATTGCGGAACCAATCCGCGAAGTTGCTTCCATTGTTTTCAAGTTTTCTTTCTCTAGGAACGCATTAAAATTGATGGTAGGGGCCGCCATTGATCTACAACATATTTGTAATAGTTTAGACTAAGTTTAGGAAAAATTGAGTTCTAATTAATAATTAAATTAATCTAGGTGAACTCCCACTCAAAACAATATCCCTCAAATTGTTTTAGTGATCACACGAACAAAATCCACCACATCAAAACCGATCATCACGAGAGTTGATGTAGCTTCAATGGCGAACAATCAACATGTTCATCATATCTACTATATGACTCATGCTTTACCTTTCGGTGATCCGTGTTCCGAGAATATGTTTGTACATGCTAGGCTCGTCAAGATCAAACCGTAGCTTCCGCATGAGCAAATCTGGCTTGCTCACGTTGTATACACTCGCATAATCTAACACACCCGATCATCACGTGGTGCTTCGAAACAACGAGCTTTAGCAACAGTGCTTACTAAGGATGAACACTTTAAAACTTGAAATTTTGTGCATGAGGGATCATCTTATAATGCTACCGTCGCAAACTAAGCAATAAGATGCATAAAGGATTAACATCACATGCAATTCATAATATGTGATATGATATGGCCTTTCTTCTTGTGCTTCCGATCTCCATCTTCAAGAACGAACATGATCTCCATCATCACCGGTATGGCGTCAAGGTCAATGTCGCAGTTTCATGGTTGTCGTCCACCGTCTTCAACTATTACAACTACTTTGAATAGACACACAGGTCTTAACGGAATTTAAAAGACAACCATATGGCTCCTGCCGGTTGCCAACTTACAATAAGGAACATTGCATACATCATATATAATCACAATCGTGGCCATATCACATCACAGCACACCCCTGCAAAACAAAGTTAGACGCCTCTAATTTTCTTTGCATATTTTACGTGGTTTGGGGCTTTCAATAAGTGTCGTTCTAACTTACGAACAAGAACCACAACGTTGATGCTTGAACTATCAAGTGCCTGTTGTAAATTGAATCTATACTATGATGGGAGAGACAGACACCCGCAAATCCACTTATGCAATACAAGTTGCATGTTGAGCGTGGAGCAAGTCTCATGAACGATGTCATGCAAGGTTAGCCCAGGTCGCTTCATCCCATCATACCGCAAGATGCAAAGTACACAAAAAGCAATTGATAATAAAAGCACCACCGCCCACAATGACCATTGTGTTCTACTTGTACAACAGATCTACATATAGATACGGCTCTGATACCACTGTAGGGGTTCGTAGCATGGAAAACAAAATTTTTCTACCGCATGCACACAAACAAGCCAAGATCTATCTACTAGATTTTAGCAACGAGTCGATAGAAGTACTCACCCTCGAAGATTCTAAAGTAGTTAATGAGAGCAGATTCTCGTGGGTGATATAGTCGTACACTTGCCGATCTCAAGATCGCGTAGACGATCCTTCCGGCGCTGTGTTCCGGCAGCGTTTCCGCAGTCGGTCACACATTCGATACTCGATGAAGACCTTCCTCTCCCTTGTTCCAGTGGGCAGAGGAGGTTGTAGTTCTCCCCTCGTGATTCCGACAGCACGACGACGTGGTGTCGGAAGTAGAGGGAAGATCCCGCAGGGCTTCGCCTAAGCTGGATGAGAGTTATGGTGGATTTAGGGTTTCCCGGAGATCTAGGGTTTAGATGACCTGGAGGAGGAGGAGGTGTCAGCGGCGGCTAGGGCGGCGGTGACGAACTGGTGGCGACGGCGACTTGGGTTTGTGGGGAGGGCATGGCTCTTGTGGTGTTGGGGCAGCCCTCCCCCTCTATTTATGAGAGGGAGGGGCAGCCTTGGGAGGGGTGGGTTTGAATCGAAACCCAAACCCAAGTTGGATTGAGAGAAGGACTTGTTTCTTCTCCCACTAGGAAACCATTGTTCCAGTTTGACTTTTCAAACTTCCCGTTTGACTTTTAATTTAGAGCTTTATTTCTCTCTTGGAAATGTCAACGCCAAGTGACCTAGGATATGATCCAATCATTCCACATATCCATGACACATTCATGGACCATTCCCCTTCTAGATCGGTGAACCTTCTAGACCCTTCTAGAACCTCTCTGATGAAAACATCGGAAACTTTCCCGAACTCCGAAATAGGACTTTCCTTATATGAATCGTATTCTATGGACCATTCCGGATCTCCTCGTGATATCCCGGATCACATCCGAGACCCCGAAAAACATTTGGTATCCCTATTAATATTCCATATCTACTAAACAACATCGAATCCTTAAGTGTGTCTCCCTACGGTTCGTGAATTTATATGGTTTTATAATATTTCCCTTTGTCATTCTTGATCATTTTGAAATGTTTGTTTGACCAATTTTTTATATGGATCAAATCCATGGTCTTAGAGATAACTTGAAAATGATTTTCTTCCATTAGGGTTTTGGGGTTTTGGTTTATTTCTCAAGTGTTTAAATTTCCAGATGCATTTATGAAGAATGCATTCCACTTGATTTGAATTTAGTTGGATTCAAATGTTAACCAAAGTTTGTTCAAGATGGGATTTTAAGTTTTAATTTAGAACAAAAGTTTCTTCTCAACCTAAATTTCAACAACTATTTATTTTGTTTATTTATTTTTCACATTACAATATTTGGAAAATCTTGGGATGTGACAGGCTACCACCCTTAAAATACATCTCGTCCCGAGATTTGGGGAGGCTAGGGGTTACAAGCTGGCTCAAAACAACTAGGGTACTACCACCCTTAAAAATTTTCCAACTAGATTACATCTTGGCTTTCTTGGGATCTTGTTGAAATCTCTCTGGGCAAACATCTGCATAGTGTCCTTTGTTTCCACACTTGAAACATGTGACAAGGCTGAGATCCTTCATAGGCTTTATCTTGTGCTTCATCTTTTCTGGACAATTGCTTGCATAATGTCCTTGGTTACCACAATTGTAACATGTGATAAGATTGAGTTCTTCTCGTATCTTTTGTGGACAAGTAGACACATAATGACCTAACTCTTTGCAGTTGTTGCACCATACTTGGCTAATCTCCTTATACTTTTTCTTCTTCTCTGGACATTCATTGCATAGTGTCGCATCTCTTTGCAATGGCAACATTGCACTTGGCTTTTGTCCTTCTTCTTCTTGGGTTTCTCCAAAGCTAGGAGTGCGTCTAGTTCATGCTCTTCATATCTTATCTCAAAGGTAGGAAAGTTTCCTGGTCTCCTTGATCTTTTCCTTGGGTAATACATATGTCTTCTCTTTGGTCCTTTAAATTGAGTCATATTGCATGGAGGTGCAAGCTGAGATTTTCCTTTGTCTTCATACTTCTTGGTAGACCTTGTTCTCTCATGGTAGTCTGCAATCAGTTGTTGCACTCCACCTTGTTTCCTTTGTTGAACTATGGAATAGATGGGGCATTGGATAGGGACATGATTATTTCCTTCACATAGGAAACAAGTAGCTTGAGATGTGAGGCATTGATTATTTGGATGTTTCTCTTCACAATTGGGGCATTGATCTTCATGCTCTTTGGAAGTGTGATCCTTGTTTCCACAAACATTGCAAGCTTGGGTTCCCTCTAGTACTTCATCCTTGACATCCTTGTTATCATATACTCCTTGGGAAGAGTTGTCTCCCATGTTGATCATTTGATCTGTCACCTTATGCAACAATTGGGTTTGGGTTTCCAAAAACCTTTGCATGGTTGGATCTACCTCACTGGTGTTGGCCAAAAATTGAGCTGTCACTTGGTTCAACTTGGTTTGGGTTACTATGAGTTCCCTCATGTTGATATCTTGGTTGTTGTTGTTGTTGTTGTTGTTGTCACCATCCTTGATGTTGGAGTTCCTTGGAGTAGTCATCTGTTTGGGTTGGGTTGGGATTAAAATAGGCAAAAGATTTCTAAGGAAATAAATTCTAATCACACATCACAATTCACTCAAGCAATGTGCAAGCAATCACAAACAAACACTCCACTCAAACAACAAGCTCAAGTACATCTTTAGGCAATAAAATATTTTTGTTACACCACATAAGTTGGTGTGTTTGATCTATACTTAATATGGTGGTCCAACTATATGGTTCATTTGGGATCTTTCCATCCTTCTTGGTTGCTTCTTCATGATCAAGATCTTTGTATCCTTGGAAAATTCCTTGCATCCTGGTCACAAAACTTCAAAGGTGATGATGGTTCCTTCTAAGTTGTGTTTCCTTAGTCTTCAGGTCTTGAGTAATATTATTGTCTCACTTGTAGTCCTTAGTGATGTCCAAGTTGAAGTCCTTGGTGAAAATAAAGTTGAAATCACTTGAAGATGTTGAAGTCATTTGAGTTGATGAAGTCGTTTGCACATGGTGAAGTCTTTGGCCATGGGGTAGGCTTTGTCCATCAAGTTTGAAATATAAGAGATGTAGAATCAAAACCAAAAATGGTTGAGGGAAGAGTTTACAAGATTGTTTGTAAATAAGTTTTGGAACAAATACAACTCCTATTTTCTAAGGGGTTTTGTCCAATCCTAGGGTTACAAATCCTACAGGCAACACAATGCTCTGATACCATCTGTAAGATCCCTCCTTTGTAAAGGAAAGGATCCCTGTGATTGCAATGCTAGTCCCTGGATCAATAGCTAGCATCCATAGTTAAGATGTAATATCAAGAAACAAAGGTCATAATACAACTTTATAACCAGGAATAAAATAATTTATTACATCTTACATAGCTCATTTGGCTATCTCATTACAATGCAGCAGAATATAACAATAGCATGGGGTCCTTCATCTTCAAAGTGCCACAGGCAAACATGTTGGTTGTAGACTTGTAATCCTAATTAACACATCTCACTAACATCATTCAAACCTGCAACATAATAAGTTACAGCCACAAGGGTCAATACATTTGAATTGTATTGGCAAGTGATACTATGGTAATATAGTGGAGTCTATCATCTATATGCATTTGGCTAAGTGGAGCTTAGGCTTGCTTTGCTCAAAATAGTTTTTCCTTATCATTTGAAAACACTAAGTTTTTACTTGACAAAATCACCCAAGGCATCTCCCAATAGAAATTGGTGATCCTTCAACCCTTGTTCAACCACAAGTTTTTAACTTAGAAATTGGGATGAGGAGATTCTTGATAGCTTCCATGTCTTGATGCTCAAATTGTCCTTTACCAGGGACATGGCTAAGTACTTAGATTTTACACTCTGCAGAGGTGGTGCACTTTCCCCACAAGACTTGGTTTCCCATGACAAGATCTTTCAGAAGCCTTCCCTTAGACCAGAATGGACGCGTTCCAACCTATCATCCCCTACCACCAACTGTCCATTTGGCTAAGTTATTGCAACCTATATGATCCAGGCAGAGCCCATAATGCCAAGTGGCTGCACTTGAAGCTTCTCAACATTTGACATCTCAAATCTCTTTGTTCCTGGGTGGCCATCCACAAGTGTGATACACAAGGTAAACCATAGAAATGAGCCTTGTGTAACCACTCAACACAAACCATTCCTTCCATTCCACCCAGGTGATTCATTCACTTAGTTGTTTTATTAAACAAAACACAAGTCCTTGACTTAGAAATATTCCATAGTATGAATATAATCCACCCTTGTTTTCTACTAGCTAAGCTAAGCATGATAGTAGTAGGAATCTTAACTTAGGAGAATTCTACTAAGGTTTCATCTACTAGGATTTCCCATGCCATAGTTACACTTAGCAAAATTCCATGCAAGTCCTACTTAGAAATATCACTAATGCATAGTGAAAATAATGGGACAAAAGTATGAAGCATCACTTGCCTTTTTGGTAGAGAATATGTAACATCCCTAAAATCATGATTTCAAAATTTGCATATCATTCATGCATGCATATGGAATTGAGATCAACTTCAAACTCATTTCAGAAAAACAGAAGCACATAGAGCTATGATTTTATGTGAACAGAATAAAATCAAATGGCTATCACCATTTGAAAGTTTGATTGTTTGTGAACCAAGTTTGTTGCCTTCATTAAGGATAGGTTTGAGTGTAGAGTTTAAACCAAGATTTGTAAATTGGAAATGGATTCAAAAACCACTTTTCAAATATTTGCAAACTAGGGCAAAGCTTCTGTTATTTTGATCTCCAAGCTTGACCAAGCCTTTGCAAGGCAACCACTTGATTCTATGGCCATATTTGAGACTTTTGCACACTGCAAAAATCCCAGAAAGATTTGAATTCAAATGGAGTTTGAATCATTTTGAAAACCAATCCAGAAAATCAAAACAGAAAAAGAAAAGGGCAAAAGAAAATAAAAAGGCCAAGCGCTGCCATTCTAGCCCAGCCACTGTTTTGGCCCAACTAGCCCACCCGGGCCCTTTCCCTCTCTCCCGCATGTGCCAAGAGTCGCTGACAGCCAGACCCCATACCCCTTCGCGCGTTTTCGTTGACGGGTGGACCCCCTCCGTGTCACCTCTCGTCCTCATCCGCGCGAACCCGCCGCCGGCCATTCCGCCGCCCGCCTCTGCCGCGTTCTGTTCGGCAACGAACCGCGAGAATCTGCGTGTGATCGCCACCGCCCTCTCGCCTATATAATCCTCTCCCTCTCATGATCTTTTCCCCCAACCAATTTCTCCCTCACGCCCCAGGGCTGCTCGCGACAAGCTCGGCGTCGCCGCTGTACCGACGACTCCGGCGATCGATTCCGGTGAGCCCCGACCGCCCCCCTCTCTCTAGTTCAAACGAGGATGCCCAGATTGATCTTGCGCGTACACTGATACTTTTCTTTTGCCTTCTCGTGACCCAGAACATCGGCAACGCAAGCGACTGAGCGCCACCGTCGTCGGCTTCAACTCCGTCGAGCTTCCCCGGTAGGTTCAGACCGCCCTAAGCCCTCTCCTTCACGCACACGTCTTCTCCGTGATCTTCCGCATCTGACCAAACCTTCTGTTTGCCTCCTCGTGACCGACAGCGTCGTCTTCAACCTCGAACAGAGCCGCCCGTCGCCAGACCCTACTCCGGCGAGGAATTTCCGACGAGCCCGTGCGCCCCTTCCCAAGCCATCGCCACCTTGAGCATCAGCAACCTCCTGCGGATCTGGTAAGCGTCTCCCCTTTTCCTAAGTTAGGTTACTATGCCATGCTTAGCCTAGCTAGTAGCAAACAAGGATGGTAAAGTATATATACATGCTATGATAAAAATATTTCTAAGTCTTTTGACTTATGATTTTCTTAAATAAAACAACTAAGTCAATGAATCTCCTGGGTGGAATGGGACTTGAATGGTGGTTTTTGGTTGAGTGGTTCACAAGGCCCATTTTTATGGTTTACCTTAGTGTATCTCACTTGTGGAATGCCACCCAGGAAACAAAGGGATTTTGGAGGCCAAGTGTTGAGAAGCTTATAGTGTAGCCACTTGGCAATATGGGCTCTGCCTGATCACATAGGTTGCTAGAACTTAGTCATTTGGAAAGTTGGTGGTAGTGGGAATGATAGGTTGCAACGCGTCCATTTGGCTAAGGGAAGGATTCTGAAAGGTCCTGTCTTGGGAAACCAAGTCTGGTGGGGAAAGTGCACAACCTCTGCAGATGGAAAACCTAAGTACTTAGCCAAGTCCATGGCAATGGACAACTTGAGCATCAAGACATGGAAGGTATCAAGAATCTCATCACTCCAACTTCTAAGTAAAAGCTTGTGGGTGAACAAGGGTGAAGGACCTCAATGTCTATTGATGGTTTCTTGGGTGAAGTTTTGTCAAGGAAAAACTTAATGATTTCAACTAATAGGAAAAACCTATTTTGAGCAAAGCAAGCCAAGCTACACTTAGCCAAAATGCATATAGTATTAGATTCCACTTAAAATTTACCAAGGTATCACTTGCCAATACTATTCCAAAAGTATTGACCCACTGTGGCTGTAACTTGTGATGTTGCAGGTTATTCTGATGAGGATTAGGAGTCATGAGTCTACACTCAACATGCTTGCCTGTGGCACATGAAGATGAAGACTTATATTTATTTACTTATTCCAAACTCTTGTATTAGGCCTGTGGCCCTGAGTTGTAAAAGACTATGTTTTATCTCTGGAATGGATGTAATAAATGACCTTTGTATCTGTGTACTTCATCTTAAACTGTGGATGCTAGCATTGATCCAGGGACTAGCATTGCAATCACATGGATCCTTTTCCTTTACAAATGAGGGATCTTATAGAATATAAGTTCACTCCTTGATCTTTGCAATGTTCACACTCTTCAAATCACTACAATTTAATCAAGCAAGCAATATTTCAATCTACCATTCAAGCAACATCACATAAAATAATAGAAACAAAACAATGCATGCAAGCATGCCAAACTTTTTTTTATTTACAAAAGTGGTTTATAATAGCTTATAAACATTCTAAAACACTTATTGGTCATTTTATAAAGTGGCAAAACTATTTGCAAAAGATTCTACCTATAAACCATTTTTAAACCAAAGTATTATTTTATGTGGTTGAGAAATGCTTTTAATAAGCCAACAATCTATAGGGTTCATCAAAATATGTTTTCAAAACATAAATATTTGTGTTTAGGGTCAGAGAGGTTAAATCAAAACATTTCCCAAAGGTTTTTCTCCAAAAGCATTTTTTGTAAATAAACATTTATTTTATTTGACTAGAAATGCTTTAAATCAAAGATTTACTCTTTATCTTTACCAAACACATTTTCAAATCCATGAGTTGGTTTCTAAGGTCAGTAGATTCAAAACAATCCACTTTCTAAAGGTTTTATCTCAAAAATCATTTTAGAACATTTTTATATTCTAAACATGCATACACAAGTTTCTGCAAAATCAATCAATTTAACAGAAGCATTTTACTAAACAAAGTGCATGGTCAGAAAGTACTTGTCTTGCAGATTCCATTGATATAAAATTTGCAAAATTTGGACGTGTGGTTTGAAAGTATGAATTTTTCAAATTAGAACATCAAATAGATCATTTCTGGTTTTATTCAAACAGACAGGGCCACGTGTCTTGTTTCTATTCGTCTGTACCGCTTCATGCGGATCGACAGTTGCGAGGCGTTGGATCTAAGTGACATCGCACGGCTCATAGGCTCTCGTACCCCTTCGGTTAATTTCTATCCTAGCCAAGCTACACTTAGCCAAAATGCATATAGTATTAGATTTCAACTAATAGGAAAAACCTATTTTGAGCAAAGCAAGCCAAGCTACACTTAGCCAAAATGCATATAGTATTAGATTCCACTTAAAATTTACCAAGGTATCACTTGCCAATACTATTCCAAAAGTATTGACCCACTGTGGCTGTAACTTGTGATGTTGCAGGTTATTCTGATGAGGATTAGGAGTCATGAGTCTACACTCAACATGCTTGCCTGTGGCACATGAAGATGAAGACTTATATTTATTTACTTATTCCAAACTCTTGTATTAGGCCTGTGGCCCTGAGTTGTAAAAGACTATGTTTTATCTCTGGAATGGATGTAATAAATGACCTTTGTATCTGTGTACTTCATCTTAAACTGTGGATGCTAGCATTGATCCAGGGACTAGCATTGCAATCACATGGATCCTTTTCCTTTACAAAGGAGGGATCTTACAGATGGTATCAGAGCACTGTGTTGCCTGTAGGATTATGACCCTAGGATTGGAAACCACTAAGGAAAAAAAATTCAACTACTTCTACACTTGTCTATTCTTCTTGTAAACTTTTCTAATCTTCTCATTCGCATCTCTAATTGTAGATGAACTCCATCAACGAAGCCGTAAGGAAAGGACCATTCATGACCATGACCTTGGAGTGTGAGACTGAGTTTCCCAAAATTCTCAAGGACCTCATGGTGGCAATGGAGATGCATGGTGAAGCTGTGTACAAGGGCTTTCCAGTGATGGATGAAGGAGTTGAGTATTGGTGGGTACAACTTCACTTGTACAAAAACAAGGAAGACAACCACAAAGAAAAGGGACTCTACATGTACACCAACACTGTGGTGCATACCACATTCTTTGAGTCAGCAAAAGAAGCATCTTGGAGGACTATTAAAGAACTTAGTGCCAGAGTCAAATGCAGAATGCTCAACCTTCAAAAAGACTTAGAGAAAGAGAAGAAACATATTCAAGAGTTGGAAGCCACCAACCAAACCTTAAGAGGATATATTATAGACTTAGTGATAGAATCTTGTGAGCAAGATAAGTTGGTTGCTTCTAGCAATATTGTGTTAGCCAACAGATCCAGTGAGATAGGATTGTAAGCATACTTCGTTAGTTGGACCACCACCTATCACCTTATTTTTTCCAAAATGTTGCTTTAAATAAGTTTGAAACCTGTTTGATGTAATGGATTCATGTATGCATGACTTGTGTGATTCTGCTTTCCAAGGATGTGTATGTGATGTGTATCCTTGTTTTATCTTAAAATTGTGTTGTTCTAACTTTTCTATCTTATAAATAGATGCCTATTACCATCAACACTGTTGAGGAGTTCCAGGTTACCCGCTTTGGTCCTCGTATCATTGAGCTTACCACTTTGCTCGATCTCCCTCTTCCCACCATCACGGTGCATCCACTCACCAAGTTCGAGAGGAAGGATCTCTGGGGCTTCAAGGTGGACCAGCCGCCACTTGGTGGGACAATTTCCAGATCACCACTCCCATAGATGAAGTGACATGGGCTATCTTTGAAGATGGCTTTCGCACCGCTCATATCTCATCTGGGGTGATGAGTCTGAAAAAGAAAGAGTTCCACAACCTAAGGCAGCGCCACCGCAGTGTGGCTGAATATATTGAAGAATTTAACAATCTGGCGCGCTATGCACCAGATGAAGTTGACACTGATGCCAAGAGAAGGGAAAAATTTCTTGAAGGTTTGAATGATGAGCTGAATCTTCAATTGTCTGTGGCCTATGTCCCCACTTATCAGTCGCTCTGTGACAAGGCTGCTATATTGGAGAACAAAATGAAGCAAGTAGAGAGTAGGAAAAGAAAGCACTCGGACAAGCACAGCTCGGGATCGTCTCATAAACGATCTCACTATGATGACAGTGGAAGCTTAGGATCCCAATTCAACAAGCATGGGAAATTCAACAAGCACCACAACCACAACCGTTATGACAACAAGCCTCATCGCAGTCATGGCAATGACAAGTACCATAGCCACAAGAATGGACATAAGATCCACTACAGTGGAAATGGAAGTGGAAGTGGAAGTCAGCCCGTCAAGAGGGACATCAGTCAGGTTGAATGCTTCAAATGCAAGAAGATGGGACATTATGCAAATGAGTGCCCTAAAAAGAAAGCTGAAGGACCTGTCAAGCCCAATCCTTTTCAGAAGGGACAGGTGAACCACATCAATGTGGAGGAGGTTTATGAGGAGCCTGATGCTGTTGCTGGTAAGTTGAGACTCAATTCAATTCCAGCATTTGTACTCTTTGATACTGGTGCATCGCATTCATTCATATCAAAAGAATTTGTGGATAGAAATAGATATTCAACTGAAAACATTGGATGTCCAATAAAGGTTAGTTCTCCAGGTGGAGATATGATAGTAAGTCTTGGATGCCGGGATCTAGTAATAGAGTTTGGAAAACATAAATTTCCAGTGAGTCTGATAATCCTAGATTCCCAAGGATTGGATGTAATATTGGGAATGGATTGGATGGCTAAGTATGAAGGAGTACTAGATTGTGCTAATCGAACTGTTGCACTCACAACCCCAGAAAGAAAACGGATCAAGTTCAAGTCCAACTTTGAATCAAAGGGAAGTAAGCTAAATTCTCTTAAGGGGGTTAGCATGGACAGCGTGCCAATTGTGAGTGAGTATCCGGATGTGTTTCCGGAAGAATTGCCAGGAATGCCACCGGATAGAGATGTGGAATTTCTGATAGATTTGATACCAGGATCTGGACCAATAGCAAAGAGACCTTATAAAATGTCAGTTGATGAGCTGAAGGAGCTCAAGAAGCAACTAGGAGAACAGTTGCAGAAAGGATTTATTCAACCAAGTTCTTCATCTTGGGGAGCCCCAGTTTTATTTGTGGAGAAGAAGGACAGTAGTCAAAGGTTATGCGTAGATTACCGTTCACTCAACGAGGTAACTATCAAGAACAAATACCCTTTACCTAGAATCAACGACTTGTTTGATCAGCTTGAAGGAGCATGTGTGTTCTCAAAGATTGATCTAAGGTCAGGCTATTTTCAACTCAAGATAAGGGAGCAAGACATACCTAAAACAGCATTCACCACAAGGTATGGATTGTATGAGTACACCGTAATGCCTTTTGGTTTGACCAATGCTCCAGTATACTTCATGAGTATGATGAACAAAGTGTTCATGGAATTTCTTGACAAATTTGTTGTCGTTTTCATCGATGACATCTTAGTCTACTCCAAGAGCAAGGAGGAGCATGAAGGACATTTACGTTTGATACTTGAGAAGTTAAGAGAACATAAACTTTATGCCAAATTCAGCAAGTGTGAGTTCTGGTTAGAAGAAGTTGGTTTTCTTGGTCATGTTATGACAAAGGATGGTGTAGCAGTTGATGCTGCTAAAGTTTCAGCTGTGACTGAATGGGAATCTCCCAAATCCGTGAAAGAAGTTCGTAGTTTCCTTGGCTTAGCAGGTTACTATAGGAGGTTTATTGAGAATTTCTCTAAGGTAGCTAAGCCCATGACTGAATTGTTAAAGAAAGACAAGAAGTTTGCTTGGTCTGAAGGTTGTGAAGTCGGCTTTCAGGAATTGAAGGAGAGACTTGTGACAACACTATTCTTGTGTTTGCCAGACTTAGAAAAGAATTTCCAAGTATATTGTGATGCATCTCATCAAGGTTTAGGTGCAGTGCTTATGCAAGATGGTAAATTTGTGGCTTATGCCTCAAGACAACTCAAAACTCATGAGGTGAACTACCCTACTCATGATTTGGAGTTAGCCTCTGTTGTTCATGCACTCAAAACATGGAGACATTACCTTTTGGGGAAATGTTGTGAAGTGTTCACGGATCACAAAAGTTTGAAGTATATTTTCACCCAGAAGGAAATTAATATGAGATGAAGGAGATGGCTAGAGCTTATCAAGGATTATGACTTGAGTTTGCAATACCACCCCGGTAAAGCAAATGTTGTAGCAGATGCTCTAAGTCGTAAGGTTTTTGTAAATGGCCTTACCAAGGGAGAATTGCCAGACGATTTGTGTGCCCAATTCAGAAAACTTAGATTGGAGATTGTACCTGAAGGACATCTCATGTCTTTGGATGTTCAACCCACCCTGTTGGACAAGATCAAAGAAGACCAGAAAACAGATAAAGAAATTGATGAGATTAAGGAAAAGATTGGCAAAGGAAAAGCCAAAGGGTTCCATGAAGACGAACAAGGTACTTTATGGCATGGAAAACGTATCTGTGTTCCACAAGACCCGGAATTGCGGAAACTGATTTTGCAAGAAGCTCACAACTCCCCGTATTCTATTCATCCGGGTAACACCAAAATGTACATGGACTTGAAGGAAAGATTTTGGTGGAGTAATCTCAAGAAAGACATCGCCGAACATATTGCCTTGTGTGATGTGTGTAGTAGAGTAAAAGCGGAGCATCAGAAACCAGCAGGTTTACTTCAGCCACTACCTGTTCCTGAGTGGAAGTGGGACAACATTGGTATGGATTTCATCACCGGACTACCAAGGACCAGGTCAGGATATGATTCCATATGGGTAGTAGTGGATCGCCTAACCAAAGTGGCTCATTTCATACCCGTGAAGACAACATATACAAGTGCTAAGTTAGCCAAAATTTACATGAGTAAAATTGTATGTTTACATGGAGTTCCCAAGAGCATTGTATATGATAATGGAACTCAATTCACTTCCCATTTTTGGAGACAGTTACATGAATCATTAGGAACGAGGTTGGAATTTAGCACTGCTTTTCATCCTCAAACTGATGGACAGACAGAAAGAACTAATCAGGTTCTTGAAGACATGTTGAGGGCATGTGCCCTAGACTATAAAGCCAGTTGGGAAGAAAGTCTGCCTTACGCAGAATTTTCTTATAACAACAGCTATCAAGCCAGCATTGAGATGGCACCGTTTGAGTTTCTCTACGGAAGAAAGTGTACCACCCCATTGTTATGGAATGGTGTGGGAGAAAGAAGTTTGTTCGGGCCAGAACTTATCAAAGAAGCCGAAGAGAAAGTCAAGTTGGTTAAGGACAGATTGAAGATAGCACAGTCCCGACAGAAAAGCTACGCGGATTCTAAGCGTAGAGAAGTCACCTGCGAAGTTGGTGATAGAGCTTATCTTAGAGTATCACCACTTCGTGGAATGAAAAGGTTTGGAGTCAAAGGAAAATTAGCACCAAGATATGTTGGACCATTTAAGATTTTGAGTCGCAAAGGGGAAGTTGCCTATGAAATTGAATTGCCAGAATCTCTATCAGCTGTCCACAATGTGTTTCATGTGAGTCAACTTAAGAAATGTCACCCAGAAATGGAAGAAACATCCTTGAAGGATACTATACCTTTGGAGGAAGTACAACTAGAAAGTGATCTCACTTATGAAGAGAAACCCATCAAGATTCTTGAGATTGCAGAAAGAGTCACCACGACTAAGACTATCAAGTTTTTCAAAGTGCAATGGAACCATCATTCAGAAGAGGAAGCAACATGGGAAAGAGAAGACGATCTTCGGAAAGACCACCCTCACCTATTTGCTAGCCAATCCGAATCTCGAGGGCGAGATTCACCTTAAGGGGGTTAGATTTGTAACATCCCTAAAATCATGATTTCAAAATTTGCATATCATTCATGCATGCATATGGAATTGAGATCAACTTCAAACTCATTTCAGAAAAACAGAAGCACATAGAGCTATGATTTTATGTGAACAGAATAAAATCAAATGGCTATCACCATTTGAAAGTTTGATTGTTTGTGAACCAAGTTTGTTGCCTTCATTAAGGATAGGTTTGAGTGTAGAGTTTAAACCAAGATTTGTAAATTGGAAATGGATTCAAAAACCACTTTTCAAATATTTGCAAACTAGGGCAAAGCTTCTGTTATTTTGATCTCCAAGCTTGACCAAGCCTTTGCAAGGCAACCACTTGATTCTATGGCCATATTTGAGACTTTTGCACACTGCAAAAATCCCAGAAAGATTTGAATTCAAATGGAGTTTGAATCATTTTGAAAACCAATCCAGAAAATCAAAACAGAAAAAGAAAAGGGCAAAAGAAAATAAAAAGGCCAAGCGCTGCCATTCTAGCCCAGCCACTGTTTTGGCCCAACTAGCCCACCCGGGCCCTTTCCCTCTCTCCCGCATGTGCCAGCGCACCCGCGGAGTCGCTGACAGCCAGACCCCATACCCCTTCGCGCGTTTTCGTTGACGGGTGGACCCCCTCCGTGTCACCTCTCGTCCTCATCCGCGCGAACCCGCCAGCCATTCCATTCCGCCGCCACTGTTCTGACAGCGAACCGCGAGAATCTGCGTGTGATCGCCACCGCCCTCTCGCCTATATAATCCTCTCCCTCTCATGATCTTTTCCCCCAACCAATTTCTCCCTCACGCCCCAGGGCTGCTCGCGACAAGCTCGGCGTCGCCGCTGTACCGACGACTCCGGCGATCGATTCCGGTGAGCCCCGACCGCCCCCCTCTCTCTAGTTCAAACGAGGATGCCCAGATTGATCTTGCGCGTACACTGATACTTTTCTTTTGCCTTCTCGTGACCCAGAACATCGGCAACGCAAGCGACTGAGCGCCACCGTCGTCGGCTTCAACTCCGTCGAGCTTCCCCGGTAGGTTCAGACCGCCCTAAGCCCTCTCCTTCACGCACACGTCTTCTCCGTGATCTTCCGCATCTGACCAAACCTTCTGTTTGCCTCCTCGTGACCGACAGCGTCGTCTTCAACCTCGAACAGAGCCGCCCGTCGCCAGACCCTACTCCGGCGAGGAATTTCCGACGAGCCCGTGCGCCCCTTCCCAAGCCATCGCCACCTTGAGCATCAGCAACCTCCTGCGGATCTGGTAAGCGTCTCCCCTTTTCCTAAGTTAGGTTACTATGCCATGCTTAGCCTAGCTAGTAGCAAACAAGGATGGTAAAGTATATATACATGCTATGATAAAAATATTTCTAAGTCTTTTGACTTATGATTTTCTTAAATAAAACAACTAAGTCAATGAATCTCCTGGGTGGAATGGGACTTGAATGGTGGTTTTTGGTTGAGTGGTTCACAAGGCCCATTTTTATGGTTTACCTTAGTGTATCTCACTTGTGGAATGCCACCCAGGAAACAAAGGGATTTTGGAGGCCAAGTGTTGAGAAGCTTATAGTGTAGCCACTTGGCAATATGGGCTCTGCCTGATCACATAGGTTGCTAGAACTTAGTCATTTGGAAAGTTGGTGGTAGTGGGAATGATAGGTTGCAACGCGTCCATTTGGCTAAGGGAAGGATTCTGAAAGGTCCTGTCTTGGGAAACCAAGTCTGGTGGGGAAAGTGCACAACCTCTGCAGATGGAAAACCTAAGTACTTAGCCAAGTCCATGGCAATGGACAACTTGAGCATCAAGACATGGAAGGTATCAAGAATCTCATCACTCCAACTTCTAAGTAAAAGCTTGTGGGTGAACAAGGGTGAAGGACCTCAATGTCTATTGATGGTTTCTTGGGTGAAGTTTTGTCAAGGAAAAACTTAATGATTTCAACTAATAGGAAAAACCTATTTTGAGCAAAGCAAGCCAAGCTACACTTAGCCAAAATGCATATAGTATTAGATTCCACTTAAAATTTACCAAGGTATCACTTGCCAATACTATTCCAAAAGTATTGACCCACTGTGGCTGTAACTTGTGATGTTGCAGGTTATTCTGATGAGGATTAGGAGTCATGAGTCTACACTCAATATGCTTGCCTGTGGCACATGAAGATGAAGACTTATATTTATTTACTTATTCCAAACTCTTGTATTAGGCCTGTGGCCCTGAGTTGTAAAAGACTATGTTTTATCTCTGGAATGGATGTAATAAATGACCTTTGTATCTGTGTAGTTCATCTTAAACTGTGGATGCTAGCATTGATCCAGGGACTAGCATTGCAATCACAGGGATCCTTTTCCTTTACAAAGGAGGGATCTTACAGAATATAAGTTCACTCCTTGATCTTTGCAATGTTCACACTCTTCAAATCACTACAATTTAATCAAGCAAGCAATATTTCAATCTACCATTCAAGCAACATCACATAAAATAATAGAAACAAAACAATGCATGCAAGCATGCCAAACTTTTTTTTATTTACAAAAGTGGTTTATAATAGCTTATAAACATTCTAAAACACTTATTGGTCATTTTATAAAGTGGCAAAACTATTTGCAAAAGATTCTACCTATAAACCATTTTTAAACCAAAGTATTATTTTATGTGGTTGAGAAATGCTTTTAATAAGCCAACAATCTATAGGGTTCATCAAAATATGTTTTCAAAACATAAATATTTGTGTTTAGGGTCAGAGAGGTTAAATCAAAACATTTCCCAAAGGTTTTTCTCCAAAAGCATTTTTTGTAAATAAACATTTATTTTATTTGACTAGAAATGCTTTAAATCAAAGATTTACTCTTTATCTTTACCAAACACATTTTAAAATCCATGAGTTGGTTTCTAAGGTCAGTAGATTCAAAACAATCCACTTTCTAAAGGTTTTATCTCAAAAATCATTTTAGAACATTTTTATATTCTAAACATGCATACACAAGTTTCTGCAAAATCAATCAATTTAACAGAAGCATTTTACTAAACAAAGTGCATGGTCAGAAAGTACTTGTCTTGCAGATTCCATTGATATAAAATTTGCAAAATTTGGACGTGTGGTTTGAAAGTATGAATTTTTCAAATTAGAACATCAAATAGATCATTTCTGGTTTTATTCAAACAGACAGGGCCACGTGTCTTGTTTCTATTCGTCTGTACCGCTTCATGCGGATCGACAGTTGCGAGGCGTTGGATCTAAGTGACATCGCACGGCTCATAGGCTCTCGTACCCCTTCGGTTAATTTCTATCCTAGCCACTAGATCAAAATCGAACGGTGCACAGCACGCTTGCCAACGAGTGGCGGCGCTAGCGGCGGCAGGTGGCGGCGCGCGCTCGGCAAGTGAGGTTGCCGGTGATACAGGGGGTTAGAGATAGAGAGAGGTAGCTCACCGGGTTCAGGGGATCGTGATGATGCTCAACATGGTGATAGCTCGTCGAGGGGCGCACGGTGGTGACGTGGATTCCTCGCCGGAGTTGAGCTGCGCCTCGGGCTCGTCTGTTCGTCGACGGGGGCGACGATTTATGGCATGCTAAGACAAATGGAGGGCACCGTTAGGTTCGTATGAGAGTCATGAACATGTGAGCATCCAGGAGAGGGGAAGGGGAGGTCTGGTATCACCAATAGTGCTCGTCGGAACGGAGGAAAACGATGGCGATGTGCAGTGGTCGTCCTTGCCGACGTTTTGGGACAAGCGCAGGCAGGTTGGGGGTACTGGGAGACGCGTACAGTGATGGTGAGCAAGCTTGAGTGGTCGAGGGGGCAAGGGGCAACGAGGAGCTGCCGGAATTGGAGAAGATGCTCTTCGGAGTCCACGGTGGTGCGAGCAAAAATGGGAGCGGCCTGGGGGTAGAGAGTGGGTGGTTCCTAGGGGGAAACGGAGAGGAGGGAGAGGCGGTTAAGAAGGCATGGTCAGGGGGTGATTAAATGGCATCGTTACTACGAATTCAATTGAAGAAACGACGACAGATAGCTGGGGAGGTGGGCGTGGTCTTCGCCCGGGTGAGGGAGACGATGACCTGGCGGTGGGGTCTGGGCGTCAGCGAAAGGGAGAGAGGAAGGGTGGGTCTGGGAGTTCAGCGACCGAGTGGGTTCGATCCGCGGTGAGAAAGACGTTTCGGGGAAGGGGGTGAGTGTGGGCTGCTGGGCCTGGACTGGGCTAGGTCCTTTTATTATTATTTTTTTGTTCCTGTTTCTTTTTCTTTTTCCCATTTGATTTTCTGTTTTGATTTTTTTTAACATTTCAAACATTCATTTGAATTCAAACTTCTCTCAAACTTTGTGTGCAATCAAATACTGATTAATAATACATTTTAAAGTCAAAATTTGAATATTTCTTTTATTCTTTTAGGGTGTTTTTAATTATTTAAAAATAGGCCCATGCATTTATTCAAATAAGATAAAATATATTTTTAATCCTTATTTAAATTTCATTTTTCCACAAAACCTTTTCAGTAGGTTTATTTATTTAATATGGTGTCAAATAATTCACCTTGACTTATTTGGAAAATGATTTATTAATCATTTTTAATTTGGATATTTGTCCTTTATTCTCATGAAATTAAATATAGTTTCAATTCCATAAATTCTATTTGGAAGTTTTCTTTGATCTTATTTAAGTTAATCAAACAACTTTTATTCCACTTGGGTAAATTCCAAATATTATTATCCCATGATTTAACTAATCATTTCTAGTAGGAATTTTATCTTTATTCAAATAGAATAGGATTTGGTTAATGCCTTCTTAATTAACTTGAAAATTCCTTATCCATTATTTTATTTGGATTATATTCATTTCATTTGCTTAATGGTTTAGGCCAAGATTTAATTTGGTCTTTAAATATTTCTTATTTAATATTTCTGTCTTTATCTTATAAAATCCATATCTTTTTATTTATAGATCCAAACTTGGTGATTCCAATTTGTAAAATCTTATTTAATATTTATTTATCCTTTTAAATATATTTAGGATTATTTTCTCACCATTTGGTATGGATTTATAGATAGATGCTTTATTAGCTTTGGAAATTAAATTTCCTTATCTTATTAAATTCATAAGATTTTTATTAATGGCTTCAAATTGAATGAAATCAATTTATATGGTTTTATAATATTTCCCTTTGTCATTCTTGATCATTTTGAAATGTTTTTTTGACCAGTTTTTTTATATGGATCAAATCCATGGTCTTAGAGATAACTTGAAAATGATTTTCTTCCATTAGGGTTTTGGGGTTTTGGTTTATTTCTCAAGTGTTTAAATTTCCAGATGCATTTATGAAGAATGCATTCCACTTGATTTGAATTTAGTTGGATTCAAATGTTAACCAAAGTTTGTTCAAGATGGGATTTTAAGTTTTCATTTAGAACAAAAGTTTCTTCTCACCCTAAATTTCAACAATTATTTATTTTGTTTATTTATTTTTCACATTACAAGATTTGGAAAATCTTGGGATGTGACAGGCTACAACCTAGTTCAACCTAATTACCGATATGTACTCTTTACTCATTCCTGTGATATGTGATCTGTTGTGAGCCAGTCACATGCTTGCAAGGCAATTGGATGAAATTCCATCGAGTGGGCCCAAAGTATATCTATCTGTCATATGGATGGACAAATCCCACTCTTGGTCCATGTGCCTCAACACATACTTTCGGAGCACTCAATGCCACCTTTATAACCACCTAGTTACGAAGTGGTGTTTGATGTTGTTGGGCCACGTAGAGATAACACAAAAACTTTCCCTCTAACGTGGTGATCCCAAGATCTAGTGGAGGTAGAAGGCCACGAGTTTTACCACTAGACGCGCAGTTGCGGATTACTGATGTAGTGCGCCAGTTGATGCAGTGCAGTCCTTTGCGATCCGATTGTCCTAGTGCTGATCGTACAACACCTCTGCTCGTATCCACACGTACAAGGAGGAGCACTGGCGGCGAACTGCTAGGTTCGATACGACGGTAGGACTGCTGTGGAGCTAGGGTTTCCAACACATGGAATGACCTAACCGATCATCTATTTACCCTTCTAGGTTCCTGTGATCCACTATATATAGGGAGTGAACATGGGCTCCACTCTCGTGGACCATTCACTAAAGTGTTGGAATTATGCCCTAGAGGCAATAATAAAGATGTTATTATTATAATTCTTGTTCATGATAATGTTTATATTCCATGCTAGAATTGTATTAAGCGGAAACTTTAATACTTGTGTGGTTTGTTAACAACACCGTGTCCCTAGTACGCCTCTATGGACTAGCTCATTTATTAATGATGGTTAAGGTTTCCTGACCATGGACACGAGTTGTCGATTAATAATGAGATCTTATCATTGGGAGAATGATATGATGGATAGACCCAAACTAAGCAGAGCAATTATATTGTGTCATCGTGTTCATCTTTGCGAAGCTTTTCTTATGTCAAATATTGTATTCCTTAGACCATGAGATAATACAACTCCCTGGTATCGGAAGAAAGCTTTGAGGTCATCAAACGTCATCCTATGAGAGGGTGATCATAAAGGTGTCTCTCAGGTGATCGGAAAGTACCTGTTGGGTTGTATGTATTGAGATGGGATTTGTCCCTCCCAAGTCGGAGAGATATACTTCGGACCCACTCGGTAATCGATATCAACACCGCTTGCAAGCATGTGGTTAAGGATTTAATCACAAAGTGATATCGGATTACGGAACAAGTAAAGTACTTGCTGTGAACGAGATTGAACTAGGTATGACGGTACCGACGATCAAATCTCGGGCAAGTAAAATATCGCGAGACGAAGGGAATATGTATATGGGATTGATTGAATCCTGGCATCGTGGTTCATCCGATATGATCATCGATGAATGTGTGGGAGTCAATATGGGTTTCCAGACCCCGCTGTTGATTATTGATAGAAGATCATGTCTGCATGTTCTCGAACCCGAAGGGTCACACACTTAACGTGTCTCGACGCTAGGATAGATTGGATAATTGGTTTATGAGTTTTTGTTCGGAGTATCGGATGTGATCCGGGACATCACGAGAGGTTCCGGAGTGGTCCGGAGAATAAGATTCATATAAGGCAATGCAGTTTTTGGAGTTCGGAATTGTTTCGGGTTAATCGGTATTGTACCGGAAGATTCTAGAACCTTCCGGAAGGGGACCAACGTGGCCCCACCTGCCGGGAGGGGGCATGGGCCTATGAGGGAGTGCCCTGGTCGCATTGGGCTAGGGGCACAGGCCAAGCCTAGCAAAACAAGGGGAAACCCTAATTGGAGCTTCTAGAAGGAGGGGGGAAACTTGCCCCCACTCTTCCCTCCTTGGCCGCCGGCCTAGGTTTGGGGGAGGGACTAGGGTTGGCGCCCACCCCTATATATAAAGAGGGCTGGGGGCGCACCCCCTGTAACACCCCGTCCACTCCTGGGCCCGGGGGGTGTCACTCCTGGAAGCTTAATAGGATATCTAGACTGGCCCCACAGACCAACACTAGTCTTTTCTGCGCACTTTGTCCTCACTCGTGCACCTTGATACCCACTCCCTTCGGTCACCCATCCTAGAATTGCTCTAGGCCAAGCACGCTTAACCTTAGAGTTCTTTTTGAATGAGCTTCCGGAAAAGAAGTTGCAACTTGTTGATATGGGTATCCTATCAATCCTATTAAGCCATGTGCCTGGATCTCACATACACCCACCCTTTAGAAGATCGATGCCCTCATCGATCAAGCACACCAGAACGTTCCCTCTTGGCACGCGTCTGTGTCAGGCTGCAACATGTGCCATGCCGTGTCCACTCGGGCCACACGCCATGCTCCACATGTCCCGCCATGACCCACACACACCCGTAATCGCAAGGGTCGGCTCGATACCACTCACTGTAACACCCCCGCCCACTCTGGGCCCGGGTGTCACTCTGGGAGCTTAATAGGATATCTAGACTGGCCCCACGACCAACACTAGTCTTTTTCTGCGCACTTTGTCCTCACTGCTTACCCACTTCCCGGTCGGTCACCCATCCTAGAATTGCTCTAGGCCAAGCACGCTTAACCTTAGAGTTCTTTTTGAATGAGCTTCCGGAAAAGAAGTTGCAACTTGTTGATATGGGTATCCTATCAATCCTATTAAGCCATGTGCCTGGATCTCACACCCCCCCACACCTTCCCCTCAAGCCTAGCCGCCCTGCTGCCCTCCTCTCTCTCTCCCTCCCGACTGCGTGTAGGCGAAGCCCTGTTGCAGAAACTCTCCACCACTTGCACCGCGCCATCGCGTTGTAGATCCAATCCGTCTCTCCACCATACGTCGAGGTGCTGCACGTGTGCATCTCTCAGAGGCATCGCCACTTGCGATGCTAGATCGAATCGGATCGCGAGGAGGAGAAGCGAGTACGACTACATCACCCACGCCCCTTTAACGTTCGCAGTCGAATCTTCAAGGGTATGAAGATCTCATCTAATCTCTCTCGTTGTTTGCATCTCCTAGATTAGATCTTGGCTTTCCCGTTCGCATCCGTAGATTTTTTTTGATTTACTATGCTGTGAAACCCTTTAGTGGTATCAGAGCTAGATCTATGCGTAGATGTGTTTCACGAGTAGAACGCAACATGGTTGTTGCGGGCGTTGATGTTTTCTATTGCAAGCCTCTTGTTTGTGTTCTTCTTATGATGCGGGATAGTGAGATTGAAGCGGTCCAGGCCAACCTTACGCGACGTCGTTCGCGAGACCGGATCCGCACTTGACGTGTGGCTTGTTCCACACATGCGGCTGGTGGATGTCAGTTTCTCACACTATAGTTGTCATGGGATTTACACCAGAGTTTGGCAACCATAATATCACCGTGTCACATCCCAAGATTTTCCAAATCTTGTAATGTGAAAAATAAATGAATGAAATAAAATTTTTGTTGAAAATCAGGGTGAGAAGAAACTTTGTTTCTAAAAAGGAAACCTAAAATCCCATCTTGAACAAACTTTGGTTAAAGTTTGAATCCAACTAAAATTCAAATCAAGTGAAATGCATTCTTCATAAATGCATCTGGAAATTTAAACACTTGAAGAATAAACCAAAACTCTATAACCCTAATGGAAGAAAATCATTTTCAAGTTATCTCCAAGCCTATGGATTTGATCCATATAAAAACTGGTCAAACAAACCTTTCAAATTGATCAAGAATGACTATTAGAAACATTATAAAACCATATGAATTGGATTCACTTAATTTGGAACCATAGATAAAACCTTGTGAATTGAATAAGGTAAGGAAATTGAATATTCAAAGCTAATGAAGGCCTTATCTAGAAATCCATACCAAATGGTGAGCAAATAATCTTAAAGGATTTAAAAAGATAAAAAAATAATAAATAAAGTTATAATAGTTGGAATCACTATTTTTGGATCTATAAATAAAAAGATATGGATTTTATAAGATGAAGAAAGAAATATTAAATAAGGATTATTTAAAGACCAAATTAAATCTTGCCTAATCCATTAAGCAAATAGAATGAATAGAATCCAAATCCAAATGAAATAAAAGGATAAAGAATTTCCAGAATAAAATAAAATGGCATTAACCATTCTATCCCTATTTTAATAAAGACAAATCTCTAATAAGAATGATCATTTAAATCATGAGAAAGTGATAATTGGAATTTACCCAAGTGGAATAAAAGTTGTTTAATCAACTTAAATAAAATAAATCTTCCAAATAAAATTTAGGGAATTAAAACTATATTTAATTCCATTGGAATTCAAACAAATACCCAATTCAAATGATTAATAAATCATATTAAAATTATTCCAAATAATCCAAAGTGAACTATTTTGACATCCTTATAATTGAATAAGAACCTAATGAAAAGAATTGGAAGAATTTAAGAATTCAAATAAGTGTTTGAATTAGTTAAACAAAATCAAAACCTATTTTGAATTAATAACTAAGGACTATTTTATTTAAATATTAAATAGTTCCTAAAAGAATAAAAATATTATTTTTGGGAATTGGATTATTTCTATTAAACAGAATCAAAACCCAAGACAAAGTATGTCGAATGTTTGAATTGATTTGAATGTTTGTTTTGTTGTTTGAAATTCAAAACAGAAAAATCAAACAGAAAAAGAGAAAAGAATCAGAAAAAAAAATATGCAAAGGATACAGCCCAACCCAGTAGGCCCAGTACCAGCCCAGTTATCTTCTCCACCTTGACGTTTTCATAAAACCGCACCTAGCGTCATTGACAGTGGACCCTTTCCCCTCTCTCTCCTCACCGCCAGTAGACCCCACGACTCACCGTCTTCAACATGACGACCGCTTCTTCCTCCTCTCCCTCATTGTTTACCGAGATTCATGGGTAGTTCGCTTCAATGCCGCGTGGTCGACGCACCCTGACCTCGCCTACTTAAGCGCCTGCCTTCCCTCCTCCTTTCCCCTCTGTCACCTCCCCCAAGTGCGCCCCCAGGCTGCCGAATTTCGCCAGACACCGCCACTGCTCCGACGAGCAACTCCAGCCAATTCCGGCGACCCAGCGCCGCCCCTTGCCCCATTGACCATGCACACATACTCCACACATCCTGGCGCATCTCCCCGTGCCACTGGTTTGTTCGCGGGCGCCCCAGAACGTCGCCTCCGACAAAGCCATCTCGCCACCGACGGCTAGCTCAACTCCGGCGACCTCTCCCTGGTAAGACAGACCGCCCCGATCTCTCTCAGTGATTCTCTCACATTCCCCATACTCGAACGCGTCTAACCACATCCTTGTTTTGCCTCAACACGATCTGTAGCCTCGACTTCATCTGCGACAGAACGCCGCGGCCGTCTGGTTTAACTCCGACGAGATCCACAGGTAGTTTCCGTCCGCCCCGTTCCCTCTCGTTCACGCACACAAGATCTACTCTTCCTCGCGCGTCTTACATACCCCTTGTCTCGTCCTCCCGTGCCTTGTAGCCTCGCCCTCAACGTCGACCAGAGCGTGCCCGACGCCGAGCGAACTCCGGTGAGGAATTCCGACGGACCCTGAGGGCCCCTTGTCAAACCGCGAGCAAGTTGAGCTTCCCCAGGCTACTGCGATCACGATGAGCCATTCCTTTCTTCCCCAGCTCCACCGTTGGCCGAACGTCGCCGCCGCGCGCAGCCGGCGAGCGCCGCCAGGTATTGGTCAGAGTGACGATAACCGTCCGATCTAGATCTAGTGGATAGGATAGATCACTTAACCGCGAAGGGGTACACGTTCTATGCTGCACGATCTGACTTAGATCCAACGGCTGCAGCTGCGCGATCCGTGCGAACCGGTACCGGCCAGTCATATCACGCCGCGTGTCACCAGTTGTTTAAAACAGAAATTTGAAAACAGAATTGTTTGCAGATTTGAAAACCCTATAACTTTTGATCCACACGTCCAAAAATTACAAACTTTATATCAATGGAATTAGTGGAACAAGCCCTAGCCAACCATGCCTTTTGTTTAGTAAAAATCCTCTGGTAAAATGTTTGTTTTTGCAGAGACATTTGTATACTTGTTTAGATTATAAAAATTGTTCAAAAATGTTTTTAGGATTGAAATCTTTGCAAATTGGTTTGTGGTGAACCTACTGACCCTAGGAACCAACCCATGGTTTTAAAGATGGATTTGGTGAAGATTAGAATGGATTAGTTGAATTAGCCCATTTCTAGCCAAATAAAGATATGGATTTTGTTATGAAAATGACTTTGGAGTAAAAACTTTGGGAAATGATTTGGATCAAACCTACTGACCCAAAACACCAAGTGTTGTGAATTAGCAACTTATTTGGTGAACCCTATAAATTGATGCCTTAGTAAAAACATTTCTACACCACATAAAATGATAACTTGTTTTAAAAATGGTTTATGAAGTAGAACCCTTAGCAAATGACTTTGCCACTTTACAAAAATGACCAATAGGTGTTCTCAAAGTGTTATGACCCATTAGGGACCATTCCTTCAAACAAAACAAAGCTTGGCATGCTTGCATGCATTACTTTGACTTTGTTATTTTATGTGTTGTTTTGCTTGATTGGTAGATTGAGTTTGTGCCTTGCTTGATTGAATTGTAGTGACTTGAAGAGTGTGATTCTTGCAAGGACAAGAAGTGAACTTATACCCTCTAGCAAAAATGCAAGTGATGCTACATACTTTGTCCCAATACTTTCACTATGCATTAGTGATTTCTCTAAGTAAACTTGCAAGGAATTTTGCTAAGTATAAACCTTGCTATGGGAAATCCTAGTAGATGAAACCTTAGTAGAATTTCCTTAGTTAAGATTCCTACTACTATCATTGCTTAGCTTAGCTAATGGAAAACAAGGGTGAAATATATATACTCATACTATGGAAAAATGTCTAAGTCTGAGGACTTGTGTTTTGTTTAATAAAACAACTAAGTGAATGAATCACCTGGGTGGAATGGAAAGGATGGATTTATGTTGAGTGGTTACACAAGGCCAGTGGACTGGTGAACCTTGTGTATCACACTTGTGGAATGCCACCCAGGAATAAAGAGATTTGAGATGTCAAATGTTGAGAAGCTTCAAGTGCAGCCACTTGGCAATATGGGCTCTGCCTTGATCACATAGGTTGCTAGAACTTAGTCATTTGGACAGTGGGTGGTAGTGGATGATAGGTTGGAGCGCGTCCATTTGACTAAGGGAAGGTTTCTGAAAGGTCCTGTCTTGGGAAACCAAGTCTGGTGGGAAAAGTGCACCACCTCTACAGAGTGTAAAATCTGAGTACTTAGCCATGTCCCTGGTAAAGGACAATTTGATCATCAAGACATGGAAGCTATCAAGAATCTCCTCATCCCAATTTCTAAGTTAAAAACTTGTGGTTGAACAAGGGTTAAAGGGTCTTCAGTCTTTGATTGGTAGATGCCTCGAGAAGGATCTTCAGTCTTTGATTGGTAGATGCCTCGAGAAGGATCTTCAGTCTTTGATTGGTAGATGCCTTGGGAAAGATTTTGTCAAAGCAAAAACTTAGTATTTTCAAATGATTAGGAAAAATCCATTTTGAGCAATGCAAGCCTAAGCTCCACTTAGCCAAATGCATATAGATGATAGACTCCACTATACTACCATAGTATCACTTGCCAATACAATTCAAATGTATTGACCCTTGTGGTTGTAACTTGTAATGTTGCAGGTTTGATTGATTTTTGTGAAGATTGATTGATTAGGATTACAAGTCTACAACCAACATGTCTGCCTGTGGCACTTTGAAGATGAAGGACCCCATGCTTATAGTTATTCCGCTGCAATGTAATGTAATAGCCAAATGAGCTATGTAAGATGTAATAAAATTATGTTATTCCTGGTTATGAAATTGTATTATGACCTTTGTTTCATGATATTACATCTTAACTGTGGATGCTAGCTATTGATCCAGGGACTAGCATTGTAAACACAGGGGACTCTACCTTATTTAAAGGTTGGGACCCTTACACACCGTTGTGGCTTTCCGTAGGTAAGAATCGTTCTTATCTTTCTACTCCCATAAGCCACGTAAAACATGCAACAACAAAGTAGAGGCGTCTAACTTGTTTTTGCAGGGAGTGTTTTCTGTGATATGGTATGGTCCAAGATGTGATGTGTATATTGTATGCGATGATCATGTTTTGTAATGTTTCACGACTTGCATGTCAATGAGTACACAACCGGCAGGAGCCATATGGTTGTCTTTATAATTGTGTATGACCTGTGTGTCAACTTCTTATACGCCATCTAATAGTTTCACTTTATCGCTAAGTAGTTAGCAATAGTTGTAGTTGCTATTCGTGGTGGAGGCAATCATGGTGGAGTGATGGAGATCATGCCGACATGCACAAGATGGAGATTATTGCGCGAAGGTTGGCTATACCATGTCACATAAAGTTATATGCATGTGATGTTTATCCTTTTATGTATCTTATTATGCTTAGATCACAACGGTAGCATTATAAGATGATTCCTCACTTAAAGATCAAGATAAAACTGTGTTCTCCCCATGTATGCACCGTTGCGAAAGTTCATCGTGTCCAAGCATCACGTGATGATCGGGTGCTATAGACTCTACGTTCACATACAACGGGTGCAAGCCAGTTTTTGCACACGCGGAAATACTTGGGTTTGACTTGACGAGCCTAGCATGTACAGACATGGCCTCGGAACACATGAACCGAAAGGTTAAGCATGAGTCATATGAATGATATGATCGACACTTTGTTGTCCACCATTGAAGCCACATCTCTTCTCGTGAAGATTGGATTAGGTGTGGTGAATTTGGATCGTGTTCACTAAACAACTTGAGGGATGTTGAATTTAGTGGGAGTTCATCTAGTAATTTGATTAAAAGTTGAACTAGTTATCATGAACATAGTCTAATTTGTACTTGCAAATATTGTAGATCAAATGGCTAAGTCCAACTTCAACTTCAACGTTTTTGCTAAGAAGGAAAAGCTTAAAAACAATGGGTCTAACTTCACCAACTGGTTCCGCAATCTGAGAATCATTCTCTCTGGCGGTCAAAAGGACTATGTCCTTGAGAATGCGTTAGGTGACGCCCCTGCTGTAGATGCGCCGGCTGATGAGAAAGTTGTCTATTAGTCGTGCAAAGATGATTATGGTGTGATTAAGAGCACCATGTTGTTTGCTATGGAATCGGACCTTCAAAATCGTTTTGAAGACTATCCCGGGCCCTTTGAGATTCTTGAGGAGCTGAAAACTATGTTTCAGACTCAAGCCCGTTCTGAGAGATATGAGATCTCTGAGAAATTCTTTAACTGCAAGATGGAGGAAGGGAGTTTCGTTAGTGAGCACGCCATAAAGATGTTGGGCTACACTCAATGCCAGGAGCAACTGGACTGCAAGATTCCAGAGGAGCTCAAGATTGACAGGGTTCTGCAATCACTCCCTCCCAGCTACAAAAGTTTTGTAGTGACTCATAATCAGATTGGTTCCACTGATACGATCACCGAGCTCTTCGCAAAGCTGAAGGCTGCGGAGGTGGACATCAAAAAGGATAATCATGTGTTGATGGTCAACAAGCCCCCCACCTTCAAGAAAGGTAAGGGTGCAAAGAAGCCCTTCAAGAAAGGCGGCGGCAAGCGCGTTCTCGCCGAGAAGAAGCTCAAGTCTGGACCCAAGACGGACACTGAGTGCTACTATTGCAAGGACAAGGGTCACTGGAAGAGCAACTGTCCGAAGAACTTAGCGGACAAGAAGGCTGGCACCATCAAAGGTATATTTGATATACATGTTATTGATGTTTTCCTTACTAGCCCTCGTTGTAGTGCACGGGTATTTGATACTGGTTCGTTGCTAATATTTGTAACTCAAGCAGAGCTCTGAGAATAGACGGCGACTGCGAGGATGAGGTGACGATCTTGGCGTTGGCAATGGATCAAGAGTTGATGTGATGGCCGTCGGCACGCTCTCCTTAGTTTTACCTTCGGGATTAGTTTTAAACCTTAATAAGTGTTATTATGTGCCTGTGTTGAGCATGAACATTATTTCTGGATCGTGTTTATTGCAAGACGGTTATTCATTTAAATCGGAGAATAATGGTTGTTCTATTTATATGAGTAACATCTTTTATGGTCATGCACCTGCTGTGAATGGTTTATTTCTTCTGAATCTCGAAAGGGATGAAACACACATCCATAACATTGAGGCTAAGAGATGCAAAGTAGATAGTGATAATACTACTTATTTGTGGCACTGTCGTCTAGGTCATATTGGTGTAAAGCGCATGAAGAAACTCCATTCTGATGGACTTTTGGAGTCTCTTGATTTTGAATCATTTGACACATGCGAACCATGCCTCATGGGCAAGATGATCAAAACCCCGTTCTCCGAAATGATGGAGCGAGCAACGGACTTGTTGGAAATCATACATACCGATGTATGCGGACCGATGAGTGTTTCGACGCGCGGTGGATATCGCTATTTTCTCACTTTTACCGATGACTTAAGTAGATATGGGTATATCTATTTAATGAAACATAAATCTGAAACATTTGAAAAGTTCAAGGAATTTCAGAATGAAGTGGAGAACCATCGTAACAGAAAGATTAAGTTTCTACGATCCGATCGTGGAGGTGAATATTTGAGTTATGATTTTCTCACGCATCTTAAAGCAAGCGGAATCGTTTCACAACTCACGCCACCTGGAACACCACAGCGTCATGGTGTGTCTGAACGCCGGAATCGAACCCTATTAGATATGGTCCGATCGATGATGTCTCTTACTGATTTGCCGTTATCATTTTGGGGTTATGCATTAGAAACCGCTGCATTCACTTTAAATAGGGCACCATCTAAATCCGTTGAGATGACACCGTATGAACTGTGGTTTGGTGCTAAACCTAAGTTGTCGTTTCTTAAAGTTTGGGGATGCGAAGCTTACGTCAAGAAATTGATGCCGGACAAGCTCGAACCCAAAGCGGAGAAATGCGTCTTCATAGGATACCCTAAGGAAACTATTGGGTATACCTTCTATCACAGAACCGAAGGCAAAGTGTTTGTCGCAAAGAACGGTTCCTTTCTTGAGAAGGAGTTTCTCTTGAAAGAAGTGAGTGGGAGGAAAGTAGAGCTAGACGAGGTTGTTGAACCTTCTCTTGAATTGGAGAGTAGCACAGCACCTGAAATTGTTCGGTCGCTGCACCAACAATAGAGGAAGCTAATGACAAGGATCATGAAGCTTGACGATCGCCATCTTGCGAACGTCAGAAGTCGACAAGGTCGCGTGCCCCTCTCCGAGTGGTAATGGGCAACCTGTCTTGACTGTCTTGTTGGTAGAAGACAACGAACCTATGAATTATGAGGAAGCGATGATGAGCCCAGACTCTGAGAAATGGCTAGAAGCCATGAAATCCGAATTGGGATCCATGAGCGAAAACCAAGTATGGACTTTGGTGGACCCTCCTAGCGACCGAAAGGCCGTTGAGTGCAAATGGATCTTCAAGAAGAAAACGGACGCGGATGGTAATGTTACCGTCTATAAAGCACGACATTATGCTAAAGGTTTTCGACAAGTTCAAGGTGTTGACTACGATGAGACTTTCTCTCCCGTAGCGATGTTTAAGTCCATTCAGATTTTATTAGCAATTGCTGCATTTCATGATTATGAAATATGGCAGATGGATGTCAAGACTGCTTTCCTCAATGGCAACATTGATGAAGAGTTTTATATGATGCAACCCGAAGGTTTTGTTGATCGTAAGGATGCTGATAAAGTATGCAAACTTCAATGTTCCATTTATGGACTGAAGTAAGCATCTCGGAGTTGGAACCTTCGTTTTGATCAAGTGATCAAGAGCTTTGGATTTGTTCCAAATTGCTACGAAGCTTGTATCTACAAGAAAGTGAGTGGGAGCTCGTTGACATTTCTGGTACTATATGTGGATGACATATTGATTATTGGAAATGACATTAACATGCTTAACGATGTGAAGAGTTATTTGAACAAGTGTTTTTCAATGAAAGACCTAGGTGAAGCTGCTTATATATTGGGCATCAAATCTATAGAGATACACAAAGACGCCTGATAGCTTTAAGCCAGAGTACATATCTAGACAAAGTTCTGAAAAGGTTCAGAATGGATAAGGCAAAGAAAGGTTCAGTGCCTATGTTGTCAGGTAAGATATTGAGCAAGGCTCAGTGTCCAGCTACGGTAAATGATAGGGAAGCTATGAGCAAAGTGCCTTATGCCTCGGCCACAGGTTCTATCATGTATGCCATGCTGTGTACTAGACCGGATGTGTCCAATGCTCTTAGTTTGATGAGCAGATACCAAAGTGATCCAGGAGTGGAACACTGGACAGCCGTGAAGAACATCCTAAAGTACCTAAATAGGACTAAATAAATGTTCTTAGTCTATGGAGGTGATGAACAGCTCGTCGTAAAGGGTTACGTCGATGCTAGTTTCGACACCGACAAGGATGATTCTAAATCTCAGACAGGATACGTTTATATTTTGAATGGTGGAGCTGTGAGATGGAGAAGCTGCAAGCAAAGCATGATCGCAGGATCTACAGTAGAAGCGGAATACATGGCTACTGCAGAAGCGTCAAGTGAAGGAGTTTGGATCAGGAACTTCGTCACTGAGCTTGGTGTGGTTCCAAGTGCATTGGACCCACTGGAGATATTGTGTGACAACACTGGCGCCATATCACTCGCTAAGGAACCAAGATATTATCCAAATACCAAGCATATCAACCGCAAGTTTCATATCATCCGAGATTATATAGCAGATGGAGATCTGAAGATTAGCAAAGTACATACAAATATGAATGTCGCAGATCCATTGACTAAACCTCTTCCACGTGTAAAACATGATCAGCACCTTAGTGCCATGGGTGTGAAATTGTTGCCAAATGTAAACTAGATTATTGACTCTAGTGCAAGTGGGAGACTATTGGAATTATGCCCTAGAGGCAATAATAAAGATGTTATTATTATATTTCTTGTTCATGATAATGTTTATATTCCATGCTAGAATTGTATTAAGCGGAAACTTTAATACTTGTGTGGTTTGTGAACAACACCGTTTCCCTAGTATGCCTCTATGGACTAGCTCATTGATTAATGATGGTTAAGGTTTCCTGACCATGGACATGAGTTGTCGATTAGTAATGAGATCATATCATTGGGAGAATGATATGATGGACAGACCCAAACTAAGCGGAGAAATTAGATCGTGTCATCGTGTTCATCTTTGCGAAGCTTTTCTTATGTCAAATATTGTATTCCTTAGACCATGAGATAATACAACTCCCTGGTATCGGAAGAAAGCTTTGAGGTCATCAAACGTCATCCTATGAGAGGGTGATCATAAAGGTGTCTCTCAGGTGATCGGAAAGTACCTGTTGGGTTGTATGTATTGGGATGGGATTTGTCCCTCCCAAGTCGGAGAGATATACTTCGGGCCCACTCGGTAATCGATATCAACACCGCTTGCAATCATGTGGTTAAGGAGTTAATCACAAAGTGATATCGGATTACGGAACAAGTAAAGTACTTGCTATGAACGAGATTGAACTAGGTATGACGGTACCGACGATCAAATCTCGGGCAAGTAAAATATCGCGAGATGAAGGGAATATGTATATGGGATTGATTGAATCCTGGCATCGTGGTTCATCCGATATGATCATCGATGAATGTGTGGGAGTCAATATGGGTTTCCAGACCCCGCTGTTGATTATTGATAGAAGATCATGTCTGCATGTTCTCGAACCCGAAGGGTCACACACTTAACGTGTCTCGACGCTAGGATAGATTGGACAATTGGTTTATGAGTTTTTGTTCGGAGTCTCGGATGTGATCCGGAACATCACGAGAGGTTCCGGAGTAGTCCGGAGAATAAGATTCATATAAGGCAATGCAGTTTTTGGAGTTCGGAATTGTTTTGGGTTAATCGGTATTGTACCGGAAGCTTCTAGAACCTTCCGTAAGGGGACTAATGTGGCCCCACCTGCCGGGAGGGGGCATGGGCCTATGAGGGAGTGCCCTGGCTGCATTGGGCCAGGGGCACAAGGCCCCATAGGGCCCAGCCGGCCAAACAAGGGGAAACCCTAATTGGAGCTTCTAGAAGGAGGGGGGAAACTTGCCCCCCACTCTTCCCTCCTTGGCCGCCGACCTAGGCTTGGGGGAGGGGCTAGGGTTGGCGCCCACCCCTATATATATAGAGGGCTGGGGGCGCACCACCCCCCCACACCTTCCCCTCAAGCCTAGTCGCCCTGCTGCCCTCCTCTCTCTCTCCCTCCCGACTGCGTGTAGGCGAAGCCTGTAACTACCTCGGTGAATTACGCTCCTAGATTCAAGCCTGGATGAGCGGAAATGGTTGAAATAGTACGGTGGGGCCAAAATTCCACTCACAGGTAGACCTTTCGGCCGTTCCAACCATTTACAAACATCGGGACAAGAACGGACGGCGTAATCGGCAGGCGAAGGGATCAACTACATACACAAATGAGTATGTATGCAAGCCACCATACAACAGTACATCAGAGCCATTCCATCTAAAAGAAATAGAAATATTGCAACGCCATACAACAAGATCCAAATGTCCTAGATAGATATAATAGTTTAGGATAGCTCCTCATACATCACACATCAGAGTATCAGGCGGAAGCGGCAAACAAGATCCGAGTACGGATAAGAAGCAAATTGGCATAAGATGCCCCATAAATAATCACATCCCGCCCACAGATCTCACGGATCCCCGTTCCCGGAATCTCTACACCGAATGATCGTTGCCAACATCATCCATCTCCTCCACCCAGTATCCATCTTGAGAGTATACCTGTTCATCTGAATCAAACAATTTATCGTGTGAGACCCTAGGGGTACTCAGCAAGTCTTTATGCCTCTAAAGGGGACACAACCTGGGGTGACGCAATTGCAGCAAAAGATAAACCCTATCAAATCTACAGATACTCGCTAACCATCCGCCTAACCAATGATAGACGGATGTCCGTGAATTAATAACAACAGTTATAATGGTAATTTCAACAGATCCATCCTCCTCCTCGCTTACCGACGAGGAAGCGGATGAACAACCCCCATCCGTTGGCAGTTTTATTATCCATTCCATGAGTATTACTCTATTTACTAGTCAGTTACCTAGTCTAGTCAAATTAAAAGCGGTACTTTAGTTATACTTGTCTATGATCGAGAAACTGTGCTCCAAGTCGTCCATAACCGCGGACACGGCTTTCAGAAAGTTTTACCCTGCAGGGGTGCACAAATAGCAACACACACTCGATCAACCTCGGAAAAACCAAACCAAAACCCAACGAGGCCTTCACGACAAAGCAATCACAAGATTCAGCAATATTTCAGGGGGCCACCCCATTGAGTAGACCCGCAACGAAGTTAGCTGACTCCGAGACGGACTCAAGGTTTGCGACAATGGCTGTAAACGACCGGGAACCCGAAAGTGTGGCTGGGCTTGTCGATACCGCGAAAACACTCCGCTTACCTAAACAGTACAGTGTGCTCCTCGCACAATCTTAAATAGAGCAGTAAAGCATGGCATAAGTACAGGATAGTAAATAAAACCTCAAACTAGTTTGTGGCCCCAAGAAATAAGAATGAATCAAGCTCTGGCTGAGGGGGGTCCCATAATCCTCCCGGATGTGGATAGCGCGAATATTCAAGGAACAGGAATCAAGTACTCGGAGTCCTACGGGACACAAGTGAGCAGGAAAAACCAAATAGCAGATATTGCTCACCGGTGCCACTTTCATTAGTTATCCCATTACTACTCAGGTTTAGTTGTTTAGGTACCTCGTTATCCATCAGACACTCACATACCCTACACATGCTGTTCTACGACTCGCATGGCTCAAACAACTCCTGTAGTAGTGGCTCATGGGATGGAGGAACAAGCTTCGGTGGGGTTTTAAAGTAAAGGCTATGCAATACTTGGGATTCAGTTTAATGCAATCGCGACTCGATGATGCAAGAATAAGATAGAGGCAATAGGTACTGTATGTATGCAAGCATGTGATAGTGCTTGCCTGGCAGCTCAGTTGAAGCGAGAGAAGGATCTGGGTGGTGCTCCTGGATTTCCTGATATATCCCCTGCTCAGAGTCTATTCGAAGAAGAACCAAACAAACAAGGCCACATAAATAAAGTGCACAAGCATATGATTATAATGCGACAAGCAAACAATCATGCCATGATTAATGATGCACATTTTGCATGGCATTAATGTAGCATGGCATGGGTGATGTGGAGAATACAAGAAATAAACATTTTATGGGGGTTTTATTCATATTTTATGCTCCAATAAGTTGCTGTATGCTTTATATTTATATGATGCATGCTGCAAAACAGATGATGGAATGCATAAACAGAAAGGTCTCGTCGAGCTGATCATTTTAGACATATCATTTGTTAAATTCGGAGTTATAAAACAAAAGTTATTAATTAATTAAGGCATAGGGGCATTCTGTTGTAATTCTATTCAACTTAGAAAATAAAGTGCCCAATTGATATTTTGGTTAGCATATTTGAAATCCTCACATTTTTCTGATTCAAAAACATATATCATTTGTTAAATTTGGAATTATAAATCAAAAGTTATTTGAAAACAGATTGAATTTTGAATTTAAATTAAATTTGAAAAGATTTGAATTAAAACAGACAGCTAAAAGCTTTTATTACCCAGGCAGACCCAGCCACTGCCGCTGACGGGTGGGGCCAGGCTGACTGGGCCACACACGTGTACAGAAGAGGGGGAAGGTCTGCGGGTTGAGGGCCTGGAAATCCAGGGGTCTTATTGCAAGATCCCTGGGGTGGCTGACAGTGGGCTCGATGGAGTGCGAGTTTAGGAATTAAAAAGGCCCGGGGGTTTTCTGAAAAACGGCCACGCGGCGAGGATGGGGAGCGCGGGTTGAGGGTTTGGAAAACAGGGGAGCCTTTTTATAAAAATGTCCGAGAGACAGACATGTGGGCCGGGTGGAGCGCGGGTTGACGGGAAAAACAAAAGAGGGGGGATCTGCAAAAGGTGCTCGGCTACTGTTTTTCTTCCTCTGAACCGTGAACAGACCGTGCGCGACAGGCGCACGCGCGACGCGCGCGGCGCGAGGGTTCGAACCCGTGACCTCGGGCGCGCTAGCGGCGGCGGCTACCGCTGCGGTGGGCTGACGGATGGTGACAGAGGAGCGGCGGGCGGCTAGATAGGGCTGGCGCAGCGCATAGAGCGAGCAGACAGAAGCGAGCGACGGTGCACCGAGGGTGCTCGTAGCCGTGATATGCTCGTCCAGGAAACGACAAACCATGGGAGGGTGTCAGAGAGGGAGTACTGCTCACCGCGGTTGGGTTGGGGTGGTCGGAACAGGGCGAGGAGCGGCCGATCTGCGGTGTTGCTGGCGCACGGCGGGTCTAGGGTTTCGTCGGGTGGCGGCGGTGATCTGCGGTTCCAGGGCTTCTCCTTCATGACGGCGGGTACGGGGGCGTCGCTGGCGCCCGACTCTTCCTCGACGCCCAACAACCACGCCCGCCTCCTGGAGTGACGTAGACGAGAGGGAGCCGACGGTCGGCCGACCGGTGGAGAGATAAGTCGAGGGGGAGGGGAGGTGGATGCGGCACGAGGCCAGGGTGGATCTGGGGATGCAGGGGAGGCCGAGGGGGGTAGATAGCAGAGGGGGAGGGGATGGTGCCGTGCGGGAGGTGGGAAGATAAAGGTGGCTTCGTCCACCTTTTGGCTCTCCTCACGTGCTCGGCATGGGGGCCAGGCAGGTGGGTCGCATGCAGGTGGGGCTTAGGCAGGGGAGGCTCGGGCTGGGGCCCAACGGCAGGGAGTGAGAGAGGGAGGGAGAGGGCTAGGTTAGGAGCTAGCTCGGGTTGGAGCTAGGTTAGAGAATGGGGTGGCTCGGGTTAGGGTTGGTCTTAGGGTTGGGGGTAATGTCGGGTTAGGTTAGAGGGATGGGGGGTAGATGGTGTTAGGGGTTAGATGATTAGGGTTAGAGTTAAATAAGAGAGGATTAGAGGGAAAGCAAGATGAGGCCTAGGGTTTGTGGATGTTAGGGGTGTTTAGGGAGAGAGGGGGTATGGTTAGGGTTTAGATGGAGGGGAACATGGTAGTTGGTGATAGGGGTAGGGAGAGGAAGAGGGTTTAGAGAAGAATAAAGAGAGGGGAGGTTTAGGATTAGAGTTTGGAATTTTTGATGCTCACATGCACTAAACTAGGTTAACAAAAATATGTGGGATGGGTGTAGGGTCTTTTTAATATGAACCAAACAAGATCAAGCATGAAGGGGTAGAGAGAGATGGTGGATGGTGCAAGCTTGCATGGGCCATGCAACAAAGGCACAAAGGATAGTTTTAAATGACCATTCAAATGATCAAGCCCAAGAATTTACTTACACTCCAAAAGAACCACATGAAAATAGGAAGGTGGAGGGTTTCTTTGCATGAGACATGCAAGATTACATCCATGCATGCATGATGTAATAAGATGGTGAAACTATATCACCTATGAATGATATAGGTAGATTTGGATCCATACAAATATATGTGGCTTGGTTTTAAAATACCAACAAACAAAAGGCCACATACATGTATATGGTAGGAAAATAGATGATACCAAAGGAGAGGTGATATGGCAAGTTAGTAGATGGAAGGAATTTAAAAGAGATGCCCTCAACTCAAATTGGGCATTAACAATATATCAAGAGCCAACTACAATGTATCAAGAGGCAACTACCGTTAATAAATGCATATGAGATAAGAACCAAATCAAAGGGTTTTATATGATGCTCAAATGCAAGGTGGCATGATGACATGAGCATGATATAATGATGATGCAACAATTAAATGTAGGAAGTAGCCATATATTACTAAACCAAGTAGCATTACAATGGTTAGACAATTGGGATGCTACAACTCTCCCCCACTAAACAGGAATCTCGCCCCGAGATTCTAGGAAGAAGAAGAAGACACAAAGAGGGTAGGGTAGTGGCACGGAGCTCATCTTCACGTTCCCAAGTGGCTTCATCAACAGAATGGTGCGACCACTGCACCTTGCAGAACTTGATGGACTTTTGCGAGTCTTTCTTTCTGCGACTTCAAGGATTTTTGTGGGGTGTTCTTGATAAGACAGGTCTTCTTGGAGATTGATAAGCTCATGGTCCACGGTCCTGCCGGGATCCTTGAAGCACTTCTTGAGTTGAGAGATGTGGAAAACATCATGAACCTTGAGTTTTTCCAGGAGCTGAAGAGCATAAGCAACTTCTCCCCTTCTTCCACGAATTTTGAATGGACCGATGTATCTAGGAGCCAGCTTTCCTTTGATACCAAAGCGGTGCGTGCCTCTCATGGGAGTGACACGGAGGTAAACGAGATCACCAGGGGCATACTCCATGTCCGTGTGCTTTCTGTCATAATTGCTCTTCTGGCGACTTTGAGCAATCTTCAGATTTTCAAGAATAATGTGCACCTTCTGCTCCGCTTGAGTTACAATGTCAGGGCCAAACAATAATCTTTCTCCTGCACCCGACCAACCAATCGGAGTTCTGCATTTGCGGCCATAGAGAGCCTCAAATGGTGCCATCTTCAGACTTTTCTGAAGCTGTTGTTGTAAGAGAATTCAGCATAAGGAAGACATTCTTCCCACTTCATGCCAAAAGAGATGACGCAAGCTCGGAGCATATCCTCCAGAATCTGATTGATCCTTTCAACTTGCCCTTGCGACTGTGGGTGGTAAGCTATGCTGAAGTTCAACTTTGTTCCCAAAGCTTTTTGGAAACTTTCCCAGAACTTGGAAGTGAAGATGCTCCCACGGTCTGAACTGATCTCGAGCGGAACCCCATACAGAGAGACAATTCTGTTGATATAGAGCTCAGCCAACTGAATTCCAGAAATTGTTTCCTTGACGGGGAAGAAATGAGCAACTTTAGAAAGCCTGTCAATGACAACAAAGATTGCATTGTTGCCCTTCTGCGACCTTGGAAAACCAGTGATGAAGTCCATCTCTACTTTCTCCCATTTCCATTCCGGTGGTTTCAATGGCTGTAGAAGACCGGAAGGTTTCTGATGGACAGCTTTAACTCTGCGGCAGACATCACACTCCGAGACATACTTGGCACAATATCGTTTCAAACCCGGCCACCAATATTGTGTTTTCAAGTCCATGTACATCTTTGTGCTGCCAGGGTGGATAGAAAGAACGGAATCGTGCGCCTCCTTGAGAACTTGCTCTCTCAAACCCGGGTAGTTCGGAACAAACATCCGGTGTTCAAAGAAAAGCGTGCCTTGATCATCAACATGGAAAGACTCATACTTCGGAAGCTGAAGTTTGGAGATGATCTTTCTGGTGTGCGGATCACCAAGCTGACGGGAGCGAACCTTTTCTTCCAAGCGAGGAGTAGCCAGAAGGTTCAGGAGATATCCTTGTTCCACAATTTCAAGGTTGAGCTGACGGAATTCCTCGCACAAGAGAGGCTGTTGTTCTTCCATCATGAGGTTGTTGACATAAGCTTTGCGGCTGAGAGCATCTGCCATGACATTAGCTTTGCCTGGAGTGTAGTTGATGGTCAAATCAAAGTCATTGATTGCTTCAATCCACCTCCTCTGCCGAAGGTTGAGATCAGGCTGAGTAAAGATGTACTTCAGACTCTTGTGATCAGAAAAGATTTCACAACGGTTGCCCAGCAAGTAATGCCTCCATACTTTCAAAGAAAAGACAACTGCTGCGAGCTCGAGGTCATGTGTAGGATAGTTGATCTCATGCGTCTTCAACTGTCGAGAGGCATAAGCAACAACTTGTTTTTCTTGCATAAGGACCGCACCCAATCCTTGCAAAGAGGCGTCACAGTAAATCTGGAAAGTCTTGGATGTATCTGGAGGGATCAAGACTGGTGTGGAAGTGAGCTTCTCTTTGAGTGTCTCAAAGCTTGCTTGTCATGCAGGAGTCCAAAGGTATTTCTTGCCTTTCTTGAGGAGATCGGTAAGAGGCTTCGCTATCTTTGAAAAGTTCTGAACGAAGCGACGGCAATAACTAGCCAAGCCAAGGAAACTCCGCACTTCTTTGACATTAACCGGAGGAAGCCATTCAACAATTGTCTTCACAGTTTCCGGGTTGACTGCAATGCCCTTGGCAGAGATGACGTGACCAAGATAGGTTACTTGAGGCAGCCAAAACTCACACTTGGAGAACTTTGCATACAGGCGGTTCTCACGAAGCTTGTTTAGGACACATCGGAGGTGTTCTTCATGTTCTTCCTTTGACTTAGAATAGACTAGGATGTCATCCAGATAGACCACAACGAACTTATCAAGGTAATCCATGAAAACCGAGTTCATAAGCCTCGAGAAGGTGGCAGGTGCGTTGGTGAGACCGAAGGACATGACCGTGTACTCATACAGGCCATAGCGGGTGGTGAAAGCTGTTTTAGGGACATCTTCCTTGCGAATCTTGATTTGATGATAACCACTTCTCAAGTCAAGCTTAGAGAATACCATAGCTCCAGCTAGCTGATCGAAGAGATCATTAATCCGCGGAAGGGGATATTTATTCTTGATGGTTTTAGCATTGAGAGCCCGATAGTCAACACAAAGCCTATCAGTTCTGTCCCGCTTCTTCACAAAGATTGTTGGGCTACCACAAGAAGAAGTACTGTGTTGAATGAAACCCAACTTATCTTGTTCATCAAGCTGACGTTTGAGTTCAGCCAACTCAGCAGGACCCATTTTATAAGGCCGTTTGGAGATAGGAGCCATTCCAGGTTCAAGCTCAATTACAAACTCAACCTCAGGATCCGGAGGCATACCTGGCAACTCTTCAGGAAAGACATCTGGGAACTCACAGACCACCGGAACACTCTGAATAGCTTCCATAACATCATCATTCAGAGCCGCCAAAGAGAAAAGCTGGATATCAGGAGTCAGACTTGGAGAATAGACTACATAGCCTTCAGGAATTTTCAGAGAAACCGAGCGTTCAGCACAATCAATCACAGCTGCATTTGCTGTCAACCAATCCATGCCCAAGATGACATCAATGTCAGAATTGCCCAGAACAATTAAGGATGCCGAGAACGAAGAGCCACCAATCTCAATTTGATTGCCATGGCTGATTTTAGTAGCTGCCATTGTTGCTCCAGGAGAAAGAACCATTAACCGCTTAAGGAGAGAATCCAACGCTAACCCATTCTCGCTTGCAAACTTGTGAGAAACAAAAGAATGCGATGCACCAGAATCAAACAAAACTCGTGCAAGGATTGAGTTAACGGAAAGCATACCCATCACAACTCCAGGTGCATGCTCAGCTTGAGCGGCGTTGACACAGTTGGCACGAGCGACAATAGACCCGGGCTTGGTGTTGATGTTGAGAGCCCGAGGTGGTGGTGCACGAACCATCGGAGATCTTGCCGCAGATCTTGGAGGTGGTGGAGGGAGAGCTTTGTTTTTCATCGGACAATTCCAGCTTGGATGCCCAATGTCTCCACAAGTGTAACAAGCGCCACGTGGACGAGGAGCAACGTAGCCAGGGACTCCGCCAGGCGCTCCAGGGTAGTGGTGGTTGTAGCCCCCGGAAGCAGCAGTGAGGAAGTTTGGTGGCCTTGCCACGAAGCTGGAAGGTCTTGGTGGAGCCGGGAGCGACGGTGGGGTGTTAGGAACCCAGACACGACGCTTAGAAGGAGTTGCCATAGCTGAAGAGCTTGCTGCATCACGGTTGTGTTTCTTTGACTCCTCAAACACTTGCCGACTTGCTTCTTCCTGCAGAGCTGTATGCTGAAGTTCGGAAAAAGGCCTTGCCTTGCATGTGTGATTGCATATTTGATCGATGCATTGAGCCCTTGCCGGAACCTCTTTTGCTTCTTCTTGTCATCAGAGATCTCATCACCACCATAACGAGAGAGTTTCATGAAGTTCCTGATGTAGGTGTTGACATTGTCATTACCCTGCTTGAGGTTGAGAAACACTTCCTTCATCCTTTCCATGACAATTTCTGACAGGAACTGCTCTTTGAAAGCTGCAGTGAACTGTCCCCAAGTAGGCTGAAAACCATTGCAGTTTGCCTTCAGGTAATTCTCCCACCAGAGAGCTGCATCTCCCTTCAGAAGGTGAGTGGCACACTTTACCCATTCTTGCTCAGGAACATCAGCAGTCTCCAGTAGCCTTGACATCTCACGCAACCAATCATCAGCATCAAGTGGTTGGTCAGAAACATCAAATTGGCGTGGGTTGAACTTTAGGAAGCTTTTGATGTCTCCTCGCCTGGGAGGTGGAGGTGGTGGAGCAAACTCATTCCTCCTGACACTTTCTTCGAAACGCTGCTGGTTCTGCTGCATTGCTGACAAGGCATTGGCGATGCTTGACAACGCGGCACCCAGTTCAGGTTGTATGTCCTCCTCAGCACGGCGTGGGGGTGCCATCCTGTTATTGATATAAAACACAAGTCAGTACTATAATGGAGAATAATAATAATCCAAAATAGTACCAAGATGGAATCAATCAAGATTAAAGGATACAATTTACTAAGATGATATTAAAATATCAGCAAAGTTCAAAGCACCTAGAAGATATTAAGCATATCGCACATGACTGAAAAGGAGTGTGGCACACAACTATTAAAGAAAAATTTCCGCAAATTTCGGCATTAAAATACCAATAGATGCGCAAAATCACTTAACGAGTCAAGATTAGTGACTCCACCAATTCAATATACAAGAGCGAATGATAAGAGTAGTGGTATGGTCGCGACTCCATCCCGCACTCAAAGCATTACTCCGCACATGAATAAGCAGAACACGTATCTCAACACCTTCTTCTCAAGATGAACCTAAAGATTAGTAACTACGGAAACAAACAACCCAAACAAGATAACGTCGGATAACAAAGAGTAATACAGATCGCGGCGGTATACAACGAATCAGATAGATCGCGTCGGTTTGCAAAAGCCTGTCGGTATGGAATGTACCAACAGTTGATAACCAAAAGGCAGATAAGATAACATGTTGGATGCAACAGATAGACAAGGAATTACACACACACACACACAACCTATGGTACTACGGAAACCCAGAACACGTGAATCCTAGTTTGAATTTTAAGAAGAGGATTGAAAACGTTACACTTCCTTACCAGAAAAAGGGTGGGTGGGTGGGTAAGAAGAAAAGTGGAAGCAGTCCTACTCTCACGTTTTGTTTTTCCCTAGTATACATAACTACCAAAATATTTGCTAGACTGACAACGACCATTTGGCTGAGACCTTGAAGGGCGGGATGGCTCTGATACCAATTGTAACTACCTCGGTGAATTACGCTCCTAGATTCAAGCCTGGATGAGCGGAAATGGTTGAAATAGTACGGTGGGGCCAAAATGCCACTCACAGGTACACCTTTCGGCCGTTCCAACCATTTACAAACATCGGGACAAGAACGGGCGGCGTAATCGGCAGGCGAAGGGATCAACTACATACACAAATGAGTATGTATGCAAGCCACCATACAACAGTACATCAGAGCCATTCCATCTAAAAGAAATAGAAATATTGCAACGCCATACGGCAAGATCCAAATGTCCTAGATAGATATAATAGTTTAGGATAGCTCCTCATACATCACACATCAGAGTATCAGGCGGAAGCGGCAAACAAGATCCGAGTACGGATAAGAAGCAAATCGGCATAAGATTCCCCATAAATAATCACATCCCGCCCACAGATCTCACGGATCCCCGTTCCCGGAATCTCTACACCGAATGATCGTTGCCAACATCATCCGTCTCCTCCACCCAGTATCCATCTTGAGAGTATACCTGTTCATCTGAATCAAACAATTTATCGTGTGAGACCCTAGGGGTACTCAGCAAGTATTTATGCCTCTAAAGGGGACACAACCTGGGGTGACGCAATTGCAGCAAAAGATAAACCCTATCAATTCTACAGATACTCGCTAACCATCTGCCTAACCAATGATAGACGGATGTCCGTGAATTAATAACAACAGTTATAATGGTAATTTCAACAGATCCATCCTCCTCCTCGCTTACCGACGAGGAAGCGGACGAACAACCCCCATCCGTTGGCAGTTTTATTATCCATTCCATGAGTATTACTCTATTTACTAGTCAGTTACCTAGTCTAGTCAAATTTAAAAGCGGTACTTTAGTTATACTTGTCTATGATCGAGAAACTGTGCTCCAAGTCGTCCATAACCGCGAACACGGCTTTTAGAAAGTTTTACCCTGCAGGGGTGCACAAATAGCAACACACACTCGATCAACCTCGGAAAAACCAAACCAAAACCCAACGAGGCCTTCACGACAAAGTAATCACAAGATTCAGCAATATTTCAGGGGGCCACCCCATTGAGTAGACCCGCAACAAAGTTAGCTGACTCCGAGACGGACTCAAGGTTTGCGACAATGGCTGTAAATGACCAGGAACCCGAAAGTGTGGCTGGGCTTGTCGATACCGCGAAAACACTCCGCTTACCTAAACAGTACAGTGTGCTCCTCGCACAATCTTAAATAGAGCAGTAAAGCATGGCATAAGTACAGGATAGTAAATAAAACCTCAAACTAGTTTGTGGCCCCAAGAAATAAGAATGAATCAAGCTCTGGCTGAGGGGGGGTCCCATAATCCTCCCGGATGTGGATAGCGCGAATATTCAAGGAACAGGAATCAAGTACTCGGGGTCCTACGGGACACAAGTGAGCAGGAAAAACCAAATAGCAGATATTGCTCACCGGTGCCACTTTCATTAGTTATCCCATTACTACTCAGGTTTAGTTGTTTAGGTACCTCGTTATCCATCAGACACTCACATACCCTACACATGCTGTTCTACGACTCGCATGGCTCAAACAACTCCTGTAGTAGTGGCTCATGGGATGGAGGAACAAGCTTCGGTGGGGTTTTAAAGTAAAGGCTATGCAATACTTGGGATTCAGTTTAATGCAATCGCGACTCGATGATGCAAGAATAAGATAGAGGCAATAGGTACTGTATGTATGCAAGCATGTGGTAGTGCTTGCCTGGCAGCTCAGTTGAAGCGAGAGAAGGATCTGGGTGGTGCTCCTGGATTTCCTGATATATCCCCTGCTCAGAGTCTATTCGAAGAAGAACCAAACAAACAAGGCCACATAAATAAAGTGCACAAGCATATGATTATAATGCGACAAGCAAACAATCATGCCATGATGAATGATGCACATTTTGCATGGCATTAATGTAGCATGGCATGGGTGAGGTGGAGAATACAAGAAATAAACATTTTATGGGGTTTTATTCATATTTTATGCTCCAATAAGTTGCTGTATGCTTTATATTTATATGATGCATGCTGCAAAACAGATGATGGAATGCATAAACAGAAAGGTCTCGTCGAGCTGATCATTTTAGACATATCATTTGTTAAATTCGGAGTTATAAAACAAAAGTTATTAATTAATTAAGGCATAGGGGCATTCTGTTGTAATTCTATTCAACTTAGAAAATAAAGTGCCCAATTGATATTTTGGTTAGCATATTTGAAATCCTCACATTTTTCTGATTCAAAAACATATATCATTTGTTAAATTTGGAATTATAAATCAAAAGTTATTTGAAAACAGATTGAATTTTGAATTTAAATTAAATTTGAAAAGATTTGAATTAAAATAGACAGCTAAAAACTTTTATTACCCAGGCAGACCCAGCCACTGCCGCTGACGGGTGGGGCCAGGCTGACTGGGCCACACACGTGTACAGAAGAGGGGGAAGGTCTGCGGGTTGAGGGCCTGGAAATCCAGGGGTCTTATTGCAAGATCCCTGGGGTGGCTGACAGTGGGCTCGATGGAGTGCGAGTTTAGGAATTAAAAAGGCCCGGGGGTTTTCTGAAAAATGGCCACGCGGCGAGGATGGGGAGCGCGGGTTGAGGGTTTGGAAAACAGGGGAGCCTTTTTATAAAAATGTCCGAGAGACAGACATGTGGGCCGGGTGGAGCGCGGGTTGACGGGAAAAACAAAAGAGGGGGGATCTGCAAAAGGTGCTCGGCTCTTTTTCTTCCTTCAACTGGAATGCCGTCTGACAGACGCATGCGCAAGGGCGCGAGGGTTCGAACTCATGACTCGGGCGCTTAGCGGCATGGCTACAAGCGGTGACGGATGGTGACAGAGGAGCGGCGGGCGGCTAGATAGGGCTGGCGCGGCGCGTAGAGCGAGCAGACAGAAGCGAGCGACGGTGCACCGAGGGTGCTCGTCGCCGTGATATGCTCGTCCAGGAAACGACAAACCATGGGAGGGTGTCAGAGAGGCAGTACTGCTCACCGCGGTTGGGTTGGGTTGGTCGGAACAAGGCGAGGAGCGGCCGATCTGCGGTGTTGCTGGCGCACGGCGGGTCTAGGGTTTCGTCGGGTGGCGGCGGTGATCTGCGGTTCCAGGGCTTCTCCTTCACGACGGCGGGTACGGGGGCGTCGCTGGCGCCCGGCTCGCTCTTCCTCGACGCCCAACAACCACGCCCGCCTCCTGGAGTGACGTAGACGAGAGGGAGCCGAACGGCATGGGGGCCAGGCAGGTGGGTCGCATGCAGGTGGGGCGTAGGCAGGGGGAGGCTCGGGCTGGGGCCCAACGGCAGGGAGTGAGAGAGGGAGGGAGAGGGCTAGGTTAGGAGCTAGCTCGGGTTGGAGCTAGGTTAGAGAATGGGGTGGCTCGGGTTAGGGTTGGTCTTAGGGTTTGGGGTAGTGTCGGGTTAGGTTAGAGGGATGGGGGTAGATGGTGTTAGGGGTTAGATGATTAGGGTTAGAGTTAAATAAGAGAGGATTAGAGGGAAATCAAGATGAGGCCTAGGGTTTGTGGATGTTAGGGGTGTTTAGGGAGAGAGGGGGTATGGTTAGGGTTTAGATGGAGGGGAACATGGTAGTTGGTGATAGGGGTAGGGAGAGGAAGAGGGTTTAGAGAAGAATAAAGAGAGGGGAGGTTTAGGATTAGAGTTTGGAATTTTGGATGCTCACATGCACTAAACTAGGTTAACAAAAATATGTGGGATGGGTGTAGGGTCTTTTTAATATGAACCAAACAAGATCAAGCATGAAGGGGTAGAGAGAGATGGTGGATGGTGCAAGCTTGCATGGGCCATGCAACAAAGGCACAAAGGATAGTTTTAAATGACCATTCAAATGATCAAGCCCAAGAATTTACTTACACTCCAAAAGAACCACATGAAAATAGGAAGGTGGAGGGTTTCTTTGCATGAGACATGCAAGATTACATCCATGCATGCATGATGTAATAAGATGGTGAAACTATATCACCTATGAATGATATAGGTAGATTTGGATCCATACAAATATATGTGGCTTGGTTTTAAAATACCAACAAACAAAAGGCCACATACATGTATATGGTAGGAAAATAGATGATACCAAAGGAGAGGTGATATGGCAAGTTAGTAGATGGAAGGAATTTAAAAGAGATGCCCTCAACTCAAATTGGGCATTAACAATATATCAAGAGCCAACTACAATGTATCAAGAGGCAACTACCATTAATAAATGCATATGGGATAAGAACCAAATCAAAGGGTTTTATATGATGCTCAAATGCAAGGTGGCATGATGACATGAGCATGATATAATGATGATGCAACAATTAAATGTAGGAAGTAGCCATATATTACTAAACCAAGTAGCATTACAATGGTTAGACAATTGGGATGCTACAAAGCCCTGCTGCAGAAACTCTCCACCACTTGCACCGCGCCGTCGCGTTGTAGATCCAATCCATCTCTCCACCATACTTGCTGGACCGAGGAAGGAGGAGACGTCGAGGTGCTGCACGTGTGCATCTCTCGAAGGCATCGCCACTTGTGGTGCTAGATCGGATCGGATCACGAGGAGGAGAAGCGAGTACGACTACATCACCAATGTTCCGACGAACATTCCGCTGTGCAAATATTCAAGGGTATGAATATCTCATCTAATCTCTCTCGTTGTTTGCATCTCCTAGATTAGATCTTGGCTTTCCCGTTCGCATCCGTAGAATTTTTTTATTTACTATGCTGTGAAACCCTTCATAAAGCCCATATAACACTAGTCACCGTGAGTCCAACTCACTGACTCAGTCCTAATCCAGCTTGGGTCCAACCCAACCAGATTTCCGGTTGAGATCCAATCCGAACTTGCTCCCGCACTTAAGTGTGTGACCCCGCAGGCTCATGGCTACTTGGACACGATTGGAGTCCGACTCTCAATCGATCAGTCGGTAGAGGATCCTAGCAGAACATGCCGACTCCCAAGTACCATAGATTCATGATGACTTGCCTTTCCAATGCGACTTGTGTCCGAGTCCCTTTTGCCTCACGATATACCTTATCAGACTATAGGCGAATAATTGTTATCCCTTAAATAGTCCGACTCTCTTCTTGATCTGAATAAGTGATTCACCCGACTAACTCTTAGTGGATCGCCTCGGTTAACACTTAACCGAGTCATGCATGGCCATGCTTTCCGAATCATATCATTCGAGAGGGCCCATAGAATATCTCTCCGAGTGTAGGGGCAAAATCCCATCTTGGTTATTCATATCACGCAGCTTGATTCTCAGTCGATCCGAACTCTGCCTTTATAACTGCCCAGTTACGGATCAGTGTTTGACACAACCTAAGTCGGTGATCCTCAACTCGGACTATGCAATAACCTCGGGTCTAAGTATTACATTGATTGAGATATACAAATGACAACTTGTTCGTTGTACCTCAATATGGGTCAATCCGACTCGCTAAACTCTCTAGCCGAATCTGTGTAAGTCAGAATAGCATCAACATGCCCATGACAAGTGGAACCGAGTCATCAAGCCAACTTTCACATTGGTCTAAGTTGTGTGTCTAGCACAACCTCAATGACCAAGGATATTTAGTACAAACAACATGAATGTATAGTTCCACAACCGAATTACATATTCAATGATACACATCAGATGTTTATACAAGGACAACTTAAAAACTTTATGAGTACAATGGGAAATATCATCATACATTATTGCCTCTAAGGCATATTACCAACAGTCTCCCACTTGCACTAGAGTTAATCTTCCGACATCACATGTCTAAGCTGAAGGGTTTCGCGGCATAGTAAATCAAAATTTTCTACGGATGCGAACAGAGGGGAAGCCAAGATCTAATCTAGGAGATGCAAACAACGAGAGAGATTGGATTAGATCTTCATACCCTTGAAGATTCGCACAGCGGAACGTTCAACGGAACGTGGGTGATGTAGTCGTACTCGCTTCTCCTCCTCGTGATCCGATCCGATCTAGCACCACAAGTGGCGGTGCCTCCGTGAGATGCACACGTGCAGCACCTCGATGTCTCCTCCTTCCTCGGACCAGCAATTATGGTGGAGAGATGGATTGGATCTACAACACGACGGCGTGGTGTATATGGTGGAGAATTTCTGCAGCAGGGCTTCGCCTACAAACAGTCGGGAGGGAGAGAGGAGGGCAGCAGAGCGGCTAGGGTTGGAGGGGAAGGTGTGTGGGGGTGGTGCGCCCCCAGCCCTCTTTATATAGAGGGGTGGGGAGCAGCCCTAGCCCCTCCCCCAAGCCCAAACCGGCGGCCCCAAGGAGGAAGAGTGGGGGGCAAGAAAACCCCCCTTCTAGAAGCTCTATCCAGGGTTTAAACCCTCTCTGGCCGGCTGGGCCCTATGGGGCCTTGTGCCCCTGGCCCAATGCGGCCAGGGCACTCTCTCATAGGCCCATGCCCCCTCCCGGAAGGTGGGGCCACATTGGTCCCCTTCTGGAAGGTTCTAGAAGCTTCCGGTACAATACCGATTAACCCGGAACAATTCCGAACTCCAAAAACTGCACTGCCTTATATGAATCTTATTCTCCAGACCACTCCGGAACCTCTCGTGATGTCCCGGATCCCATCCGAGACTCCGAACAAAAACTCATAAACCAATTATCCAATCTATCCTAGCGTCGAGACACGTTAAGTGTGTGACCCTACGGGTTCTAGAATATGCAGACATGATCTTCTATTAATAATCAACAGCGGGGTCTGGAAACCCATATTGACTCCCATACATTCATCGATGATCATATCGGATGAACCACGATGCCAGGATTCAATCAATCCCATATATATATTCCCTTCGTCTCGCGATATTTTACTTGCCCGAGATTCGATCGTCGGTACCGTCATACCTAGTTCAATCTCGTTCACAGCAAGTACTTTACTCGTTCCGTAATCCTATATCACTTTGCGATTAACTCCTTAACCACATGCTTGCAAGCAGTGTTGATATCGATTACCGAGTGGGCCCGAAGTATATCTCTCCGACTTGGGAGGGACAAATCCCATCTCGATACATACAACCCAACAGATACTTTCCGATCACCTGAGAGACACCTTTATGATCACCCTCTCATAGGATGACGTTTGATGACCTCAAAGCTTTCTTCCGATACCAGGGAGTTGTATCATCTCATTGTCTAAGGAATACAATATTTGACATAAGAAAAGCTTCGCAAAAATGAACACGATGACACGATCTAATTGCTTCGCTTAGTTTGGGTCTGTCCACCATATCATTCTCCCAATGATATGATCTCATTATTAATCGACAACTCATGTCCATGGTTAGGAAACCTTAACCATCATTAATCAATGTGTTAACCTAGAATTAAGATCAAATTCAAACTCATTTCAGGAAAACAGAAGCACATAGTGCTATCATTTTATGTGAACACACTTAAATCAAATGGCTATTTCCATTTGAGAGTTTGAATGTGTTAAACCTAGAAAGTTTATCTCCCTTGTAGAATGGTTTGAGTGTGGAGTTTGAACCAAACATTACAAAATGGAAATGGTTTCAAAAACCACTTTTCAAATATTTGCAATCTAGTGCAAAGCTTCTGTTATTTTGTTTCTCCAAAAGTGACCAAGCCTTTGCAAAGTAACCACATGGTTTTATGCCCATACTTGAAACTCTTGCACACTGCAAAAACCCCAGAAAGATTTGAATTCAAAAAGAGTTTGAATTCATATCAAAACCATTCCTGAAAATCAAAACAGAAAAAGAAAAGCACAAAAGAAAAGAAAAGGGCCAGGCGCCAGGATTCTAGCCCAGAATGTAATCGCCCAACTAGCCCACCCGGCCTTCCTCTCTCTCTCAAGACGCCATAAGACCCAAACAAATTGACGACCAGACCCCACCTCCTCTCTGCGAGTATCGCTGACGAGCGGGCCCTCTCCACGTCATCCCCGTCTTCCCCAAATCACGCCCGACCCCGTCGCCGGATGTTTCCTCCGCCCGTCTCTGCCGCGATTTGATTCGCGCTTAATTGCTTTGATTCTGCGCTTAATCGCCGCCCCCCTCCCGCCTATATAAACCCCTCTACCCCGCGGTCATTTCCCCTCCCTCAACGCCTCCACATCGCCACCAGGCTGCGCGCATTTGCCCTCAAAGCCCCGCGGTACCGACGACTCCGGCGACCGATTCCGATGAGCCTCGACCGCCTCCCTCTCTCTGGTTCAAACGATGATGCTCAGCATGATCTTGTGCACCTGCTGACACCTTTCTTTTGCCTGCTCGTGACCCAGGTCATCGATTCCGTTCACGACCGCAACCACCTGCGCCGCCGTTTGTCTCCGGCGACCAATTAAGGTAAAACCCGAGCGCCCCTTGCCCCCTCCTTGATGCGAGTTTGTTCGCCTGCGTCTTGCGCACCTCCTGATACCCCTGGTTCGTGCTAGGGCGACGCCAAACCTCGGCAAGAACCACGACGCCGCCCGCAACTCCGATGAGCCCCAGAGACCATGCCCGCGCGCCCCTTCGCAAACCAACGCCACGTCGAGCTTCAGCACGCCACCGCGGTTCTGGTAAGACCCTTCCCCCTCTCGCGCGCGATCTAGAACGCTAGCGCCTCCGCTGATAGAGCGCTCTGCCGCTCGTCGTTGCCGCGCGCCGCCAGGACATGGTCGCTTGATCGAGAGCCCTTGGATCTAGATCCAACGCTTGCGATAGATCCACTAATCGAACCGTTATGCTAGATCTGAACCGTGCATCATTAGTTAAATCCTACGGCTAGCAAGCGCGATCCGGAGCGAATCGGAACGCGCCAATAGAAACATGACGCGTGGCTAGGATTAGATTCAAAAACAGAATTCAAATCAGATTTAGATCCAGATTTCAAATGGCTATAACTTTAGTTTCCCACGTTAGATTTTTGCAATCTTTATATTGTTGGAATCAGGGAGCCAAGACCTTTCTGTTTATGCAATGTGTTTAGTAAAAAGTTTCTGTTAAAATTACTTTTTATGCAGAAACTTGTTTAGGACCTTTTTGAGTATAGAATTTGTTTAGTAAATTGTTTTAGTGCTAAATAAGTTTAGTTAGCAAGTTTTTGACTTGGTTATGTTTCTGTATCATGCACTTGCTTGGTGGAGTTTTCAAAAATCATCACTTAGCATTTTCTTGCATGCATGCATTCATATTTTTGTTTGTATATGAATTGTGTGTAATTTTGTGCTACAAATTTTTGTGTAGATTTTGCTAGTGACTGTGATTGTGAAGAGTGCTACTCACCCAACTACCAAGGCAAGTGGTACTTCATGAATATTTCCATCCCTATGTTTTATACAGGCATTAGAAAGGTTTTGCTAAGTCTTGCATGTTATTAATTTTTGCCAAATGCCATGTTGGGAAATCCTAAGTAGATATAGAATTGCTAGGAAATTCCTAAGTTAAGTTATTATGCCATGCTTAGCCTAGCTAGTAGCAAACAAGGTTGGTAAAATATATATACATGCTATGATAAAAATATTTCTAAGTCTTTTGACTTATGATTTTCTTAAATAAAACAACTAAGTCAATGAATCTCCTGGGTGGAATGGGACTTGAATGGTGGTTTTTGGTTGAGTGGTTCACAAGGCCCATTTTTATGGTTTACCTTAGTGTATCTCACTTGTGTAATGCCACCCAGGAAACAAAGGGATTTTGGAGGCCAAGTGTTGAGAAGCTTATAGTGCAGCCACTTGGCAATATGGGCTCTGCCTTGATCACATAGGTTGCTAGAACTTAGTCAATTGGACAGGTGGTGGTAGTGGGAATGATAGGTTGGAACGCGTCCATTTGGCTAAGGGAAGGCTTCTGAAAGGTCCTGTCTTGGGAAACCAAGTCTGGTGGGGAAAGTGCACAACCTCTGCAGATGGAAAATCTAAGTACTTAGCCAAGTCCATGGCAATGGACAACTTGAGCATCAAGACATGGAAGCTATCAAGAATCTCATCACTCCAACTTCTAAGTAAAACTTGTGGGTGAACAAGGGTGAAGGACCTCAATGTCTATTGATGGTTTCTTGGGAAAAGTTTTTGACAAGGAAAAACTTAGTGATTTCAACTAATAGGAAAAACCTATTTTGAGCAAAGCAAGCCAAGCTACACTTAGCCAAAATGCATATAGTATTATAGTCCACTTAAAATTTACCAAGGTATCACTTGCCAATACTATTCCAAAGTATTGACCCACTGTGGCTGTAACTTGTGACGTTGCAGGTTATTCTGATGAGGATTAGGTGTCATGAGTCTACACTCAACATGCTTGCCTGTGGCACATGAAGATGAAGACTTACATTTATTTACTTATTCCAAACTCTTGTATTAGGCCTGTGGCCTTGAGTTGTAAAAGACTATGTTTTATCTCTGGAATGGATGTAATAAATGACCTTTGTATCTATGTACTTCATCTTAAACTGTGGATGCTAGCATTGATCCAGGGACTAGCATTGCAATCACAGGGATCCTTTTCCTTTACAAAGGAGGGATCTTACAGATGGTATCAGAGCACTGTGTTGCCTATAGGATTATGACCCTACGATTGGAAACCACTAAGGAAAATTTTTCAACTACTTCTACACTTGTCTATTCTTCTTGTAAACTTTTCTAATCTTCTCATTCTCATCTCTAATTGTAGATGAACTCCATCAACGAAGCCGTGAGAAAAGGACCACTCATGACCATGACCTTGGAGTGTGAGACTGAGTTTCCCAAAATTCTCAAGGACCTCATGGTGGCAATGGAAATGCATGGTGCAGCCGTGTACAAGGGCTTTCCAGTGATGGATGAAGGAGTTGAGTACTGGTGGGTGCAACTTCACTTGTACAAAAACAAGGAAGACAACCACAAAGAAAAAGGACTCTGCATGTACACCAACACTGTGGTGCACACCACATTCTTTGAGTCAGCAAAAGAAGCAGCTTGGAGGACTATCAAAGAACTTAGTGCTAGAGTCAAGTGCAGAATGCTCAAACTCCAAAAAGACTTAGATAAAGAGAAGGAACATACTCAAGAGTTGGAAGCCACCAAGCAAACCTTAAGAGGAGATATTATAGACTTAGTGATAGAATCATGTGAACAAGATAGGCTGATTGCCTCTAGGAACATTGTGATAGCCAACAGATCCAGTGAGATAGGATTATAAGCGTACTTCGTTAGTTGGACCACCACCTATCACCTTATTTTCCCAAAATGTTGCTTTAAAATAAGATTGAACCTTGATTGATGTAATGGATTTATGTATGCATGACTTGTGTGATTCTGCTTTCCAAGGATGTGTATGTGATGTGTGTCCTTGTGTTATCTTAAATTGTGTTGTCCTAACTTTTCTATCTTATAAATAGATGCCTATTACCATCAGCACTGTTGAGGAGTTCCAGGTTACCCGCTTTGGTCCTTGTATCGTTGAGCTTACCACCTTGCTCAATCTCCCTCTTCCCACCATCATGGTGCATCCACTCACCAAGTTCGAGAGGAAGGATCTTTGGGGCTTCAAGGTGAACCAGCCCGGACGCCAGGTAGAGCCTACTACGGAGGCCATCGTCTTCAAGCTTATGCACGATGATAGAGAGAGGCATAGAGGTAGTTATGCAGGATCTGATAGGACGTCTGCTAGGACGACACTCCCGACAGGTTAGAGGCACCCACTTCCACGTCTTTGGTAGACGTGATGAGGATGGAGAGTCCATCGACTACGAGGACGACTCGAGAGACACCGCAGAGCCGATTCGCTTGTACCTCCAGGACTTAGAGTCTCTCATTAGGCACGTGGACATGGACAGGACTAATGTCATGCTCAACAATGACGAGCTCCAGGTGCAGCTTCGTGAGAAGGACAAGCTCTTCACGCAGCAGGACGAGATCGTCAAGGAAATGGAGGCGAAGTTCGAGGCCCAGGACAAGAAGTTCAAGAGTCAGGAGAAGCGTGTCCAGGATAGGAACAAGAAGATCCGAGATATGACTGAAGAACTGCAATCCAAGAACTTCGAGCTAGAGCAGCAGCAGACGGTGATAGAGAGGCTTCGATCCCATAAGAGAGCTCTTAAGACCAAGATTGAGACCTTGACCACTACTATCGAGGAGAACAAGACCGCGATGGAGAACGCAGGTCTTACCTTTTTTGAGGAGGAGATTGATGCCGATGAGCAGACTTGATTACTCGTTTATCTTTTATTATCGTACTTGTTATTTGAGAACTTGTTATTTGATCATCCGTCATGTGGATGACTTGCTACTTGTGTGTTTTACTTTGTGAACTGGTTATCTGTTGTTGAACCTTTATCTCTTTGTTGCATGCTTGTGATTGCTTATGTGTTGTAATGTGCATGAAAGCATCTATGGGTATCTCATTCTTATCTCTATTTGAACAAACCACAGATGCCTCCCCGTCGTGCAAACCCCAACCCCAACAACAACAACAACATCACTCCGGAAATGCAACAAATGATGACGGCCCAAACTCAGCTGATGCAGATGATGACGATGTTCATCCAGAACCAAAACAACAACAACAACAACAACAATAACAACAACAACCCACCGGTTTTGATATGCTGACCAGATTTCTGAGATTGAGGCCAACTAAGTTCTCGGGGACGACTGATCCCATGGTGGCCAATGATTCGCTGTGTTCTGTAAACAAGGACTTAGTAACCGTGGGCTGCACGGATGCTGAAAAGGTCAGATTTGCAGCACATCTGCTAGAAGGACCAGCCGCCACTTGGTGGGATAACTTCCAGATCACCACTCCCATAGATGAAGTGACATGGGCTATCTTTGAAGATGGCTTTCGCACTGCTCATATCTCATCTGGGGCGATGAGTCTGAAAAAGAAAGAGTTCCACAATCTGAGGCAGCGCTACCACAGCGTGGCTGAATATATTGAAGAGTTTAACAATCTGGCGCGTTATGCACCGGATGAAGTTGACACCGACGCCAAGAGAAAGGAAAAATTTCTTGAAGGCTTGAATGATGAGCTGAATTTGCAATTGTCTATGGCCTATGTTCCCACTTATCAGTCGCTCTGTGACAAGGCTGCTATTTTGGAGAACAAAATGAAGCAAGTCGAGAGTAGGAAAAGAAAGCATTCGGACAAGCCCAGCTCGGGATCGTCTCACAAACGATCTCACTATGATGATAGTGGAAGCTCAGGATCCCAATTCAACAAGCATGGGAAATTCAACAAGCACACAGCCACAACCGTCATGACAACAAGCATCACCATGGTCATGGAAATGACAAGTACAAGAACCACAAGAGTGGACATAAGAGTCACCACAGTGGTAATGGAAGTGGAAGCGGAAGTCAGCCTGCCAAGAGAGACATCAGTTAGGTTGAATGCTTCAAATGCAAGAAGATGGGACACTATGCAAATGAGTGCCCTGAAAAGAAAGCTGAAGGACCTATCAAGCCCAATCCTTTTCAGAAGGGACAGGTGAACCACATCAATGTGGAGGAGGTCTATGAGGAGCACGATCTTCATGCTTTGGTAAGTTCAGACTCAATTCAATTCCAGCATTTGTACTCTTTGATACTGGTGCATCTCATTCATTCATATCAAGAGAATTTGTTGAAAGAAATGAACTACCGGTAGAAACCATTGGGTGTCCTATAAAAGTAAGTTCTCCTGGTGGAGAAATGTTAGTGAATTCAGGATGCCATGATCTAGTCATAGAATTTGGGAAGTATAGGTTTCCCGTTAACTTGGTAATTCTAAACTCCCAAGGATTGGATGTCATTCTGGGTATGGACTGGATGACTAAGTACAAAGGAGTGATAGATTGTGCCAACCATACTGTCTCACTAACCACTCCAGAAAATAAGAGGATCAGATTCAAGACAAATTTTGCAGCAAAAAGGAGTATGCTAAATTCTCTTAAGGGGGTTAGCATGGACAGCGTGCCAATTGTGAGTGAATATCCGGATGTGTTTCCGAAAGAATTGCCAGGAATGCCACCAGATAAAGATGTGGAATTTCTGATAGATTTGGTATCAGGTTCTGGACCAATAGCAAAGAGACTATATAAAATGTCAGTTGATGAACTAAAAGAACTCAAGAAGCAACTTGGAGAACAGTTGCAGAAAGGATTTATTCAACCAAGTTCTTCATCTTGGGGATCCTCAGTTTTGTTTGTGGAGAAGAAAGACAGTAGTCAAAGGTTATGCGTAGATTACCGTTCACTCAACGAGGTAACTATCAAGAACAAATATCCTTTGCCTAGAATCAATGACTTGTTTGATCAGCTTGAAGGAGCATGTGTTTTCTCAAAGATTGATCTGAGGTCAGGCTATTTTCAACTCAAGATAAGAGAGCAAGACATACCTAAAACAGCATTCACCACAAGGTATGGATTGTATGAGTATACGGTAATGCCTTTTGGTTTGACCAATGCTCCAGCATACTTCATGAGTATGATGAACAAAGTGTTCATCCAATTCCTTGACAAGTTTGTTGTCGTTTTCATCGATGACATCTTAGTCTACTCCAAGAGCAAAGAGGAGCATGAAGGACATTTATGTTTGATACTTGAGAAGTTGAGAGAACATAAACTTTATGCCAAATTCAACAAGTGTGAGTTTTGGTTAGAAGAAGTTGGTTTTCTTGGTCATGTTATGACAAAGAATGGTGTAGCAGTTGATCTTGCTAAGGTTTCAGCTGTGACTGAATGGGAATCTCCCAAGTCCGTGAAAGAAGTTCGTAGTTTCCTTGGCTTAGCAGGTTACTACAGGAGGTTTATTGAGAATTTCTCTAAGGTAGCTAAGCCCATGACTGAATTGTTAAAGAAAGACAAGAAGTTTGCTTGGTCTGAAGGTTGTGAAGTCAGCTTCCAGGAGTTGAAGAAGAGACTTGTGACAACACCAGTTTTGTGTCTGCCAGACTTGGAAAAGAATTTCCAAGTATATTGTGATGCATCTCACCAAGGTTTAGGTGCAATGCTTATGCAAGACGGTAAAGTTGTGGCTTATGCCTCGAGACAACTCAAAACTCATGAAGTGAACTACCCTACTCATGATTTGGAGTTAGCCTCGGTTCTCCATGCACTCAAAACATGGAGACACTACCTTTTGGGAAAACGTTGTGAAGTGTTCACGGATCATAAAAGTTTGAAGTATATCTTCACCCAGAAGGAAATTAATATGAGACAAAGGAGATGGCTAGAACTCATCAAGGACTATGACTTGAGTTTGCAATACCACCCCGGTAAAGCAAATGTTGTAGCAGACGCTCTAAGTCGTAAGGTTTTTGTGAATGGCCTTACCAAAGGAGAAATGCCAGACGATTTGTGTGCCCAATTCAGAAAACTTAGATTGGAGATTGTACTTGAAGGACATCTCATGTCTTTGGATGTTCAACCCACTTTGTTGGACAAGATCAAAGAAGCCCAGAAGACTGATAAAAAAATTGAAGAGATTAAGGAAAAGATTGGCAAAGGAAAAGCCAAAGGGTTCCATGAAGACGAACAAGGTACTTTATGGCATAGGAAACGTATATGTGTTCCACAAGATCCGGAGTTGCGGAAACTGATTCTGCAAGAAGCACACAACTCTCCATATTCCATTCACCCAGGTAACACCAAAATGTACATGGACATGAAAGAAAGATTTTGGTGGAATAATCTCAAAAAGGACATCGCCGAACATATTGCTTTGTGTGATGTGTGTATTAGAGTAAAAGTGGAGCATCAGAAACCAACAGGTTTGCTTCAGCCACTACCTAATCCTGATTGGAAGTGGGACAACATTGGTATGGATTTCATTACCGGACTACCAAGGACCAGGTCAGGATATGATTCCATATGGGTAGTAGTGGATCGCCTAACTAAAGTGGCTCATTTCATACCCGTGAAGACAACCTATACAAGTGCTAAGTTAGCCAAAATTTACATGAGTAGAATTGTATGTCTACATGGAGTGCCCAAGAGCATTGTGTCTGATAGGGGAACTCAATTCACCCCATTTTTGGAGACAGTTACATGAGTCATTAGGAACGAGGTTGGAATTCAGCACTGCTTTTCTTCCTCAAACCGACGGACAGACATAAAGAACTAATCAGATTCTTGAAGACATGTTGAGGGCATGTGCCCTAGACTATGGAGCCAGTTGGGATGAAAGTCTGACTTACGCAGAATTTTCTTATAACAACAGCTATCAAGCCAGCATTGAAATGGCACCGTTTGAGTTTCTCTACGGAAGAAAGTGTACCACCCCATTGTTATGGAATGGTGTGGGAGAAAGAAGTTTGTTCGAGCCAGATCTTATCAAAGAAGCCGAAGAGAAGGTCAAGTTGGTTAAGGACAGATTGAAGATAGCACAGTCTCGACAGAAAAGCTACGCAGATACTAAGCGTAGAGAAGTCACCTACGAAATTGGTGATAGAGCTTATCTTAGAGTGTCACCACTTCGTGGAATGAAAAGGTTCGGAGTCAAAGGAAAATTAGCACCAAGATATGTTGGACCATTCAAGATTCTGAGTCGCAAAGGAGAAGTTGCCTATGAAATTGAATTGCCAGAATCTCTGTCAGCTGTCCACAATGTGTTTCATGTGAGTCAGCCTAAGAAATGTCACCCAGAAATGGAAGAAACTTCTTTGAAGGATACTATACCTTTGGAGGAAGTGCAACTAGAAAGTGATCTCACTTATGAAGAGAAACCCATCAAGATTCTTGAGACTGCATAAAGAGTCACCAGGACTAAAACTATCAAGTTTTGCAAAGTGAAGTGGAATCATCATTCAGAAGAGGAAGCAACATGGGAAAGAGAAGATGATCTTCGGAAAGACCACCCTCACCTATTTGCTAGCCAATCCGAATCTCGAGGGCGAGATTCACCTTAAGGGGGTTAGATTTGTAACATCCCTAAAATCATGATTTCAAAGTTGCATATCATTCATGCATGCATATAGAATTGAGATCAAATTCAAACTCATTTCCGGAAAATAGAAGCACATAGTGCTATCATTTTATGTGAACACACTTAAATCAAATGGCTATTTCCATTTGAGAGTTTGAATGTGTTAAACCTAGAAAGTTTATCTCCCTTGTAGAATGGTTTGAGTGTGGAGTTTGAACCAAACATTACAAAATGGAAATGGTTTCAAAAACCACTTTTCAAATATTTGCAATCTAGTGCAAAGCTTCTGTTATTTTGTTTCTCCAAAAGTGACCAAGCCTTTGCAAAGTAACCACATGGTTTTATGCCCATATTTGAAACTCTTGCACACTGCAAAAACCCCAGAAAGATTTGAATTCAAAAAGAGTTTGAATTCATATCAAAACCATTCCTGAAAATCAAAACAGAAAAAGAAAAGGACAAAAGAAAAGAAAAGGGCCAGGCGCCAGGATTCTAGCCCAGCAACAGAACTGGCCCAACTATCCCACCCGGCCTTCCTCTCTCTCTCTCGCATGCGCCAGCGCACCCAAACAGTCGCTGACGACCAGACCCCACCTCCTCTCTACGAGTATCGCTGACGAGCGGGCCCTCTCCACGTCATCCCCGTCTTCCCCAAATCACGCCCGACCCCGTCGCCGAACGTTTCTTCCGCCCGTCTCTGCCGCGATTTGATTCGGCGCTTAATTGCTTTGATTCTATGCTTAATCGCCGCCCCTCCCGCCTATATAAACCCCTCTACCCTGCGGTCATTTCCCCTCCCTCAACGCGTCCACATCGCCACCAGGCTGCGCCCATTTGCCCTCGAAGCCCCGCGGTACCGATGACTCCGGCGACTGATTCCGGTGAGCCTCGACCGCCTCCCTCTCTCTGGTTCAAACGATGATGCTCAGCATGATCTTGTGCACCTGCTGACACCTTTCTTTTGCCTGCTCGTGACCCAGGTCGTTGATTCCGTTCACGACCGCAACCACCTGCGCTGCCGTTTGTCTCCGGCGACCAATTAAGGTAAAACCCGAGCGCCCCTTGCCCCCTCCTTGATGCGAGTTTGTTCGCCTGCGTCTTGCGCACCTCCTGATACCCCTGGTTCATGCTAGGGCGACGCCAAACCTCGGCAAGAACCACGACGCCGCCCGCAACTCTGACGAGCCCCAGAGACCATGCCCGCGCGCCCCTTCGCAAACCAACGCCACGTCGAGCTTAAGCTCGCCACCGCGGTTCTGGTAAGACCCTTCCCCCTCTCGCGCGCGATCTAGAATGCTAGCGCCGCTGCTGACAGAGCGCTCCGCCGCTCGCCGTCGCCGCGCGCCGCCAGGACATGGTCGCTTGATCGAGAGCCCTTGGATCTAGATCCAACGCTTGCGATAGATCCACTAATCGAACCGTTATGCTAGATCTGAACCGTGCATTGTTAGTTAAATCCTACGGCTAGCAAGCGCGGTCCGGAGCGAATCGGTACGCGCCAATAGAAACATGACGCGTGGCTAGGGTTAGATTCAAAAACAGAATTCAAATCAGATTTTGATCCATATTTCAAATGGCTATAACTTTAGTTTCCCACGTTAGATTTTTGCAATCTTTATATCGTTGGAATCAGGGAGCCAAGACCTTTCTGTTTAAGCAATGTGTTTAGTAAAAAGTTTCTGTTAAAATGACTTTTTATGCAGAAACTTGTTTAGGACCTTTTTGAGTATAGAATTTGTTTAGTAAATTGTTTTAGTGCTAAATAAGTTTAGTTAGCAAGTTTTTGACTTGGTTATGTTTCTGTATCATGCACTTGCTTGGTGGAGTTTTCAAAAATCATCACTTAGGATTTTCTTGCATGCATGTATTCATATTTTTGTTTGTATATGAATTGTGTGTAATTTTGTGCTACAAATTTTTGTGTAGATTTTGCTAGTGACTGTGATTGTGAAGAGTGCTACCCCTCCAACTACCAAGGCAAGTGGTACTTCATGAATATTTCCATCCCTATGTTTTATACAAGCATTAGAAAGGTTTTGCTAAGTCTTGCATGTTATTAATTTTTGCCAAATGCCATGTTGGGAAATCCTAAGTAGATATAGAATTTCTAGGAAATTCCTAAGTTAAGTTACTATGCCATGCTTAGCCTAGCTAGTATCAAACAAGGTTGGTAAAATATATATACATGCTATGATAAAAATATTTCTAAGTCTTTTGACTTATGATTTTCTTAAATAAAACAACTAAGTCAATGAATCTCCTGGGTGGAATGGGACTTGAATGGTGGTTTTTGGTTGAGTGGTTCACAAGGCCCATTTTTATGGTTTACCTTAGTGAATCTCACTTGTGGAATGCCACCCAGGAAACAAAGGGATTTTGGAGGCCAAGTGTTGAGAATCTTATAGTGTAGCCACTTGGCAATATGGGCTCTGCCTTGATCACATAGGTTGCTAGAACTTAGTCATTTGGACAGTTGGTGGTAGTGGGAATGATAGGTTGCAACGCGTCCATTTGGCTAAGGGAAGGATTCTGAAAGGTCCTGTCTTGGGAAACCAAGTCTGGTGGGGAAAGTGCACAACCTCTGCAGATGGAAAATCTAAGTACTTAGCCAAGTCCATGGCAATGGACAACTTGAGCATCAAGACATGGAAGCTATCAAGAATCTCATCACTCCAACTTCTAAGTAAAACTTGTGGGTGAACAAGGGTGAAGGACCTCAATGTCTATTGATGGTTTCTTGGGAAAAGTTTTTGACAAGGAAAAACTTAGTGATTTCAACTAATAGGAAAAACCTATTTTGAGCAAAGCAAGCCAAGCTACACTTAGCCAAAATGCATATAGTATTATAGTCCACTTAAAATTTACCAAGGTATCACTTGCCAATACTATTCCAAAGTATTGACCCACTGTGGTTGTAACTTGTGATGTTGCAGGTTATTCTGATGAGGATTAGGTGTCATGAGTCTACACTCAACATGCTTGCCTGTGGCACATGAAGATGAAGACTTACATTTATTTACTTATTCCAAACTCTTGTATTAGGCCTGTGGCCTTGAGTTGTAAAAGACTATGTTTTATCTCTAGAATGGATGTAATAAATGACCTTTGTATCTGTGTACTTCATCTTAAACTGTGGATGCTAGCATTGATCCAGGGACTAGCATTGCAATCACAGGGATCCTTTTCCTTTACAAAGGAGGGATCTTACAATGTTCATGATAAATAGTTCAACTTAATCAAATTACCAGATGAACTCCCACTAAATTCAACATCCCTCAAGTTGTTTAGTGAACATGATCCAAATTCACCACACCTAATCCGATCATCACGAGAAGAGATGTGGTTTCAATGGTGGACAACGAAGTGTCGATCATATCATTCATATGACTCATGCTTAACCTTTCGGTTCATGTGTTCCGAGGCCATGTCTGTACATGCTAGGCTCGTCAAGTTAGACCCAAGTATTTCCGCGTGTGCAAAAACTGGCTTGCACCCGTTGTATGTGAGCGTAGAGTCTACAGCACCCGATCATCACGTGATGCTTGGATACGACGAACTTTTGCAACGGTGCATACTTGGGGAGAACACAGTTTTTATCTTGATCTTTAAATGAGGAATCATCTTATAATGCTACCGTCGCGATCTAAGCATAATAAGATACATAAAAGGATAAACATCACATGCATATAACTTTATGTGACATGGTATAGCCAATCTTCACGCAATGATCTCCATCTTGTGCGTTCCGGCATGATCTCCATCACTCCACCATGATTGCCTCCACCACTAATAGGAACTACAACTATTGCTAACTACTTAGCGATAAAGTGAAACTATTACATGGCGCATAAGAAGTTGACTCACAGGTCATACACAATTATAAAGACAACCATATGGCTCCTGCCGGTTGTGTACTCATCGACATGCAAGTCGTGAAACGTTACAAAACATGATCATCGCATACATTATACACATCACATCTTGGGCCATACCATATCACAGAAAACACTCCCTGCAAAAACAAGTTAGACGCCTCTACTTTGTTGTTGCATGTTTTACGTGGCTTATGGGAGTAGATGCTAAGAACGATTCTTACCTACGGAAAGCCACAACGGTGATATTATGGTTGCCAAACTCCGGTGTTAATCCCATGACAACTATAGTGAGAGAAACTGACATCCACCAGCCGCATGTGTGGAACAAGCCACACGTCAAGTGCGGAGCCGGTCTCGCGAACAACATCGCGTAAGGTTGGCCTTGACCGCTTCAATCTCACTATCCCACGTCATAAGAAGAACACAAACAAGAGGCTTGCAACAGAAAACATCAACGCCCACAACCACCATGTTGCGTTCTACTCGTGAAACACATCTACGCATAGATCTAGCTCTGATACCACTAAAGGGTTTCGCGGCATAGTAAATCAAAATTTTCTACGGATGCGAACAGAGGGAAGCCAAGATCTAATCTAGGAGATGCAAACAACGAGAGAGATTGGATTAGATCTTCATACCCTTGAAGATTCGCACAGCGGAACGTTCGACGGAACGTGGGTGATGTAGTCGTACTCGCTTCTCCTCCTCGCGATCCGATCCGATCTAGCACCACAAGTGGCGCTGCCTCCGTGAGATGCACACGTGCATCACCTCGACGTCTCCTCCTTCCTCGGACCAGCAATTATGGTGGAGAGACGGATTGGATCTACAACACGACGGCGTGGTGTATATGGTGGAGAATTTCTGCGAGGCTTCGCCACAAACAATGGGAGGGAGAGAGGAGGGCAGTAGGGCGGCTAGGGTTGGAGGGGAAGGTGTGTGGGGGTGGTGAGCCCCCAGCCCTCTTTATATAGAGGGGTGGGGCGCAGCCCTAGCCCCTCCCCCAAGCCCAAACCGGCGGCCCCAAGGAGGAAGAGTGGGGGGAAAGAAACCCCCCCTTCTAGAAGCTCTATCCAGGGTTTAAACCCTCTCTGGCCGGCTGGGCCCTATGGGGCCTTGTGCCCCTGGCCCAATGCGGCCCGGGCACTCCCTCATAGGCCCATGCCCCCTCCCGGAAGGTGGGGCCACGTTGGTCCCCTTCCGGAAGGTTCTAGAAGCTTCCGGTACAATACCGATTAACCCGGAACAATTCCGAACTCCAAAAGTTGCACTGCCTTATATGAATCTTATTCTCTGGACCACTCCGGAACCTCTCATGATGTCCCGGATCCCATACGAGACTCCGAACAAAAACTCATAAACCAATTATCCAATCTATCCTAGCGTCGAGACACGTTAAGTGTGTGACCCTGCGGGTTCGAGAATATGCAGACATGATCTTATATCAATAATCAACAGCGGGGTCTGGAAACCCATATTGACTCCCACACATTCATCGATGATCATATTGGATGAACCACGATGCCAGGATTCAATCAATCCCATATATATATTCCCTTCGTCTCGCGATATTTTACTTGCCCAAGATTCGATCGTCGGTACCGTCATACCTAGTTCAATCTCGTTCACAGCAAGTACTTTACTCGTTCCGTAATCCGATATCACTTTGTGATTAACTCCTTAACCACATGATTGCAAGCGGTGTTGATATCGATTACCGAGTGGGCCCGAAGTATATCTCTCCGACTTGGGAGGGACAAATCCCATCTCGATACATACAACCCAACAGATACTTTCCGATCACCTGAGAGACACCTTTATGATCACCCTCTCATAGGATGACGTTTGATGACCTCAAAGGTTTCTTCCGATACCAGGGAGTTGTATCATCTCATGGTCTAAGGAATACAATATTTGACATAAGAAAAGCTTCGCAAAAACGAACACGATGACACGATCTAATTGTTTCGCTTAGTTTGGGTCTGTCCACCATATCATTCTCCCAATGATATGATCTCATTATTAATCGACAACTCATGTCCATGGTTAGGAAACCTTAACCATCATTAATCAATGAGCTAGTCCATAGAGGCGTACTAGGGACATGGTGTTGTTCACAAACCACACAAGTATTAAAGTTTCCGCTTAATACAATTCTAGCATGGAATATAAACATTATCATGAACAAGAATTATAATAATAACATCTTTATTATTGCCTCTAGAGCATAATTCCAACATAAGCATCTAATGCCCATGGCTCTTAGGTGCGCCTCATGCTTCGGCTGTGGTAACGACTTTGTCAATGGATCCGCAATATTTGCATCCGTATGTACCTTGCTTAACTTGATATCACCCTAATCCACGAACTGGCGAATCAGGTGGTACCGCATGAGTATGTGCTTGTTCTTCTGGTGTTGTCCAGGTTCCTTGGCTTGTGCAATAGCACCATTGTTGTCACAATACACGTCTAATGGATTGGACGATCCCTGAACCACACCAAGATCCATGAGGAAATTCCTCATCCAAACAGCTTCCTTTGCTGCCTTCGAGGCGGCAATATACTCAGCCTCTGTTGTAGATGCAGACACAGTCTCTTCCTTCGAACTCTTCCAGCTCACAACACCTCCGTTTATAATAAACATGTATATGGATCGTGAACGAGAATCATCAGAGTCGGTAAGATAACTCGCATCTGTGTAACCCTTTACACTGAGTTCATCTTCACCACCATAAACCAAAAACATATCCTTGGTCCTTCTCAAGTACTTTAGGATACTTTTAGCCGCTGTCCAGTGGATTTATCCAGGATTAGCCTGGTATCTGCTCACAACACTTAGAGCATATGAAACATCCGGCCTAGTACAAATCATGGCATACATGATGGATCTAACTTCAGAAGCATACTGAATCACACTCATCTGACTTCGCTCATCAGTTGTCGAAGGACACCGAGTCTTGCTAAGTTTTACACCATGGGACATCGGTAAGAACCCCTTCTTAGATGATTCCATGTTGAACTTCTTCAACACTTTGTCCAAATAAGTACTCTGACTCAATCCAATGAGCCTCCTTGATCTATCTCTATAGATCCGGATTCTGAGGATGTATGTTGCCTCACCCAAGTATTTCATTGAGAAACTCTTTTCCAATGATTCCTTGGTTTCTTGCAACATCTGGACATAATTTCCAATCAGTAATATGTCATCCACATATAATATTAGAAAGTTTACTTTGCTCCCACTAAACTTCTTGTGTAAACAATAATCATGATCACTCTTGATGAAGCCTAACGATTTGACTACCCCATCAAAGCAAATATTCCAACTCCGAGATGCTTGCTTCAACCCATAAATGGATTTCTGAAGTTTGCACACTTTGTAAGCATTAGCCGGATTGACAAAACCCTCGGGTTGTATCATATACACTTCCTCGGTTCAATTTCCGTTAAGGAAAGCCGTTTTGACATCCATCTGCCATATCTCATAGTCGAAATAGGCTGCTATATCTAACATGATCCGAACTGATTTAAGCATCGCTACCAGCGAGAAAGTCTCGTCGTAATCAACTCCTTGAACTTGTCGGAACCCCTTCGCGACAAGACGTGCTTTATAGACAGAAACATTTCCATCCATATTAGTTTTCTTCTTAAAGACCCATTTGCACTCGATGGGTCTTGCACCGTCTGGCAGATCAACCAAGTTCCAAACTTGATTTTCATCCATGGACTTTAACTCGGATCTCATGGCTCCAAGCCATGACTCGGAATCAGATCCCACCATCTCTTCCGAATAATTTGCCGGCTCATCACTATCTAACAGTAATACATCACGAACACTTCATAATCTTGCCGATCTTCGTAGTACAGGTGCTGCTGCCGGCTCAGCCACCATGACCGATGCAACCTCCAAGGTTTTTGCCAACTCTCTACTAGCCGGTTGCTCTTTAATTTCTTCGACTGCACCGTGCTCCCACTGACTCCCCGACTGAGAAACTCTTTCTTAAGGAAGACACCGTTCCGAGCAACAAACACTTTGCCCTCTTCTCGGTTGTAGAAGTAGTAACCCAAGGTTTCCCTCGGATACCCCATGAAAATACACTTATCCGACTTGGACGTGAGCTTGTCTGACTGAAGTCGCTTGACAAATGCTTCACAACCCCAAATCTTAAGAAAAGACAAATTCGGCCTTTTGCCTGTCCACATCTCATGCGATGTCTTCTCTACCGACTTTGATGGTACTTTGTTTAGTGTGAACGCCGTTGTTCTAGACAATAACCCCAAAATGATAAAGGCAGGTCTGTTCGACTCATCATTGATCGTACCATGTCCAAGAAGGTCCGATTCTGCCTTTTCGAAACACCGTTCCTTTGCGGCGTTCCTGGCAGATTAAGTTGAGGAACTATTGCACAACTTTTCAGATGGTCATCAAACTCATGGCTCATGTACTCGCCTTATCGGTCCGACCGAAGAAACTTTATTTTTTTGCCGAGTTGATTATGTGCTTCATTCTGGAATTTTCTGAACTTTTCAAAGGCTTCCGACTAATATTTCATCAAGTAGATATATCCATACCTACTCAAATCATCAATGAAGGTAATGAAGTAATCGTAACCACCTCTGGCTTTCGTGCTCATTGGTCCACATACATCAGTATGTACTAGTCCCAACAAGTCGGACGCCCTTTTGCAACTCTTTGCAAAAGGTGTCTTGGTCATTTTTCCGAGTAGGCAAGATTCACATGTCTCGAACGACTCCAAGTCGAACGAAGTTAGGAGTCCATCATCATGGAGCTTCTTCATGCGTTTCCAACTTATATGACCAAGCCGTCAGTGCCAAAAGTAAGTCATATTCAGATCATTTGGTTTCAACCTTTTAAAATTTATGTTATAAACCGACTAACCATCAAGATTCAAAATAAATAACCCGTCTTGGACGGGTGCAAAGACGTGAAACATATCATTCAAATATAAAGAACAACCATTATTCTTGATATTCGACTCATAGCCTTGCCTCATCAAACATGAAGCGGAAATGATGTTTCGACTAAGCACTAGAACATAATAACAATTATTCAGTTCCATAATGAATCCGGAAGGTAAATGAAGCTGCATCGTGCCGACTTCCAACATAGAAACTCTTGATTTGTTGCCGACTCGAATATCAACCTCGCCTCTTGCTATGCTCCTAGTTCTTACCAGTCCCTACAACGAGTTGTAGATGTGAATAACTGATCTGGTATCATATACCCAAGAACTATTAGGTGCTTCAGCAAGATATATGTCTATAACATTGCAAACAAGTGTACCTGAGTCAGAAGTCATACCTCCACTCTTGTCTTTGTCGGCCAAGTACTTACTGCAATTCCTCTTCCAGTGGCCATCCGCCTTGCAATAGAAGCAAGTGGATCCGGCTGAAGGAGATGGCTTAGTCCTTGAGGAAGCGCCTGGGACTGGGTCCTAAGCCTTCTTTCCTCCCGACGTAGCCTTCTTCTTAGTCCAAGAACTCTTCTTGAACTTAGCCTTATTCTGCACCATCAACACTTGACTGGCGCCCTTCTTGAGATCCGCCTCTGCATGCTTGAGCATCCCATGTAATTCAGTGAGCTTCTTATCCATACCATGCATGTGGTAGTTCGAAATGAACTGCCCATATGCACTAGGAAGAGAGTTCAGAATTATATCCGTAGCGAACTCTTCGCTAATGGGGTAGCCAAGCCTTTCTAGAGACTGCACGTAACCAACCATTTTTATCACATGCGGACTCAGTGGATCACCATCCTTAAGCTTGGAACTCAGCAAAGCATGAGATACTTGATACCTCTCAGTTTTCGCCTGAGCCTGGAACATACTTTTGAGGCTTTTGATCATATCGTAGGCCTCAACATTCTCGAACTGCTTTTGCAAGTCCGGTTCCATGTGAGAAAGTATAAGACAGCTAATATCCGTAGACTCATCCTTAGCCCGACGGTAGGCATTGGTGGCAGCGACAGTTGCATTCTCATTCGGCTTATCTGGAAGTGGGTTGTCTAGGACATGGTCCTTCTTTTCTTGTTTGAGAACAATTCTCAGATTTCGATACCAGTTGGTAAAATTAGTGTCGTTCAGTTTATCTTTCTCAAGAATGGTTCTCAACGCAAAATCGGATATCTGAGAGTGACTGCTACTTGGTGCCATGATCTACAACAGAAATATGCAAAACACTTAAGACATGTATTCATAAAAGAGAAAGCATATTAAACACTTTAATATTTTATGCTCCCACTAGAACCAACACCCCTCGGATGATTACTTAGTGATTTAGGATCCTAAATAAGCAAGTCGGCTAGTGAGCTTTATCATTACCGCTAGCCGCCAAGTGATCTAGGTAGACAACTCCTTGTCAATCGCATCTCATACGACTCCTGTTGTACGGGTAGAATCACATGTCCCGGCTCCCATCAGACTTTTCCTCGAGCTCCACAACCGTTGTGATAGACCCGTCTAGCTTACCGAGTGTTTCCGCAGTAAGAGTCTGACTCGAACCCACCTAGTTGGAAAGAATTGGCAGCACCTCAATTTTATGAGCCCACTACCAAAAATGTCCGACTTGTGATGGTGCAAACACTGGCGGGAAAACCGACTAGACCTTCTTTGAGGGATTAAATTTTACCGACTATCTAATAGAGGTAAAACAGAGACATAACAATAACACAAAATAAAGCAATTATAATGTGAAATGGTATGGCTCTCTTCATGGCGATCTCCATCTCCACAAAGCCTGTAATCCGACTCGTGCCAACTCTTGTCAATTGCCATCTTAGTCCATGTTGCCGACATGTACAACGCCTTGCACGCCATCCAGGTTCTCCAAACAGCTACACCAGCTTAGTAAAGTAAATTACAAGGAGAATCCAACACGCAGATCATTATACAATAATATGAAAGCACCTAGGCTCTATCTGGCTGACAAAACCGTGATTCTCAGATCACGTATGGATTACACATATACATCACATGCTCATGAACCATACCATTCACAACTTCCTGCAAAAACAAGTTATGCATAGATACGCTATCTACCGGCGTTGTGAAACTCGCAACGACATCTAAGGCGCTACGACAGGGCAAAGCCGGCGGTCCCGACATGGATTCCGACCATTGTTCTGATTCGATCAAACTTTTTGATCTTCAATCACCGCCTCTGAATTTACGTGTCACAGTCTACCCCAATGGCGGAAGACGAATGGTAGGGGTATGTCGTTCCACGACCTCAGCAGTATGATCACGGAAATCAGATCTACCATTCCCCGAGTACAGTTGATCCAATCAACCTCATACAAAATCGATCTATCTCATAGATCGACCACCAAAACAGCATATAGATCTCATCTACAGCCTACCGCATATCACATATGCGAGATCTCGAGCCTAAAACCAGAAGCTATCGCTCTGATACCACTGTTGAGCCACGTAGAGATAAAACAAAAACTTTTCCTCTAACGTGGTGATCCCAAGATCTAGCTGAGGTAGAAGGCCACGATGTTTACCACTAGAAGCACAGTTGTGGATTACTGATGTAGCACGCCAGTTGATGCAGTGCAGCCCTTTGCGATCCGATCGTCCTGGTGCTGATCGTACAACACCTCTGCTAGTATCCACACATACAAGGAGGAGCACCGGTGGTGAACTGCTAGGTTCGATACGGCGGCAGGACTGCTGTGGATCTAGGGTTTCCAACACATGGAATAACCTAACCGATCAACGATTTACCCTTCTGGGTTACTGTGCTGCACTATATATAGGGAGTGAACATGGGCTCCACTCTCGTGGCCCAGTCACTAAAGCCCATATAACACTAGTCACCATGAGTCTGACTCACTGACTCAGTCCTAATCCAGCTTGGGTCCAACCCAACCAGATTTCCGGTTCAGATCCAATCCGAACATGCTCCCGCTCTTAAGTGTGTGACCCTGCAGGCTCATGGATAATTCGACATGATTGGAGTCCAACTCACAATCGATCAGTCGGTAGCGGCTCCTAGCAGAACATGTCGACTCCCAAGTACCATAGAGTCATGACGACTTGCCTTTCCAATGCGACTTGTGTCCGAGCCCCTTTTGCCTCACAATATACCTTGTCAGACTATAGGCGAATAATTGTCATCCCTTAAATAGTCCGACTCTCTTCTCGATCCGAGATAAGTGATTCACCCGACTAACTCTTAGTTGATCGCCTCGGTTAACACTTAACCGAGTCGTGCATGGCCATCCTTTCCGAATCATATCATCTGAGAGGGCCCATAGAATATCTCTCTGAGTGGAGGGGCAAAATCCCATCTTGGTTATTCATATCACGCAGCTTGATTCTTAGTCGACCCGAACTCTGCCTTCATAACTGCCAAGTTACGGATCAGTGTTTGATAGAACCTAAGTCGGTGATCCTCAACTCGGACTATGCAATAACCTCGGGTCTAAGGATTACATTGATTGAGATATACAAATGACAACTTGTTCGTTGTACCTCAATATGGGTCAATCCGACTCGCTGAACTCTTTAGCCTAATCTGTGTAAGTCGGAATAACATCACCATGCCCATGACAAGTGGAACGAGTCAGCAAGCCAACTTCCACATTGGTCTAAGTTGTGTGTCCAGCACAACCTCAATGACCAAGGATATTTAGTACAAACAACATGAATGTATTTGTCACATCCCAAAATTTTCCAAATTTTGAAATATGAAAAATAAATAAACAAAATAAATGATTGTTGAAATTTAGGGTGAAAAGAAACTTTTTGATTCCAAATGGAAACATCAAAACCTATTTTGATCAAATAGAATCCTAGAGGGATTTAAAAAGATAAACAAATAATAAATAAAGTTATAAAAGTTGGAATCATCATTTTTGGATCTTTAAATAAAATATATCGATTTTATAAGCAAAAGAAGAAATAAAAAATAAGGACTATTTTAAAGAGCCAAATTAAAACTTGGCCAAGCAAATAAAATAAAATATTTTTGTTTAATAAAAAGAGTTATTTAAATAAAATCATGAGGATTTATTATTATCCAAATTTCATTTAGGTAAAGACATTTCCCATTTTAAATGAACATTAAAAACATAATAAAGTATTTTAAATAATAATTCAAAGTGGTTTATTTTCAAATAAAACCTACTGAAAAAGGTTTGGTAAAAATTTAGATTTCAAATAGAGTTTTAAAACATATTTAAATCCTATTTGAAATAAAGACAAATGTCTATTTTAAAATAAATAATAGACCATAAAAAGAATAAAAGAATTATTCTAAATTTTGACTTTAGAATATGTTAAATAACAGTATTAAAATCTACACAAAGTTTGGTAGAAGTTTGAATTCAAATAGTGTTTGAATTGTTTGAATAAAAACCAAATCAGATAAATAGAAAAGGAAAAAGAAAAAAATTCTGTACAGAAAAAAGGAAACGAACCCAACCCACTAGCAGGCCCAGTCTAGCCCAGCAGCACAACCATCTTCTTTCCCTCCCCCCGAATCGTTTTTCACCAGAAACCACACCCGCAAAGTCGCTGATAAGTGGACCCCATACCCACTCCCTCTCTCTCGCAGACAGCCAGGCCCCATGCTGTCAGTCTTCTCTCCCACCCGTGTCGACCGTTTCCCATCGTTCGTCGCCGTTTACAGCTGCAGTTAAACCCTAATGCATTCGTGTCAATGAGTGATCAATTCTCGCCAGTAATCACGCGTACATAAACGCCTACGCCCCCTCTTCCATTCCCCCAAACATTGCCTTCTCTCGGCCACCAGGCTGCCCGAATCGCTAACTCGAAACCCCTGCCCTGACGAGCTACTCCGGCGAAATCCGGCGCCGTCCGACCACCCCTTGCCTCCTAGTCCACACGTGCATGCTCCCCATCGCCCCTGCATCTCCCAGTGTCGCTTGCTTGGCCGCGCGTGCACCAGAGCTTCGGCAAGGACATCACCCGAGCGCCACCGTCGTCTGCCACTTCTCCCGGTGACCCCTTCCCGTAAGTACCGTCCGCCCCTGTCCCTCCTGTTGATGCCTTCGTGACCGCCACACTCACACGCGTCTAATGCACTGTTTATTTCTCCTTCTAGTGGCCTACAAGCTCGCCCCCGACGACGAACAGAAGCACCTGGAGCCGCCGCGAACTCCGGTGAGCAATCCCCGCTACCCCCGAGCGCCCCTCGACGAACTGACCCCACCTTGAGCTTCGCCGCACTCCTGCGAGTCTGGTGAGCATCCTGTCCATATCCCGTGTGACCTAGTTCCTCGGAAACCTCCCCGTTTGAGCGTTCGCCACCATCCGCCGCCTCTAGCGCCGCCAGTCCATGGTCAAGCTATTGTGGTTCGTTGGATCTGGATCGAAGGAATAGGATTAGATTTTTATCGAAGGGGTATGCATCGATCTATGCCATGCGATTTAAATGGGATCCTGCGGCCAGTATAGCTAGATCCACCTGAAGCGGTATCGTCCTGTAAGAAAGCGCCACGTGTTCAGAGTTTGTTTAAAACAGAATTTTTGATCTATTAGATATGCAAACTTGCAAAATTTATAACTTTTAATCCACACGTCCAAATTTTGCAAATTTTATATCAATGGAATCAGCAGAACAAGTACTTTCCAACCATGCACTTTGTTTAATGAATTGCTTCTGGAAACTTAGTTGTTTTTGCAGAAACTTGTATAGGCATAATTTGAATATAAAAATTATTCTAGAAATGTTTTTAGGATAAAATCTTTGGAAAATGGATTGTTTTGAACCTACTGACCATAGAAATCAACTTGTGGATTTAAAAATGTATTTTGTGAAGTTAAAGAATAAATCTTTGAATAAGAGCATTTCTAGTCAAATAAAAATAGTGTTTATGTGTTAAAAATACTTTTCGAGTAAAATGTTTGGAAAATGATTTGAATTAAACTCTCTGACCCTAAACACCATGTTTGAGATTTAAAAATATATTTGATGAACCCTATAAAATTATTACTTTGCTAAAAGGCATTTCCAACAACATAAAATATCACTTTGGTACAAAATTGGTTTATGGGGTGAAACCTTTTGCAAATGGTTTTAATATTAAACACTTGACCTTAAAACACTAACATGTTATGTTTAAAAATATTTTACAAACACTAGGGATTGTCATTCTGATTAAAATCACCCCTAGCAAAACAAAAATGACTTAAAGTGGCCATTTTCACCAACTTGAATTTAAATGGTTTTACCACTTTTGTAAATGACCAATGTAAGCTTTAAAATGTTTAGAGCCTAATAGAAACCACTTATCCAAATAAAACTATCTTTTGCATGCTTGCATGCATGGCCTTGTTTTTGTTATTTTATGTGGTAAATTGTTTGAATGCTAGTTGAATATGTGTTTGCTTGATTGAATTGTAGTGAAGTTAGAAGAGTGTGATATTTCCAAGATCAAGGAGTGAACAAATATTCTCTACTAAAAAGGCAAGTGACACTATCATCCATGTCCTACTATTTTCATTACACTTAGTGGATTTTTGTAACATGCATGATAGGACTACTACATTTCTATGCTATGCTATATCCTATTAGGATATCCTTATATCTTCCTTAGTGAAAACATTGTAGTTGTAGTATGCTTAGCGCTGCTATGTATTTGGGATGGGATACATAATGTGATTATATGAAGTGTTGGAAAAATGTATGTTTTATATAATAAAACAAATACTCAATGAACCACCTGGGTGGAAGGAGGATACTCAAGTTTTGGACAAGGTGGCAACAAAGGGAACCATGTTTATATGGCTATCTTTTTGTATGTGCACTAGAAGGAAACCACCCAGGGACTTAGAGATTAAACATGTTTCTCGTACAGTGGCTTCCGTGTACAGCCACATGCTAAATGGGCTCTGGCTTAGTCAACTACATAGTGGAAGACCCATGGATTGACATCTTCAGGTTAACTAGAATTGTGTATGGAAATATATCCCTATGTTGGTGCCTGGTAGACAAGCTAGCATTGTGTATTGGGAGGACTTCTATTGAAAGACTTTGCCACATTCTCGATCTGCCGGTACTCCAATTGGTGAGTATTTATCCAGCGGCCACTGGTGGCGTCAAGACGAGATTGTGTCATGTGGGTAAAGTGTACAACTTCTGCAGAAGATCAAAATTCTAAGTACTTAGCCGTGTCCTCGGTTATGGACAACTCTGAGCAACTAAGGCCTGAAGCTATGGAAGATTTCGACATTCCAATTTCTCAAAGTAAAACTTGATGGTGACAACAAGGGATTAGAAGAACTTGGAGTTTTCCAAGGAGTTCAGAAAGATTTTCAAAATATCAAAACTATTTTTGAAAAGTTAGGATAAAACTATACTGCTTTCTGCAAATGAGCCTAAACTCTACTTAGCCAGATATGCATGTAAGGATAGGATCCACTTATTTCTACATAGTAGTGACAGTTGCCAATACAATTCAAATGTATTGACCCTTGTGGCTGCAACTTATTATGTTGCAGGTTTGTTTGATGTTAGTGAAGTGTGTTGAATAGGATTACAAGTCTACAACCAACATGATTGCCTGTGGCACTTTGAAGATGAAGGACTCCATGCTATAGTTATTTTTGCTGCATTGTAATGAGATAGCCAAATGAGCTATGTAAGATGTAATGAATTATTTTATTCATGGTTATAAAATTGTATTATGACCTTTGTTTCTTGATATTACATCTTAACTGTGGATGCTAGATATTGATCCAGGGACGAGCATTATAAACACAGGGATCTCTACCTTATTAAAGGTTGGGACCGCTACAGTATTGTTCCACAATCGAATCACATATTCAATGATACACATCAGATGTTTATACAGGGACAACTTAATAACTTTATGAATACAATGGGAAATATCATCATACATGATTGCCTCTAGGGCATATTCCCAACATATGTCATCAAAGCATCCATACGGTAATGGTGATTAACATGATCTCATGGTCGAAGGATTTAGGTTACTATGTATTTGAAAGCTTATAGCAAATGAACTATTGAAATGACTTGATATTATGCTATGCTTAACTATAGGAGTATTTCCATCACACCATTCTCGTAATGATATGATATTGTTATTAACAACATCCAATGTTCATGATTAGGAAACCATAATCATCTATTAATCAACAAGCTAGTTTTACAAAGAGGCTTTACTAGGGACTCTTACATGTTTACAAACCACACAAGTATTAATGTTTCTAGTTAATACAATTATAGCATGAATGTAAACATTTATCATAAACACAAAGATATAATAATAACTACTTTTATTATTACCTCTTGGGCATACGTCCAACACTTTCAAAATCCATTCTTTAGTAGTATTTTAGTGTAGTAATCATTTTACCTACATCTTTTATTCATCCTTATCATGAAAATTTTCATGATCAAGCTACTATAGCTTATAAAGGCAAATCACGAGTATAATGTTACTTTCCAAAACCTTTTTGGAGGATTTGGACGTCTAGCATCTCTAACCTTCGCAAATTCTCATACAATACGAGAACAAATATTTTGCTAAATTATACTCTATCATATTGCAACCAAAACATTGTTTCAGATAACACAATATCTTCTACACATAATGGTTTCTAAAACAATCCTTTCAGCTCATAGATAACCTTGATATTAAAACAATCTTTTGAATATCAAGAATCATGGAGGCAAACATGATACTTTAGATACTAACACTAGAATTATTACTCTTGATTTAATACTAATTATTAAACTTCATGGAGTAAATGGAGTTTTCTGAAAGTTTGCAATAGGACTTTAAACTTTAGATTGAAATTCAAAGCAATACGATACCAGCTCGTAAAGTAAATATCCAGAAATCTATAGTTCAATTATCTCAATTATAACTAAGCATAAGGTAGTGAACGGATGCCAATAACTACAACAAATTATGCAAATTCACTTTGCTTTAATTTATGATAAAATTGATTTCAACTTTAATAATATTGCTACTTGAACTACCACTCAAAAACAAACATCCCTTGAGTTGTTTTGGTGACTACATGAACCAAATCCACTATACCAAGACCGATCATCACGTGAATTGGCACAACTTCAAAGGCGAGCATCAATATGGGCATCATATCAACTATATGACTCATGCTTTACCTTTCGGTTTATGTTCCAAGGCCATGTCTATACATGCTAGGCTCGCCAAGTAAGAACCTTAGTACCCGCGTGTGTAAAACTGTCTTACACCCGCTGTATGCGAACATAGAATCTATCATAGCCGTTCATCACGTGGTGTCCCTAAACGACGAACTTTCTTAACGGTGCATAATAAAGTAAGAACACATTTTTTTCTTGATATTTAAATGATGGATCATCTTATAATGCTACTAAAGCGCCATAAAAGCAAAATAATATGCAAACAAACATCATATGCAAAAAGTGATATGATATGGTTCTTGCACTTGATCACTATCTTGTGGATCGTGGTATGATAATTATCATTCATATATGTGTAAGGCCAAGGTCTATGGAACTTACACTGTTGGAGAGGTGACCTCGGATAGGGTAAAGATGGGGAAAGACGAAAGGATGCTCCCCGTCTAGTTTTTGAGTTACAGTCTAAGTCGGTTGAATCCTGTAGAGGTCGGACGATATATAAAAGAGTAGGACCCTTATGATGATAGCCAGGCATCACCCGGCCGGGATACTGCGTAAGTCGGCTGGGTTAGCCCGAGTAGTCTTATGCAGGTGAAGGACAAGCCGAGTTATGTGAGGTAGGGCCGAATGATACGAATCTTGCAGGAGAAGGAGAAGCCTAAAGTCAAACTCTAGTCACAGGCTAGGGAGAATCTGAGCAGAGCCAAGCACAAAGGACAAAGGCGCAGAGCGACAGAGGGGCAGAAGGAGGTCACGGAGGTGACAGTCCTGAAGCCCGAGGCACGCAGGAGGGGCCCTCTGGAATCTTGTCGTCATTAGAAGGGCGACACGGAAAGGAGGCCGCCGAGTTACTATATTGGGACAAGCATATTCCTCGAATATGCTTGCCACGTCAGCCCTAGAGGAACCCATGGCTCTCCTTTATAAGGGGAGGCTTGGACCCTGAGGAGGGCATCGGCTCATTTAGTACCGTTAGGCTGGTAAAGTTCGCTTTTCTTCTTGTACACAGCTCAAGGAGCACTTGTAGCCCAAAGAAGGAGAAATAAAGATCTTTACCTTAGTCTTTTGTGTGTAGAATCAACTACATCATTCCTCCCCAGATCCCTCTAGCATCCATTGGCCCCATACTTTAGCCTACCCATGGCATCTGTCGTGCCACCACCACGACATACACTTTGGCATATTATAATTTTAAACTGTATCAATTCATACTATAAATTATAATACTACCATATCATAGGACTTGCCTGACAAAACCAAAAACTAGACGCCTCTAATTTATCCGTTGCATGTTTTACGTGGCTGAGGGCTTTCGGAGATAGAACCATTTTTACCTACGAACATGGAAGCACAACAATAATAATCAAATTATTTGCAACTTGTTGTAAATCAGATATTGACTATAGTAGGAGAGACAGACACCCGCAAGCCACTTATGCAAAACTAGTTACATGTCAAGCGTGGAACAAGTCTCATGTGCAAGGACATGTAAATTTTTTCCGGGCCACTTCATCCCACTATGCCACCAATATCCAAAATACACATAAGAAGCAATAACGTGACCATCATCCCACATTATCATATGTGTATCATCTACACATAGATCTTGCTCTGATACAACTGTTGGGTTTGCAACATAGAAAACAGAAATCTTCCTACGATATGAACAACTGAGCACCAAGATCTATCTAGATAAAAGCAACGGGTGGATATACATCCATAGAGAACTTACCCTCGAAGACCGACAAAGCGTTATGAGATTGGTTCTCGTGGATGATGTATTCGTTCACTTGCCGATCTTAAGATCATGATGAACTCCAGCCGGTCCAGCACCAGCAAGTCTAGGACCACAAAGCAGTGGTGCATCCTTGATCGCACACATGTCCGGTTCCCCGACAACCTCTGAGTCCTTGTTACAGCAAAGCAGCGGAAGCAGCAAATCCTTGCTCTAGAAAAAGCCACCAGGAACATGTATCTCGCTGATCCGAGACCATGGGGATATTGTAGAGGAGGTAGAGATCCTTCGTGAGGAGGTGTGAGTGAGATGTGAGATGAGGGGTTCCTTTTACAGGAGGAGGGGGGCAGCCAAGGGCCATGGCCGGTGGCCAAGGTGGGTGCCCCCACCTGTTCCTCCATTCATGTGAGTGAATCTCCCACTCAAACAAAATGCCCCTCCATTTTCTCCACTCAAAATCCCGCTCAAAATCCATTAAATTTCCACCAAATTTAATGTAATCTCTCAGTTAATAAAACTCCTTTTATTTATTTATTCAGAATTTTGTTAATAACATTAATTAACAAACATTGACATAAAACCCCTTGATACATTTCAGTTTCACATGCAGAACCAATTTCAACAATTTCACCTGAAACAATTCTAGTGTCCATTGAAATAATTCCAGCGCTTTCATATTATTTCTCTTACATTTCATTTTCTCCAAATGGTGTCGGTATCTCTTAAGTGTGTCACCCTATAGTTCATGAATAATGCAGACATGATCGAGACCCCTCTTAGATCAATAATCAGCAGCGGGACCTGGAGATCTGTACTGACTCCCACACATTCAACAACGACTTCTTGTGATCGTGTGAACCTTTAACATAGTAACTATATCCCCTTGTCTCACGATATTTTATATCTCTGAGATTTGATCATCGGTATCACCATACCTAGTTTGATCTCGTTACCAACATGTACTCTTTTCTTGTTCCCATGATATAACATTCTAGTGATCCCCATCATTTATTTGCAAGCTATATCAATGTGATATCACCGAGAGGGCCCAGAGTATATCTATCCATCATCGGGATGGACAAATCCCACTCTTGATCCATGAGACTCTACATAACACTATCAAAGTATCTAAACCCACCATTATAGTCACCTTGTTATGGTGTGACGTTTGATGTTATCAAGCTACTCTTCCGGTGTTAGTGATTGATAGTGCTGATTAGCACTTCGTTGGGAACCCCAAGAGGAAGGTGTGAAGCAGCACAACAACAGTTTTCCCTTAGTAAGAAACCAAGGTCATAGATCCAGTAGGAGGAAGGAAACATCACACAGGCGTTGCAAGCAACGCGGAGACCTGCACAACACAAACTCAAGACTTTGCCCCAACTAGACAGTGAGGTTGTCAATATCACCGGTTTGTTGTAACAAAGGATTAAACATACGGTGTGGAAGGTAATGGTGGTTTGCAACAAGTACACAGGTAATAGTGGAAGATGTATCAATGGTAAAGATTGGACCGGGTCCATAGTTCACTAGAGGTGCTCTCCTTAGATAAACAACATGGCATGAAGGGTAAACAAATTACAGCAGGGCAATTGACAGGAACTGAGCAAGGCATAACAATGCAATACTAATCAGAAAGATCCTATGAGATTCGATTGGGAAATACAACAAGATACATAGACCGCCATCCAATTGCATCTATGACTAAAAGTCCACCTTCAGGTTATCATCTGAACCCCCTCCAGTATTAAGTTGCATGCAACAGACAACTGCTTTAAGCAAAGTGTGTAAGGTAAATAGTCCACATGTTCCATGAACAAGAGACCGTTGTTTCCTCCCTAGTGGCAACAGCACATCTACAACCGAAGAGATTTCTGTCACTTCCCTTGGAAACTAGAGGCATGAACCCACTATCGAGCATAAATACCCCCTCTTGGAGTCACTAGCAACTATTTGGCCAAGATACCTACTAACAACAGAGAGCATGCAAGATCACAAACAACAAAGACATGATAGAATCATAAAGACAAAACCATTAATCCAACTTAATAATCTCAATATCCATCGGATCCCCGCAAACACAACATGCATGATTATAAATAGATTATATCTTGATCATGAATGGAGCTCACAAGATCTATACATGAAATCACAAGGTGGAGATACAACCATCTAGCTACTACATGGACCCATAGTCCAAGGTGGAACTACTCGCGCATCATACCGGAGAAGAAGGCCTCCGAGATGATCTCCCCTCTGGTAGGGTGCCGAGAAGAACTTTAGATCCCCCCCATCTAGGGGCGATGGTGGTGTCGGATAAAGATGATTTCGTGGAGATTTGATCGGGTACTTAGGGTTTCTGCATCGGGGGCTTATTATAGGCGAAGGGGGAGGCCGAGGAGGCGGTGATAGTGCCTCGTTGACGTGGGAGTTTCTTCTTCTTTGTTCCCGGCAACAACGCCAGAAAACTTGTTGCCTGACAGAGAGGACTTCGTTGGAAACCCCAAGAGCAAGGTGTGATGAGCACAACAGCAAGTCTTCCCTCAGTAGAGACCGAGGTTATTGAACCGGAAAAATGAAGGAAACGTCACACAATTGTTGCTAGCAATGCGAAGACCTGTACAACACAAGATCAATACTTTGCCCCAATGAATCAGTGAGGTTGTCAAGCTCACCGGTTTGCTATAACAAAGGATTAAATGTATGGTGTGGAAGGTAATGGTTTGGAGCAAGTAAATAAGTAACAGTGGAAGATGTATCAATGGTAAAGATTGGACCAGGGTCCATAGTTCACTAGGGGTGCTCTCCTTAGATAAACAACATGGCATGAAGGGTAAACAAATTACATCAGGGCAATTGACAGGAACTGAGCAAGGCATAACAACACAATTACTAATCAGAAAGATCCTATGAGATTCGATTGGGCAATACAACAAGATACATAAACCACCATCCAACTGCACCTATGACTAGAAGTCCACCTTCAGGTTATCATCCGAACCCCCTCCAGTATTAAGTTGCAAGCAACAGACAACTGCTTTAAGCAAAGTGTGTAAGGTAAACAGTCCACATGTTCCATGAACAAGAGACCGTTGTTTTCTCCCTAGTGCCAACAACACATCTACAACCGAAGAGATCTCTGTCACTTCCTTTGGAAACTAGAGGCATGAACCCACTATCGAGCATAAATACCCCTCTTGGAGTCACTAGCAACTACTCGGCCAAGATAGCTACTACCAACGGAGAGCATGCAAGATCACAAACAATACAGACATGATAGAATCATAAAGACAAAACCATTAATCAAACCAACATAATAATCTCAATATCCATCGGATCCCCGCAAACACAACATGCATGATTACAAATAGATTAGATCTTGATCATGAACGGAGCTCACAAGATCTATACATGAAAACACAAAGGAGGAGATACAACCATCTATCTACTACATGGACCCATAGTCCAAGGTGGAACTACTCAAGCATCATACCGGAGAGAAGGCCTCCGGGATGATCTCCCCTCCGGCAGGGTGCCGGGAAGAACTTCAGATCCCCCATGATCTAGGGATGATGGTGGCGGCTACAGACGGTTTAGTGGATATTTGATCGGGTGCTTAGGGTTTCTGCATTGGGGGCTTCTTATAGGCGAAGGGGGAGGCCGAGGAGGAGGCAAGAGGGGCCACACCCCTCCCAGGCGTGGGCCCACCCCTGACCGTGCCTAGGGACGGTTTGGCAACTGGCACTGTGGCAACAAGTTAATAGGTTAGTACCAGAAAACATGTAAAAAGCATCTCAAAGTGTAGACACGTAAAGAAAAGTAGATACTAAACAAGCATGGAGCATCAAAAATTATAGATACGTTTCCAACGTATCAAGCATCCCCAAGCTTAACTCCTGCTCGTCCTCGAGTAGGTAAGTGATAAAAGAATAATTTTTGAGGTGACATGCACCCTCACAATGAAGATCCAACCATTTGCAAGCATTGAAAGCTAGGATCAAAGAACTCTAAACATGTGCATGAAAGATGGAGTTCTAACAATAGGACATAGTAACTATGCATGCAACATGAAAGGCTACAAACAAAGATCATGAATAACATGCATTGAAAAACGTTTGTTTGTTTCACATACATAAAACATAGTATAGTGGCAATCATCTTGTCCCTCATAGAGTAGCAATATAGATGCATAGGACACCTTCAAAGTTCACAAGGGTGAGTAGAAACAAATAGCACAAGAACCAATAATATTACAATATGCATCAATCAATAAGCTTTGGAACAGTGCACACAAAATGACAACTATGCTCTCTTAATGGTGCCTAAAGGTAGAAGGTGGAGACTCAATAATGGTGGAAGAAAGGCCTTTTTGTAAAGGAAGCAGAGATTTCAAGTTTCAAAAGGAGCTTCCAAAAATTATGGTACTTGTTAGCTTTCATCCCTCATTGCCCCTATCATAAGAATCTTGAAGTGATTAAGGTTAAAGTGAACAAAGATGGAGCATATGCTTGATGAAGTATAAGTTGGCAATCTCAAGTCCCTTAAATACGAGGGCCACACCTCATGCTACTCAACTTCAGTCACAGGTAAGTTCTTGTCATTGTAAATATTTGCATATCATAGAGAACCGCCAACATGGTACCCCTTGCACATGGTACAGGAGCTTTTGCATAACCAAAATGACAAGGCAAGCAGACAATGAGCATCTCAGTGATCTTTTTATTTACTATATGCATAGCTTTTTATTGAGGATGCTTCATAGATAGCTCATTATGGTGATGCTGCAAGTTTCCACCATGATTAGGCATGGCTTAGGCTAGCGTCCCAGGCGTTTATCTAACACAGAATACTTACTCCATGGACTTACAAGTTTCCTCTTTATTTCACACCGATGACATCCATAGACAAAAAAGCATGATATCAACTGAGTACAAAGTACAAGTGCAATGTTGAAAATGTTCCCCGTGATAGCACGGTTCTGCTAATTACAACGTATAAGTGCAAGCATAGACAACATAGATGACACAATGGTTCACGTTTATTAGGGGCAAAGAATATAAAGTGTGCCATCAAGTTTGTGAGGGCTTTAATCACTAAGTTTTCACATAACAAAATAGTTTTTAATTGGAAGATAGCTGAAAACAAGAATATACTTGGAATGGTGTAACACACCATGCATTGGAGTTTATAGTGGACACTTTGGAATAACTTGGTTTATTGAGAGTTGGAAGAAAGATTTGAGCTTAGTCATACATGTGGAGGCTAGCAAAAGACTAGGAGCAACCAACTAAGAGAGCAATAATGGCCATAATCATGCAGAGCAACAAAGCATTACTAATCCATAGAGTGGTACTACAAGTTAAGGACTAAATTATCATAGAGTCTAATGGTGACTTATCATAGTCATAACATGGTGTGAGCATGTGCCAAGTCAACCCAAATAAAGCATCAAAGGAGAATACCATAACACTATGCTTTTGCATGCTAAAACAACGCATAATTTATTCAAAGCACACTAAGCAATCCCAATTGTTTGGAACAAGACATGCTACATCAATAATCACTAAGCATAAGGTCAAAACAACACCTAGCATGTCATGCTAAAGTCTAAGTCACAGTCAATGCAAGCTCCTCTTGCACCACAAGCAAGAACTTACTACTCCTTTCCAACACCAAGTAAACTTATTTGCAAAACAACACAGCGAGAACAGGGGTCCAAACTTCTTTATTCAAGAAAACTAAACAACCTAAAAAAATGAAAACTAAGACGCTCCAAGAACAACACAATTGTGCATGAAACAATAAAAACGCAGTGTCTAGACAGACCTGAGCTTTTTATTGATGAAGAAGGGGATGGCTTGGGCACCCCAAGCTTTGACACTTGTACCTCTTGGATATTTCTTGGGGTGACACCATGGTGGCATCCCCCAATCTTTAGCTTTTGTCCATTCTTCATCTCATTGCATCATTCTCTCTCTACACCTGAAATTTTTCCTTCATACAAAACTTCACACAATCTTCATTAGCAACATTAGTTTATTCAAAAGATATTAGACCTCTGGCAAAGCTTTGGAATAGCAAGGCTTTTCACTAAAAACACAAGCTATTGTATCAACTCCTTCAAAAATCTCAATTCCCCAAAAGAGAACTCAAAAGACCATGCATGGCACTTCTCGACCGTGTCTCCGAGGGACAGTTGAACGAGCGACTCATGAATGCTGCCGGGTCGGACGAGCCAATAACTCGAACGTGTTCGGTGAATCAATAAGAAGTAAATGCAAATAATGGCAGAAATCTGTCAAAACAGACCAGTAGGTAGAAACCGATTTTTTCGAACATCTTCTGTTGCTCAAATCAAAAAGTGTTGAACTAACTAAAGTTATCTAACATACTGGGGGATTTATTAAATTTTGAGCTTAATCCGAGTTACATAGACTCCTCACGAATTTTTATGGTGGAGGACAGAAATCTGTTTTGGGACAACAACTCCCTAAATCTTACTTCCCTATCATTAGAGGTCATTCTTGGCACAAAAAACAAACAAAAAGGATAAGCAGAGGTAATTACTGAAGTAATAACTTCCAAGACTTAAGGAAACTCTTGGGTTATCTCCCAACAAGTACTTTTCTTTAACGCCTTTAAGTTAGGCACAGAAAGTTTGAGAAGATGCTCTCATAAGAATTATGAATTTAAGTCAAAGATAGCATCAAGAAGCAAATTCAAAACACATTTAAGTCTAACCCACTTCCTATGCATAGGAATCTTGTAAGAAAATAAATTCACAAAGAACAAAGTGACATGCATAGGAAGATCAAACAAGCGTAGCTTCAAAACTTTCAGCACATACAGAGGTGTTTCGGTACCATGAAAACTTCTAAAACCATATTTTCCTCTCTAATAATAATTTTCAGTAGCCACATGAATAAACTCAACAATATAACTATCACATAAAGCAGGCTTTTCATGATCTACAAACACATAATTTCTATTAATCTAAAAAATAGTGGGATTAAAACCTTCACAGGTTTTACCCAAAGTAGATATTTCAAAAGGATCCACACGAACATAACATTCATCCTACTTTGGTAAGCAAGGGGGACAATCAAATAATGTAAGAGGTAAAGAGTTACTCTCATTAGAAGGTATGCATGGTTAGATCCATTCTTCCTCCTCCTGACCATCACTCTCCTCCTCTTTTTCATCTAATGAGCTTTCAGTTTTAGCAATTTCTTCTTCCATAGGCTCCTGCAAGGCATTAGTCTCTTCCATTTGTGGAAAGTGCCTATTAAAATATTCAATAATATAGCCATTTTCTTCCTTGTAATTATCAAAGCAAAATTTAAGTATCTCATAAACCTCATGTTCATAAGGTGCATCATCAGTATTTTCAAGCAAACTAGCAAGTTCAAATGCACCCTTGAAAGCAATAAATTCTTCAATTTGTTCCACATCATAAAAGTCACAATTTCCTTTAACATAAGAAGATATGGTAACATTATCATTATACTCACATCAAAAAGGCAGGTGTTTATACCTCCTACAGCAACAAGACTTATCAAAGCAATAAGTAACATTATAAGTAGAGCACACCTCTCTAGCAATAGTATTCAACTTATCAGTTTATTCCCATAAGTGTTTCCCTTTTTGTGAAAAACGGTGTTCCTTATAATAATACTTTTGTTCTTCAATGAACCCACCTTGCCAGTAAGAACTAGTTTCAAAGAAACCATCCATTGATAGAAAGCATGACCAAGTAAGGCAATAACAGACCAGCAACTAGAGCAGGAACTAATTTTTTTGTGTTTTTGAATAAAGCAAGCAAACCAAACTAGACTAATTTTTTGGGTTTTTTGAAAAGAGGCAAACAAAACCAAGCAAAAGAAACAAAGCAAACTAAAAACAAAGTAAAGAGAAAGGAAGTGAAGGACTTCCCTAGTGAAGACATCCTTAGCCTCCCTGGTAATGGCGCCAGAAAACTTGTTGATGGCGCCTCATTGACGTGGGAGTTTCTTCTTCTTTGTTCCCCGACAACGGTGCCAGAAAACTTGTGATGGCGCCTCGATGACATGGGAGTTTCTTCTTCTTTGTTCCCCGGCAACGGCGCCAGAAAACTTGTTGATGGTGCCTCATTGACGTGGGAGTTTCTTCTTCTTCGTTCCCCGGCAACGGCGCCTGAAAACTTGTTGCCTGACAGAGAGGACTTCGTTGGAAACCCCAAGAGCAAGGTGTTATGAGCACATCAGCAAGTCTTCCCTCAGTAGATACCGAGGTTATCGAACCAGAAGGAGGAAGGAAACGTCACACAAGTGTTGCTAGCAACACGAAGACCTGCACAACACAAACTCAAGACTTTGCCCCAACTAGACAGTGAGGTTGTCAATCTCACCGGTTTGCTGTAACAAAGGATTAAACGTATGGTGTGGAAGGTAATGGTGGTTTGCAACAAGTAAATAGGTAACAGTGGAAGATGTATCAATGGTAAAGATTGGATCGGGGTCCATAGTGTCGTGGTATTGCCGACGAGTACGCCATGGAGGGGTCCTCACAGTGTGTGTTTAGAGACGTGGGGGAAGGTGGACAGTTGACAAGTACGAGGTAACACAGCTTACCCAGGTTCAGATCCCACGATGGTGGCGGTATCCTATTCCTGCTATAAATCACTATAATGGCAATACGCCGAGTTACAGGGATTGGTTCGCTGTGCGAGGTTGTCTGAAGTTGATCTATGAACGTGCCCTAAAGGCTCCCATAGGCCCGACTTATATAGTCGCCAGGTCCTAGGGTTATAGGTAAAAGTCCTAGCCGGACAGGTTACAGAGTCCTACACCGTCTATCACTAGTCTTGTGTATCTTGCACTCCAAGGCTCCGGGTACGTTGGTGACTCCACCATAGCCTTCCTTTATCCGGCATGGGCCTCCCTTCTGGATCCATCTAACTGGGCCGCCCAGCAGGCCATAGGCCATGCTACCGACTATGGGCCACCCGGGTTAGCCGGATAAGAGACATGCTATAAGGATACCCATATAGCATATCCCGAACAGTAGCCCCCGGAGAACTCCGAGATCTTGCGCCGTCTTGCCTCTTCACGTGGAATGCTCCGTCTAGATGGATGTTGGCAAATCATCAAGAAACATATTGTAGTCCTCCCAAAGAACCCTGCAAGGCTTTCTCCGTCTTTGACTTGTAAGCCGGAGAAATGCTGAATCTTCCATCATACTCCTCCGTAGTCGGATTGAATCCGTCTATGTTGGAATCTTCGATGTGACGGCTCATCTACCCATGTCAGCTAGGACGACGTAGGCTTAGGTCAGCGACGCCTCGTAACTCACACATGCAGAGAACGCAATCTAATCCGATTTTCCCGCACGAGCGATACGAATCGTTGGCGGCGACGGTTAGAGACGTGGCGAAATTTCCACGCGCGTTCGCGAACACGTCGTCTACGCGGCAACCGTCCGATCAAGCTGCACGAATCTTGACGTCGAGGATGATAAATAGTAACCGTGGGGAAATCTCCACTTTTTACCTCATTCTTCTCGCATCATCTTCTTCCTTCAGCCGCGCGTCTCCTCGAGCTCTCCGCGAGAAACCTCGAAAAACCCTAGCTCCCATCTGCATCAGTCGCACCCAATCTTCACCCCATGGCTAGCAGCAGCACCTCCCCATCAATGGCGGCGTCGAGCGAAGCCACGGCGAATCCGGCGAGCCCCGTCGTCGTGCCCCCAGAGGGCCTGGTCATCCCTGCATCGGCGGTGATCGAATCCACCGGCGGCGACCAAAATTTGGCGGCGCTAGAGCCACTGGAGGAGGAGCCAGATTCGCACAAGGGCGACTGGCACGGCTCGGACATCACCGACCGCGATATCCAAGATATGGTCGCCGAAGGCTACCTCCCCGCGATGGAGGGGCCTGCCTGGCGGGTGGCGCCGGCCAGCGAGGTGACACCTTCTACCCAAGCCGGAGAAAAGGTGTACCTAAAAGCTCAGCTGGTACGCGGCGTTTCCCTGCCTATCTCCCACTTCTTCCTCTCCGTCTTAAACCACTATAGGGTCCAACCCCATAACCTTTCCCCCAATAGTATCTTAGTGCTTAGAAACTTCGTGACACTTTGCGAGGGATATCTAGGGATAAGGCCTAGGTTAGACCTTTTTGTGTACTTCTTCACCGTCAAATGTGAAGCCGGACATAGTAAGGAGGAGCTTAGGAACTGCGGCACCATAAGCTTCAAGATTCGACCTAGCCGGTGGTTCCCCGACATCGTCGGCCACGAGTCCTGCAAGAATTGACAGCGGACGTACTTTTACGGCCCCGACATTCCTCTGGCGGGCCGAGAAGTAACGTACCCGGACTTTGTGGACGGAGCCGCCGCTGAAGTTTCCACATGGAGATCCCAAGCCTCCCTTCCCTTCGACCTCGACGCTTCTCGCGCTATAAGGTGGATCAAATGGTTTGTAGAGACGGGTTGATCAGCTTGGACCTAGCCATGTGCTGGTTCATCAGGCGAATCCAACCTCTGCAGCACCGCGCGAAGTACATGCACGAGTATACCAGCGACAAAAGGGATAGCCTCCGCATCTCCGTGGATAACTTCTCGAGCGACTCCGTCAAGCTCCGCCTTAAGGACATCGTCAAGGTGAAGGATAAGAAGCGTGGCTTCACCATCACCTACGACATATTCGTAGAAGGCAAGTGCCCAAAGGTAGGTTTTTATTTTCCGTGCATGACATATACTCTAGCTCTTCCGTCTTGCAAATGTCATTTTGTCTAACACAGTGACTTCTTACTTAACAGCTTAGCGATCTAGAGGAGGGCAACCTGGCTGCCCAAATCTATGATCCAAAGATGAAGGAAGTCACGGTCATGTCTGACGACGAGGTCTCGTTGGCGCGAAAGCAGAAGAGCTCCACCTCTGACGCTGCCGACAGAGGCAAGAAGAAGAAGACGGAGGGTGGAGCCTCCAAAAAGACTACCGCCGCCCTGGATGCGGAAAAGAGAAGAACCACCGGGATTTTTGCCAAAGCACCCCCATTAGTGTAAGCTTTTCATTCTCCGACATTGTCTATTTATCTGTCTTGCTCTTGTACGCATTTTGCAGGTTTCAGGAAGAAAGCCACGACCAGCCTCAAGAAGACCTCCAAAACTTTGGGGGCTTCTCGAAATATCAAAGACATACTGCATCGCGACGCCTCCCTCGCCATCGCCCCTGCTACCCCTGCCATCAAGCCCTTGTCTGCCCCGACAAGCTCACAAGCTAAGGAGGCACCAGGCCCTTCCGCCATGGAAGTGTATTCTGGCGCCTCTACCGAACTTGCTGTTGTCGGCGAGCAGGCGACACAGGAGAGCACCGCTCAACGAATGGCTAAAGCTCCGGCTAAGGATGCCATCGGTGGCGGTAAGGCGGTGGTGGAAGCTGGTACTTCTGCCGAAGGCGGCGCCCTTGCTTCCTAGAAACCCTTTGAGTTTCCAAAGATAGTCTACCCAGTGCTCATGCCGAGTAACACAACTCTGGTTCCTGGAGGAGTACCGACATCTCCGACATGCGGTCTTGAGGAGCTCCTCCGACAAGCAGAAGTATTGTGAGGAAATAGCATTTCCTTTGGCAAGCTGCTAGCCGAGAGCGCTACAAACCTCAAGATCATCGCACTTGGAAGTTTACTTTGCCTTTTGCATTTCATATGAGTATCCCACTGTAGCCCCCGAGGATGTAGACGGAAAACCATAGGTTTTGCATTTATATGCTCTAAGAGTGACTAAGTTAGAAAAAACTCTCACTGTAGCCCCCAAGCATTTAGATGGAATGAACTATTCCGACTAGATGCTTTAAGAGTAGCATACACAGTGTTTATAAATTTCAATACCGTAGCCCCCAAGCCTCTAGTTGTAACTGAATCAGTTCCGACTAGATGCTTAAAGAAAAGCTAAGAAGATTCCGAGATAAAAACTTTATACTGTAGCCCCCAAGCTTCTAAGCGAGAACTGAATTAGCTCCGACTAGATGCTTAAAGAAAAGCTAATCATATTGCTAAGTAAAAAACTCTCGCTGTAGCCCTCGAGCGTCTAAGTGGAAAGTTTCCGACTAGATGCTCCAAGTAGACTAAACAACGTTTTAACTTTTTTATTTTTTTCCACAGAACGAGAATGCTCGGAGGGGAATGGCCAACGACAAGTACCAGAAGATGCACGCAGATCTTGAAGCCGAAAAGGGTAAAACTGCCATCTTGAAGGAACAGATCATCAAAAACAAGAGTTTATTTTATTTTTTGCGCATTCCGTCTTGGTTTTGTGCCTACATTCTCCGAGTACTCACTATGTACTTTGTTTTCTCCGACTTTGCAGAACATGTCGCCAAGGCCAAGGACATTGTCGAGAAGTCCAAGCACATCCAGCAGCTGGACAGCGAGAACAAGATCCTTAAGGAGGAGAGGAAAGAAATGATGAAAATGCATGAGGATTCCATGAAGGACCTACAGGACTCCGCCTCCGCGGAAATAAATCGCTTGAAGGAGGAGCTTGCAATCTTAAAAGATCAGAAGCGAGATGCTGATGAGCAGAACCAACGCCGCAGCGAGGCTTTTAAGCTCCTCCAACAAGAGAAAGAATCCCTGGCGGATACCCTCTCGCAGGCTAAGGCCAGCATCTTCAGTAAGTTTCCTCCGCCTTGTATTTCTGTAGTCTGGATACTTAGAATTTATTGAACTCATGCGCTTCCTTGTCGGAAATTGCATCTCCTATGGGTTTAACCCGATCGGCTCCTTCGGACAAGGAATGCATGGTTCTGACCGACAGCTTCATCAACACCGCCATCACCCAAGCCAAAGAGATTGCCAAGCCCCTCCAGATACACATCAAGGCCTCGGACTCCGTGGCGAAGTACTCGGAGATTCTGCGCCGAGCTCCCGAGCGTATCACAAGCTGGAAAGCTTCATGTGCACGGGTTGGCGCAAGTATGGCGTTGTCACTGGTGAAGGCACATTACGAAGGTGCCGACATCGATACGGTGACATCTGGTATCCCCGACATTGACGATGACGGCAAAGAGATTGATCACGAAGCCATCTTGTCGTCACTCGCGGGTTATCGCACCAGAGTTGCCGAGTTGGTGGACATCAACGTCTTCGTTCCCATGAACACCATCAACAACATCAACCAAGACTCCTCCGAGTCCCACCATAGTGCCGACATTGAGGGTGATTCTCCGGCTGGTGACGATGCTGCTTCCAAGTCTCCTGCGCCAAAGGAATGAAAAGCAACTTTGTAATACTTGGTTCATCTTTGGTGTATGCGCAGAAAAAACTTGATGATGTAACTTAAGGCGGAAAACAATGGCTGTTATTTCCTGCTACTTAAAACTAATTTCCAGCATGTATATATTTTTTAAGCAAGTGTTGGCTTATCCATTACTTTGGTTCTTATGCTTGACTTTTCATGAGTCGGAAGACTCGTTGTCGGAACCATGCGCTTAGGTGATGATGCCCAATGGCACCGTCAATAATCTGAGCACAAAATCACTGACAATAAGTGCCAAAAGTCACTACTCCAGAATCCACATAAAAACAACAAAAAACATGTAGACCAGAAAACTTAAGCTAACGCCCGTAGGCGGAATTTTCACAAGTGCAAATTCAAGACTTGTGCATAAAGGTTTTATATGATCCAAAAATGAACACCAAAGGAGGTAAAAGACTCAGAAATATGAGTGAACCAGAGAGCTTTATTTCATTGATCATATAAGAGATACACAATTAGATAAAAAATGCTAAGTATAGAAAGGACGTAGCTGTGCTATGTTCCATGGCCGATCAAGCTCCGGGTAATCATCATCCGGGTCACGTCGCTTACGCTTATGATCCTCGTTGGGTCTATCCTTTAGTTCACGATTGTCAACAAGGTAGTAAGACCCATTGAGCAGCGCCTTGCTTATGATGAACGGTTCTTCCCATGGCGGGGATAATTTGTGTGACCTCTTCTGCTTAAGTCGGAGCACCAAATCCCCCTCTTTAAACGAGCGATCCGAACGCGGTGACTATGGTAGATGCGTAGCTTCTGCTGGTAGATGGCGGATCTTTGGCATGCCAAAACGCGCTCCTCCTCGAGAAGGTCCACATCTAGGCGTCTGGATTCTTCAGCGTCATCCTCGTCATAGGCGGCAACTCTTGGTGCATCATGAAGGATGTCGGAAGGCAGGATTGCTTCTGCTCCATATACCATGAAATAAGGGGTGTAGCCGGTGGATCTGTTGGGTGTAGTTCGCAAACTCCATAGCACAGATGGCAATTCTTCCGCCCAGGCTCCAGCTGCTCTATGTAGCGGTGCCTCAAGACGTGGCTTGATTCCCTGCAGAATTAATCCATTGGCTCGCTCAACCTGACCATTGGATTGTGGGTGTGCCATAGATGCAAGATCAAGTCGGATGCCTTTCTCCCAGCAAAATGCCTCCACTTCTCCGAGTGATAAATTGCTGCCGTTGTCGGTGATAATGCTATGTGGGAGACCAAATCTCACCACTAGATCTCGGACAAACCTGAGGGCAGTTGCCCCATCAAGATTTCTAATGGGTCTAGATTCTATCCATTATTGAATTTGTCAACTGCTACAAGCAGATGCATAAACCCACAAGGTGCCGTCTGTAACGGTCCCACCATGTCCATCCCCAAGACCGCAAACGGCCAAGTTATTGGTATTGTTTGCAGTTCTTCAGCAGAAACATGTGGTTGTCGGGCATAATACTGGCATCCCATGTGAAAGAACATGTTGGGCCCCCACGTGTGGTTTTGGTAATTAACGACAATCTTTATGGACTAACGTGTGTATTAAGTTATACTTGTAGGATTTGTGGCATCACTTGGAGCATGTGGTGGCTTCAAGGTCGATGAAATGAGAAGAAGATGCATTGCACAAGCTCAAAATGCACCATATATAGAAGATCTCATGTTTGATGATTGCCATTCTCAGTGATCATGGATCGATGATGAGGAATTAAGAAAGGCGTTCCAACTTGAGAAGGGCAAGATCGTCTACATCAAGCTCAAGTGGAATGCTCAAGGCAAAGGTATAATCTTGATAGGTTTTCCCTTTTGTCGGTCTCTTGTTGTGTGTAGGAGACCGGGTTTAGGATAGATAACCGTACTATCAAGATGGGCTCTCGAATGAGTAATTCGGTCACAATGTTCGGAGAGAGCTCAAACCTTTGCATACTTGCATCATCATATTTGGGTGTTATTTGGTCTTATCCATGTGAGGATATAAACCTTGTGTTCATCTCCATAACAAGCTCTTGTTCATCAAAATCGGATCTCCCATATGTATCTTGTTGCGATTTTGAGTTATGCGGCTTTTCAGTTTCTCATCAAGTGAGGTATCTCACATTATTCTACTTGATACTTTCTCACTTGGTGATAATCAATATTTCCAACACAATTGTAACTTGATACTTTATTGGGAAGCCCTTGTCGTCCTCTATCCAACGCAATTGGAATCGGGTCAATCGGAGCTTCCATTCAAAAGTTATTGATGTTTGAATATTTGCCCGTCAATCTATTTTCTGGGCCGAGCGGTAGTACCGCCCGGGCGGGCCGGTACTACCGCCCGCCTCTAAGAACGGCCCGTTTTCTTTCTGCCTCGATGGGTACCTAAATCCGGTACTACCGGCCGGCCTTTCCCAGATCCAGATCTCGCTCTGCTGCTGTCGCTCGTTTCCACACACGCGCTTGCCACCCCGCGTCACTGCCGCTGGGCCCGCTCGCGAGCTGCTGCGGCTGCGCTGCACGCGCTGCTGCTGCGCGCATGCTCTGCCTGCCCCGCGCGGGCCCCGCTCTGCTGCATGCCTCGCTGCTGCTTGCTAGCTGCTGCCCGCTCGCATGCGCTGCTAGCTGCTGCTGCTGCGCAGCTCGCTGGCCCCACCCCGGGTGCGGCGCGCCCAGTGCTGGCCCCCATTTTTCCTTGCTTGCTTCCGCTTTGCTCTATTGACTTGCTGCTGTTTCGATTTCCTGGAGCATGCGGTACTACCGGTTAATTCCGGTACTACCGGACCGTTCAGAAAAAATGCCCCAACGGGCAGATTTTGCCTAGCCCTTTAAATAGCTTTGCCCCTTTGTCTTTTAGGGTTGCTTCTTCTCTCTCTATTCTTGCTCAAGCTTTGCCCCATATTCTTATTCCCTCTTGAGCTTGATTCTATGATTTCTCTCCAATGATTCATGCCAATATTTGAGAGAAATATAGAGGAGATCTAGATCTATGTTTTGACCAAACCAAAACATCTCTTTGTGAGTGTATCTTTGGGGATCTAGATTTTGGGGGATTTTGTGTCTCTCTTTGATTCCTCCTCTCTTGTTCCCCCAATAGCTTTAGTAGCTTTGTTGGAACTTGAGAGTGAGGGATTTGAGCATCTTTTTGGTGTTCTTGCCATTTGCATTTGGTGCATCGGTTTGAGTTCTCCTCGGAGGATTTGGTTTGAGTTGCTCATTGGACCTTGTCCCTCTTGGGTTCTTGGAACCCTAGACGGTTTTGTGGCCTTGGTGGCATTGTGGCCTTGGTGGCATTTGTTGAGGCCTTTTGTAGCGTTTGTTGGGAGCCTCCAATTAAGTTGTGGAGTTGTGCCCCAACCTTGTGAGAGGTTCCGGTTTGCCACCGACAAGTGCACCTATAGTGGAATCGTGGATCGATCCCGTTGGGGTGAGATTCACAGGAGAATAAGGGAGGCCTTTTGTGGCGTTGGTGGTTTGATACCACCCCCTCTCCAAACGAGACGTACTCCATGTTGGGAGGAACTCGGTAAAATATCGTTGTCCCCGCGTGCCTCGGTTATCTCTATACCCGAGCTCTTTACTTATGCACTTTACATTGTGATAGCCTTCGCTTGAAGTAATATATATCTTGCTATCACTTTGTTGCTTGTATTGCTTAGCATAAGTTGTTGGTGCACATAGGTGAACCTTAGTTGTTCTAGGTTGTGCTTTATAAAGTAAACACTAGTTCTATTCCGCCTTTGTTGAGCCACTCTAGTAAAAGTTTTAATCGCCTATTCACCCCTCCCTCTAGGCGACATCCGTATCCTTTCACCATGCATGTCTCAACCAGCTTGTCAGCGTCTGCCTTCGCGGTCAGCAAGTAGAATCCTTGCCGGAAGGCTTTTGTGACCAACGATCGAGGAGCAGCGTGATGCCCGCAATCTCCGAGATGGATTTCGCGTAGGATTTCCATACCTTCTAGATGGGAAACACACTTTAGGTATACACTAGTACTGCTCCTTTTATAGAGTTGCCCATTGATTATGGTATAACCCTTTGCTCGTCATACTATTTGCCGTCTTTCGACTTTGTCGTTAGGCAAAGTTCCGTGTTCGAGGTATTCCATGAACGGTTTTGTCCAAGCCGGAGGGACCATGGTCACCATGTTGACGAAAGAGTCAGCTCTATCCGGGTTGTCGATGTCTCCTCCATTCACGGATGGTGTGCGCAGGTGCTCTAGGAAAACTCCTGGCGGAATTCGCTTGCGCCCTGATCCTATCTTAGAGAGCAGATCAGCCGCCTAGTTTGGTTCCCTAGGCACGTACTTGACTTCGTAGCCCAAGAAGCTCTTGGCTATCTCGTCCACTTCGTCTCGATATGCCGCCATCATAGGGTTCCGCATTCCAGTGCCGACCACCTAGGCAACCAAGTCGGAATCTCCACAGCAAACTATGCGCTTGATGCCAATATCCTTGGCTACACGTAGTCCGTGAATGAGTGCTTCATACTCTGCCATGTTGTTTGTAACCTTGAAGTGGATCTGCAGAACGTAGTGTAGCTTGTCTCCTGTTGGTGACTATAGCAATACACCAGCCCCTGAGCCGTTGAGCAGCTTTGATCCGTCAAAGTGCATCACCCAGTACTCTGGTTCTGGCAACGGAGTAGCGTCTGGCATCTCCGTCCAATATGCAACAAAATCCTCCAAGGCTCGTGAATTGATAGCGTCGCGTCTCTTGTAGGTGATCTCGAAGGTGGCAAGTTCAATGCCCACTTCGCGAACCTTCCTGTAGCATCGCTATTATTGATGATGTCGGACAGTGGAGTCTTGCTCACCACTGTGATTGGGTGCTCCTAAAAGTAATGCCTCAGCTTCCGAGAAGCAAGGAATACTCCATAAGCTATCTTTTGGTAGTGTGGGTAACGTTGCTTGGACTCCGTCAAGACCTCGCTCACATAGTAAACTGGTCGTTGAACTCCGTGCTCGTAGCCTGGTTCCTTCCGCTCTACCACGACGACGATGCTGATAACCCGTTTGGTTGCCGCCATGTAAATTTACAGGGGCTCACCAGGCTCAGGTGCTGGAAGGATGGGCGCTGAGGAAAGAATCTCCTTGAGATGCTTCAATGTTGCATCTGCTTCGTCTGTCCACGTGAATTTGTCCGCCTTCTTCAGCAACTTGTACAGCGGCAGAGCCTTCTCTCTAAGTCGGCTGACGAACCGACTAACTGCTGCAACGCAACCTGTTAGTCGTTGAATGTCCTTTAGGCATGTCGGACGGTTTATGTTTAAGATGGCCTTGATTTTCTTCGGGTTGACCTCGATTCCACGTTGGGAAACGATGAAGCCCAACAATTTGCCGGCTGGAACCCCGAAGACGCACTTCTTAGGGTTAAGCATCATGTTGTATTTCCGGAGATTATCAAAGGTTTCTTTTAAGTCAGAGATTAAGTCGTTTGACCTTTTAGACATCACCGCGACATCGTCCACATAAGCGTGAACGTTCCGACAAATTTGGTCGTGGAGGCAACATTGCATTGTCCGCTGGTAAGTAGCACCTGCGTTTTTCAGCCCAAAGGGCATCGTCACATAGCAAAACGTGCCGTATGGGGTAGTGAACGAAGTGGCCAATTGGTCCGACTTCCTCATCTTGATCTGGTGGTATCCTGAGTATGCATCAAGAAAACACAAAAGTTCCGAGCCAGCCGTCGTGTCAATGACTTGGTCAATGCAAGGCAAAGCAAACAGATCTTTGGGACATGCTTTGTTCAAGCCGGTGCAATCAACGCACATTCTTAATTCATTGGTTCCTTTTTGGGGACAAGTTCAGGATTGTCCACCCATCGGGTGTGAAGGACTTCTCGGATAAATCTAGCTTTAAGTAACCTAGCTATCTCTTTGCCAATGGTGTGTCTCTTCTCATCTCCAAAGCATCGTAGAGGTTGTTTCACTGGTTTACATTTTGGGTCAATGTTTAATCTGTGCTCGGCAAGTTCCCTAGGTACACCTTTCATGTCGGTAGGTTGCCAGGCAAAGATGTCCCTATTCTCATGGAGGAACTCGACGAGCGCGCTTTCCTATTTGGGATCCAGGTTCGTCCCAATGGCGGTGACCTTGGAGGCATCGCCTGCCACAAGTTCCACCGGCTTGGTCTCGATGGCGGCCTTGAACGCAGGAGCGGAGTCAGAGATCTGCTTCTTCGACGCGGTCATCTCTGAGTCATCGACCTTGCTCTGGATCTCCTTGAATTCTTCGCTATAGAGGACAACTTCTACAATGGCTGCTTCGTTGATCTTACAGTCCCTTGCCTTGGTAAAGCTTCCGGATACGATGATGATGTCGTTTGGTCCGGGTATCTTGAGCTTGTTATAGATGAAGCATGGATTGGCCATGAACGTGTGGAATATGTCGCAGCCGAATATGACGTGGTACACGCTCTTGAAGGGGACCACATCGAAGGTCATGCGCTCTTGGCGGTAATTATTAACATCGCCAAAGGCAACCTGAAGTGTAATGCACCCAAGGGACCGAGCCTCCCGACCAGGAACTACGCCATGGAAGATGGTGTTGGTCCGCCTTAGGTTTGCCTCCGTCAAGTTCATCTTCTGCAATGTATCCAGGTACATGATGTTGATGCTGCTTCCACTATCCACCATACACTTGGTGAACTCCACGCCGTCAATCAAAGGGTTGATGACCATGGTGTACTAGTTCTCCATGGGTATAAGGTCTGGGTGGTCCGTCCTGTCCCAAGTTATTGGAACCTCTGACCTGCGTAGGTACTGGGGAACTGGGGGGAGAGTAGCCATCAGGATCCTCCGAGAGGTCTTCTGTTGTCGGACGGTGGGGGTGCCAAGGAAAGTGTGGTAGACTGGGGCCTTCTTTGTGAAGGGGTTCTTGCCCTTGTCGTCGCTCTTGGCGGCGTGCTTGGGGTCAACGTCCTCGTCCATGTCACTTGAATCCTTGGACTCCTCCTCCTTCTACTTCCCCTTGCCCTTGCTGCGCGGTCTGTTCTTCCGACTTTGCTTGTAGCCAGACTCCGGGTCTTCCTTGAGGTCATTGACAAACTTGCAGTGTCGATTGGTATGGGTGGCCTTTCCATTGGCGTCGAGGTGTACGAGGCACGGCATATCGCGGTACTCCTTGTAGGTTTGGGGAACACGGAGCGGCACCGAGGTGGTTTCACTTCCTCGCTGCTGCCCACGACCAGCTCCCCTTCCTCGGACACGTTGTCCGCCTTCTCCTCGTCCTGCAAAAGTCATCGCAACCATGTCGGTAGATTGCTTTTCTTCTGGAGCGGTTTTCCGCTTTGTACTGCTGTTCCTCCGAGCTTGAGTTGGAACGGCCATTGCCGGCAAGGAGCCACGAGCATCATCGTTAGCAGCTGCGAACTCACTAGCCAACTGAATCATCTGGTTCAAGTCAAGCTGGTGATTGTCCTGCAAGCGCTTCATTTTATGTCGGAGCAGCGTGCCCCTTTCCAACCCATCGATGAAGGCGGCCATGGCGGTTTGAGCGTGCACTCCTGCGCAGGAATTCTTCATGTCCAGCCAGCGGGAGAGGTAGGCGCGAGATGTCTCGTCTTTCTCTTGCACGCACCGCTATAGATCGCCTACGGTGCAGGGACGCTTGTATGTACCCTCAAAGTTCTTGGTGAATGCTTCTTGCATGTCTAGCTAGTTGTAGATAGATTTCTCCGGCAAGTCGTCGATCCATTGACGGGCCGTGCCCGCCAACATTAATGGGAGGTACTTGACGGCGACGTTGGGGTTGCCTCCGGCAATATCCACCGCGTTGCCGTAGTCCTGCAACCATGTGGCTGGTTTGGCGGTGCCGTCATAGGGCTTGATGGTCTTGTCAATTCGGAAACCTTTGGGGTAATTTGCGGACCGTATTGCAGGTCCAAAGCAACGTGGTCCTAGGTAAGGTCCTTCCCGGGCCTCGTGGATCTTATCGATCCACGAACATGCATCGTATGGCTCCGGGTTCTTCTTCTTTTTGTCAACAGGGGATGGGCTGCGTGAACGACGCGGGCCTCCTCCGCCATGGTGACTGCTTGGTGGTGACGGAGGCAGAGGTGGCGGTGGGATAGCCTTCTTGCTGTTACCCTCCTGCGACGCCTCACGCCTATCACGGTTGCTTGTCGGACGCAGAGGGTCATGGTGTGACCTGCTCTTGTGTCCTTGGTTGCGTTCTCCGTCATGACGGGTCTGCTCCGCGTTGTGGCGGATGACGATGCCGCACTGCTTTGGTGGGGACATATCCGTACGATGGTGTGTAGGGATTCGTAGCATGGAAAACAAAAAATTTCTATCGCATACAAACAAACAAGCCAAGATCTATCTACTAGATTGTAGCAACGAGTCGATGGAGTAACTCACCCTCGAAGATTCCAAAGTGGTTAACGAGAGCAGATTCTCGTGGGTGATGTAGTCGTACTCTTTCCGATCTCAAGATCGCGTAGACGATCCTTCCGGCGCTGCGTTCCGGCAGCGCTCCCGCAGTCGGTCACACGTTCGGTACTCGACGAAGACCTTCCTCTCCCTTGTTCCAGCAGGCAGCGGAGGTTGTAGCACTCTCCTCGTGATTCCGGCAGCACAACGGCGTGGTACCGGAAGTAGAGGGGAGATCTCGCAGGGCTTCGCCTTAAGCCGGAGCGAGTATGGTGGACTATGAGAGAGCCCTTGACGATCTAGGGTTTAGACACGCCGAGGAACAGGCTAGGTCGGCGGCTAGGGTTGCTAGGCGGCGGCGGCGGTTTGCCCTAGGGTGGCGGCGGTGACAGCAGGTGGCGGCGCCGGTGGCTTAGGGTTTGGAGGAGAGGATCTTGTGTGTCTCTAGGAGGGATCCCTGCCCCTCCTTATAGAGGTGGAGGGGCCGGCCGGCCAAGGGGAGGGAGAGGAGTCCCTCCCCAACTCGGCTTGGGTGGTGCGCCGCCGGTTGGAGGAGGGAACTCCTCCCCAACTCGGTTTCCCACTCCTCCTCCTCTTTCCAAAAACTGCCGTTTGACTTTCAAACTAGCCGTTTGACTTTTCAAACTAGGATTTGAATAAACCCTTTATTTTGGACAGAGAAGACACCTAGTACATAATGCAATCATACCAACTTGATATAACACATTCATGTACCCTTCCCCTCCGGAGTGCCGGACATTCCGGAACCTTCTAGAACATTCCCGATGAAAACACCGGAATCATTCCCCAACTCCAAAACGGGACTTTCCTTATATGAATCTTATTCTCCGGACCATTCCGGATCTCCTCGTGATATCCCGGATCTCATCCGAGACTGCGAACAACATTCGTTCTCTTTCTCATCATTCCATAACTACTCAAACAACGTCGAATCCTTAAGTGTGTCTCCCTACAGTTCGTGAATTATGCGGACATGATCGAGACACTTCTCCGATCAATAACCAATAGAGGAATCTGGAAATTCATATGGCTCCCACATATTTCTACGATTACTTTGCGATCGAATGAACCACTTACATACGATACCAATTTCCCTTTTTCTCATGATAGTTTACTTATCCGAGGTTATGATCGTCGGTATCTCTGCATACCTAGTTCAACCTCGTTACCGATAAGTACTCTTTTCTCGTTCCCGTGATATGTGATCCCTTGTGAGCCAGTCACATGCTTGCAAGCTAATTGGATGACATTTCACCGAGAGGGCCCAGAGTATATCTATCCGTCATATGGATGGACAAATCCCACTCTTGATCCATGTGTTTCAACCAATACTTTCCGAACACTCAACGCCACCTTTATAGCCACCCTGTTACGGTGTGGTGTTTGATGTCATCAAAGCATCCATCCGGTAAAGGTGATATGCATGATCTCATGGTCGAAGGAATTAGGTTACTATGTATCAGAAAGCATATAGCAATTGAACTATTGAAATGACTTGATCTTTATGCTACGCTTATCTATAGGAGTATGTCCACCATATCATTCTCCTAACGATATGATCTTGTTGTTAATAACATCTCAATGTTCATGATAGGGAAACCACAATCATCTATTAACCAACAAGCTAGTATAATATAGAGGCTTCACTAGGGACTTCAAATTAAGTTTACAAATCACACAAGTATTAATGTTTCCTTGTTAATACTATTATAGCATGAATGCAAACATTTATCATAAACACAAAGATATAATAATAACTACATTTATTTTTTCCTCTAGGGCATATCTCCAACAGTCTCCCACTTGCACTAGAGTCATCTAATCTAGATTACATGGTAATATACCGAACACCCATGGCAGTTTGGTGCTGGTCATGTTTTGCCCTCGGGAGAGGTTTAGTCAACGGATCCGCCACATTCAGATCTGTGTGTACTTTGCAAATCTTTATGTCCCCATCTTGGACATGTTCTCGAATAGCGTGAAAATGTAGCTTGATATGCTTCAGCTTCTTGTGTGACCTTGGTTCTTGCGCATTGGCTATGGCGCCAATGTTATCACAGTAGATAGACATTGGGTCCAGCGCACTAGGAACCACACCCAACTCTATAATGAACTCTTTCATCCATATCGCTTCTTGTGAAGCCTCCGAAGCAGCTATGTATTCCGATTCAGTTGAAGATCTCGCCACAACGCTTTGCTTTGCACTCCTCCAGCTAACTGCTGCACCATTCAAAATAAATACGTATCCAGATTGTGATTTAGAATCATCCGGATCGGTGTTCCAACTAGCGTCGGTGTAACCATTAACAACGAGATGTTCATCACCTCCATAAGAAAGAACCATATCCTTAGTTCTTCTCAAGTACTTAAGGATGTTTTTGACCGCTGTCCAATGATCCACTCCTGGATCACTTTGATATCTGCTAGTCAAACTAACAGCATATGCAATGTCGGGTCTAGTACATAGCATGGCATACATTAGAGATCCTATGGCTGAGGCATAGGGAGTCTTACTCATCTTTTCTCTATCTTCTGCCGATGTCGGACTTTGAGTTTTACTCAAGGTCGTATTGGGCAACATGGGAAAGAACCCTTTCTTGCTATCTTCCATTCCAAACCTCTTTAGAACTTTGTCCAAATATGTACTTTGTGACAATGATATTAGACGTTTTGATCTATCTCTATAAATCTTTATACCTAATATGTAAGCTGCTTCGCCAAGATCCTTCATTGAAAAACTATTATTCAAATATTCCTTGACACTATTAAGAAGGTCTACATCATTCCCAATCAACAATATGTCATCTACATATAGTATTAAGAATGCTACAGAGCTCCCACTCACTTTCTTGTAAATACAAGCTTCTCCATAAGTTTGTATAAAACCAAAACTTTTGATCACCTTATCAAAACGTTGATTCCAACTTCGGGATGCTTGCTTCAATCCATAGATGGACCGTTGAAGTTTGCATACCTTGTTAGCATCTTTAGGATCGACAAAACCTTTGGGTTGCATCATATACAACTCTTCATCAATGTCACCATTGAGGAATGCTGTTTTGACATCCATCTGCCATATCTCATAATCATAATATGCAGCGATTGCTAACATAATCCTCATAGACTTTAGCTTTGCTACTGGTGAGAAAGTCTCATCGTAGTGAACTCCTTGAATTTGTCGAAAACCCTTTGCGACAAGTCGAGCTTTATAGACAGTAACATTACTATCAACATCTGTTTTCTTCTTGAAAATACATTTGTTCTCGACAGCCTTACAGCCATCCGGTAAGTCCACCAAAGTCCACACTTGGTTTTTGTACATGGATCCAATCTCGGATTTCATGGCTTCTTGCCATTTATTGGAATCTGGGCTCATCATCGCTTCCTCATATGTCTCAGGGTCATCGGTGTTGTCTACCAACATGACACTCATAACGGGATCATACCAATCTCGAGTGGTACGAGTTCTCGTTGACCTGCGAGGCTCTGTAGCAACTTCAACCGAAGTTTCATGATCATCATCATTAGCTTCCTCTCTTATTGGTGCAGGCGCCACAGGAACTTCTTCCGGTGCTGCGCTACTCGCAATTTCGAGAGAAGGTTCGACAACCTCGTCGAGTTCTACTTTCCTTCCAGTTACTTCTTTCGAGAGAAATTCCTTCTCTAGAAAGGATCCATTCTTGGCAACGAAGATTTTGCCTTCGGATCTATGATAGAAGGTATACCCAATAGTTTCCTTCAGGTATCCAATGAAGACGCATTTTTTCGCTTTGGGTTCAAGCTTGTCCGGCTGTAACTTCTTTACATAGGCTTCGCATCCCCAAACTTTAAGGAACGACAATCTAGGTTTCTTCCCAAACCATAATTCATACGGTGTCATTTCAACGGATTTAGATGGTGCCCTATTTAAAGTGAATGCGGCTGTTTCTAATGCATAACCCCAAAAGCGGTAAATCTGTAAGTGACATCATAGAACGAACCATATCTAAGAGAGTTCGATTACGATGTTCGGACACACCATTACGCTGTGGTGTTCCCGGCAGTGTCAATTGTGAAAGTATTCTGCATTTCTTCAAATGCTCGCCAAACTCGTAACTTAGATATTCACCTCCACGATCAGAACGTAGAAATTTAATCTTCTTGTTACGTTGATTCTCTACCTCACTTTGAAATTCCTTAAACTTCTCGAAAGTTTCGGACTTATGTTTCATGAAATAGATATACCCATATCTACTCAAGTCATCCGTGAAGGTAAGAACATAACGATAACCACCGCGCGATGCTACACTCATTGGACCACACACATCGGTATGTATGATTTCCAATAAGTCCGTAGCTCGCTCCATCATACCAAAATGGAGTCTTAGTCATTTTACCCATTAGACATGCTTCGCATCTTTCAAGTGATTCGAAATCAAGTGATTCAAGAAGTCCATCGGAATGGAGTTTCTTCATACGCTTCACTCCAATGTGACCAAGACGACAGTGCCACATATAGGTCGAGTTATCGCTCGATTTCAAACGTTTAGCCTCAATGTTATTAATATGTGTATTTCCACTATCGAGATTCAATAAGAATAGACCATCTATCAAAGGTGCATGTGCATAAAACATATTACTCATATAAATCGAACAACCATTATTCTCGGATTTAAACAAGTAACCGTCTCACAATAAACCAGATCCCGATATAATGTTCATGCTCAACACAGGCACTAAATAACAATTATTTAAGTATAAAACTAATCCCGATGGTAGATGAAGGGGTAGCGTGCCGACCGCGATCACATCAACCTTTGATCCGTTTCCCATGCGCATCGTCACCTCGTTCTTCGCTAGCTTCCGTTTATTCTGCAGACTGTTTGAGTTACAAATATGAGCAACCGAACCAAGATCAAATACCGTGCACTACTACGAGTACTAGTGAGATACACATCAATAACATGTATATCAGATATACCTTTCTTCTTGATGTTGCCGTTCTTCAAATCCGCCAAGTACTTTGGGCAATTCCGCTTCCAGTGACCTTCTCCCTTGCAGTAAAAGCACTCAGTATCAGGCTTTGGTCCAGCCTGGGTCTTCTTCGTCGGCGCGGTAACTTTCTTACCACCCTTCTTGAAGTTTCCCTTCTGCTTAGACTTGCCTTTCTTGAATTTGGTGGTCTTATTGACCAACAACACTTGGTGCTCTTTCTTGATATCCACCTCTGCAGATTTCAACATGGCAAAGAGTTCTGGCAATGTCTTGTTCATGTTCTGCATGTTGTAGTTCATCACAAAGTTCTTGTAACTTGGTGGTAGTGATTGGAGGACACGGTAAATCCCCAAAGCATTAGGAATCACTATACCCAAGCTTTGAAGTTTGTTTGCGTGCCCAGACATCTTAAGCACATGCTCACTGACGGAGCTGCCCTCTTCCATCTTGCAGTTAAAGAACTTTTCAGAAGCCTCATAGCTTTCAATTGCCGCATGAGTCTCAAAGATCAATTTGAGATACTCGACAATATCATATGGGTCTGAATTCTCAAACCTTTTCTGAAGCTCCGATTCTAAACCATATAAGATAGCACACTAAACTATGGAGTACTGAGTCTTCCGAGTGAGGTAAACATTCTTTACTTCATCGGGAGCATCAGCTGCAGGTGGGTCACCCAGCGGTGCATCCAGCACATAGGTCAAATTACCAGCTGTGAGGACAATCCTCAAATTGCGGAACCAATCCGCGAAGTTGCTTCCATTGTTTTTCAACTTTTCTTTCTCTAGGAACACATTAAAATTGATGGTAGGGGCTGCCATTGATCTACAACATATTTGCAATAGTTTAGACTAAGTTTATGACAAATTGAGTTCTAATTAATAATTAAATTAATCTAGGTGAACTCCCACTCAAAACAACATCCGTCACATTGTTTTAGTGATCACATGAACCAAATCCACCACATCAACACCGATCATCACGAGAGCTGATATAGTTTCCATGGCGAACAATCGACATGTTCATCATATCTACTATATGATTCATGCTCTACCTTTCGGTATTCTGTGTTCCGAGACCATGTCTGTACATGCTAGGCTCGTCAAGGTCAAACCTTAGCTTCCGCATAAGCAAACCTGGCTTGCTTACGTTGTATACACTTGCAGAATCTAACACACCCGATCATCACGTGGTGCTTCGAAACAACAAGCTTTAGCAACGGTGCTAACTAAGGGTGAACACTTTATGACTTGAAATTCATGTGTATGAGGGATCATCTTATAATGCTACCGTCGTCTACTAAGCAATACAAGATGCATAGAGGATTAACATCACATGCAATTCATAATATGTGATATGATATGGCCTTTCTTCTTTGTGCTTCCGATCTCCATCTTCTAGCACGAACATGATCTCCATCATCACCGGCATTGCATCAAGGTCAATGACGCTTCTCCATGGTTGTCGTCCACCGGCTTCAACTATTACAACTACTTTGAATAGACACGCGGGTCTTAACAGAAATTAAAGACAACCATATGGCTCCTGCCGGTTGCCGACTTACAATAAGGAACATTGCATACATCATATATAATCACAATCATGGCCATATCACATCATTGCACACCCCTGCAAAACAAAGTTAGACGCCTCTACCTTCTTTGCATGTTTTACATGGTTTGGGGCTGTTAATAAGTGTCGTTCTAACTTACGAACATGAACCACAACATTGATACTAGTATTGTTAATCACCCGTTGTAAATTGGATCTTAACTATGCTAGGAGAAACAGGCACCCGCAAAGCCACTTATGCAATACAAGTTGCATGTCGAGCGTGGAGCAAGTCTCATGAACGATTTCATGTAAGGTTAGCCCGGGCCGCTTCATCCCAACATACCGCAAGATGCAAAGTACACAAGAAGCAATCGACAATAAAAGCATCAATGCCCACAATGACCATTGTGTTCTACTCGTGCAACAGATCTACATATAGACACGGCTCTGATACCACTGTAGGGGTTCGTAGCATGGAAAACAAAAAATTTCTATCGCATACAAACAAACAAGACAAGATCTATGTACTAGATTGTAGCAACGAGTCGATGGAATAACTCACCCTTGAAGATTCCAAAGTGGTTAATGAGAGTAGATTCTCGTGGGTGATGTAGTCGTACTCTTTCCGATCTCAAGATCGCGTAGACGATCCTTCCGGCGCTGCGTTCCGGCAGCGCTCCCGCCGTCGGTCACACGTTCGGTACTCTACGAAGGCCTTCCTCTCCCTTGTTCTAGCAGGCAGCGGAGGTTGTAGCACTCTCCTCGTGATTCCGGCAGCACAACGGCGTGGTACCGGAAGTAGAGGGGAGATCTTGCAGGGCTTCGCCTTAAGCCGGAGCGAGTATGGTGGACTATGAGAGAGACCTCGACGATCTAGGGTTTAGACACGCCGAGGAAGAGGCTAGGCCGGCAGCTAGGGTTGCTAGGCGGTTTGCCCTAGGGCGGCGGCGGCGACAGTAGGTGGCGGCGCCGGCGGCTTAGGGTTTGGAGGAGAGGATCTTGTGTGTCTCTAGGAGGGAGCCCTGCCCCTCCTTATATAGGTGGAGGGGACGGCCGGCCAAGGGGAGGGAGAGGAGTCCCTCCCCAACTCGGCTTGGGTGGTGCGCCGCCGGTTGGAGGAGGGAACTCCTCCCCAACTCGGTTTCCCACTCCTCCTCCTCTTTCCAAAAACTGCCGTTTGACTTTCAAACTAGCCGTTTGACTTTTCAAACTAGGATTTGAATAAACCCTTTATTTTGGACAGGGAAGACACCTAGTACATAATGCAATCATACCAACTTGATATAACACATTCATGTACCCTTCCCCTCCGGAGTGCCGGACATTCCGGAACCTTCTAGAACATTCCCGATGAAAACACCGGAATCATTCCCCAACTCCGAAACGGGACTTTCCTTATATGAATCTTATTCTCCGGACCATTCCGGATCTCCTCGTGATATCCCGGATCTCATCCGAGACTCCGAACAACATTTGGTCTCTTTCTCATCATTCCATAACTACTCAAACAACGTCGAATCCTTAAGTGTGTCTCCCTACGGTTCGTGAATTATGCGGACATGATCGAGACACTTCTCCGATCAATAACCAATAGAGGAATCTGGAAATTTATATGGCTCCCAGATATTTCTACGATTACTTTGCGATCAAATGAACCACTTACATATGATACCAATTTCCCTTTGTCTCATGATAGTTTACTTATCCGAGGTTATGATCGTCGGTATCTCTGCATACCTAGTTCAACCTCATTACCGATAAGTACTCTTTTCTCGTTCCCGTGATATGTGATCCCTTATGATCCAGTCACATGATTGCAAGTTAATTGGATGACATTTCACCGAGAGGGCCCAGAGTATATCTATCCGTCATATGGATGGACAAATCCCACTCTTGATCCATGTGTTTCAACCAATACTTTCCGAACACTCAACGCCACCTTTATAGCCACCTTGTTATGGTGTGGTGTTTGATGTCATCAAAGCATCCATCCGGTAAAGGTGATATGCATGATCTCATGGTCGAAGGAATTAGGTTACTATGTATCAGAAAGCATATAGCAATTGAACTATTGAAATGACTTGATCTTTATGCTACGCTTATCTATAGGAGTATGTCCACCATATCATTCTCCTAACGATATGATCTTGTTGTTAATAACATCTCAATGTTCATGATAGGGAAACCACAATCATCTATTAACCAACAAGCTAGTATAATATAGAGGCTTCACTAGGGACTTCAAATTAAGTTTACAAATCACACAAGTATTAATGTTTCCTTGTTAATACTATTATAGCATGAATGCAAACATTTATCATAAACACAAAGATATAATAATAACTACATTTATTATTGCCTCTAGGGCATATCTCCAACATGGTGAGCCTTGTAATCTTCGTGATGTCGGGGAGATCGGGGCGATGGCGATGGGCGACAAGGTCGAACCTTTTCTCCGTGGTCGGAGGATATGGGGATGGCATCGTTCCTGTTGCGCGCATCCCTCCGTCTTTGTTCTGACGAACCCGTCTGGGACCCGACATCAAGAGGAGATCTGTCCCTTGGCGGCTTGTACTGGCTAGATTGGCAGAGCGCTAGGGCAGACTCAAGCCTATGAGAGGTGGCCTTTTCCTGCTGCTTCACCGCCTTGGCCACTAGGTCATACACCTGTTCCACTGCCTCAGGCGATCTATCCTGCTCTAGAAGGGTCTTGGCGATGGCGAGGTTAAGGAGTGGGGTGGGCATCACCTGCTTGCCTTCACTGTCAATGTATGGTTTGGCCTGTGCCAGCTTCGAGGGAGCCCATCCTAGGTTGCGCCATACACCAGGATCGTTGATGACGCAAGACGGAGCTTTCTTAGCCTTTTGCTACTGCAGTAAGGTCTTGTACTCGGCCTCCATTGCTCTAGCTTTCTCGGGACTTCTGCGCGTTGACCAGATCTCGATCTAGTTTAGCGCCTTGCTCTGCGATGGCTTGCGCTTCCTCCAGCAGTTGTTGGCACTTCTCATCAAGATGGGTCACGTTCCGGATATGAGCAATGGTCACTGGCTCAACGAGGAGATTGCCGTACATCACTCTTTCAGCTAGAGTAACTTGGGCTGCTGCAGACATAGATGCTGGAGGCAGCAAGTTTGCAGCGTTGTTGTTGCTTGGGCCGGTGCCGAGTTCCTGCGGCTATTGCACTATGTTAGGCGGAGGAGGCATGAATTTTGCGCAATCATCGTCAGGTCCCTTCCCCTTTTCCAGCGCCGTAGGCAGAGCTCGTCCGGGTTGATCTTCATCCATCACCGTCCCGATGGTGATGAACACCTCTCGGGACGTGACTGCATTGTTGGCTTGCTCGTCGCGCGTGTACTGCTCCTCCATCTCCTGCATGGCGGAGTCTAGCTCTTCTGGATTGAAGTCTATCTCCTCTGAATCTGCACTGAAATCAGCATAAAGCGCGTCGATGACAGAGTCGGAGGGTGCCAGGACTTCCTCGATGACGGGCAGTGGAGGTGCAATGGCCTCGATGATGACTGGAGGTGGTGGTGCTGCTGCGACGATGGCGGCGGGAGGCGTTGGCGGCGGTGGCTGAATCGGAGGGGCTCCGTCAATGAGCGCAAGCGCTATCTGAGCTGCTGCTTCGGCCTCCGCGTAGTTGTTGACGTCGTTCACCATGCCTTCAAAGGTAAGGCATCCTGACGCCTACTGTCGTCTTAGAGAATGTCGGAGAAGCGTGCCATGGTCCAGTCCTTCTACAAAGTGATACATAGCATCTTCATTGGGGTAGTGGGCCAGATCGGCTCGTATACGGAGCCACCTGGTCAGGTAATCGCGGGGGTTTTCGCCCTCTCTCTGAATGCAGCGTGCCAGATCAAAGATGGTAACCACGCCGACGAACTTGGATCTCTGCTGTCCAGACGCACGGACGAAGCCGGCGGATTTGCAGTGATCTTCCACCTTTATATCCTGCACAAGGGCGGTTTGGGTGGGCCTTGAATTTTTCTGATCTTTTCCGGCAAACTCCGAGGAGAGATGCGACATTGATCCTTCCGCGAACATATCCTGCACGTAGGCAGTCCGTGCGGGCCTTGGTGATTTCCGATCTTTACCGGCAAACTCCGAGGAGAGATCCGACATTGATCCTTCCACGAACGTATCCTGCCCGTAGGCGGTCCGTGCGGGCCTTGATGCTCCCCGACTCCTAGGGAACTAGTGCCCGAGTCAGTTTCGCCTATGAAGAGGTGGATGTCTCCGATAGGAATGATCGAGTACCGCGTAGGGTTCGTCTTCGCCGGGATCCAGAACTCGTCGGGAGGGACGATCGGAACGTTGCCGGAGAAGAGAACGCGACCGATGGCTACGGTTTCACCAATTCCCGCAAAGATCTTGGTCCTTGCCCGCTGAAGAGCCTGAAGCACCTCTTGCCCCATGGTGGGCGCCAACTGTCGTGGTATTGCCGACGAGTACGCCATGGAGGGGTACTCACAGTGCGTGTTTAGAGACGTGGGGGAAGGAGGACGGTTGACGGGTACGAGGTAACATAGCTTACCCAGGTTCAGATCCCACGACAGTGGCGGAATCCTATTCCTGCTATAAATCACTATAAGGGAAATACGCCGAGTTACAGGGATTGGTTCGATGTGCAAGGTTGTCTGAAGTTGATCTATGAACGTGCCCTAAAGGCTCCCATAGGCCCGACTTATATAGTCGCCAGGTCCTAGGGTTATAGGGAAAAGTCCTAGCCAGACAGGTTACAGAGTCCTACACCGTCTATCACTAGTCCTGTGTATCTTGCACTCCAAGGCTTCGGGTACGTTGGTGACTCCACCGTAGCCTTCCTTTATCCGGCATGGGCCTCCCTTCTGGATCCATCTAACTGGGCCGCCCAGCAGGCCATAGGCCATGCTACCGACTATTGGCCACCCGGGTTAGCCATATAAGAGACATGCTATAAGGATACCCATATAGCATATTCCCAACACATAGTTCACTAGAGGTGCTCTCCTTAGATAAACAACATGGCATGAAGGGTAAACAAATTACAGCAGGGCAATTGACAGGAACTGAGCAAGGCATAACAATGCAATACTAATCATAAAGATCCTATGAGATTAGATTCGGCAATAAAATAAGATACACAGACCACCATCCAACTGCATCTATGACTAAAAGTCCACCTTCAAGTTATCATCCGAACCCCCTCCAGTATTAAGTTGCAAGCAACAAACAACTGCTTTAAGCAAAGTGTGTAAGGTAAACAGTCCACATGTTCCATGAACAAGAGACCGTTGTTTTCTCCCTAGTGGCAACATCACATCTACAACCGAAGAGATCTCTGTCACTTCCCTTGGAATCTAGAGGCATGAACCCACTATCGAGCATAAATACCCCCTCTTGGAGTCACTAGCAACTACTCGGCCAAGATAGCTACTAACAACGGAGAGCATGCAAGATCACAAACAACACATACATGATAGAATCATAAAGACAAAACCATTAATCAAACCAACATAATAATCTCAATATCCATTGGATCCCCGCAAACACAACATGCATGATTACAAATAGATTAGATCTTGATCATGAACGGAGCTCACAAGATCTATACATGAAAGCACAAAGGAGGAGATACAACCATCTAGCTACTACATGGATCCATAGTCCAAGGTGGAACTACTCACGCATCATACTAGAGAGAAGGCCTCCGGGATAATCTCCCCTCCGGCAGGGTGCCGGGAAGAACTTCAGATCCCCCGATCTAGGGACGATGGTGGCGGCGGCTACAGACAGATTCGTGGAGATTTGATCGGATGCTTAGGTTTTCTGCATCGGGGGCTTCTTATAGGCGAAGGGGGAGGCCGAGGAGGCGGCCAGAGGGGCCACACCCCTCCCAGGCATGGGCCCACCCCTGGTCGTGCCTAGGGAGGTTTGGCTACCCTGGCACGCCTCTCCGTCTCCCCTCTGGACTTCTTGTTCCCCACGGAAAGTTATTGACTTTGGCTTTTGTCTCGTCCAATTCCGAGAATATTTCCTTACTAGCTTTTCTGGAACCAAAAACAGCAGAAAACAGGCAACTCGTACTGTGAAAACTTGTTAATAGGTTAGTACCAGAAAACATGTAAAAAGCACCTCAAAGTGTAGACAAGCAAAGCAAAGTAGATACTAAACAAGCATGGAGAATCAAAAATTATAGATATGTTTCCAACGTATCAGGCGGCCAGGGGGCCCACACCCTGCCTAGGCGCGGGCCTAGCCCTGGCCGCGCCTAGGGGGTGTGTGGCCGCACTGGCTTGCCTTTCCGTCTCCCCTCTGGACTTCGTGTTCCCCACGGAAAGTTATTGACTTTGGCTTTTGTCCCGTCCAATTCCAAGAATATTGATTTTCTGCCTTCCTAGAACCAAAAACAGAAGAAAACAGGCAACTGGCACTATGGCAACTTGTTAATAGGTTAGTTCTAGAAAAGATATAAAAACACCTCAAAGAAAGACAAAGAAAAGCAAAGTAGATACTAAACAAGCATGGAATATAAAAAATTATAGATACGTTTCCGACGTATCAAGCATACCCAAGCTTAACTCTTGCTCGTCCCCGAGTAGGTAAGTGATAAAAAGAATAATTTTTTAGGTGACATGCACCTTCACAATGAAGATCTAACCAATTGCAAGCATTGAAAGATAGGATCAAAAAACTCAAAACATGAACATGAAATATGGAATTCTAACAATAGGATATAGTAACTATGCATGGACCATGACAAGATACAAATAAAGATCATGAAAAACGTTTGTTTGTTTCACATACAAAAAACATAGCATAGTGGCAATCAGCTTGTCCCTCATAGAGTAGCAAATAGATGAATAGGACACCTTCAAAGTTCACAAGGGTGACTAGAAACAAATAGCACAAGAACAAGTAATATAACAATATGCATCAATCAATAATCTTTGGGACACTGCACATAAAACTAAGAATGACAATTATGCTATCTTAATGGTGCCTAAAGGTAGAAGGTGGAGACTCAATAGTAGTGTAAGAAAGGCCTTTTATAAAAGAAGCAGGGATTTCAAGTTTCAAAAAGAGCTTCCAAAAAATATGGTACTTGTTAGCTTTCAGCCTTCATTGCCCCTATCATAAGCATCTTGAAGTGATTAAGGTTAAAGTGAACAAACTATATAGTATATGCTTGACAAAGTATAAGTTGGAAATCTCAAGTCCCTTGAATACGAGGGCCACACCTCATGTTACTAAACTTCAGTCACCTGTAAGTTCTTGTCATTGTAAGTATTTTCATATCATAGAGAACCACCAACAGGGCACCCCTTGCACATGGTACAGGAGATTTCCCATAACCAATATGACAAGGCAAGCAGACAATGAGCATCTCAGCGATCTTTTTATTGACTATATGCATAGCTTTTTATTGTGGATGCTTCATAGATAGCTCACTATGGTGATGTTGCAAGTTTCCACCATGATTAGGCATGGCTTAGGCTAGCGGCTCAGGCGTTTCTCTAACACAAAATACATACTCCATGGACTTACAAGCTCCCTCTTTATTTCACACCGGTGACATCCATAGACAAAAGAGCATGATATCAACTGAGTACAAAGTACAAGTGCAATATTGAAAACGTTCCCCATGACAGCATGGTTCTGCTAATTCCAACGTATAAGTGCAAGCATATACAACATAGGCGACACAATGGTTCAAGTTTACTAGGGGCAAAGAATATAAAGTGTGCCATCAAGTTTGTGAGGGCTTTAATCACTAAGTTTTCACATGACAAAATAGTTTTTAATTGGAAGATAGCTGAAAAAAAGAATATACTTGGAATGGTGTAACACACCATGCATAGGAGTTTATAGTGGACAATTTGGGGAAAAATTGGTTTCTTGGGAGTTGGAAGCATGAGTAGAGGTTACTCATATAAGTGGAGGCTAGCAAAAGACTGGGAGCAACCAAATAAGAGAGCAATAGTGGCCATAATCATGCAGAGCGACAAAACATTACTAACCAAAGCATAGAGTGGTACTACAAGTCAAGGACTAAATGATCATAGATTCTATGGTGACTTATTCATAGTCATAACATGGTGTGAGCATGTGCCAAGTCAACCCAAACAAACCTCAAAGGAGAAAACCGCAATACTATGCGTTTGCATGCTAAAACAACGCATAATTTCTTCAAGGCACATTAAGTAATCCCAATGACCTCTAGCAAGCCATGCTACATCAATAATTACTAAGCATAAAGTCAAAACAACACCTAGCATGGCATGATAAAGTCTAATTCACAGTCAATGCAAGCTCCTCTTGCACTTTCAAGCAGGAACTTTCTATTCCTTTCCAACACCAAGCAACTTATTTGCAACAAAACACAGCGAGAACGGGGGTCCAAACTACTTTATTCAAGCAAACTAAACAACCTAAGAAAAGCAAACGAAAACTAAGACGCTCCAAGAACAAGACAACTGTGCATGAAATAATAAAAACGAAGTGTCTAGACAGACCTGAGCTTTTTATTGATAAAGAAGGGGATGCCTTGGGCATCCACAAGCTTTGACGCTTGTACGTATTGGATATTTCTTGGGGTGACACCATGATGTCATCCCCAAGATTGAGCTTTTGTCCATTCTTCATCACATTGCATCATTCTCTCTCTACACCTGAATTTTTTCCTTCATACAAAACTTCACACAATCTTCATTAGCAACATTAGTGTATTCAAAAGATATTAGACCTCTGGCAAAGCTTTAGAACAGCAAGACTTTTCACTAAAAACACAAGCTACTTTAGTAACTCCTTCAAAAAGATCAATTCCCCAAAAGAGAACTCAAAAAGGAATCAATAAGAAGCAAATGCAAATAATGGCAGAAATCTGTCAAAACAGACCAGCAGGCGGAAACATATTTTTCGAAAATCTTCTGTTGCTCAAATCAAAAAGTGTTGAACTAACTAAAGTTAGATAACATACTGGGGGATTTATTTGTAAATTTTCAGGTCAATCCTAGTTACATAGAATCCTCCCGAATTTTTATGGTGGAGGACAGAAATCTGTTTCAGAACAGCAACTTCCCAAATCTTACTTCCCTCTCTTAGAGGTTATTCTTGGCACAAAAATCAAACAAAAAGGATAAGGAGAGGTCATTACTGAAGTAATAACTTCCAAGACTTAAGGAAACTCTTGGGTTATCTCCCAACAAGTACTTTTCTTTAACGCCTTTAAGTTAGGCACAAGAAGCAAGAAGAATCAAGTATTTTCAAATGAGGAAGCATTAACATCAAACCTTGTTTTGAAAGGAGGAGCAAAAAGAAACTTCTCTCTCCTCATAGGGAAGTCTTCAATACCTTTCTTGAATGGAAAATGATATTTGATGGTGCCTTCTTTCATATCAATGATGGCACCAACTGTTCTAAGAAAAGGTCTCCCCAAAGTAATAGGACAAGAAGCATTGTATTCAACATCCAAAACATAGAAATCCACAGGGACATATGCATTGTTAACCATAATGAGAACATCATTAACACTCCCCATGAGTTTCTTCTTAGCATTATCATTAAGTGGGACATCCAGATAATAATCTTCCAAAGGTGGCAAATCAAGCATTTCATAAATTTTTCTAGGCATAATAGAGACACTAGAACCTTGCATGTCGCCAAAACTCTTCCTTATCTACCTATCCTCCTGCTGTGACAGAACCTTCGCCCCCCATCCCAAAAATAATTCTGCCACGGCAGAAATCGCCCCCAAAATTTTGTTGCGGCAGAAACCGGTATCGGCTGCCACGGTAGCCGAATTTGTAAAATGCTACCGCGGCAGAGAACGTCTAGTCCTGGCTCGTTCTACGAACCGGGACTAAATGTCCTCCGCACCCCTCTCCCCTGCATGACCACGTGCAGAGACTTTAGTCCCTCTAGTCCCTATTCCGTAATTCCTTTTGCAAAACCGGGACTAAAGCCTGTTTGAAACCGAAACTAGAGTGTCGTTCTCCACTAGTGATACGTATCCTATCCACATTACAACAAGTCCGAGCCAAACCCAACTCCTACAAAATAGTCGACACAAACTCAACAAATATAATTTACAACTATACAAAGTCAATATCTCTTACGGAGAACAATTTATTAGATTTCTAGCTCATACAATGATACTTATTAACAAGAAATTTGCACTCAGGCTTAAAAAAAGAGACACCATATACATCATATTTAAGACTGGAACATGAGAAATTTTGTTATCTTGGTTTTTAGTTGACATTGTTTTTTTGTTATCCAAAAATTGAGATAGTAGCCTTACACACAACAATGGAGGGGTTACAACTTACAAGATGTTAGATTGAATGTAAGTATGCAGACTGTGCACGTCATCCACCAATGATATTGTCAAAGCAATAGAAATTACATTGTGTTTAAAATTTTATAAATATTAACATAAGGCTGAGAATCTAAAATCTACCTCTATTATAATATTAACAGATGATTCCATTTCCCACCTAAGAATTGGGTTATTACACTTTTTACCCCTTATACAAATCTTACCACTTTTTACCCCCAACTTTCAATTTTTGTGCCAAATTTTACCCATGTAGCAAACTATTTCAGTTTTAAATTTTAGGGCCCACTTTTCTAAGGATGTCATGTCTATGGGGCACTGCAACATCATAAAAAACTGAGCATTACATGCCTAGTTGGCGGTGCCACACCATAAAAAAGGTAGACTCAAAAATTCAAAAGGTAGAAATATTTATGATGATATGGAGATCTGTATGCTATGGTAAGATTTTATTTCTTTAACATTTATGATGATATTGAAATCCTATGATGAACTCCAAAACAGTTGCATGCCCCCGATTACAAGATTGCTCCAAAACAGTTGCATGATGGACATAGATTTGCTAACATGGTGGCTACCTCCACACACAGTCTGGATGGTTGGATATGGTGAGCATGGTGGTTCCTCGATCTCCATGCATCGAAGGGAGTGCACAACACCCCTCACGGTGCATGTTGTGATTGAAAGTTGAAAACTGTTTTTGTCGATGGAATGTGTGGTGATTGAAAGTGGCAAACTATTGGTGATTGAAAGTGGCAAACTTCTTCTGTGGATATAATGTGTGGTGATTGAAAGTGGCAAACTGTGTTTTATGGGATGTGTGGTGATTGAAAGTGGCAAACTGTTTTTTTGGATGGAATGTGACGTTGTTCGTACTAGGATTTTGTTCTCTCGAGTCCATCTCATGTGTTCTCTATGGATGATCTAATCACTAGTAGAAAACAGGCCATCCGTTCGCGCCCCCTCAGAGCATTAGTCCCGGTTGCGCCACGAACCGGGACTAATGCTAGCAGCACGCTGCCCCGCTCGAAGGCACGGGGCCCGGAGGCATGCGTCCCGGTTGGTAAGGGAGCATAGGTCCCGGTTTGTAACACAAACCGGGACTAAAGGTTGGGCATCAGCCACGTGGCGTGGTACACACCTGTAGTCCCGGTTTGTGTTACAAACCGGGACGTATGCTCCCGCCCTCTATAAATACAACGCCCCAGCCTTTGCCTCCACTCTGTTTTTTCTCTTGGTGGAAGGTGTGAGGGGTGTGCTAGTTTTTTCCCCTATGCATGCATTCAAGGTGTTTGATGAAATGTTTGAGTGAATAATCATGTTCAATTTATCATAGAACAAAAATATAGAAGGTGTCCGAGACGCACTTGAGCTTTCTCCTCTTTATTTCCCTCGATCGAGGTTAGCAATCTTATCTTTTCTCTGTCATTGATACAATGCATGTGTCGATGTGAATTGGTCATTTCACTATTTATGATGTCCTGTTTTTTGATAAACTTACTTATATGATGCAGATGAACGGTCGTGAATGGATGTACGGTGACCGGCGCGTAGCCGGGTATATGAAAGGCGTGGATAAATTTATCGATGTAGCTACGACAAACAAAAGAATGGTTTTATACATTGTCCATGTGTTCAATGTTGGAACAACAAGGAGTACTCTTCCTCGAAAATCATTCGCGGCCACCTAATTATGAAAGGTTCATGCCCAACTATAATTGCTGGACCAAGCACGGGGAAAGAGGGGTTATGATGGAAGATGGTGAAGAAGAAGATGATGATAACAACTATCATCATATGTTTCCTGAATACAGTGATACTGCAATGGAAGACAATGGAGAGGAAGGAGGTGAAGAACGGGCATCAGATGAGCCGGCTGATGAACTTGGTAGGGTCATTTCTGATGCAAAGCGAGACCGTGAAACAGAAAATGAGAAGTTGAAGTTAGAGGGCATGTTAGAAGATCACAAGATATTGTTGTACCCAAATTGTGACTATGGCAGCACAAAGCTCGGTACCACACTGGAATTGTTGTGATGGAAGGCAGAGTGTGGTCTAACTGACTCCTCATTTGAAAAGATGCTGAAAATAATGAAGACAAAGTTTCCAAAACATAACGAACTTCCCGAGAGTATCTACGAAGCAAAGAAGACTCTTTGTCCTCTAGGATTAGATGTGCAAAAGATACATGCATGCATTAATGACTGCATCCTCTACCGCGGTAAGGAGTATGAGAATTTAGATAAATTCCCGGTATGCAATGCATTGCGGTATAAAATCAGACAAGATGACCCTGGTGATGTTGAGGGAGAGCCCCTCCAGAAGAGGGTTCCTGCTAAGTTTATGTGGTATGCTCCTATAATACCAAGGTTGAAATGCATGTTCAGAAACAAAGAGCATGTCAGGTTGTTGCGATGGCACAAAGAAGACCGTAAGAAAGACGGGAAGTTGAGACACCTCACGATGGGTCACAGTGGAGAAAAATCGAGAGAGACTTCCCAGACTTTGCAGGTGACGCAAGGAACTTATGGTTTGGTCTAAGTACGGATGGCATGAATCCTTTTGGGGAGCAGATCTGCAGTCACATCACCTGGCCCGTGACTCTATGTATCTACAACCTGCCTCCTTGGTTGTGCATGAAGCGTAAGTTCATTATGATGTCAGTGCTCATCCAAGGCCCGAAGCAACCAGGCAACGACATTGATGTGTACCTTAGGCCATTAGTTGAAGAACTCTTACAGTTGTGGGGCAAACCAGGTGTACGTGCGTGGGATGAGAACAAACAGGAGCCATTTGATCTACGAGGTTTGTTATTCGTAACCATCAATGATTGGCCTGCTCTTAGTAACCTTTCAGGACAGACAAACAAGGGATATAAGGCATGCACACACTGTTTAGATAAGACTGAAGGTACATATTTGCATAAATGCAAGAAGGTTGTGTACCTGGCGAATCGACGATTTCTTCCGACCAATCATCCTGTAAGAAAGAAAGGCAAGCATTTCAAAGGTGAGGCAGATCACCGGAAGAAACCTGAACTCCCTGTTGGTGATGATGTATTTGGTATGGTCAAGGACATAAAAGTAATCTTTGGAAAGGGTCCCGACGGTCAATCAGTTCCAAACAATGTCGCTACAGGACACGCACCCATGTGGAAGAAGAAATCTATATTTTGGGAGCTGCCATATTGGAAAGTCCTGCATGTCCGCTCTTCAATCGACGTGATGCACGTGACGAAGAATCTTTGCGTGAACCTGCTAGGATTCCTAGGCGTGTATGGGAAGACAAAAGATACACCAGAAGCACGGGAGGACCAACAAATTATGAAAGACCCAAAGAACATGCATACATAGAACAAGACAGATAAAGGGCGTCACTTAAGTCGTGCCAGCTATGCTCTTACCAAAGCAGAGAAGGAAATCTTTTTTGAAGTCCTTTATAGTATCAAGGTGCCGTCGGGCTTCTCATCTAATATAAAGGGGATAAGAAATATGGCAGAGAAAAATTTCCAAAACCTGAAGTCTCATGACTGTCACGTGATTATGACGTAGTTGCTTCCGATTGCATTGAGGGGCTTCTACCGGAAAATGTTCGAGTACCCATTGTGAAGCTGTGTGCATTCCTCAATGCAATATCTCAGAAGGTAATCAATCCAGATATTCTGCCAAGGTTACAGAAGGATGTGGTACAATGTCTTGTTAGTTTTGAATTGGTGTTCCCACCATACTTCTTCAATATTATGACGCATCTCCTGGTTCACCTAGTGGAAGAGATTGCCATTCTCGGTCCGGTATTTCTGCACAATATGTTCCCCTTTGAGAGGTTCATGGGAGTCTTAAATAAATATGTTCATAATCGTGCTAGACCAGAAGGAAGCATCTCCAAGGGATATGGAACAGAGGAGGTCATTGAGTTTTGTGTTGACTTTATTCCTGACCTTAATCTGATTGGTGTTTCTGACTCGCGGCATGAGGGAAGACTAAGTGGAAAAGGCACGTTGGGAAAGAAAGCAATGATATGTAGGGAAGGGGATTCTTTCACTAAAGCACACTACACAATTCTACATAATTCCACCTTGGCATCTCCGTATATCGAGGAACACAAGAATATTGTACGCTCCAAAAACCCGGGGAAGCCCGAATCATGGATTACAGATGAACACATGAAGTCTTTCGATGGTTGGATGTGGACACATCTCTTGAATGACACCACTGTTGGAGATCAGCTATACTTGTTGGCCGCGTCACCATCTTCTACTATATTAAATTTCCAAGGGTACGAAATAAATGGGAATACATTCTACACGATCGCCCAAGATAAAAAGAGCACCAACCAAAATAGTGGTGTCCGCTTTGATGCAATAGACGAGAATGGACAAAAGGACACATATTATGGTTACATAGAGGAGATATGGGAACTAGACTATGGAGTCTCTTTTAAGGTCCCTTTGTTTCGCTGCAAATGGGTCAATCTGAATGGGGAAGGGGTAAAGATAGACCAGTTGTACTGAATGACAACAGTGGATCTCAACAATCTTGGTTATAGAGATGAACCATTCGTCCTAGCACATGATGTGTCTCAGGTTTTCTATGTGAAGGACATGTCCTCCAGACCAAAAAAAGAAAAAATATGCAAACGAATACATCATATGATGAGCCAAAGCGTCACATAGTTCTTTCAGGGAAAAGAAACATCGTGGGAATCGAGGACAAGACAGACATGTCAGAAGATTATAATAAGTTTGATGAAATTCCGCCTTCACGGAAAACTGACCCAAGCATTCCGTTAAGTAAAGAAGATGCTCCATGGTTACGTCTGAAGCGATCATAAGGAAGGACATATGCCAAGAAGTTCATGCTCATATTATGTAACTCTAGTTCATGTCTTTCGCGGTTTTTGGCTTGACCGGGACTATATATAGGGGGGCCTTTTGTCCCAGTTTTGTAGTCTCAGTTTTTAATATTAATAAATGTCTTGAGTGTTAGTCCTATTTTCTGGCTGGACCGGGACTATGAAGAAGTTGTCCCGATTCGTACTTACCATTAAGATCTGATCTACAAACGCGCGCGGTCACATATTAGGGAGTGCCTCTATGACCAGTTTCTTGGAGATGCCAGAGGACTAGGATCCGGCGGCATCTCCCTGAAACTGGTCGTAGTGGTGTCCCTTCTCTCGAAAACCATCTTGCAGCTTGTAACTTCTCTAACTAGATCAATACACCTGGGAGCTAACTAATTTCACATATTAGGGAGTGCCTCTATGACCAGTTTCTCGGAGATGCCGGAGGATCGATCCCGGCATCTCCTAAACTAGCCGTAGTGGTGTCCCTGCTCTCGAAAACCATCTTGCAGCTTGTAACTTCTCTAACTAGATCAATACGCCTGGGAGCTAACTAATTTCACATATTAGGGAGTGCCTCTATGACCAGTTTCTCGGAGATGCCGGAGGACTGGGCTCCGTCGGCATCTCCCTGAAACTGGCCGTAGTGGTGTCCCTGCTCTCGAAAACCATCTTGGAGATGCCTCAAACTGGCTGGAGGACTGGACTCACAAGGATGCCTATTTATAGTACAAGCAGCTCGGCATAGTGTCGACACTTACGAAATAATGTCGACACTCACCCCTATTATTAGTGCTGACTCGTGTTTTGTCCCGGTTGGTGTCTCCAACCGGGACTAAAGGTTCATATTTAGTCCCGGTTGGTGACACCATCCGGGACAAGGTACACGCCGCACGACATAATGTCGACACTCACCCCTATCATTAGTGCTGCCTGGCCCAGCCTGCCGAAATCCCTCCAACCGGGACTAAAGATGAACCTTTAGTATATTGAAAATCCGAACAATGAAAATCCTTCGCGTGGTGTCATATTATGTGACATAGTTGAAAGGAAAAATACCAGACTTGGTATATTGATCATGTCTCGAAAAAACCTTCACAAAATGACCTATCATGTTCGAGGTTTCATGGCTTTCGGTCCAAATGACCGATGTTATGTGCTGAATCACGGCATAGTTTGTGATGATGTGCCCATATTATGCATGCGTGTGGACATTGGAATGGAGAATAATGTTGCGGGAGGAAGTTTTCCTTTTTGTCGCACGGAAAAGACCTTTTCCATTTTCCGAGCGCAAAAAACGGGTCGTTTTGTGAAGTAACCACCAAAATGCTGTTTCAGAATGCTACCGTCCCATTTTCCTAAAATACTAGACCACCTTACATGGACTATCTCCTAACCGGGACATCTCAAACCTTTTCGTCCATCCCGGGTAAAAAGGACAAATGTCTGCCGAATCGGTAGGAAGTGGGTCCGGTTTGTACTACAGGTACATGATCTATCGCCCGTGATTTTTTGAAAAAATCATTTTTAAACTCGCAATATGTGGTTTCTTCAGAGATCCAATGCAATATCTAACGATGCTCGTCCCATATCTTCATGGACGCCGGTTCGACCATAGTTCGAAATTCAGAAAATTCAAAACGGGCATAATAAATTCAAAAAAAATCTGAACAATAAAAATCCTTCGCGTGGTGTCATATTATGTGACATAGTTGAAAGGAAAAATACCAGACTTGGTATATTGATCATGTCTCGAAAAAACCTTCACAAAATGACCTATCATGTTCGAGGTTTCATGGCTTTCGGTCCAAATGACCGATGTTATGTGCTGAATCACGGCATGGTTTGTGATGTTGTGCCCATATTATGCATGCATGTGGACATTAGTATGGAGAACAATGTTGCAGGAGGAAGTTTTCCTTTTTGTCGCACGGAAAAGCCCTTTTCCATTTTCCAAGCGCAAAAAACGGGTCGTTTTGTGAAGTAACCACCAAAATGCTGTTTCAGAATGCTACCGTCCCATTTTCCTAAAATACTAGACCACCTTACATGGACTATCTCCCAACCGGGACATCTCAAACCTTTTCGTCCATCCCGGGTAAAAAGAACAAATGTCTGCCAAATCGGCAGGAAGTGGGTCCGGTTTGTACTACAGGTACATGATCTATCGCCCGTGATTTTTTGAAAAAATCATTTTTAGACTCGCAATATATGGTTTCTTCAGAGATCCAATGCAATTTCTAACGATGCTCGTCCCCTATCTTCATGCACGCCGGTTCGACCATAGTTAGAAATTCAGAAAATTCAAAACGGGCATAATAAATTCAAAAAAAATATGAACAATGAAAATCCTTCCCGTGGTGTCATATTATGTGACATAGTTGAAAGGAAAAATACCAGACTTGGTATATTGATCATGTCTTGAAAAAACCTTCACAAAATGACCTATCATGTTCGAGGTTTCATGGATTTTGGTCCAAATGATCGATGTTATGTGCTGAATCACGGCATGGTTTGTGATGCTATGCCCATATTATGCATGCATGTGGACATTGGTATGGAGAACAATGTTGCAGGAGGAAGTTTTCCTTTTTGTCGCACGGAAAAGCCCTTTTCCATTTTCCGAGCGCAAAAAAGGGGTCATTTTGTGAAGTAACCACCAAAATGCCGTTTCAGAATGCTACCGTCCCATTTTCCTAAAATACTATGCCAACTTACATGGACTATCTCCCAACCGGGACATCTCAAACCTTTTCGTCCATCCCGGGTAAAAAGGACAAATGTCTGCCGAATCGGCATGAAGTGGGTCCGGTTTGTACTACAGGTACATGATCTATCGCCCATTATTTTTTGAAAAAATCATTTTTAGACTCGCAATATGTGGTTTCTTCAGAGATCCAATGCAAGTTATAAATGATCCATTATTCTTCCCGCCATTTTTCCTCCCGCCATTTTTTCCCGGCATTTCTCCCGCCATTTCTTCCCGCCAGTTTTTCCTTTCAGTTATATTCCTGCCATTTCTCACTATATATGTAGGGTTGGCCTCCATTGTCATTCCACATCTCTAGACTCATATCTACAACCTCATCACTCTTTCCCATGACTTCCACTTTAGCACTAACTCCCAGGGAGGCGGAGGCGCTTTGCGCCTCGAACTACCCCTACCCGCCGGGCTACTGTGTCCCCGTCGGCTGGATCTTTGGCACCGAGGCGTGCAGTTCCTCCTGTCCCTCTAGGTGTGGCGCATCGGATGGCCATCACGAACCACTACTACTTCGAGCTCACGCCGGAGCAACGGAGGAATCCCAGATGGCATCCCGACTATTTCCTGACTTGGGAAGCCTTCTTCGTGGATTGGCGTGAGAGGGCGCTTGCCAGGCACGAGGAGGATGGCCCACCTCCTCTGAACTTCAACGAGGCCGGTCGTCGGTTGTGGTGGCGCGGTCGGACTCTCCAGAGCATCATGGCCTATGACACGGCCGCCGACTCTAGCCCCCGCCTGCGCTACCCTCAAGTCCAGCCCACTCGTACTCAGCCTTCAAGGTTCAACTACGGCGACCCCGATGATGACAGCGACGACGGCCGTGGCGAGTACGACGACTATAGTGGCGAGTATTACAGGTGTAGGCAGGAGCATGACTGAATCACTCCAACATTGCAAAACAAGTTCGGCCGATTGTGGCTTAATCTGGCCATGTATCTTAATTTTAGTTCTTCTATGTAACTTTGTGTTAGTTGCGTTATGTACTTTAATTCCAGTTCTATCCTAATAAATTTTTCTTTCCGCCCATTATTTCCCGTCCTTTTTTTCCTGCCCATTAATATATAAAAAATATAAGTTAATTCAAATCCAAATTAAAACATAGAAAATGGTTTTGAATTATTTATTCAACTCCAGACACTTTTTATGTTTAAAGTTTTTCTAAATTCCAAATTAATATTCAAAAAATATAAGTTAATTCATTCTTAATTTTAAATGGTTCATAGTTTAAATGGTTACATTAATTATTTTTAAAAACATGAAATGTTTTTGAATTAGTTATTCAAATTCAAAGACTTTTTATGTTTAAAATTTTTCTAAATTCCAAATAAATATTCAAAAAATATAAGTTAACTAATTTTTAATTTTAAATGGTTCATAGTTTAAATGGTTACATGAATTATTTTTTAAAAATAGAAAATGGTTTTGAATTATTTATTCAAATCCAGACACTTTTTATGTTTAAAGTTTTTCTAAATTCCAAATTAATATTCAAAAAATATAAGTTAATTCATTTTTAGTTTTAAATGGTTCATAGTTTAAATAGTTACATTAATTATTTTTAAAAACAGAAAATGGTTTTGAATTAGTTATTCAAATTCAAACACTTTTATGTTTAAAGTTTTTCTAAACTCCAAATTAATATTCAAAAAATATAAGTTGATTCATTTTTAATTTTAAATGGTTCATATTTTAAATGGTTACATTAATTATTTTTTAACAATAGAAAATGGTTTTGAATTAGTTATTCAAATTTAAACACTTTTTATGTTTATAGTTTTTCTAAATTCCAAATTAATATTCAAAAAATATAAGTTAATTCATTTTTAATTTTTAATGGTTCATAGTTTAAATGGTTACATTAATTATTTTTAAAAACAGAAAATGGTTTTGAATTAGTTATTCAAATTCAAACACTTTCTATGTTTAAAGTTTTTATAAATTCCAAAGTAATTATCATTTTAAAAACATTACAAATTTAAACCCCAAAATAAAAAATAAGGCGGGAATAGAGAGAAAATTCCTGAATTTTTTTGAAAACAGGGTTATATGTCCCGGTTGGAGCCACCAACCAGGACTAAAGACCCTGCGCGCGCCAACCCTTGGTCTGCTGAAAAAGTTGGACTATACGTCCCGGTTGGTGGCTCCAACCGGGACGTATGACCCTTTAGTCCAGGTTGGAGCCACCAACCGGGACTAAAGGTCCTTTGGTTATAACTGACGCGCCTCCTCTTCTTCTTCCCCATCTCACTTCTCTGCTTCTCACCGACGCGCGCACAGGAACCGCCCCCGACGCCGGCAGGCTGCCCGAGCTCGCCGCCGCCCGCGCGTTCCGTCCGCCACCACCGCCGCCTCCGTCCGTGCGCGCCCCAGCTACTCCCCCCCCCCCCCGCCCGCCGCCGCCGCCGCTCGAGCTCGATGGAGGCGATGCTCCGGTGACCAAGAAGGAGCGGCGCCGCCACTATCTTTCTCCCTGCATCGCCCTCTCTCTAAATCGATGTGAGCCTCTGCACCTCCCAGTGCCCTCCGTTTGCCTGCTTGCTTGTTGTAGCCGCCACGCGTCGTGTCCCTGCAAGCACCGCCGCCGCTGCCCGCCGTGCGCCCAGCTCCGGTGACCTTCTTCGAGCGGCGCTGCCACTTTATTGCTTACCTCGATGTGCTTCTTCGATCGCGCTGCCCCGTCGCGCCGCACGCCTCACATCGCCGTTGCCGGTGACCACCCGACGGTGGCCGCCGAGATGATGTCACCCCGGCGTCACGCTGACGTGGCCCACGGGCCCGCTGACCTTTGACCACCACGGTGGATTGCTGATGTGGCCTAGCGCCCAGCAGTCAGTCATAGTGGCTAGGTTCTGTCTCGGTAAAAATAAACCCAACCCTTTGCTAATGTCATATTGACACAGTAATTCAATTTTAAATGATTTAATAATTCCAGAAATTGATATAAGTCATAAAAATACAAGTAATATATCAAAATGTTTAGAAAAATGAGAACTACCTATTTAAGCTATAATCATGCATTGTTCAACAACTTTCAATACAAGTTTAATTAGAACAATTCAACCCCTCTCATATACATCCGGAGTTTCCCCGAGTTAGGGTTTTCACCCCTCGGAACCCCAATTAATTGTAGAGCATGCTTTAGGGTTACATTTCAATGCAATTCAACTTGTCATATCATCATACTTGCTTGAGCATTGCATCGATGCCATGTGTTGATTGTTTCCCTTTCTTTCCGGTGTTTGGTTCTTCCCGGTAGAATACGATATCAAGATCGAGATCAAAGACAGAGATCAACACCGTTGAAGCTCGAAGACAAATACTTGACCAACTGTAATCTATTCCGGCAAAAAGTTGGAAGACCATGAGAGGTTCCGGATCGAAGATATCGCTGAAGACGGCAAACCGATGGCTCCCGAAGTTGTCGCAATCAAATTTGTGGCACAATGCGGAGTAATCGTTAGGGACTTAATCCCGATCACCATTCAAAATTGGAATAGGCCCGCTGATGCGGAAGAATAGGGAACATGTTTGTTTGTCCCTAACAAGGCCAAAGATTTACTATGGAAGAGGCTCATGGTTAATTTCAAACTACCGAAGATGGAGCTGGATCCAAATGCAGAGGATCCAGTTGAGGACGCCTTAGAACATGGGAGAGCCATGGAGGCTAAGGTCAGGGAGTGGGCTATGAAGAAGATGGCCTAGTGTTGCACCAACTGGAAGAAAAGATTGCACCTTGACTATGTCGTGAAAGAGAAGACTCCGGATTTCAATAAGATTCAGTTTGAGAAGATAAAACCATTCTGGGCTGAGTTTGTAAAGTACAAGACATCAGAAAAGGCTAAGAAAATGTCTGCAACGAATAAGCTAAATGATGCTAACAAGAAGTATCACCATACTATGGGGCAAGGTGGCTACAGGGCTGGCATTCCTAAGTGGGAGAAACTTGAGAATGAACTGCGTGCTAAAAAGATCACCCAGAGATGCATTTATTGGGTAGAACGTGCAAGGAATTGGTTTTACGGGCATGGGGGCACGTTGGACTCAGAAGGGATGTTTATATATAACATATGACATAAAGAAGACCCCTTGCCAATCGAGAGGGTGAGAAAAGCAGTAAAGGCTGTTAAAGATGGGGACTTCATTCCCGATAGAGAGAATGATGAGCTCACACTTGCCCTTGGAAATAAGGAACATGATGGACGAACACGAGGCACAAGAGGCTCCCAACCATGGAGGACTGGGTTTCCCGAAGAGAGGAAGAAATATCCTGATAGAAGCCGTCAGAGGAGAAAGGACAGGGCGGAAGTTGAAGCAGATATTCAGAAAGAGAGAATGCGTATAATTGAAGAACAAATAAAGCAACAACAAGATGAAATTAACGCACTTAAATAGCAAAGTACTACCGGCCCATCTCAGCAGCACACTACATTCGATGCTACCGGCCTATCGAATAATCGAAAAAGCAGTGTGGCTTCCACCGAGGTCCCGGGTGATGACAATGGCGATGACGATGGTGCACCGACGATGGCTCATGTTGGCTACCCAGTGGATGATATCACAGAGATGACACACTGCGAGCTACATGTCAAAGTTGTGAACATATCAATGAAGGTGGCGGTCAGCTATGCCTTACCAATTGGACCCACACCAACTTAGCACTGTCGTCCGGTTCCAGAGGGCTACGCTATTGTCGGGGTGGATGAAACTATGCCCACCTTTGAAGTTTTGGATCTTCACTACCCTGCAGGTGAAGGGGATGTGACTGTACTGGGAGACGCAACAAACGTCACCATTCTATGGCCGAAGGAATGTATCGTGCTTCGAAATCACACGCCAAGGCCATCTTTGCTGCCACCTCACCCGTCTCCAGCGATGTCGTCGCCGCCGCCGCCTCACCCGTCTCCAGCGAGGTCGTCGCCGCCGCCGCAGCCGTCTTCGTCGCCTCACCCGGCTCCGTCGCCTCACCAATCTCCGGCGCAGCCATCGCCGCGGGAGCCATCGCCGGCGCCTCAGGATAAAAAACGTAAGCGTACCGCTACTCTGCGTCGTGGTAAGAGATCGCCGAAACATAAACAAGAGCCTCTTCCAAAAGTACCAAAGGTTCCTCCTAAGAGAGCTTATGACTGTACTGAAGAGGAGACTGCGGCGATCGTTGATGCGGAAACAACAACATTTTTCGCTAAGCTGAGGCGGCCGAAAGAGCCAGAGTTCCCCAGCACCAAAGAAGAAAAAGCCAAAGTGTTACATGCGGCATCAGACTATGAGCCAAAGCTGTCATCAGACTATGAGCATTCTATTCTCAAGTCACATGCGGCACAAAAAGCCTCGAAGAGCAGTACTGATGCAAGCGAGAAATCTGTTGCCCAGCTCGGAGAACAAGCAAAACAGTCTTGCGCCCCTCTCAAGGTGATTTCCCAAACCAATGTGGGGTCGAGCAAATATCGGGTCAAGAGCGGTATGATCCGTAGGTAGTTACTGTACGGAGAAGTCTGCTGCTCAAGGTATGAGTATTGCCCAGTACTTATCCCAGTTAGAGTACTTCCCCGTGAGTGAAGTAGCATACAAATACCAATACGGCAAACCTCTCTTCAAACCTGAGGAGGTAAATAATCTTCCAACAAAAATGCGAAGATTGCATAACTGGTACATGCATGCCACAAAGGCCGGGGCTAACTGGATAGTGCTGAGGGTTACAAAAAAGCATCATGGGAAAGAAAAGGATGACATGATATCTATTGAATTTGATGAACTATTTCAATTATTCAATCAAGACGCCTTGAACAAATCGATCATCAGTGCCTATTGTCTGTAAGTACTAATTCTGTAATTAATTTAGTCTCCAGCTATCTCACCTTGTTTATTGCATGTATATAATCATACTGTAATATGCAGAATGAAGATTCTCGAATGCAGCAGAGGACAAATCTATAACATTGGCTTCATTGACCCATATTGGGTTCATGAAGCTAATCTCAAAACAAGCCCCCAGGATACGGAGGATAATATAGTACATGCGTTAAGGTTTCAAGAAACCAGAAGGGAAATACTTTTTCCTTACAACTTCGAGTGAGTGTTATTGTCTTCTATACACTTTATATTTCGCTTACTCGATGTTAAGTATATAATTGATTAGTTATGCATTCGCAACTTCTACTATATTCTATTAATCATTCAACTTGACAAAGGGCGTGTACTAGTCATGGACTCAAAACATAAACCCCTTGAGCAGTGGAAGGACATGCAGATGCTTCTCCAGCGGTAATTCTAATCATTACGACACTATATTGGCAACGTTCATGAATTTTATGATATCAAGTAATTAATAACTTATTTTATTTGTTTTCTTAGCCGGGCAGCGCTTGGAAACGGTTCACCAACAAGGCTAGGGGTGTTTGGAAAGCGGAGCTTACATTTGAAGCACTAGATGTAAGCACCACTAGCTATATCCACGCATCTCTTTGATTCTAGTTTTGATACAGTTATTATCATGCTTGATTATTATTTTGATTGAACTATGTTCTCGTAAATTGCCTGACACAGGGACCAGGTAACAATCTATGTGGATACTATGTTTGCGAGTTCATCCGACAGACGTGCGATGAGAAGGGCAGAAATTTAGAGCAACTCCACGTAGGTAAACAATTTCTATAGTTTTTAATTACAATCAAATTGTGTTTAGTTTCATTCATATAGGCTGACTCCTTTTTAAAATCAGATCGAACGTCTACGGGACGGTCTTCTGCCAAAGGATTGCGTACGAGCAATTCAGGAGGAATTGGCGGGATTCTTGGATGCAGAAGTCCTAAACCCAAAAGGGGAATACTATTCGGCTGTGTATAGACAATAGGGATTGTTAAGAGCAACTTTTGTATGTAGTGCATGAACTCGATCCGTGTATCGAATGTAATATTGTCATGATGATCTTGTGTAATATAATGGTTCCTTCATTAATGAGTGCAAAACACTAAATAAACAATAAAACAACCTAATGAATTCTTTGCCGCGGCACAAAAAGTGGCGAAAATGCTGTCGCGACAACAAAATGCGCCAAAATGAATTCTCTGCCGCGGCAGAGAAATGTGCCAAATCTCTGCCACGGCAGAAGGTTATTTGTCCTGGTTCGTACACGAACCGGGACGGTTGCTCCACCCCCTAGCCCTCTGACGCCGCCACGTGTAACCCCATTTATCCCGGTTGGTGGGGCAACCGGGACTAAAGGTTGGGGTTTTAGTCCCGATTGCCCCGTCCCGGTTGGGTAACCGGGACTAATGCCCCTTACCAACCGGGACCAATGGGGCGTTTTGCACTAGTGAATAGCTGGATGCATGTGCGCAGGTAGTCGCCATGTTATACCATTATTTTTGATATATATATTTTCATGAGTTATCTTGTTTCAATTTTTATATAGTTTCATTTCATATGTTTGTTAGTAGTTGACTATACTAGCTTTGTTTTACATGTATGCAACAGCAATATAGCCTTGTTTTATTTAGTTATTTTTTAGATAAAATGTTTTATTTAGGTATTGGTGCTTCTTACTTGATTCTTCTTCAAACATGCATGTTGGGGCAAAAGTTACGTATAGCATGGTGTATACCGTGTGTACCATCAAAGAATAAGGCTTCTGTTGATTAAAAACATGTCTAAAATTAGGTTGCGGTAGTGTTTCCGTAAGAGTGGTTCTTGGTACTCTTGTTGAACGATACCTTAGATCGTTCTCCATGGTATTATTTATTTTCAAAAACTTTGGATATGTAAAAATACGGTACAAATTTGTTACTCCACCACTACTGGAGAACGGGGCACTAGTCTCGATCCTAGAGGGCCTCTAGTCCCGGATTGCCAGCCGAGACTACGGAAACGGGACTAGAGGTTCCAGTCTTTAGTCCCGGTCTAGTTACAGACCGGAACTAAAGGCTCTGCACGTGGCCTCGTAGCAGTGAGAGGGGGGGTGGTCTTTAGTCTCGGTCCGTATTACGGGACGGGACTAGTTTCTTTCTATCACGACAGCATTTTACCAATTCGGCTATCGCGGCAGCCGATGGGGGTTTCTGCCGCGGCAGAGTTTTAGGGCCGTTTTCTGCCGCGGCAGCTGATGGGGGTTTCTGCCGCGGAAGAGTCTTGGGGCCGTTTTCTGCCGCGACAATCGATGCGGGTTTTTGCCGTGGCAGAATTTTGCGGCCTATTTATGCGGCGGTAGCCGAATGCGGGGTTCTGCCGCGGCAGGAGGATAGGAAGAGGAGGGTTGTGTAACACCCCGGTTCTGAAAAGACCGTGGCTTCTATGTGACATACCAATCCATGGATCGGTTCATTGGCCCACAATAGAATAAGATGAATAACATAGCAAATATCCGTGTATCATAAATAACGAAGATCCAGAGTACCATTATTACAATAAAAGCTTAGCTCAAGACTAGCTCAAATTATTCAGGTAGCAACATAAATAAAACAATTCCTCCATTCTTCAAATTGCCCACAAGTGAACAAGTGCCGAGTGGAGTACCGTGGCCTATATCGATTACTCAGAATCGGAATAACCTGCAACATGAAACGTAGCAGCCCCGAAGGGTCAATACATGGAATGTATGGCAAGTAGAGCTAGTAAAGGAGGCAATAGTACTAACATCTACATGCATATTTGGCAAGTGGAGCTGTGTCTGGCTTGCATTTGCAAATATCATTGTCCTACTTTCATAAACAGTTTTTGATTTTCTTTGAAAAGATCCCAATTAAGTTAACCCAACAATATTAAAGCAATTATGAAATTAGAATGAGCGAGAAACATGTCATGGAATCAATATCAAGCAACTCAGTTGTCCATAACCGGGGACACGGCTAATCGATTAGATTACACCTGAGAGGTTAGGACCCTTCACCCATGTGACTTGGCCAGCCCAGCTCGTACCATCACTCTTATTTTGGGTGATGATAGGGAGAAGTCCAAGAAGAGACTGTTCGGGAAGTGGCTCCCCAATCCCGACGCGCACCGGTCCAACCTACCAAAATTCTACATCTCTGGATACGCGGGTTCGAGTTACCACAACCTACTAAGTCCAACCAACCGCCCATTCCATTATTGGCACATGGTTGTACACGTAAGCTACAGAATAAAGAAGCCAATCAATTTCTCTAGATACCTGGGTGCCTTTCCGCAATGAAACCACCAAAATTTATCAATACCATCACACCCAGGAGATTCATTGATTAAGTTGTTTTAGTTTTCACAAACCAATACTTTTAAACACAAGTATCAATGATGTAACCCAGCCCTCGTTCATCATAGCATGGCTAAGCACATCTACCAATGGTGGTTCATCTACAAGGAAAGCCCTACCACATAATAGGACATAGCATAGCGATAGTATCATCCTACACATGCATCTACAAAATACACGACAATGCAATGAAAATAGTAGGACGATATCATGAATAAAATAGCATCTACTAGCCTTGGTTGTAGCGGTCGGAAGAACAATCCACACACGAGCAAGCGTTGCACTCGTCACAATCTACACGATACAATTGCAATCATAAACAAACAATCCTCAAGCATATGCAACAAAGATGATGCATGAATGCATGTATGACAAGTGGGGTGATGCTACAGCAACACAACATAATAGAAATCAGTAGAGGTACTGATTGCATGCATGGAAAATAGTTTTAGCACAAGGAAAACTAATATGCAAAATATAATACTCAAAACTAGAGCTAGAACTCAAATAAATCACTACTGGTAGTATACTGTTTGTAAAATCTTGGAAAACTTCTACGGTATATGCATTGCTATTTAGAAATAGTACGAATTGGAATTACTCAAAAAGGAATTATAAAACTCCCCGAGTAATTAAAACACTGCAGAAACCCACTAGACAGTTTCTGCAGAAGTTTTCACTGTAAGCCTATCTTTTTAATTCACTATGAGAGTCCCCTCGTACCACTGAATCCAGGGACATATCATACGCGATTTTTGGAGTTACAGATCTTTTTCTACGAATTAATTACTCCAAAAAGGCCATTAACTCAATTGATTAAACTGTACTAAATCTTGCTGCAAAAGTCTGAACCAAAGGTACAGCAAGATTCTACACGACTCACTGAATCTACAAATATTTTATTTGCAATTTTTGGCCCAGCGGTTTAATTTCTACGCAATTTACAAGATCCTACCGAAATCTGCCAACTAAAACGACTAACGAAAATAACCAGTCAACTGTGTCTGTTGACTGGTCAACGCGTCTGCTGACTGGGCGCTGACTGGGCGTCTGACTAGTCAATGCCTGGGTCTGACCGGTCAACGACTGATCTGAACCACTGATCTGAAATCTAACGGTGGCTGCAGGCTTACCGGAGACAAACGGCGAAACGAACTCCGGGCGGTGCTGCGATCGGTTCCGGCGACGACGGTTACCTGCGCGGTAGGGGAAACGATCAGCGCATAGTACGGGGCGGTCAACAACACGGCGACGGCGCGTGCGGCGGCGATGGCGGTGCGGCACGCAGACGGCGAAGCGCGTCTTGGCGGCGATAAGCGAAGCGGCGCTGTGGCCAGCCTGGCGCGCAGCGCCGGCGAAGAAGCGCGTAAAGGCGCGCGAGCAGGGCGGGGCGCAGGCGGCTCGGTGGCGCAGTGCTGCGGTGGCGAGGCAGGGGCAGGCGGCGGTGGCGGGTGTACCTGGGCGGCGGGGTCGGCGCGGGCGGCGACCGCGGGAAGAGGTGGCGGCGGGGAAGGGCGACAGCGGCGGCTCATGATCCAGTGGCGGCTGGCCTGCCTGGCGGCAGGCTGGCACGCTGGAGGAGGAGGCGGGCGAGGAGGCGGGGCGGTTTACGAGGCAAGGGCGGTGGCGGCTGCCCTTTTGTGGCCCCACGCGGGTCCTAGTCCGATTCGGAGCGAGATTTGAAAAGGACTCAGAAAATCGGCCCGAAATTCGGCCCGTTTTTCTATCCTTTGATAAAACAGCCACAACTTTCCCGTACGAGCTCCGAATCGAGCGATTCTTACTCCTACGGTTTTGTAAAATCGAGGGGAACAATCTAGGGTCAAGAGTTGGGCGGAACCACTAGGATACAATGGTGGACAATGCTAGTCCTACTAAAGCCTCCCGCGGGAGCCTCGTAGCAAAATAGAATAGGGTTTAGAAAAATAGCGTTTCGCCGATTCTTTTCAATCGACGGTTTGGTATGGAAAAGCATGATGCAATGATATGAATGATATGCAGAACCAAATCTAAAATTTGGGATGTGACAAGACTAACCCCCTTAAGATGAATCTCGTCCTCGAGATTCGGCGCGGCTAGCAAATAGGTGTGGGTAGTCCTTTCGGATGTCATCCTCACGCTGCCAAGTGGCTTCCTCTTCAGTGTGGTGGCTCCACTGTACCTTGCAAAATCTGATCGTCTTGGTACGGGTAATCCTTTCCGCTGTCTCCAGAATCTTGACCGGCTTCTCCTCATAGGTCAAGTCGTTCTCAAGCTGAACCTCCTCTAGCGGTACAGTGTCTCTCAATGGTGTATCCGCCATCTCCGGATGGCACTTCTTCAGCTGGGATACGTGGAACACACTGTGAACAGCGGACAGAGCTTCTAGCAACTCCAACTGATAAGCAACTTCTCCTTTGCGTGCTAAGACCCGATACGGTCCAATAAATCGAGGTGCCAGCTTACCCTTAATTCCAAATCTCTTGATTCCACGAAGTGGCGACACTCTGAGGTATGCTCTATCACCTATCTCATACACCACTTCCTTGCGCTTGGCGTTAGCGTAGCTCTTCTGCCTTGATTGTGCTACCTTTAGCCTGTCCCTAATCAAGGCGACCTTCTCCTCAGCGTCCTTGATCAAATCGGGTCCAAACAACTGACGTTCTCCTACTCCATCCCATAGCAATGGTGTTCGGCACCGTTTCCCATATAGCACATCGAACGGTGACGTCTTGATGCTTGTCTGATAGCTGTTGTTGTAGGAAAACTCCGCATACGGCAGATTCTCATCCCAACTAGAGCCATGAGCCAAGGCGCAAGCTCTCAGCATGTCCTCCAAAATCTGATTCACCCTCTCGGTCTGTCCATCATTCTGTGGGTGAAATGCTGTGCTAAACTCCAACCTAGTACCGAGTGACTCGTGCAGCTGGCACCAGAAGTATGAGGTAAATTGGGTGCCTCTATCAGATACAATGCTCTTGGGAACTCCGTGTAGGCACACAATTCTGTCCATGTAAATCTTGGCCAACTTTTCACTCGTATAGGTTGTCTTTACCGGAATAAAGTGGGCTACCTTGGTCAAATGGTCGACCACTACCCAAATGGAGTCATATCCTGTCCTAGTCCTGGGCAGTCCTGTGATAAAATCCATTCCCACTCTATCCCACTTCCAATCTGGCACGGGCAACGGCTGTAGCAGTCCTGCTGGTTTCTGGTGTTCCGCCTTCACTCGGCTGCACACATCACATAGGGCAATATGCTTGGCGATATCTCCCTTCATGTTGTTCCACCAAAATCTGCTCTTCAAATCCATATACATCTTTGTGTTGCCCGGATGTATGGAGTATGGCGAGTTATGAGCCTCCTGCGGAATCAACTCCCTTATCTCCGGGTCGCTGGGCACACACAAACGATCTCCATACCACAAGGTACCATGCTCATCCTCGCGAATATCCTTTTCCCGATTTTCCTTCATACTTTCCTTTATTTCATCAATCTCCTTGTCTCCCACTTGAGCCTTCCTGATTCTGTCATGTAGCGTTGGTTGGACTTCCATTGTTGCCAAGTATCCTTCAGATACTACCTCCAGTCTAAGGTCCTTGAACTGCTTGCACAAATCCTCAGGCAATTCCCCAATTGTCAATCTGTTGGCATAGACCTTCCGGCTCAAAGCATCTGCTACTACATTGGCCTTTCCTGGGTGGTATTGCAGATTCATATCATAATCCTTGATAAGTTCCAACCATCTCCTTTACCTCATGTTCAGTTCCTTCTGTGTAAATATGTACTTCAGGCTCTTGTGATCGGTGTACACATCACAGTGTTTTCCCATTAAGTAATGCCTCCATACCTTGAGAGCATGAACCACTGATGCTAACTCCAAGTCGTGTGTGGGGTAATTCCGCTCATGGTGCTTGAGTTGTCGCGAGGCATATGACACTACTCTCCCATCTTGCATCAGCACACTCCCAAGTCCCTGTCGAGAGGCATCACAGTACACTTGGAAATCCTTCTGAAGGTCTGGTAAACACAGAACAGGTGCGATCACTAATCGACGCTTCAGTTCCTGAAAGCTGGCTTCACACACATCCGTCCATTCAAACTTCCTCTCCTTCTTTAGAAGTTCTGTCATCGGCTTAGCAATCTTGGAGAAGTTTTCAATGAACCTCCTGTAATATCCAGCAAGTCCCAGAAAGCTTCGAATCTCTCCCGCATTCTTGGGCGCTTCCCACTCAGTTACTGCAGCCACTTTGCTTGGATCAACAGCGACTCCTTCTCCTGACACTACGTGTCCAAGAAAACCAACAGTGTTAAGCCAGAATTCACACTTGCTGAATTTGGCATACAGCTTGTGTTCCCTCAGCTTCTCCATAATCAGTCGCAGATGATTCTCATGCTCAGCATCATCCTTGGAATATATCAGTATGTCGTCAATAAACACCACCACGAACTTGTCCAAGTACTCCATAAATACCTTGTTCCTCATGGTCATGAAATATGCCGGGGCATTCGTTAGTCCAAAAGACATAACCGTATACTCGTATAAACCATACCTAGTAGTGAAAGCGGTTTTTGGTACGTCCTCCTCCCGGATCTTCAATTGGAAGTAGCCTGATCGCAGATCAATCTTGCTGAACACCTTCGCTCCTTCCAGTTGATCAAACAAATCATTTATGTTCGGCAGGGGGTATTTGTTCTTGATAGTCACTTCATTCAGCGAGCGATAGTCCACCACTAATCTCTTGCTGCTGTCCTTCTTCTCCACAAACAGAACAGGTGCACCCCATGACGACGAACTAGGCTGAATGAATCCCTTGTCCAACTGCTCTTTCAGCTGCTTCTTCAATTCCTTCAGCTCATCCACATCCATCTTATATGGTCTCTTCGCAATAGGTCCTGTTCCCGGCATCAGGTCGATGAGAAAATCCACTTCCCTGTCAGGTGGCATCCCTGGCAGTTCTTCCGGAAACACGTCGGGGTAATCCCTAATCACAAGTACAATATCCATGCTAACCCCCTTAAGAGAATTCAGCTTACACCTTCTCGGTCGCACTGCCGACTTGAATCTAATTCTCTTACCATCCGGGGTTTTGAGTGAAACAGCTCGCTGTGCACAATCTATGTGTCCCCCATGCATAGACATCCAATCCATACCCAGAATAACATCTAACCCTTGTGATTCCAACACTACTAGATGTGCAATGAAGTTGTGTGTTCCAATCCTCACAGTCAAGCCACGGCATCCCGCGCTAGCTATCATATCTCCTCTAGGTGAACTCACTCTAATAGACTCTTTCATAGACTCAGTAGGCAACTTATACTTATCCACAAATGTCCTTGATATGAATGAATGCGATGCACCAGTATCGAAAAGTATGAAAGCTGGGTGAGTGTTGATTGGGAACTTACCAATCACAAGGTCAGGCTCATCTGGAATCTCCTCCACATTCATGTGGTTCACTGTGGCCTTCTCGTTGTTGGTTGGCTTCAGTCCTTTCCTCTCCGGGCAGTTGTCAGCATAGTGTCCCTTTTGCTTACACTTGAAGCATGTCACCTCACTCAGATCCTTCTTCACAAAGTTGCGGTCGCGGTTGCGGTCATGTCCACCGTGTCCTCCAGAGTGGTGAGAGTGTCCTCCCTTGTGGCTGTGGTGGTTGCTCTTGTGGTTGTCACGGCGATGTCCATCGCCTCCATGGTGATGGCGATCATGGCTCCCATGGTCACTCCCTCCATGCTTGGAGTATCCATCATAAGATGTGCGAGACTTGTAGTGAAACCAGAGTGGTGATTGTTGCTCTTCCTCTTGCGGCTTTCCACCTGCTTGTGCTTCCCTTCCAAGATCCTGGCCTTGTCCATAAGCTCCTGGAAAGTGGGGCAATAAACCACCAGTAGCTGCACTAAAAGCTCATCACTGAGGCCATCCAGGAATCTCTCCCTCCTTTTTGCATCAGTGTCAACATCCTCAGGTGCATAACGAGACAGGTTGTTGAACTCCTCAATGTACTCAGCCACAGTACGGTTGGTTTGGCGCAAGTTGCGGAACTCCTTCCTCTTCAGGCTCAGAACTCCTAAAGACACGTGGTTGGTCTTGAAACCTTCCTCAAACATTGCCCATGTCACAGTATCCAGCGGGTGGGTGATCTGAAAAATGTCCCACCAAGAAGCGGTTGGTCCCTCCAGTAGGTGAGCGGCAAACCTCACCTTCTCAACATCAGTGCATCCAACAGTTACCAGATCCTTGTTGACTGAACGCAACCAGTCGAGAGCAACCATTGGTTCCGTTGCAGTAGAGAACTTAGCTGGCCTCAGCCTCACAAATCTGGTGAGAGCATCTCCCTGAGGCTGGTTGTTCCCATTGTTGTTGTTGTTCTGAGCTTCCATAAACTGAGTCATAACTTGGGTCAGCTGTGCCTGAGCTGCTCTAACTCAGTGGGTTGACGGCGGGGAAGCATCTGCGGTTCAGCATAGGTAAGTTTAGAAAGAATCAACTACGACAATAGGATTCTACCCATGCATAATGATCAAACAACAACAAACAATAGAAGACAATCTCAAGCAAGCAACACATCAACAAACAAGTGATCCAGCAACATCCCAAGGGTTATCCTAGCAGTATATAACTACTGAGATAGTTTTACAAGAGTTGGCAATGGTTAACTAAACAGTTGATCAATTAAACAGCAAAAACAGCAATCTGCCAGAACAATCCAGCAGCATTCACGAATTTTTCCGCCTGACTTAAACTCGTCATGAAATTATGCTGATTTTTGCACATACAGTACGGAGAGTTTCTCATCAGCCCAATTTTTTTCAGATTTTTCTCAGATACCAGTAAAATATGAAAAATCATACAGTACTGCTATATCAGCAGAAAACTGCAGCGAAAATAACACAGATAGTAACCAATCTTGTCATAACTCTTTCATAAAATTCGCACAAATAATTCCTGGGATATTGGAGTACACAAATAAGCAACTAAACACTCTTAAACTAACAGCAACTAAGTTTCACATCGATCGTGTCTAATCCTAACGATTTACCTAACGAGGACTAATTGGTGGACTTCTATCTATTTCTTGAAGAGGTTGCGGTAGGTCCTTGCACTCATGCGTTGGCGCTTCTGTCCACGGTTCAACCATGGCGGCGGAGTGTATACCTCTCCTGAGTCATCACTTGAGATCTCAAACTCCACCTCTTCTGGATCCTCCTCTTCTTCACTCTCAGCTGCAACTGCAACAGCTTCATCTCCTCCACCATCGTCGTCTCCATCATCATCATCGTCGTCCTCATCATCATCATCGTTCCCACTGTCATTGTCATCATTGTTGCCACCATCTCCATTGTCATCATCAGAGGGTGGATTCAGCTGTGCTTGGAGAGCGGCAATCTGGGCTGTCATAGCTTCAATAGTTTGATCCCTTTCCTGGACGGTCCCTTGCAATTGTTGTATGTTCTGGGTGTTCTCCTGCACAACACCATGGAGATGAGCTATGGTTCCGTCTCTGGCTATCAGTGCTTTTTCCAGAACTCCCACAGCTTCATGCAAGGTGTCAATCTCCTGTCCTTGGACCACCATACCATTACTGGTAAAATCTGCAATCTCCTTTATCATCATCACCTTCTCAGCTAGAGCTCCATTCTCCCTTTCCATGTCCTCAATGTGCCTTCGACGGGGCGGCATGTTGTTCCTGTCGCCCGGGGTAACCACAATGTGTCCATCTTCATCACGCCTCCCATAGTCACGGTAGGGTGAATCAGCTGGCAGTAGGTGTCGGACTTGATGGCACTGGCGAGACAGGGCTTCATGTATGGCTAAGTTGATTCTAAGTCCCCAGTTACAGTATATCTTGGTGTAGATCAGATGCATAGGGTTTGGCACGGCGGCGTCTCTGAAGATGAATGTGGTGATCACCCATGCATCCTCACCATATCCATAGGTGTACAGCCTTCTTCCCTTGAACATGGGCAGTGGCAATCCCAATGACTGCGAGAGCAGTGCTAACTGCCTTGCAAAGGCCCTTGGTGACTCCATGGTTGCATACTCAGTCCTGACTTCTCCCATCTATCAATTAAAAGAGGAAAGTGTGAGAATAGCATATGGTAAGAATTTACGAGAGTGAAAGGCATAAGATGAAAGACAGAGTTAATATAGGCTTTAATAATTCTATGGCTTCCTAATCCAATCCTAGGTCACGATCCTACAGTCGACACACGGGCTATGATACCATCCTGTAACACCCCGGTTCTGAAAATACCGTGGCTTCTATGTGACATGCCAATCCCTGGATCGGTTCATTGGCCCACAATAGAATAAGATGAATAACATAGCAAATATCCGTGTATCATAAATAACGAAGATCCAGAGTACCATTATTACAATAAAAGCTTAGCTCAAGACTAGCTCAAATTATTCAGGTAGCAACATAAATAAAGCAATTCCTCCATTCTTCAAATTGCCCACAAGTGAACAAGTGCCGAGTGGAGTACCGTGGCCTATATCGATTACTCAGAATCGGAATAACCTGCAACATGAAACGTAGCAGCCCCGAAGGGTCAATACATGGAATGTATGGCAAGTAGAGCTAGTAAAGGAGGCAATAGTACTAACATCTACATGCATATTTGGCAAGTGGAGCTGTGTATGGCTTGCATTTGCAAATATCATTGTCCTACTTTCATAAACAGTTTTTGATTTTCTTTGAAAAGATCTCAATTAAGTTAGCCCAACAATATTAAAGCAATTATGAAATTAGAATGAGCGAGAAACATGTCATGGAATCAATATCAAGCAACTCAGTTGTCCATAACCGGGGACACGGCTAATCGATTAGATTACACACCCTGCAGAGGTTAGTACACTTTACCCATGTGACTTGGCCAGCCCAGCTCGTACCATCACTCTCATTTTGGGTGATGATAGGGAGAAGTCCAAGAAGAGACTGTTCGGGAAGTGGCTCCCCAATCCCGACGCGCACCGGTCCAACCTACCAAAATTCTACATCTCTGGATACGCGGGTTCGAGTTACCACAACCTACTAAGTCCAACCAACCGCCCATTCCATTATTGGCACATGGTTGTACACATAAGCTACAGAATAAAGAAGCCAATCAATTTCTCTAGATACCTGGGTGCCTTTCCGCAATGAAACCACCAAAATTTATCAATACCATCACACCCAGGAGATTCATTGATTAAGTTGTTTTAGTTTTCACAAACCAATACTTTTAAACACGAGTCTCAATGATGTAACCCAGCCCTCGTTCATCATAGCATGGCTAAGCACATCTACCAACGGTGGTTCATCTACAAGGAAAGCCCTACCACATAATAGGACATAGCATAGCGATAGTATCATCCTACACATGCATCTACAAAATACACGACAATGCAATGAAAATAGTAGGACGATATCATGAACAAAATAGCATCTACTTGCCTTGGTTGTAGCGGTCGGAAGAACAATCCACACACGAGCAAGCATTGCACTAGTCACAATCTACATGATACAATTGCAATCATAAACAAACAATCCTCAAGCATATGCAACAAAGATGATGCATGAATGCATGTATGACAAGTGGGGTGACGCTACAGCAACACCACATAATAGAAATCAGTAGAGGTACTGATCGCATGCATGGAAAATAGTTTTAGCGCAAGGAAAACTAATATGCAAAATATAATACTCAAAACTAGAGCTAGAACTCAAATAAATCACTACCGGTAGTATACTGTTTGTAAAATCTTGGAAAAATTCTACAGTATAGGAATTGCTATTTAGAAACAGTACCAATTGGAATTACTCAAAAAGGAATTATACAACTCCCCGAGTAATTAAAACACTGCAGAAACCCACTAGACAGTTTCTGCAGAAGTTTTCACTGTAAGCCTATCTTATTAATTCACGATGAGATTCCCCTCGTTCCACTGAATCCAGGGACATATCATACGCGATTTTTGGATCTACAGATATTTTTCTACGAATTAATTACTCCAAAAAGGCCATTAACTCAATTGATTAAACTATACTAAATCTTAATGTAAAAGTCTGAACCAAAGGTACAGCAACATTCTACACGACTCACTGAATCTACACATATTTTATTTGCAATTTTTGGCCGAGCGGTTTAATTTTTATGCAATTTACAAGATCCTACCGAAATCTGCCAACTAAAACGACTAACGAAAATAACCAGTCAAGCGTATGCATTGACTGGTCAGCAACGCTCTGGCTGGGCGCTGACTGGGTGTCTGACTAGTCAACGCCTGGGTCTGACCGGTCAACGGCTGATCTGAACCACTGATCTGAAATCTAACGGTGGCTGCAGGCTTACCGGAGACAAACGGCAAAACGAACTCCGGGCGGTGCGGCGATTGGTTCCGGCGACGACGGTTACCTGCGCAGTAGGGGAAACGATCAGCGCGTAGTGCGGGGCGGTCAACAACACGGCGACGGCGCGTGCGGCAACGATGGCGGTGCGGCACGGCACGGACGAGCGGGCGCGGCGCAAGGCGCGCGAGGCGGCACGCGTGCGTGCGTGTGTGCGTGCGTGATGCGTGCAGCAAGCGGTAGCAGCGCGCGAGCAGCGCGCGCGGCAGCAGCGCACGCAAGCGGCAGCAGCTAGGTGCACGGGGCGCAAGCGGCGCGGCCTTGTGGCGGCGGCCGCGAAAGACTGGCGGTGAAGGTAGCGAAGGCGAGCGGCAGAAGCGCAGGCGGCTCGGTGGCGCAGTGCTGCGGTGGCGAGGCAGGGGCAGGCGGCGGTGGCGGGTGTACTGGCGGCGTCGGGCGGCGACCATGCGAAGAGGCAGCGGGAAGAAGCGGCAATGGCGGCGGGTCAGTGTGGCGCCAGGCCTGGCGGCCTCGGCGGCGCGCTGGACGAGGAGGAGGCGAAGGCGAGGAGCGGCGAGGCGGGCAAGGCGGTGGCAGCTGCCCTTTTGTGGCCCCACGCGGGTCTTAGTCCGATTCGGAGCGAGATTGGAAAAGGACTCAGAAAATCGGCCCGAAATTCGGCCTGTTTTTCTATCCTTTGATAAAACAGCCACAACTTTCCCGTACGATCTCCGAATCGAGCGATTCTTGCTCCTACGGTTTTGTAAAGTCGAGGGGAACAATCTAGGGTCAAGGGTTGGACGGAACCACTAGGCTACAAGGGTGGACAACGCTAGTCCTACTAAAGCCTCTCGCGGGAGCCTCGTAGCAAAATAGAATAGGGTTTAGAAAATAGCGTTTCGCCGATTCTTTTCAATCGATGGTTTTGTATGGAAAAGCATGATACAATGATATGAATGATATGCAGAACCAAATCTAAAATTTGGGATGTGATAGGTTGCGTTTGGCGTAAAGTGACATGCAACAAAAAAACCATTACACACAACATCGTCATAATTATATAGATATAATTCTACATTACATATAATTCTATATTACATAAATATATACATAAATAGAGATCACAACCCGTCTATTCGGTTATAAGTTCATTAAATCACGGGTAGACGTAGGTATGGTATTTTCCTTCTAAGTGTATGACATGGTCAACAAGAAATCCCGCCAATTCCTTTTGAATTGCTACCAGACGCTTCCTTGGATCGAGATTCTCCCGCAATCTTTCCAACTATATATAAAAGAAGGAGGTCAATATGAATATCAATAGTCATAACAAATATTATGAATGACACTCAACAAAAATTGTGAATATATTGTTCACGTACTTCTAAAAATACCCCTCCGTCCCGCTCACTGACCTCAGAGCAAATGTACTCGCACATGAAGTATCCACATAGATTAGTACCTGGTGGCTGCCTCTCGCACTTTACGACAAAAGGTTTCAATCAAATAATAATCAAGCATGACATAATAGTATTGAAACTAGAATTGAAGAGATGCACGGATCTAGCTCATACTACTTACATCGATCCGATGAAAACTAATCTCGTCTTTAAATTCACCAACTGTAGCATTGGTGAAAGCTTTCCAAACCCTGCCCGGCCAAAAAAAGAATAAATGAGTTATTAGTTACTTGATATCTCAGGATATATATATGAACGAAAGAGACCGATATAATGCGATAATGACTGAAATTACCTCTGGAGCGCATCTTTAATGAATGCGTACTCTGATTCGTCTCTCATTAGCGAGTCCTTGATTTCAACTCTTCCAACGTCAACTTTAATGGTTAGCAGAATCCAGTGATAGCTGTGCATGTTTATATACGTCAGTAACTTATCAATTACACTTAGCAAAATCAAGTGATCTATACAAGGTAGTGACACTCTTACCTGTAGTTGTAGGGAAACAATATTCTTCATTTGTAATGTTGCCTCAATAAGACCCTTAGCAAGTTACGCTCCGTTTCCTTGGGGTATTCCTTTAGCAATCTTTGATTAAACCGGTGTGGGTCGATGAACCCAATGTCAAAGATTTTCTTCCGGTCACATTCATCGCTCTTCATTCTGCATAATAGCATATAGTGAAGATAACTAAATGCAATAAAAGAGCTGGGTTAGAGACTTTATCATAGAAATAAATGAACCACTTACAGACAATAGGTAGCGAGGAGACTCAAGTCAAGGGCATCTTGTTTGAATAACATATAGAATTCCTCAAAATAAATTTGCAACTGGTCTTCACCATTAAAATGCTCACTTGTAATTCTCTGGCGGTACGACAATTGATCTTCTTCATCGCATGTAGAGACTTTCTCGTACCACTCATGCAGTCTTCGCATTTGAGTTGGTAGAAATTTGACCTTATCAGGTCTGATCAGAGTCTTCCTGTATTCATATCTCCATGCAAATTCCTCTTGTATGGGGATATGCCCGCCTAGCTCTTGATCAACTGTAATATTAGCACCTTTGGCAAATTCCATTGCTATAATATTATGATGATCAGTATTGGATAACACCTTGAGCAGGGCGATCGATTTGTTTGCCTGCATTCCGAGTTGTGGAACATCTCTTTTCCCGCTGCTTGCAGTAGTATTTCCTGGAGTATTACCGCTGCTTGAAGTAGTATTTCCTGGATTCTTCCTACCAGTTCTCAGCAGACAACGTTTGTAGTCATCAGCCTTATTTATCTCATATTGTGATGGTTGCTCAAGAAACCCCTTAGCCCACTTTTTGGCTTTCGGATCAAATATTTGTTTTGGCTCGGGAGCTTTGGGTGCAAAGAAGGCTTTCACTTGGGCATCACTGATCGCTTTGGTTTCATCATCAGTCATCTCGTAAGGTAACTTAGGAGGAGGCGGCGGGATTTTCTTCACCTTTTTACCTTTGGATTTCTTCTGACTAGTATTTATACTAGTTGACTGAGAGACCGCCTTCTTCGTCTGACACGACGGCGGAGTGGGCTGACGCGGCGGGAGAGTGGGCTGATGCGGCGGTGGACTCGCTCTATGGTGGTCGTCCCACTCCTCATGTGGACTTGCTGGAGGCGGTAGACTCGGCTGACGCGGAGGAGACGGTGGTGTCTTGGGTGCAGAGCCTAGAAACATGATGTATTTCTTGCGCCATAGAATGATAGAGCCCCTGACTTCTCCTAGCGTACTCTCATCTTCAGGTCCAGGGATGTCAAGATGTAGTGGTTCATATTGAGGTAGAATCTCATCCACCCCGACACGAGCATAGCCATCTGGAATCTCTTTAAAATGCCAGCGTGCTTCAGGTTTACAAGATAAAGCATAGCCGAGATCCGCCTTGAAGGATAAGTTCATCACTCCCACATGCAGCTCGCAGCTTGTCTTCTGAGTGATATTGTCCACGGGATAGTGATCTATCGGATCGGTCGCCGTGGAAGCGATACTACTTCTCCGCTGAGATGGGACACCAGCACTTTCTTCTAGCCGCTGATGAGTTGGCCCTTGCTGGCGCATTTCGTCCAGCTGCTTCTGTTGCTCCTTTAGCATGGCATATATTTCCTCGTTCTTTCTTTCCACGCTATGCAACCGATCTGCCTCCGCTATCTCCTTTCTGCTTCTTTCCCTCGCTCGGCTTCTATAGGATTCAGCGTCCTTAGGAAACCCAGTCTTCCATGACACAGAAGGTCCAAAGCCTCGTGTTCGTGCTGGTTTTTCAGGATCCCCGAGGGCCTTTGTCAGCTTGTCGTTCTCTCTATCGGGTTTGAAGTCACCCTTTTTAACCTCCTCAATTGTTTTAACAATTTCTCCATGGGGTGTAGCAACATTGGACTTTTTATCGAATATTAACTCCCCTGTTTCCATGTCATACTTTGCCCCATGGGCAAGTAACCAATTCCTTACTCTGATGGGCCAGTCCTCTGTAGCTGGAGTGAGCCCTTGGGCACGCAAGGCTTTCTCGGCTTCCTCCCACTTAGGAACGGAAGTCCTGTAGCGACCTGTCCCCATCGTATGGTGATATTTTTTTTTGCAGCATTTCTTTATTCTTTGCGGACCTTTTTTTTGCTATTGCTGATTTCTTGTAGTCTAGAAATCTTTCCCAGTGAGGCGCTGCTTCTCTAGTGAGTCCGCGAATTCTGGAACTTTTCCTTCCTCGAGATATTCATTGTACAATCATTTCTTGTAGTTATTGAACTGTTGGGCCATCTTCTTAAGAGCGAAACGCTTAACTTTGGACCTCATATCATATGTGGCCTCCTTAGTCTCTAAGACCGGTAGGGTGAAATGGCGAATGAGCTTATCCCATAGTATGTCTTTGTATCTATCCTCGACATAACTCATAGAATATTCATCTTCCTTTGCTGGCTTATTCCAGTTGATAATGCTGATCGGGACGTTGTCCCTAACAACAAATTCACATTGATGAATAAATGTGTTTGCGTTCTTTATGGGAAGCAACGGGACGCCCGCTAGAGAGACCTCAACAATTGTAAGATGTGCATCATCGGGCATCCCTTTGGCCGGTCCTCGTTTACTATTTTTAACTGACTTGGTCGATGTGGATGTCTAAAATAAGAAACAACATTCGTTAATATATATACACACAAATCAATTAATGCATCTATCTCGTGATCAAGAGGCTTAATAATATACCTCGCCAGACTTTGTCAAGGCTGGTCCATCATTTTCCAAGCCATCATAGAAATTCAAACTAGTATGCGCTTTAACTTGAGGTTCTATCTCTATTCCCTTACCGGACTCATTCAGAAACTGTGAGCCATCTTCTGCTCCACAATCTTCTTCTCCACCCTGATCGACGAGCGCTCCTTCATGATAAGGGAGCGATCCATCCTGATAGGGGAGCGGTCCTCCTCCACCTAGTATCATATCGAATAAAGGCTCTTCACCTTCTCTACTGTTGAAGTGATCCATAGAATAACTGCTATGACATAATGTGCATATATGAGTAATAAAATTATATAACATCTCGAATGACAACAAAGTTATTAATATCATATGACATCTCAAATAACATCTCAGAAAACAATAAAGAAGTCATAATACATCTCGAATAACGACAAAGTAGTAATATCATATAAATAACAACATCTGGTCTGCTAACATCGCTCAAACTCAATGTCGACTCCCGGCTCCTGAGCCGCGGGATGTGACCAACCAAATAGTCGGAACCATCACCGGAGTATAACTAGGGTGAGATTCCTGAATAACCTGCCAGGTATGGGGGCCACCCTGGCGTCCAACATCACCATATAGCGACGGACATGCTCGTCCTCCTCGCTGACGTGACGTCGTACCACCTCCTCGGGGGCCGGCTCCTCTGTGCACTACCTGGGCCACGTGACCTCCACCAAAGAAGATCCGGATCGACGACGACACCCGGATTCCTCACCAAACTACGCGTCCCTGACAGTAGCACCTCCCAGTGCCAGCCTGGCGGAGCCCAGTCTCGTACAACACCACTAGAGCGTAGTACTCCCTCGCTCTGGCCGAGTTGGCTACGAGGATGCCCGGGCATATCCTAAAGTAGGTATGGATTTGACCAAAAAATACACTATTTAGGAAAAAATACACTATATATACACTAAATACTAACTAATATCCTAAATACTAAACAATAAACACTACTTAGGAAAAATACACTATTTAGGACAAAATATACTATATATACACTAAATACTAACTAATATCCTAATTAAATACTAAACAATATACACTACTTAGGAAAAAATACACTATTTAGGAAAAAATACACTATGTATACAATAAATACTAACTAATACCCTAAAGACTAAACAATATACACTACTTAGGAAAAAATACACTATTTAGAAAAAAATACACTATATATACACTAAATACTAACTAATATCCTAAATACTAAACAATATACACTATATATTGAAAAATACACTATTTAGGAAAAAAATACACTATACACTAAATACTACCTAATATCCTAAATACTAAACAATACACACTATATATTGAAAAAATACACTAAATACTAATTAAATACTAACTAAATACTAAATCCTAAAAAAATACACTAAATACTAACTAATATATCCTAAATACTAAATACACACTATGAAAAAACAGAAAAAAAACTTACCGGTGGGGCGGCGCGGGGATGGGCCGGTGAGGGGCGGCGCGGGGATGGGCCGGTGAGGGGCGGCGCGGAGGAGGCACTGATGGAGGCGTGGGGATGGGTGTCGTGCGAGGGGCGGCGACGCTGGGCAGTGAGGGTCACTGAGCGATTCTGGGACGGACGCCACAAGGGGCAGCATGGCGACGAGCGGCGAATTTGCGGGCGCGGCGACGAGCACACAGGCGGCACCTGGCAAGGCCGATTTGGAGAAAGGAGGCGTCTCGGGCAGTTGCTCGGGCCGGGAGGAGGGCGGTGGCTATTTATACCCACCACCTCTAGTCCTGGTTCCAGTCTCCAGCCGGGACTAGAAGGGGGGCCTCTAGTCCCGACTGCAACAGTTTCTCTGCCATATTTATTATCCCCTTTATATTCGACGAGAAGCTAGAGGGGACCTTCATACTTCTTCAGACTTCAAAAAAAATTCCTTCTCTTCTTTGGTAAGAGCATAGCTGGCAGCACTTAGACGTCCTTTATTTGTCTTTACTGGATGCATGCCGTCTCGGTCTTTCATACCTTGCTGGTCCTGTGGTGCTTCTGGCGTATCTTTTGTCTTTCCATACACGCCTATAAAGCCTAGCACGTTCACACAAATATTCTTCGTCACGTGCATCACGTCGATTGCAGAGCGGACCTCTATAACTTTTCAATAGGGTAGCTCCCAAAATATGGATTTCTTTTTCCACATGGGCACATGTCCGTCAGCGTCATTTGGAACAGATTGACCGCCAGGGCCCATTCCAAAGATTACTTCTAGATCCTTGACCATACCAAATATATCATCACCAGTACGGCGGATAGGCTTCTTCCGATGATCTGCCTCACCATTGAAATGCTTTCCTTTCTTTCTTGCGGGGTGCCTGGCCGAAAGAAATCGACGATTCCCCAGGTACACATTCTTCTTACCTTTATCCAAATATATACTTTCAGTATCATCTAAACAATGTGTGCATGCATTGTATCCCTTGTTTGACTGTCCTGAAAGGTTACTAAGAGCAGGCCAATCATTGATGGTTACGAACAACAGCGCCCGTAGGTCAAATGGCTCCTGTTTGTGCTCATCCCACATACGAACACCTTCGTCGCGCCACAACTGTAGTAGTTCTTCAACTAATGGCCTTAGATAGACATCAATGTCATTGTCGGGTTGCTTCGGGCCTTGGATGAGCACTGATATCATAATGAACTTCCGCTTCATGCACAACCAAGGAGACAGGTTATATATACATAGAGTTATATGCCAGGTGCTATGACTGCAGCTCTGCTCTCCAAAAAGATTCATGCCATCTGTACTTAGACCAAACCTTAAGTTTCTTGCGTCATCTACAAAGCTCGGGTACTCTCTATCGATTTTTCTCCGTTGCGACCCATCATCGGGGTGTCTCAACATCGAGTCTTTCCTGCGCTCTTCTTTGTGCCATCACAACAACTTGGCATGCTCTTTGTTTCTAAATAAACGTTTCAACAGTGGTATTATAGGAGCATACCACATAACCTTTGCAGGAACCCTCTTCCTGGGGCGCTGATCGCCCTCAGCATCACCAGGGTCATATCGTCTGATCTTATAACGCAATGCGCCGCATACCGGGCATGCATCCAAATTCCTGTACTCCTCACCGGGATATAGTATGCAGTCATTAATGCATGCATGTATCTTCTGCACCTCTAGTCCTAGAGGGCAGATGACCTTCTTTGCCTAGTATGTACTGACAGGCAATTCATTATCCTTTGGAAGCTTCTTCTTCCAAATTTTCAGTAGCTTCTCAAATCCCTTGTCAGATAAACCATTCTTTGCTTTCCATTGCAGTAATTTCAGTGTGGTACCGAGCTTTGTGTTGCCATGTTTGCAATTTGGGTATAACATTTTTTAGTGATCCTCTAACATGCGCTCCAACTTCTTCTTCTCGTTTTCATTTTCGCATTCGCTCCGTGCATCAAGAATGGCCTGACGAAGATCATCAACATTCTCATGTAATGCCCGTTCTTCACCTTCTTCTTGTTCATTGTCTTCTAGTGCAGTGCCACCATATTCAGGAAACATTGAATAGTTGTCATCGTTCTCTTCTTGTTTGCTGTCTTCCATCATAACCCCGCTTTCTCCATTCTTTGTCCAACAAATATATCCGGACATGAAACCTGATTGAATCAGATGGATGTGAATGGTTTTGGATGAAGAGTAATCCTTCTTATTCCGACAGACATGACACGGATAACACATAAAACCATTCCGCTTGTTTGCCTCAGCCAACTCGAGGAAAGAATGCACGCCTTTAGTGAACGCGTCAGGCATTCGGGGAGCGTCGTACATCCATTCTCGGCTCATCTGCAGTATAATTAAAATTTTCTATCATATAAAAAGTTTGGATCATTTTTACTACAATTACTTTTACATGCACTAATTTTTGAATTAAGATTTTCTATCATATTAAAATTTTACATGCACTAATTTTTGAATTGGACAAAACTGTTAACATAAATATGTTGACTATTTAATTATTGCTCTAGCAGTGAAAACCTTATTTAATTCTGAGATCCGAAACTCTTAAAATACACATCTCAACTTTCAGTAGGTTTTTGTATAATCAAACTATGCTTAAAATTACACATCTAAAATTGCCTCTACACTTCTAAGCATAAAATCCCTCATTCTAGTTCTAGAGCATTGAACTAAACTATAACAATAAGAGATGAATGATTGAAGTTGCTAACCATTTTAGAAGCTTGGATTGATAGATGATGCCATCAAATCTTGGATTGAAAGTTGCTACCAAATTGGACATAAAATAAGGATGAACTTGAGCTGTTCCTTGGAGGAAATGGCCATGCTTTTGGGCTGGGTCGAAGAGGAATATATAGTGGTAATAAATTGTCCCGGGTGATAAAACGAACCCAGACTAGAGGTTGATCTCTAGTCCCGGCTGGTAACAAGAATCCAGACTAAATATAGCCATGGATCCCACAGGTGCTCTAGTCCCGGTTTGTGTTACCAACCGGGACTAGAGGTTGCCCACGGACCGGGACTAGTCATGTGGGGCTATCAAGCCGTTGCAAAATTTACAGATCAGGACTAGTGCTAACACTAGTCCCGGTTTAAAACAAGGTCGGGACTAGAGGCTGAAGCTGCAAAAAACGAACAAAACGTCGTTTCTCTACTAGTACTGACAATCCAAATACGTTATCAGTACCTAAAAATCTATAGCCTTAATGGACAAGCGCAACGCGCCATCAAGATCTAGTGTAGATGGAGGGCTGAACCATTGTTATCTTCTAGCCCAATCTCCGTGTTCAGTTCTATCCGCAATCTGCGGCGATATTTGTTCTGAAAATGTGAAAGCTCTTCCACACAAGTTAACGACCGAGTCTCCCTTTCTAGGTTCTCCACTGATGTTACTTGTGGAATGTGTCAAGAAAATTCGCACATGCATGCTCGTGTGTGGACACACGTAGGTATCGGGCGTGTGATGGCACTCTCATTGTCATGAAGCAACGACTTGCACGCCCCGATTCCGTTGGAATTCCACTTGCTTGTGCGCGACTAAGCGACGCCGTTGTACAAATACGACCTAGAATTATTCTAGGAGTAGTCCAAGTCCAACTTCCACGTACGCCTTTTATCTACCCTATATAAACCGAACCACTCCATGGCATTTCAATCACACCACCACCTCATAGCAAGCTTGAAGCCTGCAACACAACACTTGGCTATAGCTAGTGTGACTTCATTAGTTGGGTATGGCGAACTCACCGATGGCGGTGTTCACGTTCGTGGCTCTTGGGCTAGCAGCAGCACTCCTCTCCGCCGCTGGCCCCGCGGCCGCGCAGAACTGCGGCTGCCAGTCGGGCTTGTGTTGCAGCAAATACGGTTACTGCGGCACCGGTGACGACTACTGTGGCGATGGGTGCCAGTCCGGACCATGCACCGGAAGCGGAAGCGGAAGCGGAAGCGGAGGCGGAGATGTGGGCAGCATCGTCACCGATGCTTTCTTCAACGGAATCAAGTCTCAGTCCGGCTCCGGCTGTGCAGGCACCAACTTCTACACCCGACAGGCGTTCCTGAATGCTGTCGGTTCCGGCAAGTACTCCGAGTTTGCGTCGGGTAGCTCTGACGCCGCCAAGCGCGAGATCGCCGCCTTCTTCGCCCATGTCACGCACGAGACCGGACGTAAGCTACTTCTCATCATCCAGATGACAAATTAGTTGGAACACATTATTGTATATATTAACTTATATTACTGTAACAATATGTGCAGACTTGTGCTACATCGAGGAGATCAACGGCGCGAGCCACAACTACTGCGACCCATCGTTCACGCAGTGGCCCTGCGCCTCGGGGGCGACCTACTATGGGCGCGGGCCGCTACAGCTCACGTGGAACTACAACTACGGGGCAGCGGGGCAGAGCATCGGCTTCGACGGGCTGAACAACCCGCAAAAGGTGGCGCAGGACGCCGAGGTGGCCTTCAAGACGGCGCTGTGGTACTGGATGACAAACGTGCACGGCGTGATGTCGCACGGGTTCGGCGCCACCACCAGGGCCATCAACGGTGCCGTGGAGTGCGATGGCAAGAACACCGCGCAGATGAACGCTAGGGTGGGATACTACCAAGACTACTGCCGCCAGCTCGGCGTCGACCCCGGGAGCAACCTCACCTGCTAGACGCGTACAAACGCCTACGCATACCTCGATCCTGAGGAATAACTTACTTATTCCCGGAGTATCTGAATAATGGAGCGCCAATAATGTTTATGACATACCAGTATCTGAATAATCAAGCACATTTGCTAGTCAACTTAACACGCAATGCTCTATCGAATTCTTCTCGCTCCTTTTTGCTTTTAAGGAAAATCATACAACGTCCTTATTTCAGAAACCCGCGGAGAGGCCCGGCTCATCTCCATGGTCAGTCCGTTTGCGGTAGGTAGTGCCATTTGGTCCGTCACAGGCCATATTTTATCTACGCACATAATTGATAGGTCATTTCAGCCATGTATGCATACATAAATAGTCCATCCGTTTCAAAATATAAAATATTTTAGATTTGTAAAACAAATATATCTAGACTCCTTTTAGTATATGGATTTAGATTTGGAGTGAATCTACACATTAAAAGTGTCTAGATATATTTTCTTTACAAATCTAAAATATCTTATATTTTAAAACGGAGGAAGTAGTCGACAATAATGTTAAACATCGTAGTCTATAGAATGAAAGAAAAGGGAAAAATACTAGTGGTTTCCACATAATTTCATATATAGTCTACCAAATATTTTTAAAGTTGGTTATGAGTTGTCGGGTCTCTGATTTCATGATGCATGTGCAGAAAATGTTAGAGGGTGCCGGTTGTCCAGACTCGAGTGCAAACAATTCGCCCTAAAATTCCCATCCTTGCTCATATATGTTGTCATTATCCTCGTCCTCAATGAACTGTGTCTAATCACACATGTAATCATGACCTTCCATATCTGCTCCTGCTCAATGTCTAGTAGGGTGCCGAATAAAAACACAAAGAAAAATCAAAGAATTGGATAGGCACGAGCCATTTTTGTAACACCCCGGTTCTGAAAAGACCGTGGCTTCTATGTGACATGCCAATCCCTGGATCGGTTCATTGGCCCACAATAGAATAAGATGAATAACATAGCATAATAACCGTGTATCATAAACAACGAAGATCCAGAGTACCATTATTATAATAAAAGCTTAGCTCAAGGCTAGCTCAAATTATTCAGGTAGCAGCATAAATAAAGTAAATCCTCCATTCTTCAAATTGCCCACAAGTGAACAAGTGCCGAGTGGAGTACCGTGGCCTATATCGATTACTCAGAATCGGAATATCCTGCAACATGAAACGTAGCAGCCCCGAAGGGTCAATACATGGAATGTATCGCAAGTAGAGCTAGTAAAGGAGACAATAATACTAACTTCTACATGCATATTTGGCAAGTGGAGCTGTGTCTGGCTTGCATTTGCAAATACATTTGTCCTACTTTCATAAATAGTTTTTGATTTTCTTTGAAAAGATCTCAATTAAGTTAACCCAACAATATTAAAACAATTATGAAATTAGAATGAGCGAGAAACATGTCATGGAATCAATATCAAGCAACTCAGTTGTCCATAACCGGGGACACGGCTAATCGATTAGATTACAGACCCTGCAGGAGTTAGTACACTTTACCCATGTGACTTGGCCAGCCCAGCTCGTACCACCACTCTCATTTTGGGTGATGACAGGGAGAAGTCCAAGAAGAGACTATTCGGGAAGTGGCTCCCCAATCCCGACGCGCACCGGTCCAACCTACCAAAATTCTACAACTCTGGATACGCGGGTTCGAGTTATCACAACCTACTAAGTCCAACCAACCGCCCATTCCATTATTGGCACATGGTTATACACGTAAGCTACAGAATAAAGAAGCCAATCATTCTCTCTTGATACCTGGGTGCCTTTCCGCAATGAAACCACCAAAAATTATCAATACCATCACACCCAGGAGATTCATTGATTAAGTTGTTTTAGTTTTCACAAACCAATACTTTTAGAAACAAGTTTCAGTGATGTAACCCAGCCCTCGTACATCATAGCATGGCTAAGCACATCTACCAACGGTGGTTCATCTACAAGGAAGGTCCTACCACATAATAGGACATAGCATAGCGATAGTATCATCCTACACATGCGTCCACAAGATACACGACAATGCATAGAAAATAGTAGGACAATATCATGAACAAAATAGCATCTACTTGCCTTGGTTGTAGTGGTCGGAAGAACAATCCACACACGAGCAAGCGTTGCACTCGTCACAATCTACACGATACAATTGCAATCATAAACAAACAATCCACAAGCATATGCAACAAAGATGATGCATAAAGGTATGCAAGGCAAGCGAATCGGTGCTACAGCTGCACCACATAATCCTATTCAATAATACTACTGATTGCATGCATGGAAAATAGTTTTAGCGCAAGGAAAACTATTATGCAAAATATAATACCCAAAACTAGAGCTAGAACTCAAATAATTCTCTACCGGTAGTATACTGTTTGTAAATTATTGGAAAAATTCTACAGTATAGGAACAGCTATTTAGGAACAGTACCAACTGGAATTACTCAATAAGGAATTATATAACTCCCCGAGTAATTAAAACACTGCAGAAAGCCACTAGACAGTTTCTGCAGAAGTTTTCACTGTAAGCCTATCATTTTAATTCACGATGAGATTCCCCTCGTTCCACTGAATCCAGGGACATATCATACGCGATTTTTGGAGTTACAGATCTTTTTATACGAATTAATTACTCCAAAAAGGACATTAACTCAAATGATTAAACTGTACTAAATCTTGCTGCAAAAGTGTGAAACAATGGTACGGCAAGATTCTAAACGACTTGTTGAACCTACGCATATTTTATTTGCAATTTTTGGCCCAGCGGTTTAATTTCTACACAATTTACAATTTTCTACCGAAATCTGCCAACTAAATCGATTAAAGTAATTACCCAGTCAACTGTGTCTGTTGACTGGTCAACGCGGCTGCTGACTGGGCGCTGACTGGGTGTCTGACTAGTCAACGCCTGGATACTGACCGGTCAACGACTAATCCAAACCATTGATCTGAGATCTAATGGTGGCTGCAGACTCACCGGAGACAAACGGCGACGAACTCGGAACGGCGGCGGCGATCGGTTCCGGCGACGGCGTTTTTCCTGCGCGAGAGGGAGACGGTCAGCGCGATTCAAGACGGTCAACGCGCGCGAGCGGAGGACGGTGCGCGCGCGGTGGCGATGGCGCGAGGCGGCGTGCACACGGGCGAGCGGCGCTGGCGCGAGGCGGCGGTGACGCGCGGTGCAGCAGCAAGAAGCGGCGGCGGTTATGGCGCTACTGCGGGCGGCGGCGGCGGGCGCGCGCGCGCGAAAGCGGGCGGCGGCGGGCGCGGCGCGGGCGGCGGGCGGGCGCTAGCGCGGAGCGGCGAACAAGCGGCGGCGCTTATGTGGTGCCCCGCAAAACCACTACTAGAAAATCGCGGTGTGTTTGTGCATTGCATCATCATGACTGCATGCTCATGCCATCATGCCACTTTGCATTTGAGCATCGTCATCATCTTGCATTTGTGTGTCTGAAACTATTTTCGAAAAACATATTTTGTTTTCTAAATACCCCGCCTTTATTTCAAATCCAAACCCGGGTCTCCTGAATATTTTGTTTCGTCTACCAACGGTTTGCAAAAGCCTCGTTTTAAATAAATAAAATATTTAAATTGTTTTTAGGAGGCAGCCTGCCAGGCCCGAAAGCCCAGCTGGCCACCTCCAGATAAAAATCCCAGCTACTCTAAACCATTTTCTACCCAATCCTATCCTACCCAGCCTCCCTCCACCTCACCCTGACCAATCCCCTCCCTCCACCTCACACCCTCCACATCACCTCCACCAATCCTGGGTCGCCACCTCACCTCTCTCTCTCCTGGACCTACCCCACTCACACACGCGCGCGCCACTCACACCCAACACCCCGTTGACCCCTCTCACCACACTCCCCGACACCCTGGCCCCACCCCGGCCCCACTGCCCTTGCTCACGCGGTTCACGCGCCCGCAATCCCCGCATCTCTCTCCCTCGCTCGCTCGCGTTCCTCTCCTCCCCCGTTTCCCCGACGCCGCCCTTGGCCGCTCGACGCCCCGCCGCCGGTCTGTGCTCCGCCGCCTCTCTCTCGCCAGGGACGTCGCGACCCCCTCCTCTCCTCTCCGCCTCACCGCACGCCTGCCTCGGCCTCCAGCATCCTCCCCGTGACCTCCCTCGCTGCACCACCGTCGGCCTCTCCGGCGTCTCCCTCTCTGGCCCGATCTGCCGTCGCCAGGAGCCCGCCGCCTCCATCGATCCTTGATGCCTGCCGCCACCATGCCTTCTCGAGCATTCGCCGCCCGAGCTCGTCGCCCCTCCGCTCCAGGCCCGCCTCCCCAGCAAGCACGCGCCGCCGCCTGCAGGCTCTGCGCCCGGCATCCACGAGCCCCTCCTCCGCCGCCAGGGCGCTCCCTCTGCTTCACTCCCTCCCCAACCCCGCATCGATCCCCATCCCGCAAACCCCGCCTCCTCTGCGCCCTCCTCTCCCTGCAGCGCTGCCGCGCGACCCTGCCTCCTGCGCCTCCCCTCCGTTGTCTGTCCTGCTCCGGCCAAGCTTGACCCACCCATTCTTCCTCGAGCTCGGCCTCCGGCGCTTCGGCCTCTGCCTCCCCTCGCTGCAGCGGGTTCCTCCGTCTCTAGGACCGGCGCCACCGCAAACGGTCTCCTGTGCGTTGCAGGCAGAGCCGCCCACGCCTCCCTGTTCCAAAAGTTCTCTGCACCGCGTGCGTCTTTGTGTGTCTAACATCTGGGCCGTGCTTGCTTCGTGCCTGGATCCTTTGCGCACGGGCCTCACTCGAATCAGCGTCATTTTAGCAACCTTCCCAAGACTCATGTACCCTGTTTAGCCGACGCCAAGCACTGCAACGACATCGAACCGTCAAGTCAAGTTCATCCGCGGACAAGACCAACAATTGTACATGATAACCCAAGACCGACATGAGGCCCCGACAAGATCCCCTTCGCGGGAACCGAAGACCCTCGTTCCTGGATTTGAAGCCCGATCCCGGTGATCCGAAGGCCACGCCAAGACCCGGATCCGAAGACCGCCAAGATCGTCACCGGAACGACAAGCACTTCGCCCCAGACGCCGAGACCTGGGACGCCAAGATCTCCGCCGTGAAACGACCAGACCGACGACATGCCCCGACGACCCCGGATGCGACAAGACCTTCTTCCCGGATGCGAAGTCGAGAACCCGAATGCCAAGATCGCCGACGCGAATACGCCAAGTTCGTCTACCCGGACATCGTGCGACCAGATCTACTTCACAGACCCGAAGACCCCCGGTACCCGATCCACTCAAGTTCGCCATCGACGACAAGATCGACCGCTTGGGACCCAAGTTCTCCTCTTGTATCCGAAACTCGTCGTCCTCGTCGAACCCTGAGACCGAACCCCGAACCCCCGGAACCAAGATCTTCTGAACCCAGATGTGTGAACCTTCTCCCGAGCCCCTATTTTATAAATGCTATATATAAAACTTGTTGCATATTAATTGTTCATCTCGCATGCATATCATGTGGGTTGGGGGCATTATGCCAATTCATCTCATAATTAAATATGGAGTGTTTATGCGGGATACCTTTGTCTTATCCCGGGCTCCATTTAAATTGGTGTAGCGAACCGGTGCTATCTTTTGCCATGTTAAGACAACATTTAAATTGCGGGGTATCTATACAACTTGAACCACTTAAATATTTGCCGGGACCCCGGTTCTGTTAATATTGCCTAATTGCATCGCACCTTTGCCATGTCATACATCATACATGCATCATGCCCGATCTTTTGCCGTAGTATTAAATGGTGCATCCGGTGATTCTTCTAGCGCTTTGCTTCTTCACGGATTAGGCCGATGAGTGGATGCGAGTGTCGACCCGATCTTTGGCTGAACCTTCGACAATGTTTTCCAGGCGAGCATCTCCCCCTTTCTACCTATCTTACTTTTATAGTATTTATTTCCCTCCTGTTGATCTATTGCTATCTGTGTTGCGATGCTCTAGTTTTCGTGCCCGTGATATCCCTTGCAGCCTTATATTGCCTTGGACACATCCTATTACCTGTGATTGGTAGATAGTTGGACTTGCGTGTCGTAGTCGCTTGCTCAAGTGCTGTTGGGTGTCGTCAAGTACCACAGTTGTTGGAGTATTGCCGCATGTTTAATGTTGGAGATGATCATGGCTTTAATTATTGTTTAATAACTAAAATTGAGGTAGGTAAATGCAGAGGCACCGGTGGGTAATAGACAATATTTGGTTTTTAACCGCTCACTGGTGTCCCGTAGGACCCCGAATTCTTGACACCTGTTCCGAGATCGAGCGCGCTAACCACAGGTGGGGTGTGTGGGCACCCCCATCGATTTAGTACCTGATTCCAATCGTCTTGGGGCCACAAGTAGTTTGGGGCTTTATTACTATTCTGTACTTATGCCATGCTTTCGCTTTATTTAAATTGTGCGAGGTACCTTTAATCGCATCGCTTAGGATTGTGGAGTGTTTTCGCGGTATCGACAAGCCCAGTCTCATTTTCGGGTTCCCAGTCGTTTACAGCCATTGACGCAAACCCTGAGTCTGTCTCGGAGACTGGCCGACTTTGTTGCGGGTATACTTAGTGGGGTGGCCCCCTGTGCTTGCTTTGGGTCTGGGAAACGTCGTGTCCGAAACCCCGTCGACATACCGTTGGGTGTATGTTTTGTGATCTTGTACCTACCTGATCTGACAACAAGGGTGTAGGTGCGTGTGGAAACTTTGGTGCACCCCTGCAGGGTTTAATCTTTTCGAGAAGCCGTGTCCGCGGTTATGGACGACTTGGAGCACAGTTCTCGATCATAGACAACTATAACTAAAGTTTACTGTTATAATTTGACTTGTTTCCGATATGACTAGTAATCAGCTTCACTACAACGGAATGGCTAAATAAAAGTACCAACAACTGCTGGGTTTTGGGATATCTCATGCTAATTGTATCTGACTAGTAAGTGTTGCAACTACAATGGAATGGTTAACTAAAAGTGCCCACTGCTTATTATATCAGGATGACTATCTATACCTGACTAGTAATTGCTGCAACGATAACCGAATAAATAAAACTGCCAACTGTGTGAGTTCCTCGGTTGACTTCCTCGTTTGGTCTCGAGGGGGAAACACCAGGATGGGTATGTTTGGTAGTAGTATCAGGTTGGTTCCGAATAGGTCTTTATTACCCCTCTCTGATAGCCGCTATTTGTATCGAGTCTCTATAGGTTGTTTAGTGCATGCCGCGCTGCCGCTTCAGTCCACCATACCTATGTAGGCGAGGACCGCCGAATTCTAGCCTCGCTGCATCGCCTCAAGATCGACCGCTTCTCTTTTCCTTTGCCCTTTGTCGGCACCCCTTTTGTTTAAGCAGGTTTTGAGATCGACGTCGTTAGCAGGGTTACCCTTCCGGCTTGGCCTGGGCAGGGTTATGGACGCCATTGTTATTCTTCAGGGCTCTTAGCTCAATTTGCATCTTGTCCGTACTCGGACGCTGTATCATTTTCAAGGTGATTTGGATCTTTGTATCGTATATCCGTATTCTTGACTCTTTGAGTCGCTGTTGTATATATTTTCTGTTCTGTGGGTCCCATCGAGGACTGTTGTGTAATGGTATTACTTCGTTTTCCACCCGCACGAAAGTGCCCGGTGGGCACCTTTGAATCGTTTCTATGCGGGTTTGGCGGGAATCGCTAAAACTTGCATAGGGCCGATTCTGAGGGTGTTACAGCTTACCTCGAGGCGGCGGCGGGGTGATGCGGCGGCGCGCGGAGGCCGAGGCGGCGCGCGGGTGGCGATCGAGGAGGCGGGGTCGGTGGGTGCGGAAACCGTGGCAGCGGCGGCTGCCTCTTATGTGGGGCCCCCTCGTGGGGTCCTACGTGGATACGGCGCGCGGTTGGAAAAGGACTCGGAAAAATTCGGCCCGTTTTTCTAATTTTTAATAAAACGGCCGTAACTTTTCCGTACAAGCTCCGAATCGAGCGATTCTTGCTCCTACGGTTTTGTAAAAACGAGGGGAACAACCTAGGGTCAAGGTTTGAGAGAAACCACTAGGCTACAATGGTGGCAACACTAGTCCTATTCACGCCTCCCGCAGGAGCCTCGTTGAAGAATAGAAAAGGGTTTTGAAAATAGCGTTTCGCCGATTCTTTTCAAACGATGGTTTTGCATGGAAAAGTATGATGCAATGATATGAATGATATGCAGAACCAAATCTAAAATTTTGGATGTGACAAGACTAACCCCCTTAAGATGAATCTCGTCCCCGAGATTCGGCGCGGCTAGCAAATAGGCGTGGGTAGTCCTCTCGGATGTCATCTCACGCTCCCAAGTGGCTCCCTCTTCGGTGTGGTGGCTCCACTGCACCTTACAAAACCTGATCATTTTGGTACGGGTAATCCTCTCCGCTGTCTCCAGAATCTTGACCGGTTTCTCCTCATAGGTCAAGTCATTCTCAAGCTGAACCTCTTCTAGTGGTACAGTGTCTCTCAATGGTGTATCCACCATCTCCGGATGGCACTTCTTCAGCTGGGATACGTGGAACACATTATGAACAGCGGACAGAGCCTCTGGCAACTCCAACTGATAAGCAACTTCTCCTTTGCGTGCTAATACCCGATATGGTCCAATAAAACGGGGTGCCAGCTTACCCTTAATTCCAAATCTCTTGATTCCACGGAGTGGCGACACTCTGAGGTATGCTCTATCACCTATCTAATACACCACTTCCTTACGCTTGGCGTCAGCGTAGCTCTTCTGCCTTGATTGTGCTACCTTCAGCCTGTCCCTAATCAAGGCAACCTTCTCCTCAGCATCCTTGATCAAATCAGGTCCAAACAACTGACGTTCTCCTACTCCATCCCATAGCAATGGCGTACGGCACCGTTTCCCATACAACACATCGAACGGTGACGTCTTGATGCTGGTTTGATAGCTGTTGTTGTAGGAAAACTCAGCATAAGGCAAATTCTCATCCCAACTAGAACCATGAGCCAAGGCGCAAGCTCTCAGCATGTCCTCCAAAATCTGATTCACCCTCTCGGTGCATCCATCGGCCTGGGGTGAAACGCTGTGCTAAACTCCAATCTAGTCCCAAGCAACTCGTGCAGCTGGCGCCAGAAGTGTGAGGTAAATTGGGTGCCTCTATCAGATACGATACTCTTCGGAACTCCATGTAGGCACACAATCCTGTCCATGTAAATCTTGGCTAACTTTGCACTCGTATAGGTCGTCTTTACCGGTATAAAGTGGGCTACCTTGGTCAAATGGTCGACCACTACCCAAATGGAGTCATATCCTGACCTGGTCCTGGGCAATCCTGTGATAAAATCCATTCCCACTCTATCCCACTTCCAATCCGGCACGGGCAATGGCTGTAGCAATCCTGCTGGCTTCTGGTGTTCCGCCTTCACTCTGCTACATACATCACACAGGGCAATATGCTCTGCGATGTCTCCCTTCATGTTGTTCCACCAAAATTTGCTCTTCAAATCCATATACATCTTTGTGTTGCCCGGATGTATGGAGTATGGCGAGTTATGAGCCTCCTACAGAATCAACTCCCTTATCTCTGGGTCGCTGGGCACACACAAACGATCTCCATACCACAAGGTACCATGCTCATCCTCGCGAATATCCTTTTCCCGATTTTCCTTCATCTTTTCCTTTATTTCATCAATCTCCTTGTCTCCCACTTGAGCCTTCCTGATTCTGTCCTGTAGCGTTGGTTGGATTTCCATTGTTGCCAAGTATCCTTCAGACAATACCTCCAGTCTAAGATCCTTGAATTGCTTGCACAAATCCTCAGGCAATTCCCCAATTGTCAGTCCGTTGGCATAGACCTTCCGGCTCAGAGCATCTGCTACTACATTGGCCTTTCCTGGGTGGTATTGCAGATTCATATCATAGTCCTTGATAAGTTCCAACCATCTCCTTTGCCTCATGTTCAGTTCCTTCTGTGTAAATATGTACTTCAGGCTCTTGTGGTCGGTGTAAACATCACAGTGTTTTCCCATTAAGTAATGCCTCCATACCTTGAGCGCATGTACCACCGACGCTAATTCCAAGTCGTGTGTGGGGTAATTCCGCTCATGGTGTTTAAGTTGTCGCGAGGCATATGACACTACTCTCCCATCTTGCATCAGCACACTCCCAAGTCCTTGTCGAGAAGCATCACAGTACACTTGGAAATCCTTCTGAAGATCTGGTAAACACAGAACGGGTGCGGTCACTAATCGACGCTTCAGTTCCTGAAAGCTGGCTTCGCACACGTATGTCCATTCAAACTTCCTCTCCTTCTTTAGAAGTTCAGTCATCGGCTTAGCAATCTTGGAGAAGTTTTCAATGAATCTCCTGTAATATCCAGCAAGTCCCAAAAAGCTTCGTATCTCTCCCGCATTCTTGGGCGCTTCCCATTCTATCACTGCAGTCACTTTGCTTGGATCCACAGCGACTCCTTCTCCTAACACTACGTGTCCAAGAAACCCAACAGTGTTAAGCCAAAATTCACACTTGCTGAATTTTGCATACAACTTGTGTTCCCTCAGCTTCTCCATAATCAGTCGCAGATGTTTCTCATGCTCAGCATCATCCTTAGAATATACCAGTATATCATCAATAAACACCACCACGAACTTGTCCAAGTACTCCATAAATACCTTGTTCATCATGGTCATGAAGTATGTTGGGGCATTCGTTAGTCCAAAAGACATAACTGTATACTCATATAAACCATACCTAGTGGTGAAAGCGGTTTTTGGTATGTCCTCCTCCCGGATCTTCAATTGGAAGTAGCCCGATCGCAGATCAATCTTGCTGAACACCTTCGCTCCTTCCAGTTGATCAAACAAATCATTTATGTTCGGCAAAGGGTACTTGTTCTTGATAGTCACTTCATTCATCGAGCGATAGTCCACCACTAATCTCTTGCTGCTGTCTTTCTTCTCCACAAACAGAACAGGTGCTCCCCATGACGACGAACTAGGCTGAATGAATCCCTTGTCCAACTGCTCTTTCAGCTGCTTCTTCAATTCCTTCAGCTCATCCACATCCATCTTATAAGGTCTCTTTGCTATAGGTCTTGTTCCCGGCATCAGGTCGATGAGAAACTCCACTTCCCTGTCAGGTGGCATTCCTGGCAGTTCTTCCGGAAACACGTCGGGGTAATCCCTAATCACGGGCACAGTGTCCATGCTAACCCCCTTAAGAGAATTCAGCCTATACCTTCCCGGTCTCACAGCTGACTTGAATCTAATTCTCTTACCATCCGGGGTTTTGAGTGAAACAACTCGCTGTGCACAATCTATGTGTCCCCCATGCATAGACATCCAATCCATACCCAGAATAACATCTAATACTTGTGATTCCAACACTACCAGATGTGCAATGAAGTTGTGTGTTCCAATCCTCACAGTCAAGTCGCGGCATCCCGCGCTAGCTATCATATCTCCTCCAGGTGAACTCACTCTAATAGACCCTTTCATAGACTCAGTAGGTAACTTATACTAATCCACAAATGCCCTTGATATGAATGAATGAGATGCACCAGTATCGAAAAGTATGAAAGTTGGGTAAGTGTTGATTGGGAACTTACCAATCACAAGGTCAGGCTCATCTGGAATCTCCTCCACATTCATGTGGTTCACTGTGGCCTTCTCGTTGTTGGTTGGCTTTCGTCCTTTCCTCTCCGGACAGTTGTCAGCATAATGTCCCTTCTGCTTACACTTGAAGCATGTCACCTCACTCAGATCCTTCTTCACAAAGCTGCTATCACGGTTGCGGTCATGTTCACCGTGTCCTCCAGAGTGGTGAGAGTGTCCTCCCTTGTGGCTGTGGTGGGTGCTCTTGTGGTTGTCGTGGCAATGTCCATCGCCCCCATGACGGTTGCGATCATGGCTCCCATAGTCACTCCCTCCATGCTTGGAGTATCCATCATATGAAGTGCGAGACTTGTGATGTGAACCAGAGTGGTGATTGTTTCTCTTCCTCTTGCGGTTTTCCACCTGCTTGTGCTTCCCTTCCAAGATCCTGGCCTTGTCCATAAGCTCCTGGAAAGTGGGGCAGTAAACCACCAGTAGCTGTACTGAAAGCTCATCACTGAGGCCATCCAGGAATCTCTCCCTCCTTTTTGCATCAGTGTCAACATCCTCAGGTGCATAACGGGACAGGTTGTTGAACTCCTCTATGTACTCAGCCACGGTGCGGTTGGTTTGGCGCAAGTTGTGAAACTCCTTCCTCTTCAGGCTCAGAACTCCTGAAGACACGTGGTTGGTCTTGAAACCTTCCTCAAACATTGCCCAAGTCACAGTATCCAGTGGGTGGGTGATCTGAAAAGTGTCCCACGAAGAAGCGGCTGGTCCCTCTAGTAGGTGAGCGGCAAACCTCACCTTCTCAGCATCAGTGCATCCTACAGTTACCAGATCCTTGTTGCTGAACGCAACTAGTCGAGAGCAACCATTGGTTCCGTTGCAGTAGAGAACTTCGCTGGCCTTAGCCTTAGAAACCTGGTGAGAGCATCTCCCTGAGGCTGGTTGTTCCCATTGTTGTTGTTCTGAGCTTCCATAAATTGAGTCATAACTTGGGTCAGCTGTGCCTGAGCTGCCATGAGATGCTCCAACTCAGTGGGTTGACGGTGGGGAGGCATCTGCGGTTCAGCATAGGTAAGCTTAGAAAGAATCAACTACGACAATAGGATTATGCCCATGCATTATGATCAAACAACAACAAACAACGGCAGACAATCTCAAGCAAGCAACACATCAACAAACAAGTGATCCAGAAACATCCCAGGGGTTATCCTAGCAGTATATAACTACTGAAATAGTTTTACAAGAGTTGGCAATGGTTAACTAAATAGTTGATCAACTAAACATCAAAAACAGCAACCTGCCAGAGCAGTCCAGGATCATTCACGAATTTTTCTACCTGACTTAAACTCGTCACGAAATTACGCTGATTTTTGCACATACAGTACAGAGAGTTTCGCATCAGCCCAATTTTTTTCAGATTTTTCCCGGATACCAGTAAAATATGAAAAATCGTACAGTACTGCTGTATCAGCAGAAAACTGCAGCGAAAATAACACAGATAGTAACCAAAATTGCCATAACTCTTTCATAAAGTTTGCACAAATAATTCCTGGGATATTGGAGTACATAAATAAGCAACTAAACATTCTTGAACTAACAGCAACTAAGTTTCACATCGATCGTGTCTAATTCTAACGATTTACCTAACGAGGACTAATTGGTGGACTTCTATCTATTTCTTGAAGAGGTTGCGGTAGGTCCTTTCACTCATGCGTTGGCATTTCTGTCCACGGTTCAACCATGGCGGCGGAGTGTACACTTCTCCTGAATCATCACTTGAGATCTCAAACTCCATCTCTTTTGGATCCTCCTCTTCTTCTTCACTTTCAACTGCAACTGCAACAGCTTCATCTCCTCCACCATCATCGTCTCCATCATCATCATCCTCGTCCTCCTCATCATCATCGTTCCCACTGTCATTGTCATCATCATTGTTGCCACCATCTCCATTGTCATCATCAGAGGGTGGATTCAGCTGCGCTTGGAGAGCGGCAATCTGGGCTGTCATAGCTTCAATGGTTTGATCCCTTTCCTGGACGGTCCCTTGCAACTGTTGTATGTTCTGGGTGTTCTCCTGCACAGTACCATGAAGATGAGCTATGGTTCCATCTCTGGCTATCAGGGCATTCTCCAGAACTCCCACAGCTTCATGCAAGGTGTCAATCTCCTGTCCTTGGACCACCATACCATTACTGGTAAAATATGCAATCTCCTTTATCATCATCACCTTCTCAGCTAGAGCTCCATTCTCCCTTTCCATGTCCTCAGTGTGTCTCCGATGGGGCGGCATGTTGTTCCTGTCGCCCGGGGTAACCACAATGTGCCCATCTTCATCACGCCTCCCATAGTCACGGTAGGGTGAATCTTCTGGCAGTAGGTGTCGGACTTGATGGCACTGCGAGACAGGGCTTTATGTATGGCCAAGTTGATCCCAAGCCCCCAGTTGCAGTATGTCTTGGTGTAGACCAGGTGCACAGGGTTTGGTAAGGCGGCGTCCCTGAAGATGAAGGTGGTGATCTCCCATGCATCCTCACCATATCCATAGGTGTACAGCCTTCTTCCCTTGAACATGGGCAGTGGCAATCCCAATGACTGCGAGAGCTGTGCTAACTGCCTTGCAAAGGGCCTTGGTGATTCCATGGTTGCATACTCAGTCCTGACTTCTCCCATCTATCAATTAAAAGAGGAAAGTGTGAGAATAGCATATGATAAGAATTTACGAGAGTGAAAGGCATACGATGAAAGATAGACTTAATATAAGCTTTAATAATCTATGGCTTCCTAATCCAATCCTAGGTCACGATCCTACAGTCGACACACGGGCTCTGATACCATCCTGTAACACCCCGGTTCTGAAAAGACCGTGGCTTCTATGTGACATGCCAATCCCTGGATCGGTTCATTGGCCCACAATAGAATAAGATGAATAACATAGCATAATAACCGTGTATCATAAACAACAAAGATCCAGAGTACCATTATTACAATAAAAGATTAGCTCAAGGCTAGCTCAAATTATTCAGGTAGCAGCATAAATAAAGTAAATCCTCCATTCTTCAAATTGCCCACAAGTGAACAAGTGCCGAGTGGAGTACTGTGGCCTATATCGATTACTCATAATCGGAATATCCTGCAACATGAAACGTAGCAGCCCCGAAGGGTCAATACATGGAATGTATGGCAAGTAGAGCTAGTAAAGGAGACAATAATACTAACTTCTACATGCATATTTGGCAAGTGGAGCTGTGTCTGGCTTGCATTTGCAAATACATTTGTCCTACTTTCATAAACAGTTTTTGATTTTCTTTGAAAAGATCCCAATTAAGTTAACCCAACAATATTAAAACAATTATGAAATTAGAATGAGCGAGAAACATGTCATGGAATCAATATCAAGCAACTCAGTTGTCCATAACCGGGGACACGGCTAATCGATTAGATTACACACCCTGCAGGAGTTAGTACACTTTACCCATGTGACTTGGCCAGCCCAGATCGTACCACCACTCTCATTTTGGGTGATGACAGGGAGAAGTCCAAGAAGAGACTATTCGGGAAGTGGCTCCCCAATCCCGACGCGCACCGGTCCAACCTACCAAAATTCTACAACTCTGGATACACGGGTTCGAGTTACCACAACCTACTAAGTTCAACCAACCGCCCATTCCATTATTGGCACATGGTTGTACACGTAAGCTACAGAATAAAGAAGCCAATCATTCTCTCTTGATACCTGGGTGCCTTTCCGCAATGAAACCACCAAAAATTATCAATACCATCACACCCAGGGGATTCATTGATTAAGTTGTTTTAGTTTTCACAAACCAATACTTTTAGAAACAAGTTTCAGTGATGTAACCCAGCCCTCGTACATCATAGCATGGCTAAGCACATCTACCAACGGTGGTTCATCTACAAGGAAGGTCCTACCATATAATAGGACATAGCATAGCGATAGTATCATCCTACACATGCATCCACAAGATACACGACAATGCATAGAAAATAGTAGGACAATATCATGAACAAAATAGCATCTACTTGCATTGGTTGTAGCGGTCGGAAGAACAATCCACACACGAGCAAGCGTTGCCCTCGTCACAATCTACACGATACAATTGCAATCATAAACAAACAATCCACAAGCATATGCAACAAAGATGATGCATGAAGGTATGCAAGGCAAGAGAATCGGTGCTACAGCTGCACCACATAATCCTATTCAATAATACTACTGATTGCATGCATGGAAAATAGTTTTAGCGCAAGGAAAACTATTATGCAAAATATAATACCCAAAACTAGAGCTAGAACTCAAATAATTCTCTACCGGTAGTATATGGTTTGTAAAATCTTGGAAAAATTCTACAGTATAGGAACAGCTATTTAGGAACAGTACCAACTGGAATTACTCAAAATGGAATTATAAAACTCCCCGAGTAATTAAAACACTGCAGAAAGCCACTAGACAGTTTCTGCAGAAATTTTCACTATAAGCCTATCCTTTTAATTCACGATGAGATTCCCATCGTTCCACTGAATCCAGGGATATATCATATGTGATTTTTGGAGTTACAGATCTTTTTTTACGAATTAATTACTCCAAAAAGGCCATTAACTCAAATGATTAAACTGTACTAAATATTTCTGCAAAAGTGTGAAACAATGGTACAGCAAGATTCTACACGACTTGATGAACCTACACATATTTTATTTGCAATTTTTGGCCCAACGGTTTAATTTCTATGCAATTTACAATTTCTACCGAAATCTGCCAACTAAATCGATTAAAGTAATTACCCAGTCAACTGTGTCTGTTGACTGGTCAACGCGGCTGCTGACTGGGTGTCTGACTAGTCAATGCCTGGATACTGACCGGTCAACGACTGATCCGAACCGTTGATCTGAGATCTAATGGTGGCTGCAGACTCACCGGAGACAAACGGCGACGAACTCGGAACGGCGGCGGCGATCGGTTCCGGCGACGGCGTTTTTCCTGCGCGAGAGGGAGATGGTCAGCGTGATTCGAGGCGGTCAACGCGCGTGAGCGGCGACGTGGCGGCGCGGCGCGGCGAGCGCGGCGTAGCGGCGGCGAAGCGGCGCTGGCGGGCAGCGGCAATGCGTAGCGGCAGCGGCGCGCGAGCGGGCGGCGACAAGGGCGGGCAGCGGCGGCGAGATGGCAAGGCGGCGGCAAGACAGGCAGCGGCGGCGGAGCGCGGCAGCGGCGGGCGGCTCGAGGCGGCGGGCGCCATGCGCTGGAGGCTGAGGCGGCGCGCGGGTGGCGATCGAGGAGGCGGGGTCGGTGGGTGCGGAAACCATGGCAGCGGCGGTGCCTCTTATGTGGGGCCCCCTCGTGGGGTCCTACGCGGATACGGCGCGCGGTTGGAAAAGGACTCGGAAAAATTCGGCCCGTTTTTCTAATTTTTAATAAAACAGCCGTAACTTTTCCGTACAAGCTCCGAATCGAGCGATTCTTGCTCCTACGGTTTTGTAAAAACGAGGGGAACAACCTAGGGTCAAGGTTTGAGCGAAACCACTAGGCTACAAGGGTGGCAACACTAGTCCTATTCACGCCTCCCGCAGGAACCTCGTTGAAGAATAGAAAAGGGTTTTGAAAATAGTGTTTCCCGATTCTTTTTAATCGATGGTTTTGCATGAAAAAGTATGATGCAATGATATGAATGATATGCAGAACCAAATCTAAAATTTGAGATGTGACAATTTTAAAGCTTTGGCACGACTCCACTCGACCTATCAGTTAGCCTGAGGATGTTTTGGTGATATGGTTGAACAAAAACTCGTATGAACAATCCGTCATGATCTGCGCAAATTACAACACATTATGAGCACACAAATCATTTTCATGTGTATGCAATGAAAACGGGACTGTGAAGATCTACGCAAATTACCTAAAACAGGGCCGACAAATGGTTAAACAGATTGTGGGCAGCGCAGACCGCGGGAACGTACGATCTAGTGCCCGGAGAGAACTTTCGGTCCCGGTGAGTTCGATTAGCGCAAATGCCAGTGTAAGGTGCTAGAAGGTCAATGTTGTCCAATGAAAAGTTGGCGGCAACCGGGAAGAAGGCATGCAAGGACGACGGCAAAGCTGCAGGCCTTCGCTACCTTGATGGTGACAAGATGACCAAACAACGGCGGCGAGGGGCATGGGCGCGTACAACTACCAACAGCTTGAACGAATGGCGGAGTCGGCTGTGGCAGGCACATGTGGAAGCGTGACTACAGAGGGTGAGATATGAATCAGGTGTGTGTGTGCATGGAGGGGTTGGTCTAGCTGATGTATCACTGGCGAGAGTGCCCGGTCGGAGAAGGGGACACGCGACAGGACCCAGACGTTTTCCGTTGAATCACAAAGTCAGTCCAAAATTAGACTGTAAATGCGCCGAAATGGACCGATCCGCGCCACGCGTTCCATTTTCTATGCACCGTTGGGCCTGTTCCGGGCACAAATTTAGACGGTCTCAATCAGTTAGAGGGTTTCCATTCTAGTTGGCGCTTTGGTGGCACAGTTAGCACTTCGGTGACACAGTTAACACGATCTAAATATTTGAAAGTCTAGCGGCGACGCCGACACACTGCAGAGATGCGAGCCACATGACACCACTGGCATAGCCACACCGAGGCAACGTGAATGCGGGCATTGTGGGGGTTCGTGAGGGGTTAGCCTTGGCAGAGTATGCCCTTGGCCACCGTCGCCGTACCGTATGAGGCAGCCACACATCCAAGAAGGCCGAGCGCAGAAGGCCGCTATGCTTGCCAGTAGGCTCCTAGTGCTGGGCCAGATCCAAGGGTGTGCTTGGGGTGCATCGGACACCCGGTGAAAACAAAATCCTACATAAAATAGCAATTTTTACCATGTGTATCATCCCTAAAATATATTTTTAGCAGCTGGAGCATCACCATGCACCCTGATCACCGGGTCTCTAGCTCCGCCACTGGCCATGCTGCCTACTAGTGTAGTGCTGGCATGTGATGGCAATAATTCTGTGTGTACCAGCTCGTTGGGACTCTAAGTGTAGAATGTTGTAGTAAGTGTCTTTTTTCCCACAAGGGTGACTCGAGGATTTATATCGAACTCTCTGGAAATTGGCAAGTATCTTTTTCTTCTCTTCTCAAGCAATCTACAAAACAATTTTTTTGTCTTGTGTCCCCAACTCCACCACGTGGTTGTCAAGCATAAAGTTTCATATTACTAATATGAAATAATAATAATAACAAGTAAAGTAAAAACAGTAATAAAATATGCAAGTAAAGTAAATGCAATAATAAAAGTTCTTTTGTGTTTTGTTGGTGTTTGCAAGAAAGAAAGTATTTTGTGTTTTTAAGATATAAAATTGCAGTAAAGGAAATGATAGTAGTGGTGTTGGAAGGTTGTTTCTTATGATAAAAATTGGACCGGGTTCATGGGTTCACTTATCTACACTCTTTTAAGTTGCAGCGGACATAAAACAATTTATCATCAAGGAACATCACTACGTGTTTGATAAGCATTCATATGGGCATCACGTCCTAACATAGAGGCAGTGCAACACATCTCTCTTATACTCCCTCTAGAAAAGGAAAACTCCAAGAAATCTAGAATTAAGTATTAACAGAGCATTAGCCTTATGTATTTTGACATAATGTTTGAATAACAAATATGCTACCTTAACCATACAAGATTATCAAGCTATCACAAGATAATTATAGCACCTGAATTCACTTAAAACCTAGTGAAGTAACAAAAAAAGGTAAAAACATAGTAGATCTTGAATTTGTTGTCACTATTCAATCACCACCATCATGTTACTCCATCTAATACACACTTCCCCCACGCACGCTCTTGCATACAAGTTGGATCAAAACAAGAAATTACGAACGGGGTACATCATATGCATCTATCAATACATCTTACACATAGATAGATTCCAATCATATATCAAATCATAGAATAAAGATCCACCACATAGGAACTACATATATGACCATAATCATGTTGGACAGCTCATATGGTACTAGATATACGAAAAACAAGAGCGAGATAGATCAAGCTACTGCCACAAACCCATAGTCCATAGGTATACTACTCTCTCTTCAACATGGTGATGAAATTGGATATGTTAGAGAAGGTAGAGATGAAAGGAATATGCCCGAGAGGCAAAAATAAAGTGGTTATTGTATTGTTCCATGTTTATGATAAATTTTTATTTCTCATGCTATAATTGTGTTAACCGGAAACATTAATAAATGTGTGTTTAATAAACAAATAAAAATTTCCTAGTAATGCCTCTCATTACACTACCTTGTTGATTACAGATGATCAAGGTTTCCTGATCATGACATTGGATGTTGTTAGTAACGAGGTCACAACATTGGTGGAATGATGTGATGAACATTCTCCCAAAGTATAGTAATACGATCATGTCATTATATTTATATTGCTATAACATCAGGCGAAGTAACTCTAATCCTTAGACCATGAGATCACGTCAATCACTAACACTGGAAGAGTACTTTGATTCCATCAAACGTCACACCATAACAGGGTGATTATAAAGATATCGTCGAGTACTTAAGAAAGTGTTAGTTGAGGTTCGTGGATCAAGAATGGGAATTTTCCATCCCGGTGAGGAAGAGATATACTCCGGGCCCTCTCAGTGATATCACATTAACATAGCTTGCAAGCAAGTGATTTGATCACTAAGAATGTTATATCACGGGAACAAGAAAAGAGTATTTGTAGGTAACGATATCAAACTAGGTATGGATGATACCAAATGATCAGATCTCGGAGAAGTAAAATATCACGAGACAAAAGGAATTGGTTACTACGAAAAAGGCTCACGTGTTCACTAGTTCATCGTTGAATATCTAAGAGTCATTATGGATCTATGGGTCCCACTAATGATTATTGATTGGAGAGAGTCTCGATCATGTCCACTTTATTCATGAACCCATAGGGAGACACACTTAAGGGTAGTTGACGCATTTGAGTGGATTGGGAACACCAGAGAAAATACTGGACAATGCAGGAATTGTTCTAACGAAACTGTCGAAATAGTTTTGGTGTATCAAAATATTTCAAGAGGATAAAATGTTAATGTGTTCATTAAATGAAGTGTTCATTAAATTGAGTAGTATTAAAACAATTGCATTAAAGTGCTTTAATAAAAAGACCTTGGATTTTTGAGTGGAAATTAAACGGAAGAGAGTGGCTTTTGATTTTTGTGAGTGGAGAGTACACTAGCAATCAAGAGGGGAGAGGTGGGGGCACTCCATGCCCCATCGGGGCTGCCCCCCTTATAAAAGGAGGGGTGGAGCTCCTCTCCTCTCACTTATCCATCTCCTCTCATATGCCTTTTGGTTGGCATCTTTATCCCCTTGCTAGCTTGTCCATTGCCACGAGCACGGTGCTTAGGAGAAGCCCTCCTCAAGATCTTATCCACCACCACCACTACCATATTGTAGTATTGATGGAGTTCCCGAGGATCCCCTACTTCCGCTGCCCAACTGGAGCGAGGGACTGAAGTCGTCGGCTGTCAACACCCGAATTTTTAATCCATGATGCCTGTTATACCATACATCGCAATCCCAGGATTACCATTTTTGCGAGAAATAACAAATTGGTACCATAGTTCATCATCCATTACAAACAATAAATAAGGTCTTACAACAAATAAAGGATCTCATGATCTAGTCTTAATACAATCAAAGCAGTGGAATAATATAATAATGATAGTGTGGGCAAGGCTCCATCTTCATTGTCACAGGCAATGCTGACGATGGGAGATGATTATAGTTGTCGTAACCTTCCTGCGGTCCATCTTCCTGATAGTCCTCTTCATAGTCTGGCCACAGGAATAGCTAGGGACAAAGCCATGAGTACTCTTTAAGTACTCGCAAACTATTACTAATAAGTAAAGTGGTTCAAGTAGGAATCCTAAGCTCTAGGTTGTTTTGCAAAAAGCTAGGTTTATCTCTAGCTGAGTTCAGAAGCAAAGAAAGCTAGTTTAAGTTTTTATAACACCTAAGTGGGAACTTAAGTTTCACTTTCACAACCCAGTTGTGGTCAAGTCAAAGTCATGATTCATTTTACAAGTCATTTTGAAAACATCTGATGACGGAACAGTATGGCCACTCCAACTATCCATAACCGCGGACACGGCTATTCGAATAGTTTGACGCTCTGTAGAGGTGGTACACTCTCACCACAATATTCGATACATCCGCCAGGAACAATCCAGAATTCACCATACTCAGTATGCGGATAATCAATCCTAACCTTTCAATTACACACCCTAGTATAGGCACCTCTCCTATGAATTTGGACTCCCAATCATGACCATCTGTCATCTTGGGAACTGCACAGGTGGACAATCATCACGAGGTAGCCTCAGCTCAAACCTCGGACGCTAGGGAACCCATACTAAGATATATAAACTTCTAGTTAAGCCCTACCCAATTTAGAGTATTGTGGTTGTACGGTAAAATTGGAATGGTATCGCATCCAGACACAACCATCAGTTTTATAAAGGTCTAAGGCTCATGCCTAAACATTTTCATCATCAAATTCACCTTGTGTCCACTAATACCTGTCAAAACATTTAATTAGAATGACTCATCATTCTAAGGTTTTCATAATCATTTTCACCAAGTATTCCCATCTAAAGTGATCAAGTTTTATGCTTAGCACTAGCCACTAAAGTTGGGGGTAAACACTAATGAGGGGTGGTAATCAAGTGTGACTTATCTAAGTCCAATCTCATGCCTCAGGATGACATCAAGATCTACCTAACTTAGGCCAAGTTTTATGCTCTTTATGCTACCTCTAATATCCTTTCAAAACTTCACAAGTCACTAAGTAAACACAAATAAAAAGCCTTGATAAAGAAATAAAAGAATCAAGCTTGCAAGTAAAACTGGGATTTAGGAGACTCAAGATTTTCAAATCAAAGCATGCCTAATGCATTGCATAGGTTATCTAGCTTTCACAGTTGCAAGTGTTAGCTTGCTAGGATGGCTTGCTTAGTTAGTAGCTTGCATTAGATAGCTTGCATAGGTAACATGCAAGTGGTAGCTTGCCTTGTGCATTGCAGTGGTTGAAGTTCTCCTCTGCTTCCTCTTCGTAGTAGTCTCCTTCCTCTTCGTATCCTTGGTCGGTACTAGCGTCTGTAATAAATACGAAGTACACAATCACCAAACAATACACAACTACTTCTATTTAACACACAAAGGATCAGACTAGATGATCTATCATCATCACAATCATCACAAGGATTAAAGCAATAGTTTTATTTATTTTATTTTAGAAAAGTAATTTCGACTCATTGAAAACTACTTAAGATTTAATATTCTCCAATTAAAATATGGGATCATGTTGACACATGTCATCACCACATATTTCAATACTTGGGAATGTGATTTAAAGTGGTGTCACAATTTAATAAGGTTTAACCTTTTTATTATAATTAATTAAAGTGACTAGAAATGCATATGGGGCGTTCTTTTATTACTTGTCCATGTGATTTTTGAGAAATGCATATGGGGCGTTCTGTAAGTAAACCTAGATATTTTTATATATTAAGAAAGGTCTTATCAAATGTGATTTTTGAGAGTTGGAATCAACTCAAAAGCATTTATGGTTGAATTTTGAAAAATGTTTGAATGCAGAAAAGTCTCTGCCTTGTTATTTTTACTATAGGTGATCTATAATTTCAAATGGTTTCAATCCAACGGGCCTGGATTAAGAATTTCCATACCTTTCTAAAAAATTAGTTTCATGCAATTTGGTCTAGTGAAACTCTTTGAATTGAATTTTGAATCTACTACCAGAACTAGGTTTGAAACTAAATAGGTAAATCTAATTTCAAACTAATTGGGTCGCGCATGAATTCTAACTGGGCCGGCCCACTGCGCATTGCGCGCGCGGGCTGGTTAAGTGGTTGTCCCCACGCGTCAGTGGACAGGGGGTGTGAAGGGGTACGAACTAACTACGATCATAGGATTAGATCGAGGATCAACGGCTCACGGCCATCGTCCTCGTCAAACAGAACACGACGGGATCGAACCCTAGCGCGGCTAGTGGGGGTCTGTGGCGGCTCACAGGGGCTCAGACGATGGTCGGCGATGGGGGCGAACGACGAAGTTGACGACGACGGTTCACATGGTACTAGCGGCTCCTCCTGGGATGACTCCAATCAACGACGCCCTTCTCTTCCAGCAGCGGTAGGCTTCGGTGAAATTCCAGCGATGCTGCACTCGCCTTGCTCCGGGAAGAGGTGGGAAGGATCAGTGAGAGGTGGGGATTGTGATGGTGTGAAGAAAATGAATGGGGAAGGCCTCTTTTTATAGCCGAGCGAGAGAGGCCGAGCGGCATGGGCAGTTGCCAACACCCGGATTTTTAATCACAGATGCCTATTATGCCATACATCGCAATCCCAGGATTACCATTTTTGTGAGACATAACAGATTTGGATATCAGAGTACATCATCCATTACAAACCATACATAAGGTCTTACACAAATAAGGATATCATGATCCAGTTCTTAATACAACTCAAGCAGCGGAATAACGTAACAATAAAGGTAGCGTAGGAGAAGCTCCATCTTCGAGGTCACAAGCAATGCTGACGATGGGAGATGATCCTAGTTGTCGTAACCTTCCCGCGGTCCATCCTCCTGGTACTCTTCTTCATAGTATGGCCACGGGAATAGCCAGGGACAAAGCCATGAGTACTCTTTAAGTACTCACAAACTATACTAACAAGTTATGGGGGTTTTTTTAGTAGGAAACTAAGCTCTAGGGTTGTTTTACAAAAAGCCAGATTTACCTCTACTAAGTTCAAAAGCAAGAAAAACTAGTTGAAGTTTTATAACACCTAAGTGGGAGCTTGAATTTCATATCACAACTCTGTTGTGGTCAAGTCAAAATCTCAATTCATTTCACAAGTCATTTTGAAAACATCTGACAGGGTAACAGTATGGCCACTCCAACTGTCCATAACCGCGGACGCGGCTATTCGAATAGTTTGACACTCTGCAGAGATTGTACACTTTCAGCACAACATTCGATACATCCGCCAGGAACAAATCCTGAATTCACCCTACTCAGTATGCGGATAATCAATCCTAACCTTTCAATTACACGCCCTAGTATAGGCACCTCTCCTGTGAGTTTGGCCTCCCAACCATGATCAACTATCATCTTGGGTACTGCATAGGTGGACAATCTTCACAAGGTAGCCTCAGCTCAGACCTTGGCCGTGAGGGAACCCATACTAAGGTATATAAGTTTCTAGTCAAGCCCTACCCAATTTTCGGGTATTGTGGTGGTACGGTAAAATTGGAATGATATCGCATCCAGACAACCATCAGTTTTCTAAAGGGGCTAAGGCTCCTGCCTCAACATTTTCATCATCCAAATCATCTTGTGTTTGGAAACCGTAGCATCCCAATTGTCTAACAATTGCAATGCTACTAGCCTAGTCTATATAAATGCTACTTCCTTCATATAATTGTTGCATCATCATTATATCATGCTCATGTCATCATGCCACCTTGCATTTGAACATCATATCAAATCCTTTTGTTTTGGTTCTTCTCTCATATGCATTGTTAATTGTATTTTGCCTCTTGATATTGTATTTGGTTCTTGATATATTATTAATGCCCAATTTGAGTTGGGGGCATATCTTTTATTCTACTCCACCACCCTTTCTTTGTCACCACCTTATAATTCCACCATCCCATTATCCATGAGCTTGTATTTTATTTTCTTTTGGTATTTAATCTAGCTCATGGGAGATAGGGTGGATCCAAATCTATAAATTCTTTTGCTTGGCCTTTACTCCACTTCTTGGGAATGCATAAGAATAATGCCATGTCTATTATTTTGTTTTCACAAGAATTAATCATGGCATTTATTAAATTGCATGGGCCATGCAAGAGTACCCCCACCTTTAGCCAATTGTGTCTCTCTTGGTTTTCAATGGGTGTTCTCTTTTTGGGATCATCTCCATCCCTCACCACCATCTCTCTCTACCCCCTTCATGCTTGATCTTGTTGGGTGCATGTTAAAACCCTACCACCTTCCCCCATCCATGCAAGCCATGTGTGTGCATATTCAATCCTTAACTCAAAACCCTAAGCCATTACCCTCTCTCTCTAATCCCTTCTCCAAAAACCTAAACCTAATCTAAACCCTACACCTCTCCCATCCCTTTTGTATGATCTAGCTAGATGCATGCAAGTATCTAACCCTAAACCCCCACTCTCTATTTCTATCTCTAAACCCTACCACCACCATGTTTTACCCCATCAACCTCTCTCTCCTCTCTCTTTACTTTTCTCTCCAAACCCTAAGCCCTCTCCCCTACTCCCTCTCTTTAAACCCTACCCCATGACCTACACCCCTCCACCTTGCTTGATCATGTGAGTATGCAAAACTCCAAGCTCAACATAATCACCATCCACCCGAGTGCCCCATCCCCTAGCTTTTTGCAAGCTTTAACCATGCCCATGTGCTCCCTCCTCTCTCGGTTCCCCTCTCTCTCTCTCTTGCTGCTACCAGGTCCCACCCGACCTAGCCCCTCTCTAACCCTAATCCGGGCTACCCCCTCCTAGCTAAGTAGAGGGAGAAAAGAAGAGAGGAAGAGCCCTACCCTACCGATCCCTCCCTCCTACTCCTCACCTAACCAGCCCACGCCTCGGTCACGTCCTGTTTCTCTTCTTTCCCTCGCGAGCACGTGATCGCCAGACTCACGCGCCTCGCGTGCTCTTTCTCTCCCCCTTCTGATAAGGCTGAGCGCAGCACCACCCACTCCCGTCTGGATCGACATCTCTTTTCCCATCCCCTTCTTCCTCCGCAAGCCAACCTCACCATGCCATCAAGAACCATGCCGCTGCCACCTCGCCACCATTGGATCATGTCGCCAGAGCCACCGCTGAGCCAAGACGCCCCGCGTCGTCGACAGCCACCTTTTGGAGCATCACGCAAGGAGGAGGAGGGCTGCGCACCGTGCCCCGCGTCCTCGCAGTCCCCAGGAATCTGCAGCACGTGGGCGCCGTCACGTCGCCAGGGCCTCCTTCCTCTCGACGCCGTCCTCGTCTGCCTCGGCAAGCTCCGCTCGTCTAGGGGCACGCTGGTGAGCCCTTCTTCCATCCCCGCTTTCTCTCGCTACCATGCACCCATATCCCTCGCTTCTCCTTCGCAGCAGCAGCCAAAGCCATCATGACGGCGCATGCCGCGCCTAACCGCCACCACGCTACGACAAAGAAATGAGAACACCCTCTGTTTCACCTCGCCCCGTCCGCTGCTGTCCTCCTTCGCAAAATCCCAAAACACCAAAGTTTTAGCCCGTTTCATCATCTTCAACTCTTCCTTTTACGGCAGGGCGAAATTCGCAGCCGTTCGGTCGCCATCGTCGTCGCAAACCAGCCCGAACTCAGCCGTTTCTGCAAATTTTCCGTCAGTTTTAGATCGCGGAATCTCCTCTGTTCATCTCCTTGGCCCATCCGCTTCATACCTACGTTGGCGAAGCTCCAAACACCAAAGTTGTAGTCCGACGTTGTCTCTACATCTTTTGTTTTTGCAGCGTCGCAAGATTCCCAATGGATTGCTCTCCAACGTCTTCCAAAGATGGCCTCAGCTCGCAGTTTTCCACGATCCAGTTTCAGTTTCGTCAGATCCGTCCAGCGGATTTTCTAAAAACCCCCTAGACTTTTTGTCCACTTAACCCGCAGCCCTCGTAGAGCCCACCAGTCAGCCAGCCAGCGTTTTTGCAGAAAGCCCTTCCTACTTTTTGGTTTCCAACCCGCAGCCCCGCTGTTGCCCACGTGGCACACCCCCGTTGCGTCCACTCGCACAGTGGGCCATGCCACCTGTGACCCCACTGGTCAGCGGCTTTGGGTAGCTCTAGACCGAGTAAGAAAAATCTTCAGCTATTTCTTAAATCAATTAAAATTTCAGTAAATGATTAATATCAAATAAATTCATAACTATTTAAATATTTCGAATTTGAATTCAAACCTTATATGAAAAATGTTTTGTTTTTGAATGACAATTCAAATCTTTAGTCAAATATTTTCAAAACTAATTCAAACTAGTCAACCTTTGACGTTGACTCCATTTGACCAATTTTGACTTAAAAATAAATTTAAATTCATAATTCCAAATAATACAAATAATATATGTTTTTGAATCAGAAAAATGTGAGGATTTCAAATATGCCATTCAAAATATTGTTTGAGCACTTTATTTTCCAAGTTGATTAAAATTACAATAAATGCCACTTATCTTAATTAATTAATAACTTTTGTTTTATAACTCCGAATTTGACAAATGATATGTCTAAAATGATCAGCTCGACGAGACCTTTCTGTTTATGCATCCCTTTATCTGTTTTGCAGCATGCATCATATAAATATTAAGTATACAGCAACTTATCCGAGAATAAAATGTGACCAAAACTAAATAAAATGAATTATTCTTGTATACCACACCTCACCCATGCCATGCTACATTAATGCCATGCAAATTGTGCATCATTCATCATGGCATGATTGTTTGCTTGTCGCATTTAAATCATATGCTTGTGCATTTATTTATGTTGGCCCTTGTTTGTTTGGTTCTTCTTCGAATAGACGCTGAGCAGGGGATATATCAGGAAATCCAGGAGCACCACCCAGATCCTTCTCTCGCTTCAACTGAACTGCCAGGCAAGCACTACCACATGCTTGCATACATACAGTACCTATTGCCTCTATCTTATTCTTGCATCATCGAGTCGCGATTGCATTAAAATGAATCCCAAGTATTGCATAGCCTTTACTTTTAAACCCCACCGAAGCTTGTTCCTCCATCCCATGAGCCATTACTACAGGAGTTGTTTGAGCCATGCGAGTCGTAGAACAGCATGTGTAGGGTATGTGAGTGTCTGTTGGATAACGAGGTACCTAAACAACTTAACCTGAGTAGTAATGGGATAACTAATGAAAGTGGCACCGGTGAGCAATATCTACTATTTGGTTTTTCCTGCTCACTTGTGTCCCGTAGGACCCCGAGTACTTGATTCCTGTTCCTTGAATATTCGCGCTATCCACATCCGGGAGGCTTATGGACCTCCCTCAGCCAGAGCTTGATTCATTCTTATTTCTTAGGGCCACAAACTAGTTTGAGGTTTTGTTACTATCCTGTACTTATGCCATGCTTTACTGCTTTATTTAAGATTGTGCGAGAGCACTGCATCGCTTAGGTAAGCGGAGTGTTTTCGCGGTATCGACAAGCCCAGTCACACTTTCGGGTTCCCAGTCGTTTACAGCCATTGACGCAAACCTTGAGTCCGTCTCGGAGTCAGCTAACTTCGTTGCGGGAAGACTCAATGGGGTGGCCCCCTGAAATATTTCTAAATCTTGTGATTGCTTTGTCGTGAAGGCCTCGTTGGGTTTTGATTTGGTTTTTCCGAGGTTGATCGAGTGTGTGTTGCTATTTGTGCACCCCTGCAGGGTCAAACTTTCTGAAAGCCGTGTCCACGGTTATGGACGACTTGGAGCACAGTTTCTCGATCATAGACAAGTATAACTAAAGTACCGCTTTTAATATGACTAGACTAAGTAACTGACTAGTAAATAGCACAACACTCATGGAATGGATAATAAAACTGCCAACGGATGGGGGGTTGTTCGTCCGCTTCCTCGTCGGTAAGCGAGGAGGAGGATGGATCTGTTGAAATTGCCATTATAACTGTTGTTATTAATTCATGGACATCCGTCTATCTTTGGTTAGGCGGATGATTAGCGAGTATCTATAGAATTGTTAGGGTTTATCTTTTGCTGCAATTGCGTCACCCCAGGTTGTGTCCCCTTTAGAGGCATAAAGACTTGCTGAGTACCCCTAGGGTCTCACACGATAAATTGTTTGATTTAGATGAACAGGTACACTCACAAGATGGATACTGGGTGGAGGAGACGGATGATGTTGGCAACGATCACTTGGTGTAGAGATTCCAGGAACGGGGATCCGTGAGATCTGTGGGCGGGATGTGTTTATTTATGGGCATCTTATGCTGATTTGCTTCTTATCCGTACTCGGATCTTGTTTGCCGCTTCCGCCTGATACTCTGATGTGTGATGTATGAGGAGCTATCCTAAAATATTATATCTATCTAGGACATTTGGATCTTGCCGTATGGCATTGCAATATTTCTATTTCTTTTAGATGGAATGGCTCTGATGTACTGTTGTATGGTGGCTTGCATACATACTCATTTGTGTATGTAGTTGATCCCTTCGCCTGCCGATTACGCCGCCCGTTCTTGTCCCGATGTTTGTAAATGGTTGGGACGGCCGAAAGGTCTACCTGTGAGTGGCATATTGGCCCCATCGTACTATTTCAACCATTTCCGCTCATCCAGGCTTGAATCTAGGAGCGTAATTCATCTAGGAACGGCTGCGAATTTCGCCCTACCGTAAAAGGAAGAGTTGAAGAGGATGAAACGGGCTACAACTTTGGTGTTTGGGGATTTTGCGAAGGAGGACAGCAGCGGACGGGGCGAGGTGAAACAGAGGGTGTTCTCTATTGCTGTCGCCGGCTGCGTGGTGGCGGTTGGCGCGCTGCAAGGAGAAGCGAGGGGGATATGGGTGCATGGAGTAGCAGAGAAAAGCGGGGATGGAAGAAGGGCTCACCAGCGTGCCCCTAGACGAGCGGAGCTTGCCGAGGCAGACGAGGACGGCGTCGAGAGGAAGGAGGCCCTGGCGACGTGACGGCGCCCACGTGCCGCAGATGCCTGGGGACTGTGAGGACGCGGGGCACGGTGCGCAGCCCTCCTCCTCCTTGCGCGATGCTCCAAAAGGTGGCTGTCGACGACGCGGGGCGTCTTGGCTCAGCGGTGGCTCTGGCGACATGATCCAGCGGCGCGGCGAGGTAGACGAGCGGCATGGTTGCGGTGGCATGGTGAGGTTGGCTTGCGGAGGAAGAAGGGGATGGGAAAAGAGATGTCGATCCAGACGGGAGTGGGTGGTGCTGCGCTCAGCCTTATCAGAAGGGGGAGAGAAAGAGCACGCGAGGCGCGTGAGTCTGGCGATCACGTGCTCGCGAGGGAAAGAAGAGAAACAGGACGTGACCGAGGCGTGGGCTGGTTAGGTGAGGAGTAGGAGGGAGGGATCGGTAGGGTAGGGCTCTTCCTCTCTTCTTTTCTCCCTCTACTTAGCTAGGAGGGGGTAGCCCGGATTAGGGTTAGAGAGGGGCTAGGTCGGGTGGGACCTGGTAGCAGCAAGAGAGAGAGAGAGAGGGGAACCGAGAGAGAAGGGAGCACATGGGCATGGTTAAAGCTTGCAAAAAGCTAGGGGATGGGGCACTCGGGTGGATGGTGATTATGTTGAGCTTGGAGTTTTGCATACTCACATGATCAAGCAAGGTGGAGGGGTGTAGGTCATGGGGTAGGGTTTAAAGAGAGGGAGTAGGGGAGAGGGCTTAGGGTTTGGAGAGAAAAGTAAAGAGAGAGGAGAGAGAGGTTGATGGGGTAAAACATGGTGGTGGTAGGGTTTAGAGATAGAAATAGAGAGTGGGGGTTTAGGGTTAGATACTTGCATGCATCTAGCTAGATCATACAAAAGGGATGGGAGAGGTGTAGGGTTTAGATTAGGTTTAGGTTTTTGGAGAAAGGATTAGAGAGAGAGGGTAATGGCTTAGGGTTTTGAGTTAAGGATTGAATATGCACACACATGGCTTGCATGGATGGGGGAAGGTGGTAGGGTTTTAACATGCACCCAACAAGATCAAGCATGAAGGGGGTAGAGAGAGAGATGGTGGTGAGGGATGGAGATGATCCCAAAAAGAGAACACCCATTGAAAACCAAGAGAGACACAATTGGCTAAAGGTGGGGGTACTCTTGCATGGCCCATGCAATTTAATAAATGCCATGATTAATTCTTGTGAAAACAAAATAATAGACATGGCATTATTCTTATGCATTCCCAAGAAGTGGAGTAAAGGCCAAGCAAAATAATTTATAGATTTGGATCCACCCTATCTCCCATGAGCTAGATTAAATACCAAAAGAAAATAAAATACAAGCTCATGGATAATGGGATGGTGGAATTATAAGGTGGTGACAAAGAAAGGGTGGTGGAGTAGAATAAAAGATATGCCCCCAACTCAAATTGGGCATTAATAATATATCAAGAACCAAATACAATATCAAGAGGCAAAATACAATTAACAATGCATATGAGAGAAGAACCAAAACAAAAGGATTTGATATGATGCTCAAATGCAAGGTGGCATGATGACATGAGCATGATATAATGATGATGCAACAATTATATGAAGGAAGTAGCATTTATATAGACTAGGCTAGTAGCATTGCAATTGTTAGACAATTGGGATGCTACAGAAACACATGTCAAAACATTTCAGTAGAATGACTCATCATTCCAAGGTTTTCATAACCATTTTCACCAAGTATTCCCATCTAAAGTTGATCAAGTTTTATGCTTAGCACTAGTATCTACAAGTGGGGTAAGTACTAATGAGGGGTGGTAAACAAGTGGAGATTAATTAAGTTCAATCTCATGCCTTAGGATGACATCAAGATTATCTAGCTTAGGCCAAATTTAATGCTCTTTATGCAACCATCAATTATCTTCCTAGAATCTACAAGTAACTTAAGTAAACTCTAAGAGAAAGCTTTGATAAAGAAATAAAGTATAACGCTTGCAAGTAAAATGAGGATTGGGTATCATCAAATGTGTTTAACCAAGCATGCTTAGTGCATTGCATAGGTTATCTAACTTTCATAATTGGAAGTGTTAGCTTGCATAGGTCAACTTGGTTAGTAAGGCTTGCCTTGTGCAGAGCAGTGGTTGAAGTTCTCCTCGGCTTCTTCTTCGTAGTATCCTCCTTCCTCCTCGTATCGGTACTAGCATCTATAAATAAATAGGAGGTACACAATCACCAAACAATACTTAACTATTTTCAATCATCAGACAAAGGTGTTCTATAGATGATCTAGCATCATCACCTATCATTACAAGATGAAAGCATTTGTCTTATTTATTTTAATTTGAGAAATGTAATTTGTACTCATTGAAAAGCTACTTAAGATTTAATATTCTCCAACGCAAACATGGGATCATGTTGACACATGTCATCACCACATATTTCAGTACATGGGAATGTGATTTAAAGTGGTGTCACAATTTAATAAGGTTTAACCTTTTTATTTTAAATAATTAAAGTGACTAGAAATGCCTATGTGGCATTCTTTTATTACTTGAACATTATTTCTGTAAGTAAACCCATATGTTTTTATATATTATGAAAGGTATGATCAAATGTAATTTTTGAGAGTTGGAATTAACTCAAAAGATATTATGATTGAAATTTGACAAATGTTTGAATGCGGAAAAGCTTCTGACTTGTTATTTTTACTAAGGTTGATCTACAGATCCAAATGACTTGAATCCAACAGGTTTGGATTAAGCATTTCAGTACCTTTCTAACAAAAATGGTTTCATGCAATTTGGTTCACTGAATCGAGCTGGGTTGATTTTTGAAACTAGGTACAGAACTGAGTTTGAATTAAAACAGAAAAATCTAAATTCAAACGCTTGGGCTGCGCGGGAATGGTTAATGGGCCGGCCCAGTGTCACTCCGCAGCGCGGGGCTCAGCTGACAGGGCGTTCCACCCGTTAGTGGCTCATAACACGCGAAGCGGTACGGGGCGATCTCGGCCGCACGATCTAAATCTAATCGAACGGCTACGGTTCGTCGTCCACGTCATGCAGCGCCGGCGAGACAGAACCCTAACGCGGCAGGTGGGGGTCGTGGGAGGCTCACTGGAGCTCAGGCGAGCGTCGGCGATGGGGGCAAACGACAAAGTGGACGACGGCGATTCTCCTGGCACCGGCAGCTCCTCCTGGGGCGGCTCCAATCGACGGCGCCTCTCCTTCTCTGCAGCGGCGAACTCCGGTGCAATTCTGGCCACCTGGTGCTCATCTTGCTCTGGGGGTGAGTGAGGGTGATCAGTGAGAGGTGGGGAGCGAACATGTGTGAAGAAATCGAGCGGGGGAGGCCTCTATTTATAGTGGCGAGAGGGGACCGACGAGCGCGAGCTGAGCTCGTCGTGGTCGGCGGCACATGCAGCTATCGGCGTGGGAGACGGTAGGGGTGGTTCTATGTTCCCTGGCGAAGCTCAACGACGTGGTGGAGAGGCGTGGGGCGGTGCTGATCGGTCGGAATGCTTCGACGCTCTAGGCGGGTCCGACAGGGGTTTTGATGGAGCACAACGAGTGTGGTCCATGCGGCGGCGAACGGGCATGTCTGGCAGGGTGCTGGGGTGCTGGTGATCACTTACGCACGTGGCGAGGGCAGCGCGCGGTCTGGTGGTGCTGGTCGAGCGTGGCGTACGGGGCGTGCTCTCGGCATGGTCGCAGAGAGGTTTGGCATGGCCTGGGCGTGTGGTCTCGTGGATGGCATTGCTCAAGGCTAGAACAGGGAGTGGCGGTGGGGTGCTGGCTAGCTCCCAGACAAGGTTGGCGAGGCTAGTGTGGCCTCTAGCTCGCCGGCGACAACGGGATGGCAAGTTTGCTCTCGGCCTGCTCACCATTGATGGCTAGGCTTGCTTACAGTGATGCTAAGGATAGTTAAAGGATCTAGATGATCTAATAAGGACTAGTTCCAACCAGAGAGGGAACAAGTTAGGCCCAAAACACTATTAAAAACAATGAATTTGATTTGGTTTAAATTTGCCTGCCAAGTTTTTGATGAAATGGCCGCAAGAAACTTTATTTTGAATTTTGAAAATATTTTTGGTGGGTGTGCTAGGCATGTGTTGAGGATTCTGTGGGTGCTTGGGTTTTGAAAATTGAACTTGTTTGAGTGGTTTTTGAAATAGTGGGATCTTCCCATATGATATAGATTCAAATTTAAACTGACATTTAAACTTGGTATTTGAATGTTTTTGGATGATCACAAAGCGGGCCTTGGTACCTCATTATGAGTACTAACAAGGGGTGCAAAGATCCACAGATGTTTCTGTTAAGTTCTGAAAGTTAGGGATAGCCAAAGTAGGCATGAGAGTTAATTTGGCCAAAGTGACCATTCACTTCATTTGTTTATTTTGAGTTGTTTGTCTTTGGGAAAAGTTTGGGAATTGTTTAGATGATGTTTATTTCACCTAAGAATCATTTTACAAGCAAAGAAACACAGAACCATGGCAATTCAAAAGAATCCAAATTTTAATACACAAACATATGAATGCTTTCATATTTTTAGTTGGAAAAGTTTTTGTTAACCCTAATTTTGATGATTAGAGTTTGATGATCCATGTTTAATATTTTTGGGATGTTACAACAGTTCTCATCAAGGTCGGCGTTATAGTGAGGTACGGGCATGGATGAAGGTAGGGGATGGTACGCGGTTCCCTGGCGGTGCTCAAGGAGGTAATGGCGCGGCAAGGGGCGGTGCGGTTCGGTCGGAATGTGTTGGTTCTCTTAGCGGCACTGGCGGAATTTTTGACGATGCACGGGCGCTCCTGGTTGCGCGGCGGTGAACGGGGTTGCCTGGGAGGTTCCTGTGATGGTGGTGATCCAGGCACGGGCGGCAAAGACGGGGCGCGGTGTGTGCGATCGTGTTGAGCGCGGCGCTCTGGCGCGCTCTCGGCATGGCAGAGACAAACTGGGCGCGAGCGTTCTCGGTGGTCCACGGCTTGGCAAGGATCGAGGGCTGGACAAGGGGTGGCGATGGACGGTGGCGTGCTTCCTGGACACGATGGCTAGGCGCGGCGCTTGCTCCTGCTAGCTAGCCATGGTCGGCTAGCCGAGGTTGGCTCGGGCATGCACGGCATGGTGCATTGGGTAGGGTCTAGGTGTTTCAATGCACTGGTTGGCACTGGAGGAGACAAGTGTGATCAATGGGGAACAATGTTTGGGGTGATCACTGCTCAAAACAGTGAAGTTTTGCCAAATTTGTTTTCTGTCTCCAAGTGTTTGATGAAATGGCCGAAAGAATTTCATATTTGAATTTTTGGTTGAAACTTGGTGGGTGCAATGGTCACAAACTAGGTAGTCTCTGGTTGATTGGATTTGTCAAGGTGCACTGGTTTGGTTGGGTTTTGAGAAATGGTGATCTTACCATATGAACTAGATTCAATTTTGAGTTGTTATTTAAATAGGGTTGCCAAATGTTTTTGTGCGTTTGCAAGGTGGGCTTGGGTTCACTTTTACTTAGTCTAACAAGGGGTGAAAAGAAAGGGATTTGTTTCTGTTTGAAATCTTGGACTATAAACACTCAAAGTGGTCTAGTGAGCAAGATTGGCAAAAATGACCATTAGCACATATAGTTTGTTTTTGAATTTCTCTTGATTTGATTCTACTTGGAAATGATTTAGATGATGTTGTTTTCATCTTTAAACCATTCCTTGCTATTCACAACAATCATGCAAGTCCATTCAAGGATTCTTGCATTCATCACATCCACACATGCATTCATATGGATTTTAATTAACAAAAGTTTTTGTTACCCTAATTTTGGGTGATTGGAATTTGATAACCTTTATTAATATTTCAAACCTTCCCTCCTTAAACAAAATCTCGTCCCGAGATTTGATAAAAAGAAAACTAGGATTTAAAGAGATCTAGAAACTTAGTTCTAATGTAGTCTTCTTGCTCCCAGGTAGCTTCTTCTTCAGTGTGGTTACTCCACTAGATCTTGAGAAACTTGATGCTCCGGGTCCTAGTGGTTCTAAAATCTTCCTCCAAAATACAGATGGTTACTTCAGGATACGTCAGGTCATCGTTGATCTCTATGGTTCGGTGATCAATATTCTTGAAAACTTCGGTCTTCTACGGGACTTCTAGGAATTTGCGAAGTAACGAGATATGAAACACATTATGCACGGCTGACATCTCCTCTGGCAGTTCCAGTTGATATGATACTTCTCCTCGATGATTCAGAATCTTGAAGGGTCCGATATATCTGGGGGCTAACTTTCCTTTGAGTTGAAAACGTTGCATTCCCTTCAAAGGTGAGACTTTGAGATACACAAAATATCCGATATTGAAGGCTAGGTCTCGACGTATCTTGTCGGCATAACTCTTCTGTCTGGATTGGGCGGTCTTGAGGCTCTCACGGATCTTGTGAACTTTCTCTTCTGCTTCTCGTAGGATGCCGGGTCCGAAAATCTGACTCTCTCCTACTCCCGACCAATTCAAAGGGGTACGACACTTCCTTACATACATGAATTCAAATGGGGCATTTGCAAACTGGCTTGATAACTGTTGTTGTATGAAAATTCTGCGAAAGGCAGACAGTCTTCCCATTTAGATCCATATTCTAACACACAGGCTCTCAACATATCTTCGAGTATTTGATTTACTCGCTCCGTTTGTCCATCTGTCTGAGGGTGATAAGATGTGCTTAAATCCAGTCTGGTTCCTAATCCTTCTTGGACTTTCTTCCAAAACCTCGAGGTAAACTGGGTTCCTCGATCCAATACAATGTTCTTGGGGACTCCATGCAAATTGACGATTCTAGCAATGTACAACTGTGCTAGTTTCGAACTCTGGTAGGTGGTCTTGACAGGTAAGAAATGGGCGACTTCGGACAGTCGATTTACTATGACCCAAATAGAGTCATTTCCCCTACTAGAGGTAGGAAAAACCGGTGATAAAATCCATTCCGAAGGAATTCCATTTCCATTCTGGAACCTACAATGGTTGCAACAATCCTGTGGGCCTCTGATGTCCCGCCTTGACTCTCTGACAAATATCACACTTGGCTATGTAGCTTCCGATTTCTCTCTTCATCTTGTGCCACCAAAATTACTCCTTCAAATCCTGATACATCTTCGTTCCTCCGGGGTGGATAGAATAAAGAGTATCATGGGCTTCTTTCAAAATAGCTTGTTTCAATTATGAATCTGCTGGCACAGAGCTATGTCCTTTGTACCACAAAACTCCTTCATCTTTGGTGAATCCGGGTACCTTCCCTGTACCGATACGACATTTGATCTCGTCGATACTGGCACTTCCTTTCTGAGCCTCCTTGATCTGACTGATCAAAGTAGGTTGAATTTCTCTGCTAGCCAAAAATCCTTCACTTACTAATTCCATTCTGAAATCTTCCAACTCCTTGTGCAAACTTGGTTGCTCCTTCAAAATCATGGAGTTTAAGCGACACGGCAATCTGCTAAGAGCATCTGCTACCACATTGGCTTTGCCGGGGTGATAGTGGATGTCAAGGTCATAGTCCTTGATTAGCTCTATACATATCCTTTGCCTCATATTCAACTCCTTCTGAGTGAAAATATACTTCAGGCTCTTGTGATCCGAATAAATCTCACAACGGTTACCCATGAGGTAATGCCACCATGTCTTCGAGGCTAAAACTACGGCTGCTAGTTCGATTTCATGGGTAGGATAATTCTGCCCATGTTTCTTCAGTTGTCGGGATAGATAAGATATGACTTTGCCTTCTTGCATAAGCACACATCCGAGACCGATCTTGGATGCGTCACAATATACGTCAAAAGGCTTCGTGATATCCGGCATGATCAAGATTGGGGCTGAGATCAATCTCTTCTTAAGCTCTTGAAAACTTGCTTCACATTTGTCCGTCCATTCAAACTTCTTATATTTCTTCAACAATTGGGTCATGGGTCTTGCGATACTCGTGAATCCTTCTACGAACTTGCGGTAATATCCCGCTAATCCGAGAAATGCACGAACTTGGGTTTGAGTGCTTGGGGCTTGCCATTCTTCAACATCCTTAGCCTTGGGGGGGGGGGTCAATGGCAATTCCTCCTACCGACACAATATGTCTGAGGAATCCTACTTCCTGTAACCAGAATTCACATTTGCAAAACTTGGCATACAAATGATGCTCCCTAAGGGTTCGAAGGATGGTCATCAGGTGTATCTCATGTTCTTCTTCTGATTTGGAATAGATCATAATGTCATTGATTAAAACAACAACAAACTTATCCAGGAAGTCCATAAAAATCTTATTCATGAGGTTCATGAAATAAGCGGGGGCATTGGTTAATCCAAAAAACATGACAGTGTACTCATACAGTCCATATCTGGTGGTGAAAGCAGTCTTTGGAATATCCTCTGTGCAAATCTTGAGTTGATGATAAACAATTCTAAGATCAATCTTAGAAAACACTTTGGCACCAGTCAACTAGTCAAACAGGTCTTCTATATTTGGCAGTGGATACTTGTTTTTTATGGTGACATCATTCAGCTTCCGATAATCCGTACACAAACGGTTACCTCCATCTTTCTTGTCCACAAACAGGATAGGTGATCTCCATGGCGACGCACTTGGTTGAATCAGTCATATCTCCAGCATAGCATATAGTTGCTTCTTCAGCTCCACTAATTCAGATGGGTTCATACTATAAGGTCTCTAGGCTATGGGTCCGGTTCCAGGGATTAGTTCAATGATAAACTCGATATCCTGATCTGGGGGCATACCAGGCAAAACATCTGGAAATACGTTAGGGTATTCATAGACTACTCTGACTTGGTCAATGGTTGGTTGGGCTAGACTCTTGTTGCACTTGAATTGATGGGGCAAGGTTTCGGATACATGCTCTACTGATATTCCAGCTGTAATGGTCATGGTTATGGCTTTCTTGGCACAGTCGATTAATCCTTTATGTTTCGCATCCAATCCATTCCTAGTACTACTTCCAAACCTTTAGTTCCAAGTACTATTAGATTATCATAAAAATCTATGCCATGGATTCTGATAGGTACGGCCTTGCAAATTTGTCTAGCTTTGGTGGTTGAACCAGGTATTTGAACTATCATAACATGCTTCAATTTTGTTCGTTGAATATTACTAATGCATGCAAATTCTTCTGTAACAAACGAGTGCGATGCTCCAGAATCAAACAACACTCTTGCAAGTACCGAGTTAATAGAAAACATACCTAGCACGACATTTGGCGCTTCTTGGGCTTCTTCAGCATTCATGAGAAACAGACGGCCGTTGCGGTTGAGCGAATTCCCTGGGGCAAATATTCTTCCAGGCTGAACACGGCGCTGCTGCTAAGCTAGGGCATTCACATTGGGGGCTGCTGCAAGCTTCTTGGGGCACTCATTGGAATAGTGACCCTTGGTTCCGCATTCATAACAAGTCACCTGAGACTTGTCCTTTCCTGCAACAAGCACAACATTGCTTCCAATCCTTGGGGCAGTATTGGTGTTGTTGGCGATATTGTTGTTGTTGAACTTGGGTGGTGCACGGTTGAAGTTTTTGGAGTTGCCGGGGTTGTTGTTGCGGTTTCCTCCTCCATGGTTGGGATAGGTTGGACGGTTCATCGGGGTTCTATTGTTTCTTGGTGCAAATCCTGTAGATGGGTTGGGGCGATACTTTGGGTTATGGTGGGTTCCTGGTTGATGCATCATGCGACACTTGCGGTTCTCATTGGCTTGGTTGATCTTGCCTTCCATCTGAATGGAAGAGTCCACTAAGGCTTCAATGTCAGCAAAAGGGAATATTGACTAACACTGTCCGCATCTCATCATGCAGACCATTCAAGAATCTCTCCTTCTTCTTGGCTTCAGTGTCAATCTCATCGGGTGCATACCTAGCTAATGACATAAATTTATCGCGGTAGTCAAATACTGTCATCCTCCCTTGCTTCAATTCTCTGAATTCATCTCTCATCCTCTTGATCATACCCGGTGGCACATGGGTTCTGCTGAACTTGAGTTTGAATTCATACCAAGTCATCATTTGTCCTCCTGTCATGGCGTGAACGCTGTTCCACCAAGCTCTTGCATCTCCTACCAGATAGTGGGTGGCAAACAATACTTTCTCGTTGGCCTCTACTCCTGCGACTTCTAAGTTGTTCTCCATGGTTTGCAGCCAATCATCTGCATCTAAGGGCTCTTCAGACTTAGTAAAGATGGGTGGATTGGTGTTCTGAAAGTTCTTGAGCTTGGATCCATGGTTGTCCTGGTTTCCATGGCCTTGATTGTTGTTGGCCATCTGAGCTATGTGTTGGAGGGTGGATAAGTTGGCTTGACGTTCGGCTCTTTCAGCTTCGTGGTCTGAAACCAACATTTGCAAGGTTTGCAACATTGGGTCCGGGGATGAACTGCTTCCTCCGCGAGGCATCTGAAGATTGAGATAGATCATAAGAAAAGAGGGAAATTTCTAAGGTTCGGGGTTTTGTTTTTGAAAAGTTTTTGAAGTTTGACTCAGATTTTTCTAGCAACTTGCTTTTCATTCATTCATTCATAGAACACAGTACAAACACACACTACAACAAGGAAACAGATGGTTTTAGGAACCATTCTGTGAAACTATGATACAATGGGACCGGATACAACTTCACTAATGCTAGTGCTCAAGTGCTACTATTCCTCGGAATCGGTGTCATCATCATCATCTTCATCATCAATGAAGGCGAAGTCATCCTCATCGGTGAAGAAATCCATGGCTTGATCCTCTAGGAAGTCATCATCGTCACTGAGATAGAAATAGGGGTCTCCACGGATATCTTCCCCTGCATTGTCCCCCTCCTCAAGCTGCATGTACTTCTCATGGATGGTCTCCTCCAAGTATGTCACCTTGTGACAAAGGCGCGCAATAATACGATCCTTCTTGTCAAGCTGACGGCGACGAGACTGGCGATCCTTCACAAGCATGGCGATGGTCTGGTCCTTCTTGACTGCGATGGTGTAGTTGTGGTTGGCGCAGGAGCGGGTATTGTCCAACTCCTTCTGCCGGTCATACATCATGAAACTGAGATGATCCACCTGATGCTTCAGTTTGGGGTGATATGGTGCCTCCAGTGGCTGTCCCATAACATCACGCCTTGGGTAGAACTCAAAGAGGGTGCCCTTGATCCGATTGATGCTTTGCCCACACAGACGGGTAAGAGCTTCCTGCATGGCCCTGGAAAGTCCATGTAGCCAGTTGTTCTCTCTTAAGGTGAACTGGACTCCCTCTGAGGTGGGTGCTTCAATCTTCCCTCTGATACTTGCAACAATTAGCCATTGCAATTCTCCTCCTTGATCGTTGAGTTGGGCTCTGAAGAACTTGGGGTGCGGGCGCTCCAGAAGTTCCGAGAGTTGGTCCAAATCACGCTCAAAGATGAGATCTCCTCCATTGCCCAACTGATAGAACTTGTTATACTTCACGTCCATCTATAAGAATGTAGGATGAGTAAGTTAGTAGAGTGATCAAGTGTGTCAAATTTTATGTAAGTTTGCAAGAATTTTTGAGGAACATGAATTTTCATGAAAGAATCTAAGTGGTAAGAATGAGAATAGGTTTTCATAAATACTCACTTCCTTTGTTTTGAAACTAAGTTTTTGATTCAAGCGTCTATTCTAACTAGGGTCTCCTATGGTCAGGATGGCTCTGGTACCAACTTGTCAACACCCGGATTTTTAATCCCAGATGCTGTTATGCCATACATCGCAATCCCAGGATTACCATTTTTTGAGACATAACAGATTGGTACCATAGTTCATCATCCATTACAACCATAAATAAGGTCTTACAACAAATAAAGGATCTCATGATCCAGTCTTAATACAATCAAAGCAGCGGAATAATATAATAACGATAGCATGGTCGAGGCTCCATCTTCATTGTCACAGGCAATGTTGACGATGGAAGATGATCCTAGTTGTCGTAACCTTCCTGCGGTCCATCCTACTGATAGTCCTCTTCATAGTCTGGCCACAGGAATATCCAGGGACAAAGCCATGAGTACTCTTTAAGTACTCGCAAACTATCACTAACAAGTAAAGTGGTTCAAGTAGGAATCCTAAGCTCTAGGTTGTTTGGCAAAAAGCTAGGTTTATCTCTAGCTGAGTTCAGCAGTAAAGAAAGCTAGTTTAAGGTTTTATAACACCTAAGTGGGAACTTAAGTTTCTCTTTCACAACCCGGTTGTGGTCAAGTCAAAGTCATGATTCATTTTACAAGTCATTTTGAAAACATCTGACGACGGAATAGTATGGCCACTCCAACTGTCCATAACCGCGGACGCGGCTATTCGAATAGTTTGACACTCTATAGAGGTGGTACACTTTCACCACAATATTCGATACATCTGTCAGGAACAATCCTAAATTCACCATACTCAGTATGCGGATAATCAATCCTAACCTTTCGATTACACACCCTAGTATATGCACCTTGTAACACCCTCAGAATCGGCCCTATGCAAGTTTCAGCGATTCCCGCCAAACCCGCATAGAAATGATTCAAAGGTGCCCACCAGGCACTTGCGTGCGGGTGGAAAACGAAGTAATAACATTACACAACAGTCCTCGATGGGACCCACAGAACAGATATATATACAACAGCGACTCAAAGAGGCAAGAATACAGATATACGATACAAAGATCCAAATCACCTTGAAAATGATAGAGCGTCCGCCTATGGACAAGATGCAAATGGGGCTAAGAGCCCTGAATAATAACCAATGGCGTCCATAACCCTGCCCAGGCCAAGCCGGAAGGGTAACCCTGCTAACGACGTCGATCTCAAAACCTGCTTAAACAAAAGGGGTGCCGACAAAGGGCAAAGGAAAAGAGAGAGCGGTCAGTACTGAGGCCAGTACACGGCGAGGCTAGAATTCGGCGGTCCTCGCCTACATAGGTATGGTGGACTGAAGCGGCAGCGCAGCACGCAATAACAACCTATAGAGACTCGATACAAGCAGCGGCTATCAGAGGGGGATAAGAAAGACCTATTCGGATCCAACCTGATACTACCACCAAACATACCCATCCTGGTATTTCCCCCTCGAGACCAAACGAGGAAGTCAACCGAGGAACTCACACAGTTGGCAATTTTATTCATTCCGTGATAGTTGCGACAATTACTAGTCAAATATAGATAGTCATCCTGATATAATAAGCAGTGGGCACTTTTAGTTCATCATTCCATTGTAGTTGCAACACTTACTAGTCAGATACAAGTAGCATGAGATAATCCAAAAACCCAGCAGTTGTTGGTACTTTTATTTAGCCATTCCGTTGTAATGAAGCTGATTACTAGTCATATCAGATACAAGTCAAATTATAACAGTAAACTTTAGTTATAGTTGTCTATGATCGAGAACTGTGCTCCAAGTCGTCCATAACCGCGGACACGGCTTCTCGAAAAGATTTAACCCTGTAGGGGTGCACCAAAGTATCCACACGCACCTACACCCTTGTTGTCGGATCAGGTAGATGCAAGATCACAAAACATACACCCATCGGTATGTCGACCGGGTTTCGGACACGACGTTTCCCAGACCCAAAGTAAGAACGGGGGGCCACCCCACTAAGTCGAACCCGCAACGAAGTCGGCCGGCTCCGAGACGGACTTAGGGTTTGCGCCAGTGGCTGTGAACGACAGGGAACCCGAAAGTGTGGCTGGGCTTGTCGACACCGCGAAAACACTCCGCTTTCCTAAACAGTACAGTGTACTATACATCGCACAATTTAAATAAAGCAGTAAAGCATGGTATAGGTACAGGATAGTAATAAAGCCCCAAACTACTTTGTGGCCCCCAGTACAGTACTTGGAATCAGGTACTAAATCGAAGGGGGTGCCCATACACTCCACCTGTGGTTAGCGCGCTCGATCTCGGAACAGGTGTCAAGAACTCGGGGTCCTACGGGACACAAGTGGACGGGCAACAACCAAATAACAACTATTGCCCACCTGTGCCTCTGCTTACCTACTTCAATTTTAGTTATTAAACAGTATTTAAAGCCATGATCATCTCCAACATTAACATGCGGCAATACCCCAACAACTGCGGTACTTGACGACAAATAACAGCACTTGAGCAAGCGACTACGACGCGCAAGTCCAACTAACTACCAATCAACCGGTAATAGGATGTGTCCATGGCAAGATAGGGCTGCAAGGGATATCACGGGTATGAAAACTAGAGCATCGCAACACAGATAGCAATAGATCAACATGAGGGAATAAATACTATAAAAGTAAGATAGGTAGAAAGGGGGAGATGCTCGCCTGAAAACATTGCTGAAGGTTCATCCGAAGATCGGGGCGAAGCTCACATCAACTCAACGGCCTTATCCGCGAAGAAGCAAAACACTAGAAGAAACACCGAATGCGCTATTTAATACTACTGCAGAAGATCGGGCATGATGCATGTATGATGTATGACATGGAAAAGGTGCGATGCAATTAGGTCATATTAAGCGGAACCGGGGTCCCGACATTTAATTAGGTGGTCTATGTTGTTTAGAACCCCCGCAATTTAAATGTTGTCTTAACATGGCAAGATAAGTTACCGGTTCGCTACACAAATTTAAATGGGACCAATATACGACTAGAAAAGCCTCATATGGTCTCGATATTTAATTATTAGGTGAAACGACATAAGGCCCCCAAACCACACAATTATGTAGGCGACATGAATGATTAATGCAACAAGTATATATCATATATAAAATAGGGCTCGAGAAAGGGGTCACACATCTGGGCCCGGGAGATCTTGGTTCCGGGGGTTCGGGCGCCGGGATCGGTCTTCGGATCCGGGTTCCTTGGGTCTGAGAGGAAGATGTTCTCAGGGTCTCGACCATCGGGTCCATGGATCGGGGGTCTTCGGATCGGGGAAGTAGATCTTGTCGCATGAGCGTTAATGCTTCCGGGAAGGAGAACTTGTCGTCCAGGGTCTCGGTGTCCGGGGTGAAGTACTCGGCGTCCTCGAGGGAGTACTTGGCATTGCCGAGCAGAAGTCTTGATGTCCTCGGTTCCGGGAAGATCTTGTCGCACGAGCGTCCGGGTAGGCGAACTTGGCGTATCCGGATAGATCTTGATTCGGCTTCGGTCGAAGTGTTCAGAAGCAGATCTTGGTGTAGGGACGGTCCTTGTCGGCGTTTCTTCGGGTTCGGGGTCTCGATATTCCATGAAGAAGATCTTGTGTTCCTTGGAGGTCGATCTTGACGGATCACAAAGGTTCTCGGCTTGCGACAGAACACCCATGGCCTCGGCAATCTTGGCATCAGAGACCAACACGGGCATCGGTGCCTGTTCAAATCGCACTACCACGGAAATTCTTGACCGATTTCTAGTCGTGGTCCACGTGAACTTGAACAGAATCGGCAGCAGCACCCATCTCGCCCCGTGTTCTCGGCCAACCAACAAACAGGGCGCTTAGTGGCGCTGCATGTAGGCGGAGGTCGACGGCCGGGCGGTGTGTGGTAACAGAGCTGGCCAAGCGAGGGCGGCGGCACAGGGCACGGTCGGAGCAGGGCGCGACGGCGAGGCACAGGGAGCAGAGTCGCGCGGCCAGAGAGGCGCGGGGCGAGGCGACACTGGGCGACCGACACAGAGAGGGGAGGCGGCCGGCGAGGAGATTGGCGGCGAGGTCGACGGTGGCCACGGTCGCGGTTGGCCGGGCGTCTGACCGCGGCGGCGGGGAACGGCGAGCTCGGGGTCAGGGAGACGGCTGGCGCCGGTGCAGAGGCGGGCGGGGGCTTGCGGCGGCGAGGGCGGACCTGGAGGGGCCGAGGGCGAGGCGAACGGCGGGGGCGCGCTGGCGACAAGCGGGAGGGCCCGGGGTCGAGGAGAGGGAGAGAGAGAGGTAGATGGGCTATGTGTGGTTGGCTGGTTGGGGAGTTTGAGAGAGGATTGGTGAGGTGGCGGTGGGTGAGATGAGGTGGAGGGAAAGGGAGGTGGCAAACTGGGGTTGGTGGGTAGACTAGGATTGGGTGAATTTAAGACTAGAAATTTTAGACTAGGGTTTTCCTTTCATTTAAAATAAATTTTGCAACTAGTTTTAGACAAATAAACGACCGGACAGACCGATGTTTTAATTTGAAATAAAGACGGGGCTATTTAGAAAACAAACTAGGCGTTTCGATAATAGTTTCAGACAAACAATGCATGATGATGACGATGCAATGCTCAAATACAACGCGATTTTCTAGTAGTGGTTTTGCGGGGCGCCACAATTCGACACCACTAACAATGGATCTCGCCCTCGAGATCCGCCTCATGGTACGGGGAAGAAAGCCGACGGTCTGAATCTTCTTGCTTCGGGTAGATCATCGCGACACCACTAACAAGGGTTCTTTCTTCAGCTTGAAAATGGCGACACCACCAACAAGGATTGTCCCCCATTCGTCGAGAGAACACTCCGGATAACCAACGGACGAAGTTAAAGGTAAGGCCACCTCTAACTTCCATGAGAAGAGGAAAAGTTTCATTGATCCACCAGTTCGATGTACAAGAGTGAACAGTAAGAGTCCGGTAGGGTGATCAGTCCATCCCGTACCCGAACTATTAACTCAATACATGAATAGGAAAATCATGCAACACAATTCTCAGCATTTAGAATGAAGATCTTCATAAGCGGTATTCGGAACAAAGGGTGATGCCAGCTCTGCACTGGGTCTGATGTAGATGAGGTCATCACATCGGAAAACACCGGAAGATACAACAGAACTCGTATGAAAGACACAATGATTAGGTTCCGCGATGGTTCTATTGGCATGAACAACACATGCTCAAGGTATACTCCAACTTCACCAATGCTCGTCCTTCTCGTATGTTTTTCAACGATACGGATATCCAGCAAGGTACACATATAGATAAAGAGTTCAAGAACAAAGAGATTGGATGAAGGGTACACCAAACGAGATGCAGATAAGATGTTTGTAGCGCCATCGTTATAATAGGGAAGAGGCGAAACCCTAAAGGTACGACAGAAACCCAACCACGAGATATCCTGGACTCGAAGAAAAGATAAGAGGTGGATTCAAAACGCGTAGAGGTAAGAGGAGAATAGCAGAGGGGTAAGGAGTAAAATCAGACCTAATCAGAACTATCCAACCGATTTTTCAAAAATAGTTTTGACACTCTACTTCGGCCGTTAGCTAGGTCATCCTACAGGCTGGACTTGTGGGGTATCGCAACTGCTGAGCTCTGATACCACTCTGTAACACCCTCAGAATCGGCCCTATGCAAGTTTCAGCGATTCCCGCCAAACCCGCATAGAAACGATTCAAAGGTGCCCACCAGGCACTTGCGTGCGGGTGGAAAACGAAGTAATAACATTACACAACAGTCCTTGATGGGACCCACAGAACAGATATATATATACAACAGCGACTCAAAGAGTCAAGAATACAGATATATGATACAAAGATCCAAATCACCTTGAAAATGATAGAGCGTCGGCCTATGGACAAGATGCAAATGGGGCTAAGAGCCCTGAAGAATAACCAATGGCGTCCATAACCCTGCCCAGGCCAAGCCGGAAGGGTAACCCTGGTAACGACGTCGATCTCAAAACCTGCTTAAACAAAAGGGGTGCCGACAAAGGGCAAAGGAAAAGAGAGAGCGGTCAAGATCGAGGCCAAGACACCGAGGCTAGAATTCGGCGGTCCTCGCCTACATAGGTATGGTGGACTGAAGCGGCAGCGCAACACGCAATAACAACCTATAGAGACTCGATACAAGCAGCGGCTATCAGAGGGGGATAAGAAAGACCTATTCGGATCCAACCTGATACTACCACCAAACATACCCATCCTGGTATTTCCCCCTCGAGACCAAACGAGGAAGTCAACCGAGGAACTCACACAGTTGGCAGTTTTATTCATTCCGTGATAGTTGCGACAATTACTAGTCAAATATAGATAGTCATCCTGATATAATAAGCAGTGGGCACTTTTAGTTCATCATTCCATTGTAGTTGCAACACTTACTAGTCGGATACAAGTAGCATGAGATAATCCAAAAACCCAGCAGTTGTTGGTACTTTTATTTAGCCATTCCGTTGTAATGAAGCTGATTACTAGTCATATCAGATACAAGTCAAATTATAATAGTAAACTTTAGTTATAGTTGTCTATGATCGAGAACTGTGATCCAAGTCGTCCATAACCGCGGACACGGCTTCTCGAAAAGATTTAACCCTGCAGGGGTGCACCAAAGTATCCACACGCACCTACACCCTTGTTGTCGGATCAGGTAGATGCAAGATCACAAAACATACACCCATCGGTATGTCGACCGGGTTTCGGACACGACGTTTCCTAGACCCAAAGTAAGCACGGGGGGCCACCCCACTAAGTCGAACCCGCAACGAAGTCGGCCGGCTCCGAGACGGACTTAGGGTTTGCGCCAGTGGCTGTGAACGACAGGGAACCCGAAAGTGTGGCTGGGCTTGTCGACACCGCGAAAACACTCTGCTTTCCTAAACAGTACAGTGTGCTATACATCGCACAATTTAAATAAAGCAGTAAAGCATGGTATAGGTACATGATAGTAATAAAGCCCCAAACTACTTTGTGGCCCCCAGTACAGTACTTGGAATCAGGTACTAAATCGAAGGGGGTGCCCATACACTCCACCTGTGGTTAGCGCGCTCGATCTCGGAACAGGTGTCAAGAACTCGGGGTCCTACGGGACACAAGTGGACGGGCAACAACCAAATAACAACTATTGCCCACCTGTGCCTCTGCTTACCTACTTCAATTTTAGTTATTAAACAGTATTTAAAGCCATGATCATCTCCAACATTAACATGCGGCAATACCCCAACAACTGCGGTACTTGACGACAAATAACAGCACTTGAGCAAGCGACTACGACGCGCAAGTCCAACTAACTACCAATCAACCGGTAATAGGATGTGTCCATGGCAAGATAGGGCTGCAAGGGATATCACGGGTATGAAAACTAGAGCATCGCAACACAGATAGCAATAGATCAACAGGAGGGAATAAATACTATAAAAGTAAGATAGGTAGAAAGGGGGAGATGCTCGCCTGGAAACATTGCTGAAGGTTCATCCGAAGATCGGGGCGAAGCTCACATCAACTCAACGGCCTTATCCGCGAAGAAGCAAAACACTAGAAGAAACACCGAATGCGCTATTTAATACTACTGCAGAAGATCGGGCATGATGCATGTATGATGTATGACATGGAAAAGGTGCGATGCAATTAGGTCATATTAAGCGGAACCGGGGTCCCGACATTTAATTAGGTGGTCTATGTTGTTTAGAACCCCCGCAATTTAAATGTTGTCTTAACATGGCAAGATAAGTTACCGGTTCGCTACACAAATTTAAATGGGACCAATATACGACTAGAAAAGCCTCATATGGTCTCGATATTTAATTATTAGGTGAATCGGCATAAGGCCCCCAAACCACACAATTATGTAGGCGACATGAATGATTAATGCAACAAGTATATATCATATATAAAATAGGGCTCGAGAAAGGGGTCACACATCTGGGCTCGGGAGATCTTGGTTCCGGGGGTTCGAGCGCCGGGATCGGTCTTCGGATCCGGGTTCCTTGGGTCCGAGAGGAAGATGTTCTCAGGGTCTCCACCATCGGGTCCATGGATCGGGGGTCTTCGGATCGGGGAAGTAGATCTTGTCGCACGAGCGTCAATGCTTCCGGGAAGGAGAACTTGTCGTCCAGGGTCTCGGTGTCCGGGGTGAAGTACTCGGCGTCCTCGAGGGAGTACTTGGCGTTGCCGAGCGGAAGTCTTGATGTCCTCGGTTCCGGGAAGATCTTGTCGCACGAGCGTCCGGGTAGGCGAACTTGGCGTATCCGGATAGATCTTGATTCGGCTTCGGTCGAAGTGTTCAGAAGCAGATCTTGGTGTAGGGACGGTCCTTGTCAGTGTTTCTTCGGGTTCGGGGTCTCGATATTCCATGAAGAAGATCTTGTGTTCCTTGGAGGTCGATCTTGACGGATCACAAAGGTTCTCGGCTTGCGACAGAACACCCATGGCCTCGGCAATCTTGGCATCAGAGACCAACACGGACATCGGTGCCCAAGTCTAAATCGCACCACGGAAATTCTTGACCGATTTCTAGTCGTGGTCCACGTGCGGAACTTGAACAGGAACTGGCAGCAGCACCCCATCTCGTCCTGTGTTCTCGGGCCAACCAACAAACATGGCGCTAGTGGCGCGCATGCGAGGCGGAGGTCGACGGGCCGGTGGGCGTGTCGTGGTGTCGCAGCTTGGCCGCAGCGAGGGCGGCGGCACAGGGCACGGTCGGAGCAGGGCGCGACGGCGAGGCACAGGGAGCAGAGCCGCGCGGCCAGAGAGGCGCGGGGCGAGGCGACACTAGGCGACCGGCACAGAGAGGGGAGGCGGCCGGCGAGGAGCTTGGCGGCGAGGTCGACGGTGGCCACGGTCACGTTGGCAAGGCCCGATCATGCAAGGGAACGGCGAGCTCGGGGTCAGGGAGACGGCTGGCGCCGGTGCAGAGGCGGGCGGGGGCTTGCGGCGGCGAGGGCGGACCTGGAGGGGCCGAGGGCGAGGCGAACGGCGGGGGCGCGCTGGCGACAAGCGGGAGGGCCCGGGGTCGGGGAGAGGGAGAGAGAGAGGTAGATGGGCTGTGTGTGGTTGGCTGGTTGGGGAGTTTGAGAGAGGATTGGTGAGGTGGCGGTGGGTGAGATGAGGTGGAGGGAAAGGGAGGTGGCAAACTGGGGTTGGTGGGTAGACTAGGATTGGGTGAATTTAAGACTAGAAATTTTAGACTAGGGTTTTCCTTTCATTTAAAATAAAATTTGCAACTAGTTTTAGACAAATAAACGACCGGACAGACCGATGTTTTAATTTGAAATAAAGACGGGGCTATTTAGAAAACAAACTAGGCGTTTCGAAAATAGTTTCAGACAAACAATGCATGATGATGACGATGCAATGCTCAAATACAACACGATTTTCTAGTAGTGGTTTTGCGGGGCGCCACACACCTCTCCTATGAATTTGGCCTCCCAACCATGACCATTTGTCATCTTGGGAACTACACAGGTGGACAATCATCACGAGGTATCCTCAGCTCAAACCTCGGCCACAAGGGAACCCATACTAAGATATATATAAACTTCTAGTCAAGCCCTACCCAAATTAGGGTATTGTGGTTGTATGGTAAAATTGGAATGGTATCGCATCCAGACATAACCATCAGTTTTATAAAGGGCTAAGGCTCATGCCTCAACATTTTCATCATCAAATTCACCTTGTGTTCACTAACACCTGTCAAAACATTTCATTAGAATGACTCATCATTCTAAGGTTTTCATAATCATTTTCACCAAGTATTTCCATCTAAAGTGATCAAGTTTTATGCTTAGCACTAGCCACTAAAGTTGGGGGTAAACACTAATGAGGGGTGGTAATCAAGTGTGACTTATCTAAGTCCAATCTCATGCCTCAGGATGACATCAAGATCTACCTAACTTAGGCCAAGTTTTATGATCTTTATGCTACCTCTAATATCCTTTGAAAACTTCACAAGTCACTAAGTAAACACAAATAAAAAGCCTTGATAAATAAATACAATAATCAAGCTTGCAAGTAAAACTAGGATTTAGGATACTCAAGATTTTCTATTCAAAGCATGCCTAATGCATTGCATAGGTTATCTAGCTTTCACAATTGCAAGTGTTAGCTTGCTAGGATAGCTTGATTAGTTAGTAGCTTGCATTAGATAGCTTGAATAGGTAACATGCAAGTGGTAGCTTGCCTTCTGCAGTGTAGTGGTTGAAGTTCTCCTCTGCTTCCTCTTCGTAGTAGTCTCCTTCCTCTTCGTATCCTTGGTCGGTACTAGCGTCTATAAATAAATACGAAGTACACAATCACCAAACAATACTTAAATACTTATATTTATCACACAAAGTCTCACACTAGATGATCTAGCATCATCACAAGGATTAAAGCAATAGTTTTATTTATTTCATTTTAGAAAAGTAATTTCTACTCATTGAAAAACTACTTAATATTTAATATTCTCCAATTAAAATATGGGATCATGTTGATACATGTCATCACCACATATTTCAATACTTAGGAATATGATTTAAAGTGGTGTCACAATTTAATAAGGTTGAACCTTTTTATTTTAATTAATTAAAGTGACTAGAAATACCTATGGGGCATTCTTTTATTACTTGTCCATTATTACTGCAAGTAAACCTAGATATTTTTATATATTTAGAAAGGTCTTAGCAAATGTGATTTTTGAGAGTTGGAATCAACTCAAAAGCATTTATGGTTGAATTTCAAAAAAAATTGAATGCAGAAAAGTATTTGCCTTGTTATTTTTACTATAGGTGATCTATAAATTCAAATAGTTTGGATCCAACGGGCTTGGATTAAGAATTTCCGTACCTTTCTAACAAAATTGGTTTCATGCAATTTGGTTTAGGGAAACTCTCTGAATTGAATTTTGAATCTACTGCGAGAACTAGGTTTAAAACTAAATAGATAAATCTAATTTCAAACTAAATTGGTCGCGCGGGAATTCTAACTGGGTTGTACCACTGCGCACAGCGCACGCGGGGGATTGTTAAGTGGTTGTCCCCACGCGTCAGTGAGACAGGGGTGCGAAGGGGTACGGGCTAACTATGACCGTAGGATTAGATCGAGGATCAATGGCTCACGACCATCGTCCTCGTCGAACAGAACGCGACGGGCTCGGCCAGTGGGGGTCTGTGGAGGCTCACCGGGGCTCAGGCGATGGTCGGCGATGGGGGAGAATGATGAAGTCGACGATGGCGGTTCTCCTGGTACTGGCGGCTCCTCCTGGGGTGGCTCCAATCGACGACGCCCTTCTCCTCCAATAGCGGCAGGCTCTGGCGAAATTCCGGCGATGCTGCGCTCCCCTTGCTCCGGGAAGAGGTGGGAAGGATCAGTGAGAGGTGGGAAGTGTGATGGTGTGAATAAAACGAACGGGGAAGGCCTCCTTTTATAGTCGAGTGAGAGAGGCCTGTAGGGGTTCGTAGCATGGAAAACAAAAAAATTCTACCGCATACAAACAAACAAGCCAAGATCTATCTACTAGATTGTAGCAACGAGTCCATGGAATAACTCACTCTCTAAGATTCCAAAGTGTTTAACGAGAGCGTATTCTCGTGGGTGATGTAGTCATACTCTTGCCGATCTCAAGATCGCGTAGACGATCCTTCCGGCGCTGCGTTCCGGCAGCGCTTTCGCAGTCGGTCACACGTTCGGTACTCGATGAAGACCTTCCTCTCCCTTGTTCTAGCAGGCAGCGGAGGTTGTAGCACTCTCCTCGCGATTCCGGCAGCACAACGGCGTGGTACCGGAAGTAGAGGGGAGATCTCGCAGGGCTTTGCCTTAAGCCGGAGCGAGTATGGTGGACTATGAGAGAGAGCCTCGGCGATCTAGGGTTTAGACGCACCAAGGAGGAGGCAAGGCTAGCGGCTAGGGTTTGGCCTAGGCGGCGGCGGCGGCGAGTTCCCCTAGGCAGCGTCTATGGTGGGCGGCGGCTAGGGTTAGGGTTTAGAGGGCGTGGTGTTGTCTTCTTGGAGGGGCAGCCCTGCCCCTCCTTATATAGGTGGAGGGGGCGCGCCAAGGGGAGGGGAGTCCCTCCCCAACTCGGTCTCCAAGGGGGGAGGCGGTGGAGGGAGGTAACTCCTCCCCAAGTAGGTTTCCTACTCTCCCTCCACCTCACAAAATAGCCGTTTGACTTTTCAAATTGGCGTTTGACTTTTCAAACTAGGATTTGATTAAACCATTTATTTTGTTCAGAGATGACACCTAGTACATGATGCAATCATTCCAACTTGTTATGACACATTCATGTACCCTTCCCCTCCGGAGTGCCGGACATTCCGGAACCTTCTAGAACATTCCCGATGAAAACACCGGAACCATTCTCCAACCCCGAAACATGACTTTCCTTATATGAATCTTATTCTCCGGACCATTCCGGATCTCCTCGTGATATCCCGGATCCCATCCGAGACTCCGAACAACATTCGGTCTCTTACTCATCATTCCATAACTACTCAAACAACGTCGAATACTTAAGTGTGTCTCCCTACGGTTCGTGAATTATGCGGACATGATCGAGACACTTCTCCGAACAATAACCAATAGAGGAATCTGGAAATTCATATGGCTCCCACATATTTCTACGATTACTTTGCGATCGAATGAACCACTTACATATGATACCAATTTCCCTTTGTCTCACGATAGTTTACTTATCCGAGGTTATGATCGTCGGTATCTCTGCATACCTAGTTCAACCTCGTTATTGATAAGTACTCTTTTCTCGTTCCCGTGATATGTGATTCCTTGTGAGCCAGTCACATGCTTGCAAGATAATTGGATGACATTCCACCGAGAGGGCCCAGAGTATATCTATCATCATATGGATGGACAAATCCCACTCTTGATCCATGTGTCTCAACCAATACTTTCCGAACACTCAATGCCACCTTTATAGCCACCCAATTACGGTGTGGTGTTTGATGTCATCAAAGCATCCTTCCGGTGAAGGTGATATGCATGATCTCATGGTCGAAGGAATTAGGTTACTATGTATCAGAAAGCATATAGCAATTGAACTATTAAAATGACTTGATCTTTATGCTACGCTTATCTATAGGAGTATGTCCATCATATCATTCTCCTAACGATATGATCTTGTTGTTAATAACATCTCAATGTTCCTGATAGGGAAACCACAATCATTTATTAACCAACAAGCTAGTATTATACCTCTGCTTTACTAGGGACTTCAATTTAAGTTTACAAATCACACAAGTATTAATGTTTCCTCGTTAATACTATTATAGCATGAATGTAAACATTTATCATAAACACAAAGATATAATAATAACTACATTTCTTATTGCCTCTAGGGCATATCTCCAACAGTCTCCCACTTGCACTAGAGTCAACTAATCTAGATTATATGGTAATATACCGAACACCCATGGCAGTTTGGTGTTGGTCATGTTTTGCCCTCGGGTGAGGTTTAGTCAACGGATCCGCCACATTCAGATCTATGTGTACTTTGCAAATCTTTATGTCCCCATCTTGGACATGTTCTCGAATAGCGTGAAAACGTAGCTTGATGTGCTTCAGCTTCTTGTGTGACCTTGGTTCTTGCGCATTGGCTATGGAGCCCATGTTATCACAGTAGATAGACATTGGGTCCAGCGCACTAGGAACCACATCGAGCTCTGTAATGAACTCTTTCATCCATATCGCTTCTTTTGAAGCCTCCGAAGCAGCCATGTATTCCGATTCAGTTGAAGATCTCACCACAACGCTTTGATTTGCACTCCTCCAGCTAACTGCTGCACCATTCAAAGTAAATACGTATCCATATTGTGATTTAGAGTCATCTGGATTGGTGTTCCAACTAGCATCGGTGTAACCATTAACAACGAGCTGTTCATCACCTCCATAAGAAAGAACCATATCCTTAGTTCTTCTCAAGTACTTAAGGATGTTTTTGACCGTTGTCCAATGATCCACTCCTGGATCACTTTGATATCTGCTAGTTAAACTAACAGCATATGCAATGTTGTGTCTAGTACATAGCATGGCATACATTAGAGATCCTATGGCTGAGGCATAGGGAGTTTTACTCATCCTTTCTCTATCTTCTGCCGTTGTCGGACTTTGAGTTTTACTCAAGGTCGTATTGGGCAACATGGGCAAGAACCCTTTCTTGCTATCTTCCATTCCAAACCTCTTTAGAACTTTGTCCAAATATGTACTTTGTGACAATGATATTAGGCGTCTCGATCTATCTCTATAAATCTTTATGCCTAATATGTAAGCTGCTTCGCCAAGATCCTTCATTGCGAAACTATTATTCAAATATTCCTTGACACTATTAAGAAGGTCTACATCATTCCCAATCAACAATATGTCATCTACATATAGTATTAAGAATGCTACAGAGCTCCCACTCACTTTCTTGTAAATACAAGCTTCTCCATAAGTTTGTATAAAACCAAAACTTTTGATTACCTTATTAAAATGTTGATTCCAACTTCGGGATGCTTGCTTCAATCCATAGATGGACCGTTGAAGTTTGCATACCTTGTTAGCATCTTTAGGATCGACAAAACCTCTGGGTTGCATCATATACAACTCTTCATCAATGTCTCCATTGAGGAATGCTGTTTTGACATCCATCTGCCATATCTCATAATCATAATATGCAGCGATTGGTAACATAATCCTCATAGACTTTAGCTTTGCTACAGGTGAGAAAGTCTCATCATAGTCAACTCCTTGAATTTGTCGAAACCATTTTGCGACAAGTCGAGCGTTATAGACAGTAACATTACCATCAGCATCTGTTTTCTTCTTGAAAATTCATTTGTTCTCGACAGCCTTCCGGCCATCCGGTAAGTCCACCAAAGTCCATACTTGGTTTTCGTACATGGATCCAATCTCGGATTTCATGGCTTCTTGCCATTTATTGGAATCTGGGCTCATCATCGCTTCCTCATATGTCGCAGGGTCATCGGTGTTGTCCACCAACATGACACTCATAACGGGATCATACCAATCAGGAGTGGTACGAGTTCTCGTTGACCTGCGAGGCTCTGTAGCAACTACAACCGAAGTTTCATGATCATCATCATTAGCTTCCTCTCTTATTGGTGTAGGCGCCACAGGAACTTCTTCTGGTGCTGCGCTACTCGCAAGTTCGAGAGAAGTTTCGACAACCTCGTCGAGTTCTACTTTCCTTCCCGTCACTTCTTTCGAGAGAAATTCCTTCTCTAGAAAGGATACATTCTTGGCAACAAAGATTTTGCCTTTGGATCTATGATAGAAGGTATACCCAATAGTTTCCTTTGGATATCCTATGAAGACGCATTTTTCCGCTTTGGGTTCAAGCTTGTCCGGCTGTAACTTCTTTACATAGGCTTCGCAACCCCAAACTTTTAGGAACGACAATTTAGGTTTCTTCCCAAACCATAATTCATACGGTGTCGTTTCAACGGATTTAGATGGTGCCCTATTTAAAGTGAATGCGGCTGTTTCTAATGCATAACCCCAAAATGATAGCGGTAAATCTGTAAGTGACATCATAGAACAAACCATATCTAAGAGAGTTCGATTACGACGTTCGGACACACCATTACGCTGTGGTGTTCCCGGCGGTGTCAATTGTGAAAGTATTCCGCATTTATTCAAATGCTCGCCAAACTCGTAACTTAGATATTCACCTCCACGATCAGAACGTAGAAATTTAATCTTCTTGTTACGTTGATTCTCAACCTCACTTTGAAATTCCTTAAACTTCTCGAAAGTTTCGGACTTATGTTTCATGAAATAGATATTCCCATATCTACTCAAGTCATCCGTGAAGGTAAGAACATAACGATAACCACCGCGCGATGTTACACTTATTGGACCACACACATCGGTATGTATGATTTCCAATAAGTCCGTAGCTCGCTCCATCATACCAGAAAATGGAGTCTTAGTCATTTTACCCATCAGACATGCGTCGCATCTTTCAAGTGATTCAAAATCAAGTGATTCAAGAAGTCCATCGGAATGGAGTTTCTTCATACGCTTCACTCCAATGTGACCAAGACGACAGTGCCACATATAGGTCGAGTTATCGCTCGATTTCAAACGTTTAGCTTCAATGTTATTAATATGTGTATTTCCACTATCGAGATTCAATAAGAATAGACCATCTATCAAAGGTGCATGTGCATAAAACATATTACTCATATAAATCGAACAACCATTATTCTTGGACTTAAACAAGTAACCGTCTCGCAATAAACAAGATCCCGATATAATGTTCATGCTTAACGCAGGCACCAAATAACAATTATTTAAGTATAAAACTAATCCCAATGGTAGATGAAGAGGTAGCGTCTTAATCGCGATCACATCAACCTTTGATCCGCTTCCCACGCCGCATCGTCACCTCGTTCTTCGCTAGCTTCCGCTTATTCTGCAAAGACTGCTTCGAAAGTTACGTATATGAGCAACCGAACCAGTATCAAATACCCAGACACTACTACGAGTATTAGGGAGATACACATCAATAACATGTATATCAGATATACCTTTCTTCTTGATGTTGTCGTTCTTCAAATCCGCCAAGTACTTTGGGCAATTCCGCTTCTAGTGACCTTCTCCCTTGCAGTAAAAGCACTCAGTATCAGGCTTAGGTCCAGCCTTGGTCTTCTTTGTCGGCACGGTAACTTTCTTACCACCCTTCTTGAAGTGTCCCTTTTGCTTAGACTTGCCTTTCTTGCATTTGGTGGTTTTATTGACCATCAACACTTGGTGCTCTTTCTTGATCTCCACTTCTGCAGATTTTAACATGGGGAAGAGTTCTGGCAACTGCTTGTTCATGTTTTGCATATTGTAGTTCATCACAAAGTTCTTGTAACTTGGTGGTAGTGATTGGAGGACACGATAAATCCCCAAAGCATTAGGAATCACTATACCCAAGCTTTGAAGTTTGTTTGCGTGCCCAGACATCTTAAGAACATGCTCACTGACGGAGCTGCCCTCTTCCATCTTGCAGTTAAAGAACTTTTCAGAAGACTCATAGCTCTCAATTGCCGCGTGAATCTCAAAGATCAATTTGAGATCATGGACAATATCATGTGGGTCTGAATTCTTAAACCTTTTCTGAAGCTCCGATTCTAAACCATACAAGATAGCACACTGAACTGTGGAGTAGTGAGTCTTCTGAGTGAGGTAAACATTCCTTACTTCATCCGTAGCAAAGAGCTGCAGTGGGTCACCCAATGTGCATCCAGCACATAGGTCAAATTACCAGCAGTGAGGACAATCCTTAAATTGCGGAACCAATCCGCGAAGTTGCTTCCATTGTTTTTCAACTTTTCTTTCTCTAGGAACGCATTAAAAGTGATGGTAGGGGCCGCCATTGATCTACAACATATTTGCAATAGTTTAGACTAAGTTTATGACAAATTGAGTTCTAATTAATAGTTAAATTAATCTAGGTGAACTCCCACTCAAAACAATATCCCTCACATTGTTTTAGTGATCACACGAACCAAATCCACCACATCAACACCGATCATCACGAGAGTTGATGTAGCTTCAATGGCGAACAATCGACATGTTCATCATATCTACTATATGATTCATGCTTTACCTTTCGGTGATCCGTGTTCCGAGACCATGTCTGTACATGCTAGGCTCGTCAAGATCAAACCTTAGCTTCCGTATGAGCAAATATGGCTTGCTCACGTTGTATACACTTGCGGAATCTAACACACCCGATCATCACGTGGTGCTTCGAAACAACAAGCTTTAGCAACGGTGCTTACTAAGGGTGAACACTTTAGAACTTGATATTCATGTGCATGAGGGATCATCTTATAATGCTACCGTCGTTAACTAAGCAATACAAGATGCATAAAGGATTAACATCACATGCAATTCATAATATGTGATATGATATGGCCTTTCTTCTTTGTGCTTCCGATCTCCATCTTCAAGCACGAACATGATCTCCATCATCACCGGCATTGTATCAAGGTCAATGATGCCGCTCCATGGTTGTCGTCCACCAGCTTCAACTATTACAACTACTTTGAATAGACATGCGGGTCTTAACAGAAATTAAAGACAACCATATGGCTCCTGCCGGTTGCCAACTTACAATAAGGAACATTGCATACATCAAATATAATCACAATCATGGCCATATCACATCACAGCACACCCCTGCAAAACAAAGTTAGACGCCTCTACTTTCTTTGCATGTTTTACGTGGTTTGGGGCTTTCAATAAGTGTCGTTCTAACTTACGAACAAGAACCACAACATTGATACTAGTATTGTCAATCACCCGTTGTAAATTGAATCTTAACTATGTTGGGAGAAACAGGCACCCGCAAAGCCACTTATGCAATACAAGTTGCATGTCAAGAGTGGAGCAAGTCTCATGAACGATGTCATGTAAGGTTAGCCCGGGCCGCTTCATCCCACCATCCCGCAAGATGCAAAGTAAACAAGAAGCAATCGACAACAAAAACATCAACGCCCATAATGACCATTGTGTTCTACTCGTGCAACAGATCTACATATAGACACGGCTCTGATACCACTATAGGAGTTCGTAGCATGGAAAACAAAAAATTTCTACCGCATACAAACAAACAAGCCAAGATCTATCTACTAGATTGTAGCAATGAGTCGATGGAATAACTCACCCTCGAAGATTCCAAAGTGTTTAACGAGAGCGGATTCTCGTGGGTGATGTAGTCGTACTCTTGCTGATCTCAAGATCGCGTAGACGATCCTTCCGGCCAGATTCGCAGCGCCTTCATGATCGGTCACACGTTCGGTACTCGACGAAGACCTTCCTCTCCCTTTTTCCAGCAGGCAGCGGAGGTTGTAGCACTCTCCTTGCAATTCCGGCAGCATAACGGCGTGGTACCGGAAGTAGAGGGGAGATCTCGCAGGGCTTCGCCTTAAGCCGGAGCGAGTATGGTGGACTATGAGAGAGAGCCTCGGCGATCTAGGGTTTAGACGCACCAAGGAGTGGTCAAGGCCGGCGGCTAGGGTTTGGCCTAGGCGGCGGCGAGTTCAACTAGGCGGCGGCTATGGAGGGCGGCGGCTAGGGTTAGGGTTTAGAGGGCGTGGTGTTGTCTGCTTGGAGGGGCATCCCTGCCCCTCCTTATATAGGTGGAGGGGGCGCGCCAAGGGGAGGGGAGTCCCTCCCCAACTCGGTCTCCAAGTGGGCCGGCGATGGAGGGAGGGAACTCCTCCCCAAGTAGGTTTCCTACTCTCCCTCCACCTCACAAAATAGCCGTTTGACTTTTCAAATTGGCGTTTGACTTTTCAAACTAGGATTTGATTAAACCCATTATTTTGTTCAGCAATGACACCTAGTACATGATGCAATCATTCCAACTTGTTATGACACATTCATGTACCCTTCCCCTCCGGAGTGCCGGACATTCTAGAACCTTCTAGAACATTCCCGATGAAAACACCGGAACCATTCTCCAACCCCAAAATAGGACTTTCCTTATATGAATCTTATTCTCCGGACCATTCCGGATCTCCTCGTGATATCCTGGATCCCATCCGAGACTCCGAACAACATTCAATCTCTTACTCATCATTCCATAACTACTCAAACAACGTCGAATCCTTAAGTGTGTCTCCCTACGGTTCGTGAATTATGCGGACATGATCGAGACACTTCTCCGAACAATAACCAATAGAGGAATCTGGAAATTCATATGGCTCCCACATATTTATATGATTACTTTGCGATCGAATGAACCACTTACATACGATACCAATTTCCCTTTGTCTCACGATAGTTTACTTATCCGAGGTTATGATCGTCGGTATCTCTACATACCTAGTTCAACCTCGTTACTGATAAGTACTCTTTTCTCGTTCCCATGATATGTGATCCCTTGTGAGCCAGTCACATGCTTGCAAGCTAATTGGATGACATTCCACCGAGAGGGCCTAGAGTATATCTATCCGTCATATGGATGGAAAAATCCCACTCTTGATCCATGTGTCTCAACCAATACTTTCCGAACACTCAATTCCACCTTTATAGCCACCCAGTTATGGTGTGGTGTTTGATGTCATCAAAGCATCCTTCCGGTGAAGGTGATATGCATGATCTCGTGGTCGAAGGAATTAGGTTACTATGTATCAGAAAGCATATAGCAATTGAACTATTAAAATGACTTGATCTTTATGCTACGCTTATCTATAGGAGTATGTCCATCATATCATTCTCCTAACGATATGACCTTGTTGTTAATAACATCTCAATGTTCATGATAGGGAAACCACAATCATTTATTAACCAACAAGCTAGTATTATATAGAGGCTTTACTAGGGACTTCAATTTAAGTTTACAAATCACACAAGTATTAATGTTTCCTCGTTAATACTATTATAGCATGAATGTAAACATTTATCATAACCACAAACATATAATAATAACTACATTTATTATTGCCTCTAGGGCATATCTCCAACAAGGCCGAGCGGCATGGGCAGTGCTCGTCGAGGTCAGCGTTAAAGCGAGATATGGGCATGGCTGAAGGTAGGGGACGGTGAGCGGTTCCCTGGAGGTGCTCAAGGAGGTAATGGCGCGACAAGAGACGGTGCAGTTTGTCGGAATGCATTGGTGCTCTGAGCGGAACCGACAACATTTTTGACGATGCACGGGCGCTCCTGGTCATGCGGCGGGGAACGGGGTTGTCTGGGAGGTTCCTGGGACGGTGGTGATCGCATGCACGGGCGGCGAAGACGGGGCGTGGTATGTGCGAGCGTGTCGAGTGCAGCGCTCTGGCGCGCTCTCGGCATGGAAGAGACTAACTATGCGCATGCGTTCTCGGTGGTCCATGGCTTGGCAAGGCTCGAGGGCTGGACAGGGAGTGGCGGTGGACGATGGTGTGCTTCCTGGACACGGTGGCTAGGCGCAGCGCTTGCTCCTGCTAGCTAGCCATGGTCGACTGGCCGGGGTTGGCTCGGGCATGCACGGCATGGTGCATTGGGTAGGGTCTAGGTTGGTTCAATGCACTGGTTGGCACTGGGGGAGACAAGTGGGATCAACGGGGAACAATGTTCGGGGTGATCACTGCTCAAACAGTAAAGTTTGGCGAAATTTGTTTTATGTCTCCAAGTGTTTGATGAAATAGCCAAATTTCATATTTGAATTTTTGGTTGAAACATGGTGGGTTCAATGGTCACACAGTAGCTAGTCTCTGGTTGATTGGATTTGTCAAGGTTCACTGGTTTGGTTGGGTTTTGAGAAATGGTGATCTTACCATATGAACTAGATTCAATTTTGAGTTGTTATTTGAATAGGGTTGCCAAATGTTTTTGTGGGTTTTCAAGATGGGCTTGGGTTCACTTTTACTTAGTCTAACAAGGGATGAAAAGAAAGGGATTTGTTTATTTTTGAAATCTTGGACTAGAAACACTCAAAGTGGTCTAGTGAGCAAGATTGGCAAAAATGATCATTAGCTCATATAGTTTGTTTTTGAATTTCTCTTGATTTGGTTCTGCTTGGAAATGATTTATATGATGTTGTTTTCATCTTTAAACCATTCCTTTCTATTCACAACAATCACACAAGTCCATTCAAGCATTCATGTATTCATCACATACACACATGCATTCATATGGATTTTAATTAACAAAAGTTTTTGTTAACCCTAATTTTGGGTGATTGGAATTTGATAACCTTGATTAATATTTTTGGGATGTTACATCGCCATACCAAACGTGTGATAAATTATGGAGGCGTTGCCCCTTTCTGGTGATGATCATCTGCACATCCATGAGGACGGTCGTGTACATCTAAAACAACCACGTTTGTTTGCAGGAAGGTTATCCTGCTTACGGTCTTCAAGGGTGAGTCCTTCTGAAACCGTTACAAGTGTCTCCTAGGTTCGATCTTGGCAATTGCAATCGTAGGAATTTGTTTGTTTTCTATACAACGAACCCTATCAAGAGATCTCTCGGACGATGGATCCGACGGAGTTTTCCCCTCCAATATTCCCTAGTTCAGACTTCTTTTTGGTGTTTCTGTGTTTCTGCAGCGCTCCCCTCAAGGATTACCTAGGGGACCTTTTATAGTAGTTTTTAGGTCAAACCAAATTGGCGGGCGAAAGATTGAAGCGCATCGGACGACCGAGGGACGAAAGAGGCTAGGTGGCGCGTGTAGTAGGGTAGGCCGCGCCACCTAGCCTCTTTCGGGCCTCCTGGTACCTCTCGTGATTTCCAAACACTCCACATCATCGTCTTCCCAAAATATTGGCTTTCCTAAAATTTTATCTCCATTGGACTTCATTTAGGTTCCTGAAAGATCAAATACACAAAACGGGTTTTTTCTGTTCTACAGAGTTATAACCAAAATAAAGAAACTCGTTGGTAAATCCCCAAAAAATCAATATAATACATGGTTATTACATTATAAATATCATAAATATATAGAAATATGTGTTAATAAAGTACAAAGTAACCTTATGAATTTTACATGCATCAACATGCCACATATAAAAATTACTCCCTCCTTCTTAGTTAATTAGGCTTAACAGAAACAACGCTATGATTCAGGTGATTACAAATTGGCTGCATGCCAACTTCAAGGATTGGTGGGAGCGTTTTAGGAGACCAGCTATTTGGTTGCATGCTATAGTGGATATTAATTATTTCTAGATATAAGCCAAAATCTTGAGATTTTTCTAATTTTTAGTAAGCCTAATAAACTGAGAAGGAGGGAGTATCTAGTATATCGTGCTAAGAAACACCCATCATGAAATACTTTCAAATATCGATGCAAGTAAGAGGAGCCGATATTTATACTTCCCAATATTCAAACTTTCAAATATCGATGCAAGTAAGAGGAGACGATATTCAAGGACACACGAAACCATTGACGATGCACACACACGCATCTCGGGGCTGGCCCCACCATGTGTCGGGTCGTTCGATTCCCCCCGGGCGTCATCTGTATCGGCGCCCTCCCTACGCACACCGGCTCTCGATGTCATGTGATCCCAGTTATCGAAGTTGGAAAATATAGACATGATCTAAATGAATTAGATCATGAAGTTTTATTTGACATTTAAAACTATGTTAATTTTATACTGAATAAACTATTCTATCTACCAAAATATAAGGCACCCAAAGAATTAGTTAAAAGTTAATGTTTTCTAAGTTTGATAAAAATTATACATAGAAATGTGAATATTTATAATATTGAATCAATATCAATAGATTCACCATAAAGTATATTTTATTAATGTGTCCCTTTGGTTAAAGTTAGTTAGATTTGAGTTTTGACTCATCCTTAGACGCCTTATATTTTATGGTGGATGTTATCTAGCAAGAGGGCCTATTAATGTAGTTTTTTTTAAAACTCCACCAATCTATTAATAATGATCAACAATAGTATAAGTAGCCTAAGAGTAATAAAAATTATAAATAGATCATTAAATCACCTAGCGATGACTACAAACACTAGTGTGAGTCGAAGGCGTGCCTCCATCCTTACCCTCCATCACTAAAGATGTGCAAAATTTATCGTACTAGATGTTGAAATAGACAAAGAGGAAGTTCTAAGACCCCAAAGCTGCGGAGAAGGATGAAAAATAATCTAAGGTAGGGCGAACTCCAATATTTTTGTAAATGCCAAAATAGTCTCGAGACACTACTACGTATGACCCAACATACTCACTTAATGTAATAGAAATAGTACTCTATTTGATTATAAGTAAACCCAAAAAATATACCAATTATAGAGCTTTAATGATGTATATGAGTCCTAGGGAATGGCAAAATCTCTAGCATTTTCTTGTTAAAATCTTTTGTAATTTTATTGATGAAGACTTTTATCCCTTGCTCGATGTAGCATATCATCAAGGCATGAAGAAGAAATCATGGAAATCTTGTTTCAACCCTCGCTCTTGATGATTTTAGCCATCGAGAAAGCCCTTTCAACTTTTGTCGTCGCCACCGGTAAAAGCAAGTTAGCTCAACAAGACGAGAGACCCTATGACACTTGACGTCTCGTTCAAACATTAAGATAATCTCCGAAGTTTTGAGTTCTCCGCATATGAATAATAAATATCTCAAGGTTATCTTATATAGGAACATGCTTATGATAAGATAAATATCCATGATAAATCTCTGTGAACCGAGAAATCTTATTTACATTGAACCTATAAAAGGAGTCACTTGAGTCAAGGCAATAAGTTCTGAAGCAACTCTAACGAGAGGTCATGAAAGAGTAAGTCAAAATCGATTCTACTAGTCTATAGTTAAATAGTTCACACTCTAAAATAACCAATAATAATTGATGCATTCTCCATTTTAACATTTTCACTCTTTTTATTACAATTTCATCCATGCTTAGGATTGGGATATCATTTTGTTCACGAATTCACATCCTTCAGGAGGACTCTAAACCATCATTTCTCCAATTAATTGAGCAAGAATATCCTCACATCCTTAACCAAAGATATTAACTAAACTAATATAATTAGAATTTTAGATCAATAGTATATACAAAGCCATAGTAGAACCATAAAAGATAAACTATCACATAATTAGAATTTGTTTTGGCCACATGCCATAAGGTGGCCAAAATACACTAAGTTTCTCCTTAGATACCTCATCTAAGATATTGTTTAGAGTAATATTTTATTAGATTGAGAATTAGCTGTTGCAAAAAAGGATGGTTTAGAACTAGACTACGCCTATTCCATCCTTCACTGCAGAATCAGTTAGGCAAAGTATTCACTAAAACAAGCATAGCTTTATCGTACGGGGTCTATTTTTGGGCGTATGACCACTCAAATTGATCATACAAAACATAGGCATCAATTTTTTTTCCAAAAATCAAGGTAGGGCAGCTGCCCTACCTTTCCCTACTGGGAGCTCTACCCCTGCCCCCAAAGTACCAACACAGCAGAACAACAACCATTGCAAACGATGACAAACATAGATTAGAAGAGACTGACCTGAAACCACACAAACTAAAACGAAACCTACCGAAATCCAAGAGATCCGCCGAAACATGACTCCAAGCGTGCTTCACCGACGCTAAGCGCACCACTGGAGCGAGGATAGGGCAGGGAGGATATTATTTTAACTTTAAAATGTAGTCAGCACATCAGCATACTGTATAAGACACAAAAAAGCAAAATAAACAAAGAACGAAGACACTCCAAGGAGAGAGGGGCCATGGTCCTCCATATCTCCGTGGCCACAAATCCACCGGAGCTAGAGTGGACCAACGTCTTTGTGGGTATTTTGTTTCAAGGATACGTCATAGGAGATGTATCAAGAGGTCAATCGACCGTCAAATCGCGATAGAGAAAATGCCAAGAACAAACTCCACGCTACCACAATGACAACAATAACACTAGGGCTACTACTCGCTAACTCTCCACCTATCCAGCAGCGCAAGCCTAGACCTAAAAAACTTATCAATTTCCAAAGGCCTACCTCTCCCGAGATCCTACTACTATGAACCGCAACTAGCGAGGGAGTGGATCATTCAAACACAATTTCATACCACGATAGGAACCAAGCAACTAGTGTGACATGTGTCTGCAAGTCACGTGTCTCTTCTCTCCAACCTCTTCATTTTCACATATAATCAACCAAGCCAAGGTCCTGCGCTGGTAAGTGATTTTCCTTAACCCACCATCACTGCAAAGGACGCATTCCCAACAACAACTGGTTGATGGTTTCTTCCTGTTGGTCAAACAATGTGTGTGCTACTCAGTGTGGTAGTTGGCGCTAACTAAGCTTATCGGCTTCCTAATATTTGTTCTGCACCGCAAACGGAAGGAAAAACTTGCACTTTGTCAACGCCTTGGGATCGCGAAATTTGCAATGCGCCGCATCTCGCCGAGTAGGCCCCTCCAGCCTCCCGGTTCCACTTGAAGATGTCATCAACACATTTCCTCAAGGTGAATCCTTTAAGACGATCAACAATGTCCAAGAGCTCGAAGATCGCTTGTGTATTGAGATCCTGGGTGACATCATCTAGCCATCCACCGGCAAGGTTGTTGTGAACCTTATGTGTTTTGGCCGCTCTCTTGGGAATCATCGCGAAGAGAGCCGGTGAAATGTCCCTGTTGTGTCCACCCGATATCCACATGTCTGTACAGAATAAGGTGGATGTTAGATAATCACGTGTCTTACACGTATTGGAATTGCAGTCCGAGTAGGTGTAGGTGTCCAAGTACTATACGTATATGTGGTAGACTAGGTTTTGGAGTAGTACACCGACTCCTAGTTGATTAGGTCCTAGTAGTGCATATATATATGCACACACCTAGTCTTGTAATCTTGTACCGGACAACACCATGAGTTGAGCAATACAAGAAAGAAAACAAGGCTCGACAAGAGCCTTTGGCAATCAAAGTTGTTTTGCGTGTGCGTGCGTGAGTGTACTAGTTAGATCAAAAGAATCGATCGGCTAGCAGCGCGTGCATCTCAGCGGAAGTTATCGGATACGTGCGTGTCGTCTCGTCGGAATTTCCTTGTCGGTGTCGTCGGAAAGTACTCGGCGGCAGGGGCTGTGCTAACAATTGGTATCAGAGCCAAGGTTGTCGTTCGTGATCTGCTGAAAGTACTAGGAGGTCATGGCGATGGTGAAGTTTGGCGAGAGCTCGGCACCAGCGTTTGAGACGGTGGGCGCGGAGTTGTATCCGCGTCTGGATCGCAAGCACTACGGCCTATGGGCGTTTGTGATGCAGTGCGCTATGGAAGGTCAGAAGATTTGGGAAGCCATCGATCCCGGTGGCGATGAGTACGTCAAGGGAGGTGCGAAGTACCGAGAGGGTAGCCAAGCATTGATGGCGCTCTACTCGGTTATGCCGACAGACATGCTACAACACCTCGTCGGAAAGAAATCGGCGAAGGATGTGTGGGGAGCGATCAAGGTAGTATGCGCAGGTGTCGACGACACTAATGTTCACGTGGGGCAGCAGGATACTGTCTTGAACGACGAGATGACATTGGTAGAACCGGAAGTGACCCCGGTTGGTTCGTCAAGTGTGGCGACGCCAAGTACGGCGACCAAGGTGTCAAAAGAAGTCGACGTGAACATGTCAAGTTCTGAGAAGGAGTTAACCTCAAGCTCGGAAGCGCAACCGGAGAGTACTCGGACTACCAACATCGCCGGACACGACGTCCAGGATCGAGAAGACGTGGCGTTGCATGATGAAGGCAATGGCACGGAAGGATGGCCACCAGAAATGAGAGGCGCACTGGCGCATGTATTCTGCTCGGCATCCCAGGAGGAGGAGCTTCACGTGTGGAGCCCGGGCCAAGGGAAGGTCTAGGGGCTGGCGGCCCAGAAACGCCAGAAAGAGGCGGTCCAAAAGAAAGTGATCCGCCGATAGGGGCTTCATACGAAGACCCAGAAAATAGACCAGAGGATGGTCCAGGGGCTGGCGACCCAGAAGCGCCAGAAGGAGACGGGCTAAAAGAAGAAGGCCTGCTGGAAGGATCTCCGTCAGGAGGTCCAGGGGCGTCCATCCCAGAAGTTGGAACAGAAAAAACAAAGAGACCAAATAGCGTGCGCTCTATAGCGCCACATAAAATTGACGGACCAAAAGAAGTAGGTCTAGTCAGGCCAGGGCTAGCCTGCCCAGAAAACAGGCAAGAAACTAGTTCAGGAGAAGGCTCTTTGATCGAGCGACCCATCGAGGAGGAGCTGCATGTGGAAGTTCAGCTGATCAGAAGGAAAATGTCATGGTGACTTCGGTGTCTCATCCGATAGTACCGGAAAGGAGACACGTGTTGGATTTATACCAACATGAGGTCCTTCGCACAAATGAACGTGAAGGAGGACAATGTCGAGGATTGTATTTACTCGGCAAGGAGCCAGGAGGTTCGTAATCAAGGAACAGGCGCTATGTCGGGCGCGGAAGAGTATGTCGTGTCTCCTCCAAGAGTACAGGAGCCGAGACGACTACGACCGACACGAGCACGCATGCGAGGCGTGTTGGACTACTATCTGAAGAAGGAATTTCGGATGATAAATAATTCGGTGACGATGAACCATAAAAAGGACCCGTTGTTCATCAAGGAACCGACGAAGACCGGAGATACGGAACTGGAAGGGTGCACAGATGCATGCGTTGTGATACCTGCACTTGTTTGCCCAACAATTAGAGGAGGAGGGGAAGCTGAAGCGAGCCCAGCAAACAGGCCAGCAAGGCCAGAAGACGATGGTCCAAGAGTGTGGACAGGTGGCCAGACAGATAAAGGAGACCCAACAATAGGGGGTGCAGATTCATCAAGAGGCTTTTCACGTGGTATAGAGAAGCTAGAAGAAAACCAATTTGAGTTACCTCCTACATATTTGTTCTATTGCATCCAAGAGCACCGGCAAGCGGTAGATCAAATATGCGAGGCATCGATGAGAAAGTACTTCATTGAACCAAGTATAATGTCTTAAGGCGCGGACAAAAAAGACAGTCGGCGTGAAGGCATGGAGAAGGGCACGAACAAGAAGGGTCGACGTCAAGTCATGGAGAAGCCGACAAAGGTAAAGTCGGTGACATGGAGGATGATGTCTGGAGCGGCGAAAGCAATGCCAAGGATGACGCCTGCGAGAAGCAGCTGGCGCATTTGGGATCCAGGTCGATGTAAAGAAGCACATCGTGATTAGGGGGTGATTGTTAGATAATCACGTGTCCTACACATATTGGAATTGCAGTCCGAGTAGGTGTAGGTGTCCAAGTAATATACGTATATGTGTTAGACTAGGTTTTGGAGTAGTACACCGACTCCTAGTTGATTAGGTCCTAGTAGTGCATATATATATGCACACACCTGGTATTGTAATCTTGTACCGGACAACACCATGAGTTGAGCAATACAAGAAAGAAAGCAAGGCTCGACAAGAGCCTTTGGCAATCAAAGTTGTTTTGCGTGTGCGTGCGTGAGTGTACTAGTTAGATCAAAAGAATCGATCGGCTAGCAACGCGTGCATCTCAGCGGAAGTTATCGGATACGTGCGTGTCGTCTCGTCGGAATTTCCTTGTCGGTGTCGTCGGAAAGTACTCGGCGGCAGGGGCTGTGCTAACAGTGGAGCCCCTATCTCCTACTATGGAGGAGGTACCAACATCAAATATCTATTGCACCGCCAAGGGAACCTGGAAGTCGAACTCCCTGCATTCCTTGGTTTGGTATACATCCTCCACTCTGTTTAGTTTTTTTTTTGAGGGGAAAAGAGAGATTTCATTGATCAACACAAACATGGTTTACAGACTCCCTGGTCACAATATCCTCAATAACCGGTGGGACACACCCCAACTAGAAATTGTTCTGATTATATTTCCTAGCTACAGCAGCTAGAGCATGAGCCGCCATATTACTCTCTCTTCCAATCTTTTTTGCTACGAAACGATCACAACTTAAGCTTATATCTCTAATATCATCAAATAATTTCCACCATCTAGACATGCCTTGGTTTTGTCTCCTAATTACATCAACCACTCCAGCATTATCTGATTCAAGGATGACAGAGCACAAACTTCTCTGGTTCAGATTTTGAAGTCCCAACAGACAAGCAATGGACTCAGCCTCAAAAACATCCACACAATTAATTTTAGATCGGTTGCATGCCCAGATCACATTACCCATAAAGTCTCGAGCTACACACCCAATGGAGCAGTCCCCTAATTCCTGAACAAAAGAGGCGTCCACATTAATTTTAATCCAATCTTTACCTGGAGGTACCCATTTATCTGAGCTTTCATTCACGTCATGGACACAATCAAGCTGATGACAGGTAAAATTGGGGTTTCCATTACTCAGCACTGGTTTCTTACCCTTCTTATCTGCAAGGTCTGTAATAGTTAATCCCAGTTCATATGTAAGACGAGTCAGAAAATTTACTGATTGTTCTATGGTAGCTTCACCTTTTTTATGCACAAAGTCGTTTATTAGGTGCCAAGATCTCCAAAGAACTAACAGGATAAGCCCTCTTCTATCTTTACTAACATTAGCAAGGAGAATAGGAAGCCAATCAGGTCCCGTATATCTGAGCATTTCCTCGGGTGGGAGGTCCCAATACTTTCTCATCTCGCTTCTAAGTGCCTTGGCCTTTGTACAAGCCACAGTAGCATGGTAGCTAGTTTCGGTATCTTTTCCACAGACTGAACAGATATTGTCCAACTCTAGTGTTCTTCGGAATTTATTTTTCTTTGTTGCTAAATTGTCCTTTGCCACCCTCCATCCAAAAATTCTCACTTTATTTGGTACTGGAGCATTCCAAATGTTACTCCAAACTTTCCTTCCCTGATCTTGGGCCGAACTAGAGCTAGCTAGGCTCTGGCAATTATTTGTCAGATTATACGCTAGCTTATAGGCACTTTTGACAGAGAACACCCCATTATTCTCAAAGTTCCAGGCAAGAAAATCTTTTTTATTGTTTACAGGGGCATTGAGATAGAGAATTACCTCAGCATCATTTTGATAGAAGATCCTTTTTATTAAGGCTTCATTCCAGGAATTTGATTCTGCCAACACCAATTGACTAACTCTCCTAAATCTTGTCTTTGTTTTTCCTTCTAGGGGTTTTAACCCATAGTTCTTAGGAATCCAGTTGTCTCTCCAAATCCTTATGCTTTTGCCATCACCTATCCTCCAGATAATGCCCTGTTTTAACAGCTCAAGACCATGCTCAATTCCTCTCCACACAGGGGAAGCTTCGTTTCTAAAAACAGTATCCACCAGATTGCCTCTTGGGTAATATATGGCTTTCATCAATTTTGCTGCCATACTATTTGGATTTTGAATTAGGCGCCAAGCTTGGCGAGCGAGCAGCGCCTGGTTGAACAACCTTGTATCTCTAAAGCCCATACCACCCTGATGTTTTGGAGCTGTAAGAGATTCCCAAGATGCCCAGTGAACTCTGCGTTGATTGTCATCTTCGCCCCACCAGAAATTCCTTATGATTCTCATGTAATCATCATGAAAGGAAGCTGGCAGTTTGAAAACAGCCATAACATAGATTGGCAGGGCCTGGGCAACAGACTTGATAAGAGTTTCTTTAGCGGCCATAGACATAAATCTTTCATTCCAGATCGACATTCTTTTTGTGAATCTTTCCTTTGCAGGTTGGAAATGCTTTGGTTTCATTCTACCTTCTGGAGTTGGGGGCCCCAGGTATTTTTCTTCAAAAGAACTTTGGGAAACTTGCAAAATGTTTTTTATTTCCGACTGTGTTTGGTCAGTACAAACACTGCTGAACATCAGAGAGCATTTGGACTGGCTAAGCAGCTGTCCCGTACCTTTTTCAAAAGTTGAGAGAGCCTCTCTAACAATCCTCGCTTGCTGACTTGTGGCTTTGAAAAACAGTAAGCTGTCGTCGGCAAAAAGCAAGTGGGAAATACCAGGAGCTCCCCTGCAGCATTTTAAGTCAAGTAGTTCCTGGTTGTACACCGCTCTTTGCAAAACTTTTGATAGACCTTCAGCAACAAACAAAAACAGGTAAGGAGACAGGGGGTCTCCTTGCCTCAGGCCACGAGTGGGTTTGAATGTTCTTGTTAGATCACCATTCACCTTGACCGAAAATCTGACAGAAGTAACACAAGCCATCACTTGCTTTACCCAAGTATCGTCAAAACCCAGCTTCAGCAGAATGCCTTTAAGATAACCCCAATCAACACGGTCATAGGCTTTAGATAGGTCAAGTTTGTAAGCACAAAAGCTCTCCTCGACTTTCTTACATTTCTGGATGTGGTAGAATCACTCAAATGCTACCAAAGCATTATCCGAGATTAAACGACCAGGAAGGAAGGCGCTTTGGTTCTCAGAAATAAGGTGTTTTAGCATGGGTCTCAATCTGTTTACCATGCACTTTGCAACCACCTTATAGAGGACGTTACAGAGAGATATCGGTCTGAAGTCCTTTAAATCATCGGCATCATTTGTTTTGGGGATCAGGACTATGATAGTATCATTTGTTCCTTCAGGAATGTGGCCATTAGCAAAAAAAAAAAATGCTTGACTGCAACAATGATCTCCTTTTTTAACGTGCCCCAATTACGTTGGAAAAATCTGGCTGGTAGTCCATCAGGTCCTCTATGATTTGTCACTATGATTTTAATCCAAGAAACAAGTTTTTTATATAACATGCATCGATTATGCCTAGATTTAACTTAATAAATTCCCACGGCTAGAACGGTAACACTAATGGAGGTCCCAGATTTAAGTTTTACAAACCACGCCCGTAGTCAATATGACTTAACCAAACTGGTAGTTTTTCCAACACCACAAGTTCATAATAAAAACAGACAGAGGGAACGCATCAGAAGGGTCATGGATCTCATGGAGGTGCTTGATCCAAAGACGAAGGTGCTGGTGTAGACGAATCGGCATGGGATGCTTTCAGCTTTAAGATCATCTTGTCCAGATCATATAAACTTCAGGCTTGGCCGCTACTGCTACAACAGGATGAGCACACAGTAAATACAGACCATCAGCTGCCAAGGATTTTTTTGACTAAATAGTGAATTTATTCCTAGTTGTCCAAAGCACCCAGCTTATGGTAGCGAACAACAACCAGAGCGTGCAGCGAGAAAGATCATAAAAATTGAGAAGCATGGCAAAAATATCAGCAAAGTTGGAGGGGTTCCAATCAACTGAAAGGATTAATCTGACCACACTCCACATGAACTGGGCCAAAGCACATCGGAATAAGATATGATTGAAATTCTCAGGTAGGACGTAAAGGGCACACTGCCCATTTAACGACATGTTGAACTTCTAAATACGACAGTCTTCCTTTAGCCAATTGCCACAGAAAAATTCTAAACTTGAGTGGGATTGGAATCTTCTAGATTTGCTTAGCATGGTCCACCACCGCACCCTGGCTAATCTTTAGGTACAAGGACTGTTAGCACAGCCCCTGCCGCCGAGTACTTTCCGACAACACCGACAAAGAAATTCCGACGAGACTGACACGTACGTACCCAATAACTTCCGCCGAGATGCACGTGCTGCTAGCCGATCGATTCTTTTGATCTAACTAGTACACTCACGCACGCACACGCAAAACAACTTTGATTGCCAAAGGCTCTTGTCGAGCCTTGCTTTCTCTCTTGTATTGCTCAACTCATGGTGTTGTCCGGTACAAGATTACAAGGCCAGGTGTGTGCATATATATATGCACTACTAGGACCTAATCAACTAGGAGTCGGTGTACTACTCCAAAACCTAGTCTAACACATATACGTATACTACCTGGACACTACACCTATTCGGACTGCAATTCCAATACGTGTAGGACACGTGATTATCTAACAATCACCCCCTAATCACGATGTGCTTCTTTACATCGACCTGGATCCCAAATGCGCCAGCTGCTCCTCGCGGGCGTCATCCACGGCATTGCTTTCGCCGCTTCAGGTGGCATCCTCTTCGACATTGCTTTTGTCGTCTCTTGTGGTACCCATGTCGCCGTCTTTGCTCTTGTCGGCTTCTCCATGGCTTCACGCCGACAATCCTTTTTGTCCGCGCCCTTCTTGTTTGTGTCTTGAGACATTATACTTGGTTCAATGAAGTACTTTCTCATCGATGCCTCGCATATTTGATCTACCGCTTGCCGGTGCTCTTGGATGCAATAGAACAAATATGTAGGAGGTAGCTCAAATTGGTTTTCTTCTAGCTTCTCTATACCACGTGAAAAGCCTCTTGATGGATCTGCACCCCCTATTGTTGGGTCTCCTTTATCTGTCTGGCCACCTGTCCACACTCTTGGACCATCGCCTTCTGGCCTTGCTGGCCTGTTTGCTGGGCTCGCTTCAGCTTCCCCTCCTCCTCTAATTGTTGGGCAAACAAGTGCAGGTATCACAACGCATGCATCTGCGCACCCTTCCAGTTCCGTATCTTCTGGCCACATACTAGCCTTTTCTTTAAACTCTTTGTCTTCTGGGAGAATCCCTAGTGCTTCTGGCCTGGTGTCCACGCTTGGAGCTGCCCCTAGGCCTTCAATGTCTTCTGGGCCCGAACTTGCTGACAAGGATATGCTCGATTGATCCATATTTTCTTCATACTTAAGATCCCATGTGACGTGAAAAGTTGAATATTCCGGTTCGTTGTAGCCCCAATTCCATGACTTGCCTTCCTCAAAGATTACGTCTCCCTTGAAAACCACCTTATTGGTATAAGAATTGCACAAGCGGTATGTCTTTGAGCCTTCATAGCCTGTCATGATCATCGGAATACGTTGCTCCGCCAATTCCGCCTTTACATGCGCCACACATCCAAAAGTACGAAGATGATCAACCGAGGGCTTCCATCCGTACCATGCTTCGTACGGTGTTGTACCAACTCCACTCTTAGTAGATTCCATATTCAGCAAATACACAGCCGTATTGACTGCCTCACCCCAGAATTTTCCTGGCAAGCCTTTACTCTTCATCATGCTTCGCGCCATGGTCAACACGGTTTGATGCAGCTCACCCCCCTCATCAATGCGTAGGGCTCTTATCTTTGCCTTCACCTTGAACTCTTCGGCTTCCTTGATCTTCTCGAATGCTTGTTGAGCTTGATCCTTACTTTTCAGCAACACAATCCACATGTATTTACTATGATCATCCACCACAAGCATGAAGAACTTATTGCCGGACGGAGTTGCGGGTGAGATTCCAACGCATAGATCGCCATGAACAAGTTCCGAGGCTTTACTTGCCTCAAACGCGGCTTCACATGGGAACGGGGAACTCTGTTCCTCATGATGCACACACGGTAGATCGTGATCCACTGGCGCCACAATCTCCATAGCCAGTGATGGAGGATCCTCCTCATCCTTCAACTCAGTTACTTCGAGCATCAGCATCATCGGTCCATCATCTCCTTCCTGGGCGATGAGAGCCCTCTCCTTTTCCTTTGGTGGTTCTCGGCAATCAGACTTGAAGTGACCAAGCTTGCCGCAGTTGTGACACCTTACTTTCTTTATGTCAAACTTCCTCCGCGGCGGGGCGTCATCTTCATCCTCCTGCCCCGCGATATACTTTTTCGCTGGGCGTTGTTTCTCCTTGCCGCTCGTGGAGCCTCCTTGCTTTTCTTTTGAAAGAGTCATCCATTGCTGCTTTGTGAGCATCAGGAGCTCAACCTGTTCTGGATCACCGAAGCTGATCCGGATTCTCTCATCGTGTGCCTTGAATCTTCCGACGAGATCCTCAACCGTCAATGTATTAAGGTCGAGACATTGTTCGATCGATGTAACGATCTGCATGTAGCGCCGGCGCGCCGCAGAACCTTCGGCGTTCTTGATCTCATCCAATTTCTCGCCATATCCACGATTGCGTTGACAAAGGGTAGCAAGCAGGCGGCAAACTGATCAACCGTCTCGCTCTCCTCCATCTTCAGATCTTCATAGCTTTTTGTCAAAGTTTGAAGATGCGCTTCCTTTACGCGGGCATGACCTTGGTGCAAGATCTTGATCGTCTCCCATGCATCCTTCGCCGATTTCTTTCCGACGAGGTGCTGCATCACGTCCTTTGGCATGACGGAATAGAGCGCCGTTAACGCTTGGCGATCCTTCCGGTACTTCGCGCCTCCCTTGACATACTCGTTGCCTCCTGGATCAATGGCCTCCCAAACCTCCTGAGCCTCCATGGCCACCTCCATGTTGAGTGCCCATAGCCCGTAGTCCTTGCGATCGAGGCACGGATACAAAGCCGCCCCCACCGTCTCTGTCACCGGTGCCGATGCCGAGTTGTCGCCAAACTTCACCATCGCCATGACCTCCTAGTACTTTCAGCAGATCACGGACGACGACCTTGGCTCTGATACCAATTGTTAGCACAGCCCTTGCCGCCGAGTACTTTCCGACGACACCGACAAGGAAATTCCGACGAGACGACACGTACGTACCCAATAACTTCCGCCGAGATGCACGTGCTGCTAGCCGATCGATTCTTTTGATCTAACTAGTACACTCACGCACGCACACGCAAAACAACTTTGTTTGCCAAAGGCTCTTGTCGAGCCTTGCTTTCTCTCTTGTATTGCTTGACTCATGGTGTTGTCCGGTACAAGATTACAAGGCTAGGTGTGTGCATATATATATGCACTACTAGGACCTAATCAACTAAGAGTCGGTGTACTACTTCAAAACCTAGTCTAACACATATACGTATACTACCTGGACACTACACCTATTCGGACTGCAATTCCAATACGTGTAGGACACGTGATTATCTAACAAGGACTAAGTTGAGAACTTCACCAAAGGTTCCAGATCACAAGAAAGCCAATCCTCTTCCGTTGAGGCGAGTGCAGCCGGGAGCTCCTTCCTCAGCAGCACAAACATGGCAGCCTCCTCATCTCGGAAGGATCTGCTGAAGTTGATGTGCCAGTTTCTGCCCTGGAAATCCTGGCACATCAACAAACTAGGATTGATGGCAATATGATAGAGCCTGGGGTGAGTAGCACACAACGGACCTTCCCCACCCACCAACCCGACCAAAACTTGTGGTAACGGGCCCCCAACTTGAAATTATCCTTCAACTTGTGGATTGATGGCAATGTGAAATTATCCTTCAACTTGTGGTAACGGCCGCCTGCTGGAGTAGAGTTGAAAATGTCTGCGGCCCCGGCTATTTAGGTCTAATGATCTTTAGCCAAATGTTGGTCTGTGAGGGTTCAGTAAACAACCGTCATTTCCATTTCACCATGAGATAAATACTCATAAACTTGGACTTCATGATGTCGAGACAACCCTAGTCTAAAGGCATGCACACCTCAGGACAGTTAACCAAGTGATGCTTCCTTTTATCTGAGGTCCCTTCCTATAAGAATCTTCCTCGGTGTTCATCACATCCTTCATGAACACGAGGAGACTAGACATGCATGCGTTGGTTAGGATTAGCCTTGCGACCGACGACATAAACTGTCCTTGCTAGGACTCCACGCTTTTATCGAACGTGTCCACTAGAGGCTCCATATATCTGCAATAGTGAGCTTCTTATCACTAAAGGGGAAGCCCAGATACTTGAAAGGAAGGGCTCCTTATTGATAGTTCAAAATATTACCACCCTGGCTTGCTCCTCCATTGACACACCCATAACAATCACTTCACTTTTGTGATAGTTGATTCCGGGGCCTTGATGAGTGCAATTATGATGCATTTTTAAGCATACAAATTACTCATACTGTCACTCATATCATGCTATATCTAGCTACAACTATACCTATTATGTATGATTACTAGTTCTTATTCATTTTCATATGGGCTTTGCACAACTAGTAGTTTTATTAGGATTCTATCATGTTTTCCTTGTCTTTTACATGTGTGTAGGTGCTATGGGCAATTATGGCTAAAAGTAAGGCAAGATGTAATATGGAGAGGTTACAGGCACCAGACTTATCCATATGAGACGTGGAAAAGTCATATTTTCCCATCATCTACTATTACTTATCCAAGGAAATGATGTTTTATCCCTCGTCCATACGAGTCCAACAAACTAAAGAACACCTCAATCGGAGTCCGTATGAAGAAATGGAGGTCAAAACAAGTTCTCAGGAGATAACGACCATCGGTACGGGTCTGTCCCTTAGGACCTGCATGTACCGTCCACCCGTACCACTCTCCGTTGACTCTATTTCTTCAAACGGAACAACATTTGTGAAGGACCGATGGGCAAATTCTCTATGGAGCTCCTTAGGATCGCGAAACATACCTCTAGAACGCCTATTTAAGGAGGGGAACCCTAGCCGCCTCCACATACATCCACACAGGCCCGAGGGATGGAGCACTATAGCTGTCGCTCCATCGCCTCCATATCCGTCACACATCCAAGGTCAAGGTCTTCATTCACATCTCCACACTATCAAGCAATATGAGGAGAAGGAGGCGCCTGCACCTTCACCACCTTCACCACGTGCACTGTTCGTTATCGTCATCTCCAACGGCGTCTCCATCTCTCTCTGTTGTTTTAGATATTGTATTTGTAAGATTGAACATGATGATCTCAATGATCTACTATTTTTATTTCTATTCATCTATGTTTGAGTAATTGATCCAGTTCTAGGTTGAGGTATGATCTTGTATGTAATCCTAGACTATGTGGTTTTATCTATTATATGTATTGCTCTCTTTTAGTGACAAAGAGGATATATATGTGATCCTTCATAACGGAGTGTATTATTTGACTTGCGTAGTGACAACACGAGGTTGAAGATAGTACACGCCTTGTGAAAAATCAGTAATTATAAGGGATCGTTTATTCATCTAAAGATGCATCTCGTGCAATCCTTTACACAGTTTCCCCTCTAGTACTAGTGAGACCGAAAGCCTAGACACCGCTTTTTATTCTATTCAATCCTACAATTACAACCTCCTTTGTTTACTTTCAGTGTTAGTTTACTATGTTCTTGTTTACTTGTTCCTAGTTACATTAAACCTCTCTCAAGTTATTGCTATTCTAGTAACTTATAAAATAGGCTATTTCTAAACCAAGGTTTGGGTGCGAACATGTTTGCGCATGTGACAATACAGTTGCGTAGTTGTGTTATTTCCATCCAAAATCTTTCAAGGGATGAACTTTATATAAATAATATTTGTTGCTACAAGTACTGCAATAACCCTAGTTGGGCAAGAAACCTAGTCATAAAAATGGTGTCTTTACCAGGGAGCATAGCGCTTGGTTATTTTCTACCCACTCGCACATAGTTTATTTCCGTTTGTTACTATTTTATTGTTTTTATTTATATTGAAAAGAACAAAAAAATTGTAAAACAAAAAACCATAAAAACTTTTACTACTAATCATGTCTTTCGAGATTACTATCCTAGAACATATTCAACTTGCAAAGAAGGAGAAGAGACGCACAAGATCCTTATGCATGGTTGTCAAAGAAGAAGACGGTGCGGACAACAAAGAACTCATAACTACTAATGATATAAGATATACAATATGTATTATCTGTTATGCTCACACATTATGTTTTTTGTAGTGATAATGATTTTTAACAAATGGCTTACGGAACCTTGCAACATATTGTTGAGTATTGTCAAGGACATATTAGTGAGAATGCACTTGTGGCAAAAAGTAAGGCGCGGTATAAATCCGTAGTTTCCAAAGATAATCATTTGCAGAAATCAACAAGATGAAAATGATGCCTCTCTCTTTAGTATGTTATAAACACTCAATTTGTTAATGATTCCTCTCTCTTTAGTGATGATTCTTATAATGCTAAAAATAATGATAATTTATCTGTGAAGGCCTCTTCCTAGATATTCATGAGCAAAGCATTATTAATGATGAACTACAGATAGGACCTTGATATGTCCCAATTCTTTTGGGGTTTCTCCGAGAAGCCACTCTTCCCCAGCTTCCTAGAGAAGCCGATCTAAAAAATTTACGAGACTTTCAAAATAGTTAAGTCTAAACAAATTTATAAGCCCGCAAAATTTTGAATCGGCTTTCTCAGAAAGCTGGGTAGGACAGCTTCTGGGACAAACGCGGCCAAAAGAACTTGACCATGAAATTTGTAAGCTTTTTTTTTTCGAATTAGTTCGCACATGCAATGCTGGTCTGTGGACATACCCGTAGCCGCCCTCGCCCTGTGATGGCACCTGTCATATGTATACAGACAAGAAAGCAGCTGGAAGCAACGACTTTGCACAGTCCCATTAATTCCGTTGGAATTCCACGCTCCAGTCGGCTGGAAGCGTTGAGTGACGAACCGCTTATATATTCGTTTAAAATACTAGTAGTACAAATACGACCTTCTAGCAGCCCCCACGTGTACGTAGGCCTTTCGTCTACTATATAAACCGCGCCACTGCCATGGCATTTCAATCACACCACCACCTCGTAGCAAGCTTCAAGCCTGCAAACACAACACTTGGCTAGCTAGCTAGTGAGACTTCATTAGTTGGGTATGGCGAACTCACCGGTGGCGGTGTTCACGTTCGTGGTTCTTGGGCTAGCAGCAGCACTTCTCTCCGCCGCTGGCCCCGCGGCGGCGCAGAACTGCGGCTGCCAGTCGGGCTTCTGCTGCAGCAAATACGGTTACTGCGGCACCACCGCCGAGTACTGCGGCGACGGGTGCCGGTCCGGACCATGCACCGGCAGCGGAAGCGGAAGCGGTACCGGAAGCGGAGGTGTGGGCAGCATCGTCACCGATGCTTTCTTCAACGGGATCAAGTCCCAGGCAGGCTCCGGCTGTGCAGGCACCAACTTCTACACCCGCCAGGCGTTTCTGAACGCCGCCGGCTCCGGAAAATATTCCGAGTTCGCGTCGGGAAGCTCTGACGCCGCCAAGCGCGAGATTGCCGCCTTCTTTGCCCATGTCACGCACGAGACTGGACGTAAGCTACTTCTCATCATCCAGCAGATAACAAATTAGTTGGAACACATTATTGCATATATTAACAATATGTGCAGACTTCTGCTACATCGAGGAGATCAACGGCGCCAGCCACAACTACTGCGACCCGTCGTTCACGCAGTGGCCCTGCAAGTCGGGGGCCACCTACTACGGGCGCGGGCCGCTGCAGATCACATGGAACTACAACTACGGGGCGGCAGGGCAGAGCATCGGCTTCGACGGGTTGAACAACCCACAGAAGGTGTCACAGGACAATGTGGTGGCCTTTAAGACGGCGCTGTGGTACTGGATGACCAACGTGCACGGGGTGCTGCCGCAGGGGTTCGGCGCCACCACTAGGGCCATCAATGGCGCCGTGGAGTGCGACGGCAAGAACACTGCGCAGATGAATTCTAGGGTGGGATACTACAAGGACTACTGCCGCCAGCTGGGCGTCGACCCCGGGGGCAACCTCACCTGCTAGACACCGATCCATCGACCTACACATCCCACGTATTGGTCCTGTAGTTTTCAGAGGAATAACATACTGTTCTTATTTCCGGAGTATCAAGGAACACCCATAATTTGTGACATACTAGTACTCCCCCATCTGTACCACAGCGTATTTGAATTAAGAGAAAATTGCATGTAACATCAGTCTTTGGTTGCTAAAGTTGTTCAAAACAAACAAAACATTTGCGGCAGCTAGCCTGATTTGTTGTCTAATCAATTTCAGCTAGCCTAAATCGAGTATATAGTGCCTATTAACAGTATATCTAACACGTGGGCGCGTATTTCTATACCGTATACCACAATTTTATGTAAATTAAAAAATAAAGATCATAGTGGTAGAAAATACGAGAGTGTCAATTTGACAGATCAGTGCATGTCCAGTGAGCTCTTTAAAAAAATCAATTTTTTAGATTTGAAAATTTCAAATGAATATTAGAACGTAGCTAATGATTTATTCTACCTTCTTGTGAAGATCTCGGAGCATGACAATATAACTTTTAAATCTTCTATAATTTATTAAATTTGTCTTTTTTGCCGAGTCTAAAATACAACGTACTTTACTTTAAAAATTTGTGACACACTAGTACTCCCCCATCTGTACCACAGCGTATTTGAATTAAGAGAAAATTGCATGTAACACCAGTATTTGGTTGCTAAAGTTGTCCAAACAAACAAAACATTTGTGGCAGCTAGCCCGATTTGTTGTCTAATCAATTTTAGCTAGCCCAAATCGAGTATATAGTGCCTATTAACAGTATATCTAACACGTGGGCATGTATTTCTATACCGTATACCACAATTTTATGTAAATTAAAAAATAGAGATCATAGTGGTAGAAAATACGAGAGTGTCAATTTGACAGATGAGTGCATGTCCAGTGAGCTCTTTTAAAAAAATCAATTTTTTAGATTTGAAAATTTCAAACGAATATCAGAACGTAGCTAATGATTTATTCTACCTTCTTGTGGATATCTCGGAGCATGACAATATAACTTTTAAATCTTCTATAAATTTTTTTTTTGACACAACTTCTATAATTTATTCAATTTGTCTTTTTTGCTGAGTCTAAAATACAAGGTACTTTACATTAAAAATTCACATGCTTGTAACGTCAAGGTTATTAAAAATTTACATTAAAAATTTGCATATTTGACCACATCAAGGTTATTTTTCTGAATTCTTTTGTGCATTGTCTTCGGTCAATTTTTTCTAGTGTACACGTAGGCGTAGACTCTACAATAGTGGTATCAGGCCGAGTTTGATTGCAACGTCAGATACATTGAATCGAGCTTTGTGTGCTAGAGGATATAAATATAGAAATACTAGCCCACACGAGTGATTACCGAATAGAAATATGAGAGCATACATGCTAGATATATTTTTAAGGCACTATAATCTTTATTTGAACTATATTTGGACTAGATGCAACGATTAGACCAAAAGCTGGGGTCAACTGCAACAAGTCTTTTGTTTCTGTGTTCTGTGCAATTGGCACCAAAGCTTGGTGTTATGGTAATTTTCTCCTAAATTAAGGAACACCCATAATTTCCGAAGTATCTGAATTAAGGAACGCCTATAATATGTGCTCCATTATAAGATACTCCGCTCATTTTCTACCCCCTCCATTCACAATTATTCGCGTTTTGGGTTCATTTGAAGTCAAATTTTACAAATTTTGAACAAGAATTTAAGAAAAAAATACAAGGATCTATAATTCCAAATGAATATAATATAAAAATATAGTACATAACAATTATAATATAATAGATTTTATATTATTGATATTGATATTTATTTCTAAATATATGATCAAAGTTTATAAAATTTAACTTTAACTAAACCTAGGATACGAGGTAATTTTGAATGAAGGGAGTAGTCGACTCAACATGCAACGCTCCCTGTGTCAACTTGTCCTCCGCCATTTACCTTTGAAGCGTTTTTTTAGACAAGAGCCAGCATACCGCCCATTGAGAAAATGTAGAGTTATTACTCATTTTAACTTGCTCTCCCTTCCAAAATATAAGATGGTTAGTCTTTTTTCTGAAATATGTATCTAAACGTTTTTTGTGTGTAGGTTAACTTATTTTGTTTTTAACCTACAATAAAAGGTATCTAGACACATCCTTTTCAAAAAAAGACTAAAACAACTTACCGATGGTTGGTATGTTGGCTCTATTCCAAAAAATATAAAAAATTGTTAGGATAAAGACGTTTTACTAATTACTAGGTTAAAATATCCTAACAAATCTTTACCAATGGCTGCCACGGGTCGCCGATAGACACGGGCAGGAGGGCATGCTAGGATGCTAGGCGAGGTGCCTTTGACGCGGGAGACTAAGACAGACAATTTGAGGGTGGCACACCGGTTTAAGGTCATCGTAAAACGACGAAGACATGGCCATGCGGAAGACGGCGGTGGCGCACGGCGTGAGGACGATAGAGAGTGAGAGGGAGACAAAAGGAGCAGCTCGGGAGAACCAATAGCTCACGAGGAGCACTTCAGAGATTTCGGGGAAGTCGGAGGAGATCGGATAACGATGAATCAAGCGCGGCAGCCAACAACCGGAGTTGAGGAAGCCGACCTTCGATTTAGGGCATCCAAGCAAGCATTCTTCTACAAAGAGGGTGCAAACGAGAAGGCAGACCTTCGAAGATGCTCGAAGGAGCTAGGGGAGGCTCGGGACAATGGGGCAGATCGAACACGACGGCGGTGGTTTTGACAACGACAAAATGACAACATATATGAGAGAGATTAAGCGAGGTGGGGAAATCAGATCGGATAGAGAAAAATCAAAGCCGGGTCATGGTCGACGCCTAGCACCACCTGCTCATGGGCAGGTCAATGGCCGCCGCCGTAGTGCCCTGTTGCTCGCTTGGGGTGGCTGTCCACCTCCTTCTATTTTTTTACATATTTAGGTTTATTGAATTGGGCTGACATGTGGGACCCAGTCTATCTTATCGAACTGCTCTAGTTTTTGCCACTGTGATGTCAATTCCCTCTTAGCCCGTCACTTGCGTGAATTGCAAAGAATTACAGCTGGGATGATAGATTTAGGCTATAGAAATGTAAAGTGATACATTTAGTGCATTTGGCCTCTAATGTGTTACTCCAGGATGACTAGGCAGCAGCTCTTGCGGAGGCTGCAGCGGAACATCGACAACGCATCCAGGATGGCGGCCACGCACAAAAGAGCCACGACAAGCATGGTCCGACGGTGACGGGTGCCTTCTCCGGCCGAAGGGAGCTCTCGGCAAGGTCTCGATTTTGAGGATGGGAAGGACATGGGGAACGGGCATGGTCAGGGATCCAGTTCGGCGAAGACGGCGGCTGCCTACTCAGGCGAGCCTGGTCCATGGCGATGGCTGGTGCTTGCTTCCGACGGATGCGGTAGGTAGGAGAGGATACATGCGGTGCGGGAGCGGGTAGTTGGCAGAGGATAAGTGCGCACTAGTGAAAACTGAGCCTCTTGTTCCGATTGGTCAGGGACTTTAGTTCCGGTTAGCCATCCTGAACAGGACAATCGGGACTAAAGCCCCCCACCCTTTAGTCTCGGTTGAGTCCATGTGATCGCTGTCTAGCGCGATGAAGAGGACCATTCGTCCTAGTTCGTATTACTAACCGGGATAGATGTTTCTCTGTCCCGACAGAAATTTGACACTTTTGTGTGCCGCAGCAGAGAATTCATTTTGGCCACTTTTTGTGCCTGTTAGCACAGCCCCTGCCGCCGAGTACTTTCCGACGACACCGACGAGGAAATTCCGACGAGACGACACGCAGGTATCCGATAACTTCCACCGAGATGCACGTGCTGCTAGCCGATCGATTCTTTTGATCTAACTAGTATACTCACGCACGCACACGCAAAACAACTTTGATTGCCAAAGGCTCTTGTCGAGCCTTGCTTTCTCTCTTGTATTGCTCAACTCATGGTGTTGTCTGGTACAAGATTACAAGGCCAGGTGTGTGCATATATATATATATATGCACTACTAGGACCTAATCAACTAGGAGTCGGTGTACTACTCCAAAACCTAGTCTAACACATATACGTATACTACCTGGACACTACACCTATTCGGACTTGCAATTCCAATACGTGTAGGACACGTGATTATCTAACAATCACCCCCTAATCACGATGTGCTTCTTTACATCGACCTGGATCCCAAATGCGCCAGCTGCTCCTCGCGGGCGTCATCCACGGCATTGCTTTCGCCGCACCCTTACTCAGTACCCATGTCACCGACTTTGCTTTTGTCGACTTCTCCATGGCTTCACGCCGACAGTCCTCGTCCTCCTTGTCCGCGTCCTTGATGTCCGCATCTTCAGTCTTCATCGGTTCCTTGATGAACAACCATTGCCTTTTGTAGTTTATCGTCACTGAGTTTTTTACCATCCGAAGTATCTCCTTCGGGTAGTAGTCCAACACGCCTCGCATGCGTGCTCGTGTCGGTCGTAGTCGTCTCGGCTCCTGTACTCTTGGAGGAGGCACGACATACTCTTCCGCGCCCGACATAGCGCTTGTTTCTTCATTTACCGAACCTCCTGGCTCCTTGCCGATTAAATACAATCCTCGACATTGTCCTCCTCCACGTTCATTTGTGCGAAGGACCTTATGTTGGTATAAATCCAACACGTGTCTCCTTTCCGGTACTATCGGATGAGACACCGAAGTTACCATGACATTTTCCTTCTGCTCAGCTGAGCTTGCACTCGCATCAGCCGAACCTCCTAATTGATCAGCTTTTGGTGACGAGAAAATCCCGTTCGTGTCGCTACGAGCGTCCGGTCCAAGACCCACAAATTCCTCCTGATCAGGATCTAGACCCGCTGGCCTGCATGGCCACCTACATGCTCCTGGATTTCCACATACAGTTCCTCCTGCTGCTGAAATTCCACGTGCAGCTCCTCCTACTGATGGGCTGCTTTCGATCAAAGAGCCTTCTCCTGAACTAGCTTATTGCCTGTTTTCTGGGCAGGCTAGCCCTGGCCTGACTAGACCTACTTCTTTTGGTCCGTCAATTTTATGTGGCGCTATAGCGCGCACGCTGTTTGGTCTCTTTGTTTTTTCTGCTCCAACTTCTGGGATGGACGCCCCTGGACCTCCTGACGGAGATCCTTCCGGCAGACCTTCTTCTTTAGCCCGTCTCCTTCTGGCGTTTCTGGGTCGCCGGCCCCTAGACCATCTTCTGATCTATTTTCTGGGTCTCCGCATGAAGCCCCTCTCGGCAGATCACTTTCTTTTGGACTGCCTCTTTCTGGCGTTTCTGGGCCGCCAGCCCCTAGACCTTCCCTTGGCCCGGGCTCCACATGTGAAGCTCCTCCTTCTGGGATGCCGAGCAGAATACATGCGCCAGGTCTGCCTACTGTTTCTGGTGGCCATCCTTCCGTGCCATTGCCTTCATCATGCAACGCCACGTCTTCTCGATCCTGGACGTCGTGTCCGGCGATGTCGGTAGTCCGAGTACTCTCCGGTTGCGCTTCCGAGCTTGAGGTTAACTCCTTCTCAGAACTTGACATGTTCACGTCGACTTCTTTTGACACCTTGGTCGCCGTACTTGGCGTCGCCACACTTGACGAACCAACCGGGGTCACTTCCGGTTCTACCAATATCATCTCGTCGTTCAAGACAGTATCCTGCTGCCCCACGTGAACACTAGTGTCGTCGACACCTGCGCATACTACCTTGATCGCTCCCCACACATCCTTCGCCGATTTCTTTCCGACGAGGTGTTGTAGCATGTCTGTCGGCATAACCGAGTAGAGCGCCATCAATGCTTGGCTACCCTCTCGGTACTTCGCACCTCCCTTGACGTACTCATCGCCGCCGGGATCGATGGCCTCCCAAATCTGCTGACCTTCCATGGCGCACTGCATCACAAACGCCCATAGGCCGTAGTGCTTGCGATCCAGACGCGGATACAACTCCTCGCCCACCGTCTCAAACGCTGGTGCCGAGCTCTCGCCAAACTTCACCGTCGCCATGACCTCCTAGTACTTTCAGCAGATCACGAATGACAACCTTGGCTCTGATACCAATTGTTGGCCCAGACCTAGCAGTACGTGTATCTGGGCGGAAGTTATCAGAGTTGCCGCAGGTCATCTCGTCACAACGTCCTAGCGAAAGTCCTGCTAGGTCTGGGCCAACAGTGCCGCGACAGTATTTTGGACACTTTTTGTGCCGTGACAGCATTTTGAGCATTTTTTGTTCCGCAACAGAGAATTTATTTTGTATTTTTCATTTATTATTTTCCTTTTTATTTTGTGTTTTGCACTCAGCAATGAAAGAACCATTATATTACACAATATGATTATAAATATAGAGATCGTAGTGTCGACCATATTATATTCGGTACACGAGCTTCATGCATATATATATAATATAATCTCTTTTTGCCCCTATTGTCTTATATAGAACTCTTGGTAGTATTTTCCATTTGGGTTTAGGACCTCTGCATCTAAGAATCCCGCCAATTTCTTTTGAATTGCTTGTACGCGATTCTTTAGTAGAATATCGTCCCGCAGCCGTTCGATCTGATTTAAATAAGGAGTCAACATATATAAACGAAACTGAACACAATTGATGGTAATAAAAATCTATGAATATTGTTTGTGTACGTGAAGTTTCTTTAAATTTCTGCCCTTCTCACAGCACGTCTGATGAATGAACTCGCAAATATAGTATCCACATAAATTATTCCCGGTTCCCTGCGTTGGGCACTTTACGAGAACAAAGTTCAATCAAAATAATAATCAAGCATGATAATGGTATCGAAACTAGAATCAAAGAGATGCGCGGATCTAGCTAGTAGTACTTACATCTAGTAGTTGAAATGTAAGATCCTCTTCCATTCACCCTTAGCCTTGTTGGTGAACCGTTTCCAAGCACTACCCAAGAAAGAAAACGAATAAAAGGAGTTATTAATTACTTGATATCTAGAAATTCATCAAAGTTGCCGATATAATGCCATAATGATTGAAATTACCGCTGGAACATCATCTGTATGTCCACCCACTGCTCAAGGGGTTTATGTTTTGAGTCCATGACTTGTACTACTCCTTGGGGTTTTTTTGAGATCACATTCATGGACAAAATATGGGTCAATAAACCCAATGTCATAGATGCGTCCTATTTTGCATTCGAGAATCTTCATTCTTCATAATATAGTTAGTATGCTTATACATGCAGTAAACAAGGTGAGCTAACTAGAGACTTAATTACATAAATAGTACTTATAGACAATAGGCACCGACGATCGATTTGTCGATGGTGTCTTGATTGAATAACTGAAATACTTCATCAAATTCAAACATTACCTCATCATCTCCTTTCCCGTAATGCTCTTTCCCCACTCCCAGAATTATCCAGTTTGTCCCATCCTTTGAGGCATCCATGTACCAGTTATGCAATCTTCGTATTTTTGTTGGTAGATTCTTGACCTCCTCAGGTTTGACGAGAGGCTTCTTGTGCCGGTATTTGTATGCTACATCAGCCTCGGAGAAGTACTGTAATTGGGCTAAGTACTGAGCAATAGTCATACCATGAGAAGAGGCCACTTTTCCATAGAGTTCAACTACCTCCGGATCATACTGCTCTTCGACACTACAAGAAATGTGTCAACTTATGACGTTTTGGTAGTGACCATCTACAAAATCGTCTTAGATTTATGAAGATTCCGCACTGGGTGGACTTGGGAGGGCCAAAGCCTTAGTAAACTATGACGATCTTGCTCAAAACGTCGTAATTTTTTAAATGAAATCGTCATAATAAGTAGGCAGATCTAATAGACCGTTGGATGCGAACAAGATGGACGGATAGGATGCTGATATGCGGGAACTTACATGGATCGATGACATGGCATACCCATCCCGCGCGCAGACCCCAAATATTTTCATAGGACGCGCATGCTGGTCAAGCCAAAATCGCCACGTCCCCGCCCTCCCAGCGAAACCTACTCCCCAACCCTAATCCTATCGTCGCCGCCCCTCCTTCTCCAGCGAGATCCGCACGCTGTCGCCGCCCTTCCCGCTCGCTCCAACCCTCCTCTCGCTCCGCTCTGGTACCCCCAGCACCCGCCTCGTCGGGGCAGTCGCGGCCAAGGAGACCGAGCTCGGCGGTGGTGGATTGGACGGCGACAACATGGGATCTGGGAGCGGTGGTTCCGGCAGGAGCGGTGGTTCCGGCGGGAGGTGGAGAGGAAGAAGGGGAGGAGAATATGGGGGAGGGGCTCTCCATGTCGCAGAAGCTCACCCTGCCGCCGGTTCTCCCCTCTCATCGATCCACCCCCTCATCTCTCCACCGCCACCCCCACCACCCCTATCACTCCCCTAGCACCGCAACCTATCTCCCTCTCCGATTTCCTCACCCATGGCAACCAAGATCCGGTGGTCCGTATGGATCGATCGCGGAGGCTTGGTCAGGAGGGAGATGGAGGGCGGTGGTCTCTTGTCGCCAAGCTGGCGCCTTCTTCTTCGTGACCACGGTGGCTCCACCGGTCCGCCGAGCAACGGGCTGGCGTGCCTGCTGGCGCGGCGTCTGTGGCGCCACCGCTGTTCTGCGAAGACGTCTGAGATGGTGGACCCGGACGGACGGGCGGCATAGTCTCTGGGCAAGGAACAACAGCTTCGTCTGGGAGCACGCCCAGTTCGCAAGGGACCTCCTCCCCAAGTACTTCAAGCACAACAACTTCTCATCCTTCGTCAGCTCAACACCTACGTGCGTCGTCTCCTCCTCCTCCCTCCCTCCCTCACTCCCCGACCCTTCTCTGCTTTTTGCTGCCACTAGTTCGGTCCTGGGGATTCAGAGTCCAAAACTCAGGAGGTTTTTGAATTGCGTGAGGACAGGATTCTAGTGTAAATAGTGTGCGTTAGTCCCAAACATGGTCGTCTCACCGGAAATTTGAGGCCCTGTCTATTTTACTAGTATGGTGATGCTCTATGTTATTAGATTAGTTCTTGCTGAATGTTTGGGAATGGGGTATCCATGATGAAACAGGTAGAAAGGGAATACAGGCAATCATGTTCTTGTTATTACTTATTGTGGATCTGTGATTGCCAAAAAAACTCATATGATTTGATACTACTGTTAATCATTGTTTGCTAGATTAGAATTTAGAGAATTAATAGAATAATAAAAGAGACATCCCCTATTAAGTATTGATTCATGCATGTCCCAGTTGTCTCTGTTCTCATATTAAATTTTCCTAGTCCTATTTTCTCGATCTCGTGGTAGGGTTTTAGGTTGCTTAGTTTGTTACCTTTTGATTGTTGTGCTTCCGCTGATGTGCTTCTGCAATGGGTGTTTATAATTTTGCCATGGTGCCAATTCTTAAATGGAACAACAAGTGTTGTTTTTAAATAACTAATGCCCTCCTGGTTGGGGAAATTTTCTTAAATTGTCTTGATAAATAATATGACTTGGTACCTTTGTGTTTCTTTCAACCTTGAGTTGGCTGAGTATTGGCTTTGCCCTCCTGGATTATTCATGTGGGTTAACTTCTGCTGTTTCTTCTACTAGAGTGCTTATAGAGATACCTAGGCCAAATCATTTCAGTAGAGCATATAAATAAACCTTGGCCAATTCATTTCAATTTTGTTCAGTTAATATGTAATTTATAATATGTCATTTGTTTTTCTACCATAATTTTGTTCATGGATTATTCCCATGCATGTTGATTTGGTCCAAGTATCCAGCAATTATTTTGCTGTTGCTTGAGGTGTACTAGCACCTCCGCGGTTGTCAAGGTCCTGCCCCTGTTGTGATGCCGACGCTTAGGATTATAGTCTCACCCCTTTGGATTCAGAATTAAAAAGACCCACCCATTTATCTTGCCTGTGTGTAAATGTGATGCATGGTGAGAAATAAAGAGTGAGAAGCTAATTGCCTACTGCGTGTACTTGTGTTTAACATCCTTACACTAACCATATGTATGCCATATGTCCATGTACTTTGATCTCGTGTTGTTCATGTGTCATAAATGAGATCTTGGAGCACCCATGTGTTGCCTTGGTAGCATCACTGTCTTGCCAAGAATTTTTGATAATCTTTGAAATATTCTTTTATATCTAGTTTAGCTAAGAATAACTTGATTTTTCTTCATGTCCTGATGCATGTACACACGAGGACGGTTTGACTGTATCGTCCGCACTTGCAAGTCATTTGTTGCAATCCTCTACAGTCTAGATGTTCTTCTGCCTTATAATAAAATATGGTAGGACAAATACACTGTACTCTAAAAGAACTCAATCAATTATGTGGGTGTACACTGTATTAATTGCTGCTCCCATAAGATGTGATTTATGTAGCATTTTGTTTGCCATTTATCCATGCCTGATACAATTGCATATCCATGCTTGATATTATTTTATCATTGAAGCATGATCTTGCAGCTGTTGTGGGCAATATGGTAGTCTCGTTTCATTGTCCTTATCATGATATATGTTGTGTTACACTCGTTCTCAATGCATAGTACTTGTAGTTAATGTCTCATTGTTCAGCTATTGGTTTCACAAACAACATAGTTGAAGTTATGTCACAGTACTTATTACTGTTGTACTCATGTAGAATTATTGTTGCCTGCATTTTCCATTATATCATCCTATTCTGTTATTTACTTGTCTTGTCCTAGGTTGTGTGCTTCCCTCTGGTTTGTAATGTGCCATGTGGTCTGACTACAACTATTGCATTTGTTTGCTTGCGCAACTGTTGATCTGGTATTGATTATGTCTGTCACGGGAAGCATATGGCACGGGAAGCAGCGCCACCCATCTCCCTCTCTACCCATCACCATCTGCTCATCCTCCTCTAATCCTTTGTATTTGTTGAAGCAGGATCCCACGATGTCGATCTCCCTGCAGAGTTGCGTGCTGCCTCAGAGGCTCCTCCACCAGATCACCTCCGGCTTGGTCTTCCTCGCCGACGCCAGCACGTGCGTGCTTCGCGAGAAGGGCACTAAATCTGGCGTCTCTAGCATCGTCTGGGTGACATGGTTACTGATGGCGCCAAGACCAACACACCTGCGCTCCGGCTCGATGGTATGTCCACCTTCATCACCCTCGCCTCCATCATGTATGTATTGTTCCCCCATATCTGTCCGCTTCTCTGAATTTTGTTTTGTTTGATTCCCCTCTCGATCATGGTGGATTCCCTTATGATTTTTTTGTCTGATTCCCTTCGACAAGCTGCTCCTCCAGCTGCTGCTCAAGGCATCACGGGACAAGCAGTCCGTGGCCGAGGAGGCTGAGAAGGCGATGTGCGCCATGTCCACATCCATGCCTCACCTGCTGCTGCTAAAGAAGCTCGGGGCCTATGTCCACCACTCCAACCTCATGGTCAGGGCCAAGGCCGCAGTCGCCAAGTCGCATGGATCGGCAACGCCACGACCTGCTACTGCTGGTCACCTCCAAAAGCAATGGTCGCTAGTCAGGTCCCTCTCCTCCTTGTTAGATTTTGTTTATTTCTTGTAATTATCTGCATGTGCTCCCTCCGTGTAAAATACTTGGTCATGTGTATGTTAGCTTGCCAATCCCTAACAATTTATTCTCTTAATGGACGAACAAGGAACTAATTAGTGTACGAACAATTTATTTCCATATATGTTTTTTTGGGTTTGGTTTTGCACGAACAAGGAACTAATTAGTGCATGTGTTCATGTATAAAACAATCAGTATAAAACAATTTATTTTCAAGGTCTCTATGATGCATTTAAGTCTATGTTTCCTCCCTTTTCTCCTACACTTGCTATGTGAGACCAGGCTAGTTGATTGTTTCTAGTGTATACCTATGAGCTCAATCATTTGGATATTGTTATAGTTATAAAGTGACACTAAGTGATTTTATAGTGTTTGATTGTTCAACTATATGTTCATGTAAGGTAGACATGTTATGTTGGAGCTATAAATTACTTTTCCTGAGTGCAAGCATCACTAGTCTGGTAGTGTAAATATGAGTGCTCTTTTAATAGGGTTAGTGTAAATGAGTTATACAAGATCCATAGTATTTACAGTGATAGGAATGAGTGAATAGAACTTTTTCAAATCTGATTTAAACTTAATCAAATGATTAGAAAGCTTTTGTGGATATGAAACCACTGATTATGAATGCTAATACATTATGTAAATTTTCTGCTACCCCTATTCTGGATTGCTAGAACTATATGTAAAATTTGCTACTATCCATATTCTGAAACTACAAGCTTTGTTCATGTTTCAGCTGATCGTGCTGGAGTGGAGCTGCGCCACTTCGGGAGAGCGGAGGAGCTTGTTCGTGCAGCGATACGAGGAGCTTGTCCGAGGTGTTGCAATTGGTGCTATTTGCTAATAAGTGAATGTAAATACTGAATTGTAATCTTGGATGTGCATTTGTGAGCCTGCTATTTGCTGATAAATTATCTGCATGCTGTGTATTTGCTGAAAATGGTGTATTTTATTGATGTATTTGGAAACTCTGATGTATTTTCTCGATTTATTGCATGGCTGAAGCAATTCCAGAAATGAAAATGCAAATTCTAGTTAAAAAATAACAGAAATCTGGACTGGATGAAATATATTTGGGCTCTAAAAAGGCTGTGGCCCAAAATATATTGTAATAAATCTGAAAATAAATAAGTATACCGTAAGAAGGCAAGGCCCAAAAGTGACAAACCTAAAAAGGCCAAGGCCTAGCAAATAAAAGGCTAGAATTATTGGGCCAGCCCATTTAGATCACTAAAATGGACTGGGCTGATTTTGATTTAAGACGATTTCATTTCGTCACAATTTTGCCACGTAGGATCAGCCACGTAGGATCTGAGCTGGCCTGGCTAGATGGTCCATGACGATATTGGATCGTCATAGACGTTATGACGATTCAATATCGTCATAGACGGTTATGACGATTTTACCAAAAACGTCGTTATAGTTCATTTGCGACGCCCAGCTTTCGACGATCTCAAAATCGTCATAGAATCGTCATAAACGGACTACTATGACGATTCTGTGACGAAAATTAAGGGTCATATATAGACAGATTCCTTGTAGTGCGACCACACATTTGTTTGACCCCACATTGGTATGGGAAATCACCTTGAGCGGGGGCATGATTTTTTTATTCTCCGAGCTAGGAAACTGATTTCCTGCTTGCACTAGTACTCTTTGACCGTTTCTTTGCCGTATGTGATATGAGAATAGAGCGCTCATAGTCTGATGACAACCTTGGCTCAGGTTGACGAAGGTTCTTTAGAATTTTTTGCACTCAGTCTCTATCTTCTTTGGTGCTGGGGAACTTTGGCTCTTTCGGCAGCTTTAGTTTAGCAAAAAACTCTGTCGTTTGCTCCTTTGCGATCACCATATTATCCTCTAGAGTATAGCCGTAAGGTCTCTTGGGAGGAACCTTAGGTACTTTTGGGAGGGGCTCTTGTTGACGTCTCGGTGATCGGTTACCATGCCCCATAGTAGCGGTGGTACTCTTCCGCTTTTGGCCCTAAGAAATAGTGGGCTGAGATGGCTGTCGCGGCGGCAAAGATGGCCGCGCTGGAGATGGCTGGCGTGGAGGCGAAGACGGTTGCACTGGAGACGGCTGATGCGGTGACCCAGAATACCACTACATGATTTAGTATACTATAGTTATAGACATAACACCAATGAAACACCCTTCACTAGTATTACATCCCTCAGAGTGGTACAACAGAAACATAGCGGGTCCAAGACATGGCTAAAGGTTTACAACTCAACTATTTACATAAGATCCAAAGAACATTTTAGGTTAAAGAGAGAGAAAGAAACTTCTTCCAAAGAAGAATCAGAAATAAACAACTCAAAACTATCATACTAAACAGACTAGTATCTGCACTATTGGTCTGGCATTGCTGCTATTGCAATACACTACAGAAATAGGTTCGATGGCTAGAGATTTTAATCCTAACTAATCAATAACTTCGTCTTCACTTGAGTTGATGTATATGTTGACTTTCTTGACTTTATTGAAGACTTAAGCTGTTGATGAAGACTTCCTCGAGTAGAAGTTGATGTAGACGTCGTCTGTATTGGCTTCAGAATCTAGCAAGGGTTAATAAGATACGTTGAGTACGAGCGTACTCAGCAAGTTCACTAAAAAGGAGTGTTTGATGCACTATAACTACAGCCACAGACCAGAGGTCGTAGGCACTGCAAGCTTTTGTAAACATTTCTGAAAAGGTTGCTTTTATTCTGAAAAGCTATGTCCATCAGCCTTCACGGGTTTACCAAAACTTTCATGGAGTTCCTTTCCCGCCGCATTCGCAGCTCCTTCCCGGAACAGGGAGTGACAAGTTACAGTTCTTATACTCTGCAGAGGTGCGTTACTTTACGCATGAGAGATCTTAGCTTTGTTGCACATCCGGGACGCGAACCCGTTCACATTTCCTTGGTGTGAGGCCCAGACTAAGATCCAAGCCAATCACTGCCTTCTCCGTGACCCCGCATGTCTCCTTGGTGTACGCCAGCCCACCTATTGAATTACGACAATTGGCAGTACAGACCGTTCAAATGCCGGAACTATCGTGGGACGTTGAGGGTTCCCACCCTTTATGTTGCATATCCTCTACGAATTATCAATTCAATGCACGCTACGACGATAATAGCCATGACCCGAACATCTGGCTCCATGCGAGAGGGAAAAGATACAGTTGACTTCTCCGTCCCATTCTAAATCTCATGGTCAACGCGTGATATACGGCGCAAAATTCACTGGCGATATTGGTTATTAAGTCATAGATAATATGTTACTTTACCACCGGAACTTTCATAGTAGGTTATTACCTCATGGTAAATAACCTATAATCATATTATTATGAAAATAGTGTTTTCTGACCTTTTTGAAATGCATGTGATGACAACACTGGATTTGCAACATACTTTATAGAAAATAATCGAAGGACATGAGCAAGTGTGAACTTGCCTTTTGTTATTGCAAGATTATGCACTCACGGTCTTCGGGATTAATATAAAAGATCCAATATCTAAAATTAGCATCATTGGTCCGTAAGGACTAATGTTTAAAGAAGCAAGATGCTATTATGCATAAGTAATGTAATGCATTTGATAAACTTGAATCCCGAGGATAACGTTGATCTATGGTTTGGAAACTAGAAATGGTTTCTTTAGAATGTGTTGTCTTTTTAGATAAGTTTCACACTTATGTTTCTTATTAAGGCTTGTGGGTGTGTGTGAAACAACATGTAATTATAATAACATAAAACAATGAGATAGACACCAATGTGAAATGTTACTCAAGATCGCTTACTGTCGTGGTATTGCCGACGAGTACGCCATGGAGGGGTCCTCACAGTGCGTGTTTAGAGACGTGGGGTAAGGCGGACGGTTAATGGGTACGAGGTAACACAGCTTACCCAGGTTCAGATCCCACAACGGTGGCGGAATCCTACTCCTGCTATAAATCACTATAATGGCAATACGCCGAGTTACAGAGATAGGTTCGTTGTGCGAGGTGTATGTAAAAATGATGCCCTAACGACTCCCATAGGCCCGGCTTATATAGTCGTCAGGTCCTAGGGTTACAGGGAAAAGTCCTAGCCGGACAGGTTACAGAGTTCTACACCGTCTATTACTAGTCTTGTGTATCTTGTACTCCAAGGCTCCGGGTACGCTGGTGACTCCACCGTAGCCTTCCTTTATCCGGCATGGGCCTCCCATCTGGATCCACCTAACTGGGCCGCCCAGCAGGCCATAGTCCATGCTACCGACAATGGGCCACCCGGGTTAGTCGGATAAGAGACATGCTATGAGGATACCCATATAGCATATCCCCAATAGTAGCCCCCGGAGAACTCCGAGATCTTGCACCGTCTTGCCTCTTCCCGTGGAATGCTCCGTCTAGATGGATGTCGGCAAATCGTCAAGCAACATTTTGTAGTCCTCCCAAAGAACCCTGCAAAAGTTTTCTCCGTCTTCTATGAGTAAGTCGGAGAAACGCTGAATCTTCCATCGTACGCTCCCATTGTCGGATTAAATCCATCCATGCCGGAATCTTCGATGGGACGGATACCATGTCAGTTATGACGATGTAGGCTGTAGGTCAGCGACGCCTCGTAACTCACACATGCAGAGAACGTAATCATATCCTTTTTCCCGCGCGAGCGATACGAACCTATTACCGCGCACGTTAGAGACGTGGCGAAATTACCGCGCACGTTCACGAACACGTCGTCTACGCGGCAACCGTCCGATTAGCTGCACGAATCTTGACGCAGAGGAAGATAAATAGCGACTGTGGGACACTTGCCACTTTTTCACCCCATTCTCTCGCGTCATCGTCTTCTTCCTCCAGCCGCGCGCCTCCTCGAGCTCTCCGCGAAAACCTCGAGAAACCCTAGCCTCTTGCTTGCACCAGTTGCGTTCTTTCATTCCTCCATGGCCAGCCGCAGCTCATCCCCGTCAATGGCGGCGTCGAACGAAGCCACGGCAAAACCGACGAGCTCCGTCGTCGTGCCCCAGAGGGTCTGGTCATCCACGCATCAGCGGTGATAGAAACCACCGGCGGGGACCACAATCTAGCGGTGCTGGAGCCCCTGGAAGAGGAGCCAGACTCGCACAAAGGCGACTGGCGCGGCTCGGACATCACCGGCCGCGACATTTAAGAGATGGTCGCTGAGGGTTACCTCCCTGCGACGGAGGGGCTCGCCTGGCGGGTGGCGCCGGCCGGTGAGGTGACCCCCTCTCCCCAAGCCAGAGAGAAAGTATACCTCAAGGCGCAATTGGTACGCGGTGTTTCTCTACCCTTCTCCCACTTCTTCCTGTCCGTCTTGAATCACTTCAAGGTACAACCCCACAACCTTTCCCCCAATAGTATCCTAGTGCTTATCAACTTCGCGGCACTTTGCGAGGGTTACCTAGGGATTAGGCCTAGGTTAGACTTGTTTGTCTACTTTTTCACCGTCAAACGTGAAGCCGGACACAGTAGGGAGGAGCTTAGAAACTGCGGCACCATAAGCTTCAAGATCCTTCCTAGCCGGCGGTTCCCCGACATCGTCGGCCACGAGTCATGCAAAAATTGGCAGCGGACGTACTTCTACGACCCCGACATTCCTTTGGCGGGCCGAGAAGTAACGTACCCGGACTTTGTGGACGGAGCCGCCGCCGAAGTCCACACATGGCGATCCCATGCCTCCCTTCCCTCCGACCTCAACGCTTCTCGCGCAATAAGGCGGATAGAGTGGTTTATAGAGACAGGTCTAACCGGCTTGGACCTAGCCATGTGCTAGTTCATCAGGCGGATCCAACCTCTGTAGCACTGTACGAAGCTTATGCACGAGTACACCGGCAACCGAAGGGATACCCTCCGGATCTCCGAGGACAACTTCTCGAGCGACTCCGTCAAGTTCCGCCTTAAGGACATCGTCAAGGTGAAGGACAAGAAGCATCGCTTCACCCTCACCTACGACATGTTCGTAGACGGAAAGTGCCCAAAGGTAGGTATTTATTTTCCGTGTATGACATTCCTCTAGTTTTTCCGTCTTGCCAATATCATCTTGTCTAACACGATGATCTCTCACTTAACAACTTAGCGATCTAGAGGAGGGCAACTTGGCCGCCCAAATCTATGATCCCAAGATGAAGGAAGTCACGGTCGTGTCCGACGATGATGCCCCGTTGGCACGAAAGCGGAAGAGCTCCACCTCTGACGCTGCCAACGGAGGCAAGAAGAAGAAAACAGAGGGTGGAGCCTCCAAAAAGAGTACTGCCGCCATGGAGGCGGAAAATAAGAAAGCCACCGGGATGTTTGCCAAAGCTCCCCCTAGTGTAAGCTTCTTATTCTTCGACATTGTCTTATTTATCTGTCTTATTGCTGTACTTATGCATTTTGCACATTTCAGGAAGAAAGCCACAACCAGCCTCAAGAAGTCCTCCAAGACTCTTGGGGCTTCTAGAAATATTAAAGATATGCTGTATCGCGACTCTTCCCCCGCCATCGCCCCTGCTACTCCTGCCGTCAAGACCTCCTCCGCTCCAACAAGCTCCCAAGTCCAGGAGGCACCAGGCCCTTCCGCCATGGAAGTGGATTCTGGCGCCTCTACCGAACTCGCAATTGTCGGCGAGCAGGCGACGTAGGAGAGCGCTGCTCTTCAAATGGCTGAAGCTCCGGCTAAGGATGCCATCGGTAGCGGCAAGGCGGTGATGGGTGTTGGTACTTCTGTCGAAGGCGGCGCCTCTACTCCCAGAAACCCTTCGAGTTGCCGAAGATTATTTTCCCGGTGCTTACGCCGGGTAGCACAACTATGGTTCCTGGAGGAGTGCTGTCATCTCCGACGTGCGGTCTTGAGGATCTACTCCGTCAAGCAGACATCTTGCAAAGTAACAACATTTCTTTTGGCAAGCTGCTGGCTTAGAGTGCTACAAATCTCAAGATCATCGCACTTGTAAGTTTTATTTTACCTTTTGCATTTCATATGAGTATCCCACTGTAGCCCCCGAGGATGTAGACATAAAACCATTGGTTTTACATCTATATGCTCTAAGAGTGACTAAGTTAGAAAAAACTCTCACTGTAGCCCCCAAGCATTTAGATGGAATGAATTATTTCGACTAGATGCTTTAAGAGTAGCATACACAGTTTTCATAATTTTAAGTGCTATAGCCCCCAAGCCTCTAGTTGTAACTGAATTAGTTCCGACTAGATACTTAAAGAAAAGCTAAGCATTTTCCGAGTTAAAACTTTATACTGTAGCCTCCAAGCTTCTAGTTGAGAACTGAATTAGCTCCGACTAGATGCTTAAAGAAAAGCTAAGCATATTGCTAAGTTAAAAACTCTCGCCGTAGCCCCCGAGCATCTAAGTGGGAAATTTCCAACTAGAGGCTCTAAGAGGACTAAACAACGGCTTGACTTTGTGTTTGTTTCCACAGAACGAGAATGCTCGGAGGGGCATGGGCAACGATAAGTACCAGAAGATGCGCGTGGACCTTGAAGCTGAAAAGGGTAAAACCGCCATCTTGAAGGAACAAATCATCAAAAACAAGAGTCTGTTTTCTTTTTGCGCACTTTCGTCTTACTTTTGTGCCTTCCTTCTTCAAGTACTCACTGTGTACTTTGTTTTCTCCGACTTGCAGAGGATGTCGCCAAGGCCAAGGATATTGTCGAGCAGTCCAAGCACATCCATCAGCTGGACAGCGAGAACAAGATCCTTAAGAAGGAGAGGGAAGAAATGCTGAAGATGCACGAGGATTCCATGAAAGCCCTGCAGGACTCCGCCTCCGCGGAGATCAATCGCTTGAAGGAGATCAATCGCTTGCGATCCTAAAGGATCAGAAGCAACCTGCCGATGAGCAAAACCTTCGCCATAGAGAGGCGTTTAAGCTCCTCCAACAAGAGAAGGAATCTTTGGCGGATGTCGTCTGGCAGGCTAAGGCCAGCATCTTCAGTAAGTGTCCTCCTCCTTGTAGCTCTGGAGTCTGGATACTTATAATTTATTGAACTCATGCAATTCTTGACGGAATTTTCAGCGCCTATGGGCTTAACCCGCTCGCCTCCTTCGGACAAGGAATGCATGATTCTTGCAGGCAACTTCATCAATACCGCCATCACCCAAGCCAAGGAGATTGCCAAGCCCCTCCAAATTTATATCAAGGCCTCTGACTCCATGGTGAAGTACTCGGAGATTCTGTGCCGAGCCCCCAAGCGTGTCGCGAGCGGGAAAGCTTCCGGGCTGGCGCTAGGATGGCGTTGTCCATGGTGAAGGCGCATTATGAAGGTGCCGACATCGACACGGTGACATCTGGTATCCCCGACGTGGATGATGACGGCAAGGAGATCGATCACGAAGCCATCCTGTCATCACTCGCGGGCTACGACACCAGCGTTGCCGAGTTGGTGGACGTCGACGTCTTCGTGCCCAGGAACTTTCTTGACAATGCTGAGCCTGAATCCTCCAAGACTCCTCACAGTGGTGACGTTGAAGGTGAATCTCCGGTTGGTGATGATGCGGCCTCCAAGTCCCCTGCACCCAAGGAGTGAAAAACACTTTGTAATTCTTGTTTCACCTCTGGAGTGTGCATTGAAAAAACTTGGTGATTTAATATTAAGGCGGAAAACAATGGTTGTCGTATCCTGCTACTTAAGAATTAATGCCCAGTATGTATATATTTGTTAAGCAAGTATTGGCTTATCCGTTACTCTGGTTCTTATGCTTGACTTTTCGTGAGTCGGAATACTCGTTGTCGGAACCATGCGCTTAGGTGATGATGCCTAATGGCACCGTCAATAACCTGAGCACAAAATCACCGACAATAAGTGCCAAAAGTCACTACTCCAGAATCCACATAAAAACAACAAAGAACGTGTAGACCAGAAAACTTAAGCTAACGCCCATAGGCGGAATTATCACAAGTGCAATTGCAAAGCTTGTGCATAAAGGTTTATATGATCCAAAAATGAACACTAAAGGAGGTAAAATACTCAGCAATATGAGTGAACCAAAGAGCTTTATTTCATTGATCATATAAGAGGTACACGATTAGATAAAAAATGCTAAGTGTAGAAAGGACGTAGCTGTGCTATGTTCCATGGCCGATCAAGCTCCGGGTAGTCATCATCCGGGTCACGTCGCTTACGCTTATGATCCTCGTTGGGTCTATCCTTGAGCTCACGATTGTCGACAAGGTAGTAAGACCCATTGAGCAGCGCCTTGCTTATGATGAACGGTCCTTCCCATGGCGGGGATAATTTGTGTGACTTCTTCTGCTTAAGTCGGAGTACTAAATCCTCCTCTTTAAACGAGCAATGCCGGATGCAGCGACTATGGTAGTTGGATAGCTTCTACTGGTAGATGGCGGATCTTTGGCATGCCAAAACACGCTCCTCCTCGAGAAGGTCCACATCAAGGCGTCTGGATTCTTCAGCGTCATCTTCTTCATAGGCGGCAACTCTTGGTGCATCGTGGAGGATGTCGGAGGGTAGGATGGCTTCTGATCCATATACCATGAAGTAAGGGGTGTAGCCGGTGGATCTGTTGGGTGTAGTTCGTAAACTCCACAGCACAGATGGTAATTCTTCCGCCCAGGCTCCGGTTGCTCTATGTAGCGGTGCCTCAAGACGTGGCTTGATTCCCTGTAGAATTAATCCATTGGCTCTCTCAACTTGACCATTAGATTATGGGTGTGCCACAGACGCAAGTCAAGTCGGATGCCTTTGTCCCAGCAATAGGCCTCCACATCTCCGAGTGACAAGTTGCTACCGTTGTCGGTGATGATGCTATGTGGGAGACCAAATCTCACCACTAGATCCCGGACAAACCTGAGGGCAGTTGCCCCATCAAGCTTTCTAATGGGTTTAGCTTCTATCCATTTGGTGAATTTGTCAACTGCTACAAGCAGATGCGTAAATCCACACGGTGCCGTTTGCAACGGTCCCACCATGTCTAGCCCCCAGACTGCAAACGGCCAAGTTATAGGTATTGTTTGCAATTCTTCAGCAAGGACATGTGGTTGTCGGGCATAGTACTGGCATCCCGTGCATGTTTCAACCAGCTTTTCGGCGTCCGCCTTCGCGGTCAGCCAGTAGAATCCTTGCCGGAAGGCTTTCGCGACCAACGATTGAGGAGCGGCGTGATGTCCGCAATCTCTGGGATGGATTTCGCGTAGGATTTCCATACCTTCTAGCTGGGAAACACAGTTTAGGTATACACCAGTAGTGCTCCTTTTGTAGAGTTGCCCATTGATTATGGTATAACCCTTTGCTCGTCGTACTATCTGCCGTCTTTCGACCTCGTCGTCGGGCAAAGTTCCGTGTTCGAGATATTCCATGAACGATTTTGTCCAAGCCGGAGGGGTCTTTGTCACCATGTTGACGAAAGAATCAGCTCTATCCGGGTTGTCGATGTCGGCGCGCTTCACGGATGGTGTGCGTAGATGCTCTAGGAAAACTCCTGGCGGAATTTGCTTGCGCCCTGATCCAAGTTTAGACAATAGATCATCCGCCTCGTTTTGCTCCCTAGGCACATACTTGACTTCGTAGCCCAAGAAGCTCTTGGCTATCTCGTCCACTTCGTCGCGATATGCCTCCATCATAGGGTTCCGCGCATTCCAGGTACCAGCCACCTGCTGGGCAACCAAGTCGGAATCTCCACAACAAACTATGCGCTTGATGCCAATATCCTTGGCTACACGCAGTCCGTGAATGAGTGCTTCATACTCCGCCATGTTGTTTGTAGCCTCGAAGTGGATCTGCAGAACATAGTGTAGCTTGTCTCCTTTTGGTGATTGTAGCAATACACCAGCCCCTGAGCCGTTGAGCAGCTTTGATCCGTCAAAGTGCATCACCCAGTACTCTGGTTCCGGCAATGGAGTGGCATCCGTCATCTCTGTCCAATCTGCAGTAAAATCTGCCAAGGCTTGTGACTTGATAGCGTCGCGTCTTTTGTAGGTGATCTCAAAGGCGGCAAGTTCAATGACCCACTTCGCGACCCTTCCTGTAGCGTCGCTGTTGTTGATAATGTCGGACAGTGGAGTCTTGCTCACTACTGTGATTGGGTGCTCCTCAAAGTAATGCCTCAGCTTCCGTGAAGCAAGGAATACTCCATAAGCTATATTTTGGTAGTGCGAGTAACGCTGCTTGGACTCCGTCAAGACCTCGCTTACATAGTAAACTGGTCGTTGAACTCCGTGCTCATAGTCTGTTTCCTTCCGCTCTACCACGACGACGATGCTGATAACCCGGTTGGTTGCCGCCATGTAAATTAACAGGGGCTCCCCAGGCTCGGGTGCTGCAAGGATGGGCGCTAAGGAAAGAATCTCCTTGAGCTGCTTCAATGCTGCATCTGCCTCGTCCGTCCACGTGAATTTGTCCACCTTCTTCAGCAACTTGTACAATGGCAGAGCCTTCTCTCCAAGTCGGCTGATGAACCGACTAACTGCTGCAACACACCTGTTAGTCGTTGGATGTCCTTTAGGCATGTCGGACGGCTTATGTTTAAGGTGGCCTTGATTTTCTCCGGGTTGACCTCGATTCCGCGCTGGGAAACGATGAAGCCCAACAGTTTGCCGGCTGGAACCCCGAAGACGCACTTCTTAGGGTTGAGAATCATGTTGTATTTCCGGAGATTATCAAAGGCTTCTTTTAAGTCAGAGATTAAGTCATTTGACTTTTTAGACATCACCACGATATCATCCACATAGGCGTGAACGTTCCGACCAATTTGGCTGTGAAGGCAATGTTGCATTGTCCGCTGGTAGGTAGCACCTATGTTTTTCAGCCCAAAGGGCATCGTGACATAGCAAAACGTGCCGTACGGGGTAGTGAACGAAGTGGCCAATTGGTCCGACTTCCTCATCTTGATATGGTGGTATCCTGAGTATGCATCGAGAAAACACAAAAGTTTCGAGCCAGCCGTCGAGTCAATGACTTGGTCAATGCGAGGAAAAGCAAACGGATCTTTGGGGCATGCTTTGTTCAAGCCGGTGTAATCAACGCACATTCTTAATTCATTGGTTCCCTTTTTGGGGACAAGTACATGATTGGCCACCCATTGGGTGTGAAGGACTTCTCGGATAAACTCAGCCTTAAGTAACCTAGCTATCTCTTTGCTAATGGTGCGTCTCTTCTCATCTCCGAAGCATCGTAGAGGTTGTTTCACTGGTTTACATTTTGGATCTATGTTTAAGCTGTGCTCGGCAAGTTCCCTAGGTACACCCTTCATGTCGGCAGGTTGCTAGGCAAAGATGTCCCTATTCTCACGGAGGAACTCGACGAGCGCGTTTCCTATTTGGGATCCAGGTTCGTCCCAATGGCGACGGTCTTGGAGGCATCGCCTACCACAAGTTCCACCGGCTTGGTCTCGATGGCGGCCTTTAACGCAGGAGCGGATTCGGAGATCTGCTTCTTCAACGCGGGCATCTCTGAGTCATTGACCTTGCTCTGGATCTCCTTGAATTCTTCGCTGCAGAGGACAGCTTCTGCAACGGCTGCTTCATTGATCTTGCAGTCCCTTGCCTTGGTAAAGCTTCCGGATGGTGATGACACCGTTTGGTCCGGGTATCTTGAGTTTGTTGTATACGAAGCATGGCTTGGCCATGAACGTGTGGAATATGTCGCGGCCGAATATGACGTGGTACACGCTCTTGAAGGGGACCATCTCAAAGGTCATGCGCTCTTGGCGGTAATTATTAACATCGCCAAAGGCTACCTGAAGTGTAATGCACCCAAGGGACCGAGCCTCCTGTCCAGGAACTACGCCATGGAACACGGTGTTGGTCCACCTTAGGTTTGCCTCCGTCAAGTTCATCTTCTGCAGTGTATCCAGGTACATGATGTTGATGCTGCTTCCACTATCCACCATGCACTTGGTGAACTCCATGCCGTCAATCAATGGGTTAATGACCATGGCGTATTGGTTCTCCGTGGGCACAAGGTCTGGGTGGTCCGTCCTGTCCCAAGTGATTGGAACCTCCGACCAGCGCAGGTATTGGGGGACTGGGAGGAGAGCGGCCATCTGGATCCTTAGAGAGGTCTTCTGTTGTCGGACGGTGGGGGTGCCAAGGAAAGTGTGGTAGACTGGGGCCTTCTTTGCGAAGGGGTTCTTGCCCTTGTCGTCGCTCTTGGCGGCGTGCTTGGGGTCAACGTCCTCGTCCATGTCACTTGAATCCTTGGACTCCTCCTCCTTCTTCTTCCCCTTGCCCTTGCCTCGCGGTCTGTTCTTCCGACTTTGCTTGTAGCCGGACTCCGGGTCTTCCTTGAGGTCGTTGACGAACTTACAGTGTCGATTGGTATGGGTGGCCTTGCCGTTGACATCGAGGTGTACGAGGCACGACATATCGCGGTACTCTTCATACATTTGGGGGATGCGGAGCGGCGCCGAGTTGGTTTCACTTCCTCGTTGCTGCCCACGGCCTGCTCCCCTTCCTCGGCCATGTTGTCCGCCTTCTCCTCGTCCTGCAAAAGTCATGGCGACCATGTCGGTAGATTGCTTTTCTTCTGGAGCGGTTTTCCGCTTTGTACTGCTGTTCCTCCGAGCTTGGGTTGGAACGGCCGTTACCAGCAGAGAGCCACGAGCATCATCGTCGGCAGCTGCGAACTCACTAGCTAGCTGAATCATCTGATTCAAGTCAAGCTGATGATTGTCCTTCAAGCGCTTCAGCTTATGTCGGAGGAACGTGCCTCTTTCCAACCCATCGATGAAGGCGGCCATGGCGGTCTGGGCGTGCACTCCTGCACAGGTATTCTTCACATCTAGCCAGCGGGAGAGGTAGGCGCAAGATGTCTCGTCTTTCTCTTGCACGCACCACTGTAGATCGCCCACAGTGCAGGGACGCTTGTATGTACCCTCAAAGTTCTTGGTGAACGCTTCTTGCATGTCCAGCCAGTTGTAGATAGATTTCTCCGGCAAGTCGTCGATCCATTGATGGGTCGTGCCCGCCAACATTAACGGGAGGTACTTGACGGCGACGTTGGGGTTGCCTCCGGCAATCTCCATCGCGTTGCCGTAGTCCTGCAACCATGTGGCAGGCTTGGCGGTGCCGTCATAGGGCTTGATGGTCTTGTCCATTAGGAAACCTGTGGGGTAAGTTGCGGACCGTATTGCAGGTCCAAAGCAACATGGTCCCAGGTATGGTCCTTCCCGGGCCTCGTGGATCTTATCGATCCGTGAACGTGCATCGTATGGCTCCGGGTTCTTCTTCTTTTTGTCAACAGGGGATGGGCTGCGTGAATAACACGGGCCTCTTCCGTCATGGTGACTGCTTGGCGGTGACGGAGGCGGAGGTGGCGGTGGGTTAGCCTTCTTGCTGTTACCCTCCTGCGACGCCCCACGCTTGTCACGGTTGCTTGCCGGACGCGGAGGGTCATGGTGTGACCTGCTCTTATGTCCTTGGTGGCGCTCTCCATCATGACGGGTCTGTGCCGCGTTGTCGCGGATGACGATGCCGCACTGCTTTGGAGGGGGCATATCCGTACGATGGTGAGTCTTGTAGTCTTCCTGACATCGGGGGGATCGGGGCGGTGGCGATGGGCGGAGAGGTTGGGCTCTTTCTCCGTTTTTGGAGGATATGGGGATAGCATCCTTCCTATTGCGCGCATCCCTCCGTCTTCGTTCTGATGAACCCGTCCGCGATCCGACATCCTGAGGAGATCTGTCCCTTGGCAGTTTGTACTGGCTAGATCGGCAGAGCGCTGGGTCAGACTCAAGCCTCTGAGAGGTGGCCTTTTCCTGCTGCTTTACCACCTTGGCCACTAGGTCATAGACCTGCTCGACTGCCTCGGGCGATCTATCCTGCTCTAGAAGGGTCTTGGCGACGGCGAGGTTAAGGAGTGGGGTGGGCATCACCTGTTTGCCTTCACTATCGATGTATGGCTTGGCCTGTGTCGGCTTCGAGGGAGCCCATCCTAGGTTGTGCCGTACACCAGGATCGTTGATGACAAGAGCCGGAGCTTTCTTAGCCTTCTGCTGCTGCAGCAGATTTTTGTACTCGGCCTCCATTGCTCTTGCTTTCTCTATGGACTTCTGCGCGTTGACCAGATCTCGATCTAGTTTAGCGCCTTGCTCCGCGATGGCTTGCGCCTCCTCCAGCAGCTGCTGGCGCTTCTCGTCAAGATGAGTCACGTTCCGGATATGATCAATAGTTAGAGGCTCAACGAGGAGATTGCCGTACATCACTCTATCAGCTGGAGTAACATGGGCTGCCGACGTGGATGCTGGGGCGGTAAGTTCGCGGTGTTGTTGTTGCTCGGACCGGTGCCGAGTTCCTGCGGCTGCTGCACTGGGTTAGGCGGAGGCGGCATGACCTTTGCGCGATCAATGTCGTTAGCAACTAGTGGCCCCTTCCCCTTATCCAGTGCCATAGGCGGAGCTTGCCCGGGCTGGTCTTCGTCCATCGCTGTCCCAATGGTGACGAACACCCCTCGAGACATGACGGTGTTATTAGCTTGCTCGTCGCGCGAGTACTACTCCTCCATCTCCTGCATGGCAGAGTCTAGCTCTTCTGGACTGAAGTCTATCTCCTCTGAATCTGCACTGAAATCAGCATAAAGCGCGTCAATGACAGAGTCGGAGGGTGCCAGGACTTCCTCGATGACGGGTGGTGGAGGTGCAACGGCCTCGACGATGACTGGAAGTGGTGGTGCTGCTATGACGATGGCGGCCAGAGGCGGTGGTGGCGGTGGGAATTGGAGGGGCTCCGTCAATGAGCGCAAGCGCTGTTTGAGCTGCCGCTTCAGCCTCCGCGTAGTTGTTGACGGTGTTCACCATGCCTTCGAAGGTGAGGCGTCTTGACGCCTGTTGCCGTCTTAGAGAATGTCGGAGAAGCGTGCCATGGTCCAGTCCTTCCACAAAGTGATAGATGGCATCATCATTGGGGTAGTTGGCCAGATCGGCTCATATACGGAGCCACCTGGCCAGGTAATCGCGGGGTTTTTCACCCTCTCTCTGAATGCAGCGCGCCAGATCGAAGATGGTAACCACGCTGACGAACTTGGATCTCTGCTGTCCAGACGCACGGACAAAGCCGGCGGATTTGTAGTGATCTTCCACCTTTATATCCTGCACATGGGCGGTTTGGGTGGGTCTTGAATTTTTCAGATCTTTGCCGGCAAACTCCGAGGAGAGATCCGACATCGATCCTTCCGCGAACGTATCCTGCCCGTAGGCGGTTCATGCGGGTCTTGAATTTTTCTGATCTTTGCCGGCAAACTCCAAGGAGAGATCCTACATCGATCCTTCCGCGAACGTATCCTGCCCGTAGGCGGTCCGTGCGGGTCTTGATGCTCCTCCGACTCCCAGGGAACTAGTGCCCGAGTCGGTTTCGCCAATGAAGAGGTGGATGTCTTCGATAGGAACGATCGAACACCACGTAGGGTTCGTCTTTGCCGGGATCCGGAACTCGTCGAGGGGGGGGGGAGATCGGAATGTTGCCGGAGAAGAGAACGCGACCGATGGCTACGGTTTCGCTGATTCCCGCGAAGATCTTGGTCCTCGCCCGCTGAAGAGCCTAAAGCGCCTCTTGCCCCACGGTGGGCGCCAACTGTCGTGGTATTGCCGACGAGTACGCCATGGAGGGGTCCTCACAGTGCATGTTTAGAGACGTGGGGTAAGGCGGACGGTTGACGGGTACGAGGTAACACAGCTTACCCAACTTTAGGTCCCATAACGGTGGCGGAATCCTACTCCTGCTATAAATCACTATAATGGCAATACGCCGAGTTACAGAGATAGGTTCGCTGTGCGAGGTGTATGTAAAAACGATGACCCAAAGGCTCCCATAGGCTCGGCTTATATAGTCGTCAGGTCCTAGGGTTACAGGGAAAAGTCCTAGCCGGACAGGTTACAGAGTTCTACACCGTCTATTATTAGTCTTGTGTATCTTGTACTCCAAGGCTCCGGGTACGCTGGTGACTCCATCGTAGCCTTCCTTTATCCGGCATGGGCATCCCTTCTGGATCCACCTAATCGGGCACCCATAGGCCATGCTACCGACTATGGGCCACCCAGGTTAGTCGGTTAAGAGACATGCTATGAGGATACCCATATAACATATCCCCAACAGTAGCCCCCGGAGAACTCCGAGATCTTGCACCGTCTTGCCTCTTCCCGTGGAATGCTCTGTCTAGATGGATGTCGGCAAATCGTCAAGCGAAATTTTGTAGTCCTCCCAAAGAACCCTGCAAAAGTTTTCTCCGACTTCTATGAGTAAGTCGGAGAAATGCTGAATCTTCCATCGTACGCTCCCATTGTCGGATTAAATCCATCCATGTCGGAATCTTCGATGGGACGGCTCATCTACCATGTAAGTTATGACGACGTAGGCTGTAGGTCAGCGACACCTCGTAACTCACATATGCAGAGAACGTAATCATATCCGTTTTTCCCGCGCAAGCGATACGAACCGTTGGCGGCGGCGGTTGGAGACGTGGCGAAATTACCGCGCACGTTCACGAACACTTCATCTACACGGCAACCGTCCGATTAGCTGCACGAATCTTGACGCGGAGGAAGATAAATAGCGACCGTGGACACTTGCCACATTTTCACCCCATTCTCTCGCGTCACGAATCTTGAGTAGTGGTTTTTCCAATATTATAATGGAATAGAGTCATTTACCCTTTTGTATATGAGTGGTTATAGTTTGTAAACAAGGAAATAACATTACTTAATTACTTATGGTTGAATGATAATTCACTAAGATTGTATTTAAAATGTATTAAACCATTTTGACTTCATATTATCAACATTTAAGACTAATACTATTTATTTGTCTACATTAGCTAATTTTTAGAATTATCAGCAAGTTTTATTTACTCTTATATAAATTATCAACTAAGGAAATAGATTAAATTCAAGTTATGAAAGTGTTGTAAATTTTTATTTACCTTAAAAGTGGAATGTTATATTTTTAACATGTAGGTATTATTCTTGCGATCATTTTGGTATATTACATTTATTTTTGTGATTTATAAATAATAAGATATGATTTTTATAAGATTTATTACTTTATAAACACTTAATAAATAATAGATATTTCATTAAGTAAAATAATAATACATGATTATAATTTTAAATTATAGTTCTTATTTTTATGAGATTTTTGGTATTTTATTTATATTTTTAACATTTATTAATATTAAAATATGAATTTTCAAGGTTTTCAAACTTATAAAATATTTATTAAATAGTATTTATTTAAATGATTAATATAATAATGTTGATAATAGTTTTAGTTATAATTTTTATTATTCTGAAATTTTTCATATATTATAAATATTTTTCTGAATTACAAAACTAAAGTTATTGAATTTTTAAGATTTAATTATTCTCTAAATTATTTTTTAAATAATCATTTTACTTTTTATACCCAGACTAACTCGAGACATAAACAATGACTAGTGGGGTCAGTACCACGTCATCAGCCACCTAAGCAGAAGACTAGTCAACATTGGACCAGGTCAAAATGCCGACGTGGTGAGGGTGACGTGAGCATGACCTCATGATGACGTCATCATAGAACAATCTCTCAGATCCAAGATCGATCACTCGCTAGGGTGCTTGAGCGAGGCTATGGTTAGTTTAGTGGGAAAGAGGACATCGCGAGGATCCTGGCTGTGGTTGCGCCCCCCGCTTTTGTTCATCAAAGCTACTCCGGCGATCACCTACTGCAGCGGCCGACAATGGTGCACGGTGCGACGGCGATTTACTGTGAGATAAAAGAATTGGAGGGTACCCGAAGATCCAGGAGCTCACCCTGATGCTGTTGAGGTGGTTGTTGATGATGATGGCGCTCTTATGCGGCTTGATTTCTCTAAACTCCGACGATCACCGGCGAAAGGGAACGGTGAAATTTCCCCGATTCCGAATGCCCCTTGCTTCACGGCTACTACTCACGTGACGAGGACGGCGAGACACTTCTCCCCGACTACCCCATGGCCTCTGGGATGGTTTCTACTGGCAACAAGGTGTGGCTCCAGTGAGCAAGGGTTTCGGCCCTTTGCTAAACAGAGAGGATAAGGAGGAGTGAGGTTGAGCGAGTGCGAGGATGAGGACGAGCAGACAGCGTCATGGCGTTCTTATCCCCTCCTCCAGGAGCGGGTACACGCACCGCAGCATGACGGTCGACCGACGACAGAGCTCCGGCCAGCGAGCTGCTTCTAGTAGGCGAGGAAGACGATGATGCGACATTTGCGGATAACCCCCTGGAACTTCTCCTGTCTCGATCCGCAGTCCTTCCAGCTGGCCCACTCGTCAGTCACTGTGGGGATAAGCTGGGCTTGCTACTGGGCCTAAATGGCCTGCACATGGGCAGTAGATAATGGGAAAAGGAATACTGGGCTTGGCCAGAAACTGTTTTTATTTTTTATATTCTTTTCTATTTCTGTTTTGTTTTTAGTTTTCTATTTACACATTTGATTGGAATTTTCTTTATAAGATTTATTTGCTGAATACTTATAGCCGCAATTGATATTTATTGAGATTTTTTTTGTGAACCTTTTGGTATATTTTCTTTATTTTCTTGATATATCTATACACCTTTCCATTTATTATTTGTAAAGGCTTATGATATGAATTTTAATTTACCTAATATCGATAAAATTATTAAAGAATGCATTACTATTAACTCAAGGGATTTGATTCTTATTAACTTATATTATTAAATGAATTTTTATATGATGAACTTTCATTTTTATATCACACATAAAGTTCTAGGGAATTAATATGATTAATATTATTCTCATGAATTTAGGAAATAGCAATGTAAATATTTTATTATAACTAACATAAGGGTTAAGGATTTGAATTGTGAATGCTTACCCTATGGTTTAGGGTACTTTTTATACTTACATTATTATGGAAAAGATTTGATAAAGATAACTCCTAAGCACATATGGTTATGATAATTGGAAATTTCAAAGATGTGCTTAAGTGATTTGCTATAGGAAAATATTCCTATAAACCATTGAGAAAAAGGATGATAAATCAACAGATGAAATAGTTATTAAGTTGATTATAGAATGAAGGTTTAGTGTTTATCAAGAGTTCCTATCCTCCACACTTTATAATTATTGTTTTCTACTTGAGGAATTCCTTTCCTAGATATACTACTTCTTCATATCCATCATCATGTGCTAACATGATGAGCTTTGCTTTACAAAAATATTCTTATCCACCTTTTATTATTTTAAACCCATTTATAAATCCCATGATCTTATCACTAAAGCTTTCATAATCTTCTCATATCCATACTTGGTTATCAACTACTCTACTGTTGATAACATCCCATCCAACCAGTAGCTACTTCTGACTCCATTCATAATCTTCCTTAATCGGGTATCCTTAATATTACTCCAATAGATGTAATTATCAAATTCTACTTTCCTCAAAAGCATACTATCTTTTAAGAGAAATAACACTACTTCAATAACTCCATGTTACTCTAGCTCCAGCTTAATTACACTGTCTTATATCTACTTTAGTCCAATATCTTATATACAAACTTTACATCCTATCATGGGGACTTATCATGGCTAACCTAGATTAACATATCTATACTAGGGTTCAATCATGTTCTATCCACTAATGTCACTTATACATGATATAAGCATTCAATCTTGGTGGCTAAAGCATGTTCATTATAATCCTTTGATCCTTTATGGTTTAGGTTTCCAGTTGGCTAATCAAGGCTTTCATCCATGAAATATTACAGTTGTATTCAAATCACCTTCTTTATCACCATATAATTATATATTGCATATAACTCTTCCTTCATTTCAGGAGTGAGTTAACTCCATCAATTATCATTTTGATCTTATTCTCTTCCAATACTCCCATCCTATAGATGATATCTAAAACTAGCATTACCACTTACCTCTTTTTACTTTTTTCTCTTAAGAGCCTAAGTGAATGCTATGATATGGACAAGAGTTGATAGATCAAGAATTGATAGGTTAAGAATTGGTGAATCAATAGTTGATTACTAAATATTGATGAACAGTAGATATTGAAATATGATCCAATAGGAATGGCAAAGTTTGATATGGATAGAAGGATACATGATGAATGATCTTGACTTGATTTCCTTTCTACTCAATAAGTGATCAAGAATTAAGGTTAAGAAACACCATGATGCTCATGGTAGGAATTGGTAAAAATGATATGGGTTAAGATTTAGTGATTGAATTCTTGTTACTTGGGTTATATTCATAGCTTGGTATTCAGGAGTTATGGTAATGAATACCATGATATGATCACATAAGGATCAAGTATTAATCATTAAGTAATATATTTGGGTTTAGTTTTATTACATTTGATCTACCCTTAGACCAAATCATCCTTACCCAAAATAAGGTTTTAGCAAAGGTCATATTGAAACTTATCGCAGTTAACTTGATGATTTACTTCAATTCCATCAAGTTGAGAGAAGCTTCAATCACCTTGACAAGTTTTATTCAAAAGTGCAAAAAATATTCGGATTTTCTATGCATGTATGCAATGCACACATATGGGTTCAGCTTATTTCTAAGCTCTAATGCTGGGATGTTATAGACTCTCCCCCTTAAAATAAACTTCATCCTCTAAGTTTGCATACTCTCACGTTTCGGAATGTGGACTTGCCATTGTATTGGTTACATCATTGCTCAAATCCATGTAAACCTTAATGGGAATAATTGTAGTATTCCATATCCACATAGTTTCCTTGTATTCTCATCGTACTTGGAATCTCCAATTTGCTGTCTCAATCCTCCAAAAATTCCTTTTTACCATAGTCCCTTAGGGATATGTCCTTATTAAGAAATCCCTAAATTGGAGGCTCTCATTTAATTCATTTCCTTGATTGCATATCCTAATCTACTCACTTACTTGACCATCAAATTCCCTTCTTAGATTCTGTAAAACCTAGGAAGTCTCACTAAACAGAGTTTTCAATTTCTATTAGACACTAGTTGTGACCAAAAGACTACCTTTTTGGTTTGCCATGGATTGGTTTATACTGGTATTTCTTCCGAAGATTAGTTTTGAACATGTTTAGTCCATACCAACAGAATTTCTTGTTTCACTACAAATGTCCAAGTGGATGTGCTTTAATCTCTCTTAAGAATCACTTAAGAGTTGTGTCCACTAGAATTAGTCTATTAGGATTAATCTATTTGATCACCTTAAAGCTTTTATCTTATCAAGTTTTAGATAATATTTTATTATTACTTTAAACACTTTTATAATAATGACTTTCTTTTTAACCTTATGATAATAAAGCTTAATGCTTTCATAGGTTAGTACTTCTTCTTCCACCTTTGCCCTGGAATTCAGATAACAGTATTTTCATTTACTGTTTACTCTCCCCCTTAGGGTTGACTAATGGTCTCTAGACTGCCTATATAACAACCTTTGGTTTTTTAGAACTCATGAAAGAACCTACGGTATATCCACACAATTGTGGATCTACGAAATAGCTCTTCCAAAATTGTTTGCCTTGCTTATTTTTCGGCAGATTTCCGCTTTGATAGGCTTGTTTTCACGAAGATTCTCGAAGGACGGTCTCTTTAATGTTTATACTCCTTCATGTCTTTCTTAACTTAGGCCAAGTTTTATGCTCTTTATGCAACTTTTAAAATGATCTGATTAACTATTTTAACCGATACCTGCTGCCGTCAAAATACCGACTGTGGTTCAAATACCAGCTGAGGATCATTCTAGGTTACAGGTTCCACCCTACGGTTTATAACTTAATACTGATATTCACTTTGAATTATCTTAGATGGATTACCATCATGTTCTAAAACCTTTTTAGTTATACTTATTCATGATACTTCCATGAATATGGTATAGCCACTCTATTAACTTCTGAGCAACATTTACAATTTCAGGTGAGCTAAATTTCACTACTGCTTGTTGCTTTATTCTTCATGTAAACCTCCTTCTTGGTATACGGAACTCATCACTCCCTTACACGGGTTCCCATTCCTATCTATGTCTATAGCATCAAGTAATGACTGGGTGTTACATCATGCATTTGCACACCAAGTCAAACTTCATGTACAGATCTAGTCAATCAAGAAGATTCAAAAAAATCCAAAAGTTTACAAACAACAAAACATATACCATGTATTATACATAGGTTTTAGATAATTTACAGATGACTGACCGCTCCAACGGTTTTCCTCTCATATACATTACACAACTATCTTACAAGAACTTCTTGTTCTTGTGAGTATATCCTCACTTATTTCAACAAACCCTTCAAACTACAATACGCATTACCTTCTATATACATTATTCAAGCACTCATCCCTTAGGATTTTGTTCCATACTTACTTTCACCTTCCTCTAGTGTTTCCTGGAGTTCCGTCCATGATGACGTGAAGTCCTACGACTGCCTTCTCGAGCGTAAGAGCATCCAAGAGGTGCGTATTCTTGAGTAGAAGTACCTAGACTGAGATTAGTCATTGAAAAATGACTAGAGTTAGCGTAGTCTTCTATAGGATGTACCTGCGTTTCTAGCAACGCTTCCTCAAAGTAAGAGGGTTCTTTCGCCTTTTCTTGGATCCATTCGTACATATTGGTATAGTAGCTACCTAAATACTCTTCTAAGTCGATTGGATTGTTATTACCCCCATATGGTTCATAGGGCTCTCTATGATTATAGTTGGTCTCTTCTTTGGTACATGTATCACAAGGTATAGGATTTCCTATAGTTCCACCTTGAGATTCTACTCCCCATTCATACTAGTTTTGCTCAGGGTGACTTGGAATAGCTCCCGCCCATTCCTTTTGTTCGGAGATATACTTGGTCCATAGATCTTCAAGTGGTTGGGGTTTATTTTGGTAGTAGGCATAGTTTTCTGATTGTGGATCATCAAACTTGGTTTCCTCATACACTTCTCCTGAAGAGATGTGTTTGGGATGCCTGGCTTCTTTATCTAACTTCTTCCTACATGCCATTGCTTTATCAGGATTAGTAAAATCCTCAATGACCGTATCCAGTTCCTGAACTAAGACTTGGTGAGTGTTTAGCAAAGACTGATAACGATCCATATACTCTACGACTAGAGTGGGTTCAGTTTGGACTAGAGTAGAGTGATCTAACTCATTCTTCGGATTTGAGGTTTCATGGGGTATAACAGTGTGGGTACTACCTTCTAGAGCTTGGGATTTCTGTTCTCGGATCATGGTTATGGCTGCTGCTATGGCAATCTAATATGCTGATGCCATGCACCTTGCCTCTCCTGATGTCATTTCTCCCTTAAGTCCTAACTTCTTGGGTAACATGATCATTACATGGTATTTAGCTAATACCTGCCCATCATAGTAACTGTAAATCTTGACCAAAAGTCTTGATTCACAATCCAAATTTCCATAGAAGTTGTCGGATATTATCCGTCTAATCCCCTCCGTAGTCATTTAGCGTCCTGTTCATCACTTGAACATTCCGGGGTGGATATTGAGGTGCCATATGGAACTATAGATAAAAATTATCATCAGACACATAGAGTTAAAACTCGTGGTATTGTTCGGATTTTCAATTCTACTAAAGAATTATCACACTAGCAACATGACAGGATTATTCTCAGTTGAATATCCATCATATCACTAGAGAAGTCTTTATTATTGCAGATCTATGTCCTACAGGTTCTACCCATTTAATAGGTTTCCAACCTAAGGTCAAAGCATATGCTCTGATACCAACTGCGGTGACCCAACTTACCACTGCATGATGTAGTATACTAGTCATAGACATAACACCGATGAAACATCGTTCACTAGTATTACATCCCTCAATGTGGTACAACAGAAATACAGCGGGTCCAAGACATGGCTAAAGGTTACAATTCAACTATTTACATAAGATCCAAAGAACATTTTAGGTTAAAGAGAGAGAAAGAAACTTCTTCCAAAGAAGAATCAGAAAATAAACAACTCAAAACTATCATACTAATTAGACTAGTATCTTCACTATTGGTCTGGCATTGGTGCTATTGCAATACACTACAGAAATAGGTTTGATGGCTAGCGATTTTAATCCTAACTAATCAGTAACTTCGTCTTCACTTCAGTTGATGTATATGTTGACTTTCTTGACTTTATTGAAGACTTGAGCTATTGATGAAGACTTACTCAAGTATAAGTTGATGTAGACGTCATCTGTGTTGGCTTCAGAATCTAGCAAGGGTTAAGAAGATACGTTGAGTACGAGCGTACTCAGTAAGTTCACTAAAAAGGAGTGTTTGATGCACTATAACTACAACCACAGACCAGAGGTCGTAGGCAATGCAAGCTTTTGTAAACATTTCTTCAAAGGTTGATTTTATTCTGAAAAGCTATGTCCATCAGCCTTCACGGGTTTACCAGAACTTTCATGGAGTTCCTTTCCCGCCGCGTTCGCAGCTCCTTCCCGGAACAGGAAGTAACAAGTTACAATTATTACACTCTACAGAAGTGCATTACTTTACCCATGAGAGATCCTAGTTTGTTGCACATCCGGGCGCGAACCCGTTCACACTTCCTTGGTGTGAGGCCCAGACTAAGATCCAAGCCAATCACTGCCTTCTCCTCGACCCCGCATGTCTCCTTGGTGTACGCCAGCCCACCTATTGAATTACGGCAATTGGCAGTACATAGCGTTCAGATGCCGGAACTATCGTGGTACGTTGAGGGTTCCCACCCTTATGCTGCATATCCTCTACGAATTACCAATTCAATGCACGCTACGAGGATAACAGCCATGACCCGCACATCCGACTCCATGTGAGAGGGAAAAGATACAGCTGACTTCTCTGTCCCATTCCAAATATCATGTTCAACGCGTAATATACGACGCAAGAATCACTGGCGACATTGGTTGTTAAGTCCTAGATAATATGTTCCTTTACCACCGGAACTTCCATAGTAGGTTATTACCTCATGGTAAATAACCTATAATCATATTATTATGAAAATAGTGTTTTCTGACCTTTTTGAAATGCATGTGATGACAACACTGGATTTGCAAAATACTTACAGAAAATAATCAAAGGACATGAGCAAGTGTGAACTCGCCTTTTGTGATTGCAAGATTATGCACTCACGGTCTTCGGGATTAATATAAAAGATCCAATATCTGAAATCGGCATCATTGGTCTGGTAAGGACTAATGTTTAAAGAAGCAAGATTCTATTATGCATAAGTAATGTAATGCATTTGATAAACTCGAATCCCGAGGATAACGTTGATCTAAGGTTTGGAATCTGGAAATGGTTTCTTTAGAATGTGTTGTCCTTTTAGATAAGTTTCACACTTATGCTTCTTATTAAGGCTTGTGGGTGTGTGTGAAACAACATGTAATTATAATAACATAAAACAATGAGATACACACCAATGTGAAATGTTACTCAAGATTGCTTACATTATAATTGTTTATCTTCAAATTTTACTTTACAAGTAATGGCATTAATATGGAACTTAAGTGTTTACAATCCTAAGTATACAAGTAAAGTTTGAAGCAATGTGATTGTGATTAATTGTCATCTGTTTATTATGATAAGAGTCCTTGAATTTAATTTGTTAAGAGTTGGAAATATTATTATAAGATTTGTTGATTGAAGTGGCAAAACGAATAACTTTTGAAGAAAATATTCCTTTATGAAGGTGTAAATAATCCTGATAGCTTTTGGAATATGGTTGATGTTGTTTATACTTGCTTAACTGGTCTGGACTTGAGATGTTCTATGACTTTATTATAAAATACCATAGTTAAATATAAAACATATAACAAGGTTTTTTTGCATTATACCTAAAGTCTTATAGACTAAAGTTAACTTTAAGAACATATAAGATTTCAAGATACAATGCTTATGCTAATTGTACCTTGTTCATCTTATAAGGGTTCCTTTAGAGTTAACTAGGAATGGTACTACTATTCTCTGAGTAGTGGTTTTTCCAATATTATAATGGAATAGAGTCATTTACCCTTTTATATATGAGTGGTTATAGTTTGTAAACAAGGAAATAACATTACTTAATTACTTATGGTTGAATGATAATTCACTAAGATTGTATTTAAAATGTATTGAACCATTTTGACCTCATATTATCAGCACTGAAGACTAATACTATTTATTAGTCTACATTAGCTAATTTTTAGAATTATTAGCAAGTTTTATTTACCCTTATATAAATTATCAACTAAGGAAATAGATTAAATTCAAGTTATTAAAGTGTTGTAAATTTTTATTTACCTTAAAAGTGGAATGTTATATTTTTAACATGTAGGTATTATTCTTGCGATCATTTTGGTATATTACAATTATTTTTGTGATTTATAAATAATAAGATATGATTTTTATAAGATTTATTACTTTATAAACACTTAATAAATAGTAGATATTTAATTAAGTGAAATAATAATACATGATTATAATTTTAAATTATAGTTCTTATTTTTCTGAGATTTTTGGTATTTTATTTATATTTTTAACATTTATTAATATCAAAATATGATTTTTCAAGGTTTTAAAACTTATAAAATCTTTATTAAATAATTTTTATTTAAATGATTAATATAATAATTTTTATAATTGTTTTAGGTTACAATTTGTATTTTTCTGAAAATTTTCATATATTATAAATATTTTTCTGAATTACGAAACTAAAGTTATTGAATTTCTAGGATTTAATTATTTTCTAAATTATTTTATAAATAATCATTTTACTTTTTATACCCAGACTAACTCTAGACAGAGACACTGACTAGTGGGGTCAGTACCACATCATCGGCCACCTAAGCAGACTAGTCAACATTGAACAAGGTTAAAATGCCGACGTGGCGAGGGATGACGTGAGCATGACCTCATGATAAAGTCATCATAGAACAATCTCTCAGATCGAAGATCGATCGCTCGCTAGGGTGCTTGTGCGAGGCTGTGGTTAGTTTTGTGGGAAAGAGGGCGTCGCGAGGATCCTGACTATGGTTGAGCCGCCCGCTTTTGGTCACCGGAGCTACTCCGACGATCACCTACTGTGGCGACCGACGATGGTGGACGGTGCGACGGAGATTTATGGTGAGATAAAACAATTGGAGGGTACTGGAATATCCAGGAACTCACCCAGATGTTGTTGAGGTGGTTGATGATGAGGATGGCGCTCTAATGCGGCTTGATTTCTCTGAACTCCGACGATCACCGGCGAAAGGGAATGGTGAAATTTCCGCGATTCCGAATGCCCCTTGCTTCACAACTACTACTCACGTGTCGAGGATGGCGAGACACTTCTCCCCGCCTACCCCATGGCCTCTAGGGTAGTTTCTACCGGCGACAAGGTGTGGCTCCGGTGAGCTAGGGTTTCGGCCCTTTGCTAAACAGAGAGGATAAGGAGGAGTGAGGTTGAGCGAGTGCGAGGATGAGGACGACCAGACGACGTCGTGGCGTTCTAATCCCCTCCTCCAGGAATGGCTACATGCATCGCAGTGCAACGGTCGATCGACGGCAGAGCTCCGGCCAGCGAGCTGCTTCCAGTAGGCGAGGAACACCACGATGTGACATTTGCGGATAACCCCTGGAACTTTTCCTGTCTCGATCCGCAGTCCTTCCCGCTGGCCCACTCGTTAATCACTATGGGGACAAGCTGGGCTTGCTAATGGGCCGAAGTGGCCTGCACATGGGCAGTAGATAATGGGAAAAGGAATACTGGGCTTTGCCAGAAATTATTTTTCTTTTTATATTATTTTTTATTTCTGTTCTGTTTTTAGTTTTCTATTTACACATTTGATTGGTATTTTCTTTATAAGATTTATTTGCTGAATACTGATACGTTGGAAACGTATCTATAATTTTTGATGCTCCATGCTTGTTTAGTATCTAATTTGCTTTACTTGTCCACACTTTCAGGTGCTTTTTACATGTTTTCTAGTACTAACTTATTAACAAGTTGCAACAGTGCCAGATGCCTGTTTTCTGCTGTTTTTGGTTTCAGAAAAGTTAGTAAAGAAATATTCTCGGAATTGGACGGGACAAACATAAGTGTCAATAACTTTCTGTGGGGAACAAGAAGTCTAGAGGAGAGACGAGGAGGCATGCCAGGGCGGCTAAACCGCCCTAGGCACGGGTGGGCCCTACCCCATGCCTGGGTAGGGTTTGCCCCCTCTGGCCGCCGCCTTGGTCTCCCCTTCGCCTATAAGAAGCCCCCAATGCAGAAACCCTGAGTACCCGATCAATATTCCTCGAAACCGTGTATAGCCGCTGCCACCATCGTCCCTAGATCAAGGGATCTAAAGTTCTTCCCGGCACCCTGTCGGAGGGGAGATGATCCCAGAGGCCTTCTCTCCAGTATGATTCGTGAGTAGTTCCACCTTGGACTATGGATCCATGTAGTAGCTCAATGGTTGTATCTCCTCCTTTGTGCTTTCATGTATAGATCTTGTGAGCTCCGTTCATGATCAAGATCTAATCTATTTGTAATCATGCATGTTGTGTTTGCGGGGATCCGATGGATATTGAGATTATTATGTTGGTTTGATTAATGGTTTTACCCCTTATGATTCTATCATGTCTGTGTTGTTTGTGATCTTGCATGCTCTCCATTGCTAGTGGTTATCTTGGCTAAGTAGTTGCTATTGACTCCAAGAGGGAGTATTTAAGCTCGATAGTGGGTTCATGTCTCTAGTTTCCAAGGGAAGTGACAATAATCTCTTCGGTTGTATATGTGTTGTTGCTACTAGGGAGAAAACAACGGTCTCTTGTTCATGGAACATGTGGACTGTTTACCTTACACACTTTGCTTAAAGCAGTTGTCTGTTGCTTGCAACTTAATACTGGAGGGGGTTCGTATGATAACCTGAAGGTGGACTTATAGTCATAGATGCACTTGGATGATGGTCTATGTATATTGTTGTATTGCCCAATAAACCTCATAGGATCTTTCTGGCTAGTAATTGCATTGTTATGCCTTGCTCAGTTCCTATCAATTGCCCCACTATAATTTGTTTACCCTTCATGCCATGTTGTTTATCTAAGGAGAGCACCTCTAGTGAACTATGGACCCCGGTCCAATCTTTACCATTGATACATCTTCCACTGTTACTTGTTTACTTGCTGCAAACCATTATCTTCCACACCATATGTTTAATCCTTTGTTACAACAAACTGGTGAGCTTGAGAACCTTACTGATTCGTTGAGGCAAAGTCTTGAGTTTGTGTTGTGCAGGTCTCCACGTTGCTTTCAACACCTTTGAGACGTTTCCTTCCTCCTTTAGGTTCGATAACCTCGGTCTCTACTGAGGGAAACCTGTTGCTGTGCTCATCACACCTTGCTTTTGGGGTTCCAACAAAGTGTCCCACGTCAACACTGGGTGCACGCATCAAGATTTCTGGCGCCGTTACCAGGGAGGCTAAGGACGTCTTCACAAGGGGAGTCCTTCACTTCCTTTCTCTTTACTTTGTTTTTAGTTTGCTTTGTTTCTTTTTCTTGGTTTCGTTTGCCTCTTTTCAAAAAATCCAAATAAATTAGTCTAGTTTGGTTTTCTTGCCTTATTCAAAAACACAAAAAAATTAGTTCCTGCTCTAATTGATGGTCTATTGTTGCCTTGCTTGGTCATGCTTTCTATCAATGGATGGTTTCTTTGAAACTAGTTCTTATTGGCAAGGTGGGTTCACAGAAGAACAAAAGTATTATTATAAGGAACACCGGTTGTCACAAAAAGGGAAACACTTATGGGCACAAATTGATAAGTTGAATACTATTGCTAAAGACGTGTGCTCTACTTATAATGTTACTTATTACTTTAATAAGTCTTGTTGCTGTAGGAGGTATAAACACCTGCCTTTTCAATGTGAGTATAATGATAATGTTACCATATCTTCTTATGTTAAAGTAAATTATGACTTTTATGATGTGGAACAAATTGAAGAATTTATTGCTTTCAGGGGTGCATTTGAACTTGCTAGTTTGCTTGAAAATACTGATGATGCACCTTATGAATGTGAGGTTTATGAGATACTTAAATTTTGCTTTGATAATTACAAGGAAGACAATGGCTATATTCTTGAATATCTTAATAAGTGTTTTCCACAAATGGAAGATACTAATGCCTTGCAGGAGCCTATGGAAGAAGAAATTGTTGAAACTGGAAGCTCATTAGATGAAAAAGAGGAGGAGAGTGATGAACAAAAGGAGGAAGAATGGATATACCCATGCCTACCTTCTAATGAGAGTAACTATTTACCTCTTATATTATTTGATTGTCCCCCATTCTTACCAAAGGGGGATGAATGTTATGTTCCTGTGGATCCTTTTGAAATATCTACTTTGGGTAAAACCCATGAAGGTTTTAATCCTACTATTTTTGAGCTTGGTAGAAATTATGTGTTTGTAGATCATGAAAAGCTTGATTTATGTGATAGTTATATTGTTTAGTTTATTCATGAGGCTACTGAAAATTATTATGGGAGAGGAAAATATGGTTGTAGAAGTTTTGATGCTATTGAAACACCTCTCTTTGCACTAAAAGTTTTGAAGTTACTCTTGTTTTCTCTTCCTATGCATATCACTTTGTTCTTTGTGAGATTATTTGTGTACAAGATTCCTATGCATAGTAAGTGGGTTAGACTTAAAGGTGTTTTGAATTTTCTTCTTGATGCTCTCTTTGACTTCAATTCATAATTCTTATGTGAGCATCTTCTCAAGCTATCATGCCTAACTTAAAGGAGTTAAAGAAAAGTACTTGTCAGAAGATAAACCAAGAGTTTCCTTGAGTATTGGAAGTTATTACTTCTGTAATGACCTCTCCTTGTCCTTTTTGTTTGTTTTTTGTGCCAAGAATGACCTCTAATGAGAGGGAAATAAGATTTGGCGAGTTGCTGTCCCGAAACAGATTTCTATCCTCCACCAAAAACATTCATGAGGAGGCTCTGTAATTCGGATTGAGCTCAAAATTTACGAATAAATCCACCAGTATGTTAGATAACTTTAGTTAGTTCAACACTTTTTTATTTGAGCAACAGAAGATGTTCGAAAAAATTCGTTTCTACCTTCTAGTCTGTTTTGACAGATTTCTGCCATTATTTGCATTTGGTTCTTATTGATTCCTTTTTGAGTTCTCTTTAGGTAAATTGAGATTTTTGAAGGAGTTACTACAGTAGATTGTGTTTTTAGTGAAAACCCTTTCTGTTCCAAAGCTTTTCCAGGGGTCAAATATCTTTGGAATAAGTTAATGTTGCTAATGAAGATTGTGTGAAGTTTTGTATGAAGGAAAAAATTTAGGTGTAGAAAGAGAATTATGCAATAAGATGAAGAATAGACAAAAGCTCAAGCTTGGAGATGCCACCATGGTGTAACCCTAAGAAATATCCAAGAGGTACAAGCGTCAAAGCTTGGGGATGCCCAAGGCATCCCCTTCTTTATCAATAAAAAGCTCAGGTCTGTCTAGACACTTCGTTTTTATTGTTTCACGCACAGTTGTGTTGTTCTTGGAGCATCTTAGTTTTTGTTAGCTTAGCTTAGTTTTTTTAGTTTGCTTTAGTAGTTTGGACCCCCGCTCTCGCTGTGTTGTTTTGCAAATAAGTTTGCTTGGTGATTGGAAAGGAGTAGTAAGTTCTTGCTTGAAGTGCTAGAGGAGCTTGAATTGACTGTGAATTAGATTTTAGCATGACATGCTAGGTGCTGTTTTAGCATTATGATTAGTGATTATTGCTGTAGCATGTCCTGTTCCAAACAATTGGGATTGCTTAGTGTGCCTTGAAGAAATTATGCGTTGTTTTAGCATGCAAAAGCATAGTATTGTGGTATTCTCCTTTGATGCTTTGCTTGGGTTGACTTGGCACATGATCACACCATGTTTTGACTATGACAAGTCACCATTAGCCTCTATGATCATTTAGTCCTTGACTTGTAGTACCACTCTTTGCTTTGATTAGTTTGCTTTGTTACATTGCATAATTTTGGCTATTATTGCTCTCTTAGTTGGTTGCTTCCAGTCTTTTGCTAGCCTCCACTTGTATGAGTAAGTTCTACTCATGCTTCCAACTCTCAAGAAACCAAGTTATTCCAAAGTGTCCACTATAAAATCCTATGCATGGTGTGTTACACCATTCCAAAGTATATTCTTGTTTTCATCTATCTTCCAATTAAAAACTTTTTTTTGTGAAAACTTAGTGATTAAAGCCCTCACGAACTTGATGGCACACTTTATTCTTTGCCCCTAATAAACTTGAACCATTGTGACAACTTTTTTGTTTATGCTTGCACTTATAAGTTGGAATTAGCACAACCGTGCTGTCACGAGGAACATTTTGAACATTGCGCTTGTACCTTGTTGTACTCAGTTGATATCATGTTCTTTTGTCTATGGATGTCACCGGTGTGAAATAAAGAGGGAACTTATAAGTCCATGGAGTTTGTATCCTGTGTTAGAGAAATGCATGGGCCAAAAGCCTAAGCCATGACTAGTCATGGTGGAAACTTGCAGCATCACCATAGTGACATCTATGAAGCATTCTTCTTATAAAAAAGAGACACATTGAGAAAAGAGGAAAGAGAGAAAAAAGCACCATATTCCCATGGTACATAAGAAGAATTGCTGAGATGCTCATTGCCTGCTTGCCTTGTCATTTTGGTTATGGGAAAACTCCTGTACCATGTGCAAGGGGTACCCTGTTGGCGGTTCTCAATGATATGCAAATACTTACAGTGACAAGAACTTACCTGGACCCAAAGTTGAGTATGCATGAGGTGTGTCCCTCGTATTCAAGGGGCATGAGATTGCCAACTTATACTTCGTCAAGCATATACTCCAGCTTTGCCACTTTAACCTTAACCACTTCAAGATGCTTATGATAGGGGCAATGAGGGCTGAAAGCTAACAAGTACCATAATTTTTGGAAGATCTTTTTGAAACTTGTAATCCCTGCTTCCTTTACAAAAAGGCCTTTCTTCCACCATTATTTGAGTCTCCAGCTTCTACCTTTAGGCACCATTAAGAGAGCATAGTTGTCATTATGTGTGCAGTGTTCCAAAGCTTATTAATTGATACATATTGTGTTATTACTTGTTCTTGTGCTATTTGTTTCTAGTCACCCTTGTAAACTTTGCAGGTGTCCTATGCATTATATTGCTACTCTATGAGGGACAAGTTGATTGCCACTATGCTATGTTTTCTGCATGTGAAACAAACAAAAAAACTTCAATGCATATTATTCATGATCTTTGTTTGTAGCTTGCCTTGTTGCATGCATAGTTACTATGTCCTATTGTTAGAACTCCATTTTTCATGCACATGTTTAGAGTTCTTTGATCCCAACTTTAAATGCTTGCAAATGGTTGGATATTTATTGTGAGGGTGCATGTCACGTCAAAAATTATTCTTTTATCACTTACCTACTCAAGGACGAGCAGGAGTTAAGCTTGGGGATGCTGATATGTTGGAAACATATCTATAATTTTTGATGCTCCATGCTTGTTTAGTATCTACTTTGCTATACTTGTCCACACTTTGAGGTGATTTTTACATGTTTTCTGGTACTAACCTATTAGCAAGTTGCAACAGTGCCAGATGCCTGTTTTCTATTGTTTTTGGTTTCAGAAAAGTTAGTAAAGAAATATTCTCGGAATTGGACGGGATAAACGTCAAAGTCAATAACTTTCCGTGGGGAACAAGAAGTCTAGAGGAGATACGGGGAGGCGTGCCAGGGCGGCTAAACCCTCCTAGGCGCGGGTGGGCCCTACCCCACTCCTGGGTAGGGTTTGCCCCCTCTGGCCGCCGCCTCGGTCTCCCCCTTCACCTATAAGAAGCCCCTGATGCAGAAACCCTGAGTACCCGATCAATATTCCTCAAAACCGTGTATAGCCGCTGCCACCATCGTCCCTAGATTGGGGGGATCTGAAGTTCTTCCCGGCACCCTGCCGGAGGGGAGATCATCCCGGAGGCCTTCTCTCCGGTATGATTCGTGAGTAGTTCCACCTTGGACTATGGGTCCATGTAGTAGCTCGATGGTTGTATCTCCTCCTTTGTGCTTTCATGTATAGATCTTGTGAGCTCCGTTCATGATCAAGATCTAATCTATTTGTAATCATGCATGTTGTGTTTGCATGGATCCGATGGATACTGAGATTATTATGTTGGTTTGATTAATGGTTTTATCTTTATGATTCTATCATGTATGTTTTGTTTGTGATCTTGCATGCTCTCCATTGCTAGTGGTTATCTTTACTAAGTAGTTGCTAGTGACTCCAAGAGGGAGTATTTAAGCTCGATAGTGGGTTCATGCCTCTAGTTTCCAAGGGAAGTGACAATAATCTTTTCGGTTGTATATGTGTTGTTGCTACTAGGGAGAAAACAACGGTCTCTTATTCATGGAAGATGTGGACTGTTTACCTTGCACACTTTGCTTAAAGCAGTTGTCTGTTGCTTGCAACTTAATATTGGAGGGGGTTCGGATGATAACCTGAAGGTGTACTTCTAGTCATAGATGCAGTTGGATGACAGTCTATGTATAGTGTTGTATTGCCCAATCAACCTCATAGGATCTTTCTGGCTAGTAATTGCATTATTATGCCTTACTCAGTTCCTGTCAATTGCCCCGCTGTAATTTGTTTACCCTTCATGCCATGTTCTTTATCTAAGGAGAGCACCTCTAGTGAACTATGGACCCCGGTCCAATCTATACCATTGATACATCTTCCACTGTTACTTGTTTACTTGCTGCAAACCATTACCTTCCACACCATAAGTTTAATCCTTTGTTACAGCAAACCGGTGAGCTTGACATCCTCACTGATTCGTTGGGGCAAAGTCTTGAGTGTGTGTTGTGTAGGTCTCCACGTTGCTTTCAACACCTTTGAGACGTTTCCTTCCTCCTTCAGGTTCGATAACCTCGGTCTCTACTGAGGGAAACTTGCTGATGTGCTCATCACACCTTGCTCTTGGGGTTCCCACAAAGTATCCCACGTCAACACTGGGTGCATGCATCAAATACTTATAGCAGCAATTGATATTTATTGAGATTTATTTTGTGACCTTTTTGATATATATTTTCTTTATTTTCTTGATATATCTATACACCTTTCCATTTATTTTTTGTAAGGGCTTATGATACGAATTTTCATTTACCTATTATCCACAAACTTATTAAAGAATGCATTACTATTAACTCAAGGGATTTGATTCTTATTAACTTATATTATTAAATGAATTTTTATATGATGATCTTTCATTTTTATCTAATACATGTGTTTTAGGGAGTCAATATGATTAATATTATTCTCATGAATTTAGGAAATAACAATGTAAATATTTTATTATAACTAACATAAGGGTTAGGATTTGAATTGTGAATGCTTATCCTATCGTTTAGGGTACTTATTATACTTACATTCTTATGGAAAAGATTTGATAAAGATAACTCCTAAGCACATATGGTTATGATAATTGGAAATGTCAAAGATGTGCTTAAGTGATTTTCTATAGGAAGATATTCCTATAAACCATTGAGAAAAAGGATGATAAATCAACAGATGAAATGGTTGTTAAGTTGATTATAGAATGAAGGTTTAGTGTTTATCAAGAGTTCCTATCCTCCACACTTTATAATTATTGTTTTCTACTTGAGGAATTCCTATCCTAGATATACTACTTCTTCATATCCATCATCATGTGCTAACATGATGAGCTTTTCTTTACAAAAATATTCTTACCCACCTTTTATTCTTTTAAATCCATTTATAAATCCCATGATCTTATCACTAAAGTTTTCATAATCTTCTCATATCCATACTTGGTTATATCAACTACTCTACTGCTGATAACATCCCATCCAACTAGTAGCTACTTCTGATTCCATTCATAATCTTCCTTAATCAGCTATCCTTAATATTACTCCAATAGATGTAATTATAAAATTCTACTTTCCTCAAAATCTTACTATCTTTTAAGAGAAATAACACTACTTTAATAACTCCATGCTACTCTAGCTCCAGCTTAATTACACTGTCTTATATCTACTTTACTCCAGTATCTTATATACAAACTTTACATCCTATCATGGGGACTTATCATGGCTAACCTAGATTAACATATCTATACTAGGGTTCAATCATGTTCTATCGACCAATGTCACTTATACATGATATAAGCATTCAATCTTGGTGGCTAAATCATGTTCATTATAATCCTTTGATCCTTTATGGTTTAGGTTTCCAGTTGGCTAATCAAGGCTTTCATCCATGCAACATTATAATTGTATTCAAATCACCTTCTTTATCACCATATAATTATATATTGCATATAACTCTTCCTTCATTTCAGGAGTGAGTTAACTCCATCAATTATCATTTTGATCTTATTCTCTTCCAATACTCCCATCCTATAGATGATATCTAAAACTAGCATTACCACTTACCTCTTTTTATTTTTTCTCTTAAGAGCCTAAGTGAATGCTATGATATGGACAAGAGTTGATAGATGAAGAATTGATAGGTTAAGAATTGGTGAATCAATAGTTGATTACTAAATATTGATGAACAGTAGATATTGAAATATGATCCAATAGGAATGGCAAAGTTTGATATGGATAGAAGGATACATGATGAATGATCTTGACTTGATTTCCTTTCTACTCAATAAGTGATCAAGAATTAAAGTTAAGAAACACAATGATGCTCATGGTAGGAATTGGTAAAAATGATATGGGTTAAGATTTAGTGATTGAATTCTTGTTACTTGGGTTATATTCATATCTTGGTATTCAGGAGTTATGGTAATGAATACCGTGATATGATCACATAAGGATCAAGTATTAATTATTAAGTAATATATTTGGGTTTAATTTTATTACATTTGATCTACTCTTAGACCAAATCATCCTTACCCAAAATAAGTTTTAGCAAAGGTCATATTGAAACTTATCGCAGTCAACTTGATGATTTACTTCAATTCCATCAAGTTGAGTGAAGCTTCAATCACATTCACAAGTTTTATTCAAAAGCGCGAAAATTGTTCGAATTTTTTATGCATGAATGTAATGCACACATCTGGGTTCAGCTTATTTCTAAGCTCTAATGCTGGCATGTTACAGCTGACGTGGTGGCGACGGCTGCGTTGGAGACGGGTGAGGCAGCGGAGACGACTGTTGCGCTGGATATGGGTGAGGTGGCGACGAAGATAGAGTGCTTTGAGAAGTCGATGGCCTAGGCGTCCAATTTGGAAGCACGATGTATTCCTTTCGACATAGAAGGGTGACGTTTTTGGCATCTCCTAGTTCAGTCACATCCCCTTGACCTATAGGGTAGTCAAGCTTCAACTGGTGAAATCCGTGTATAACTCCATCCACCCCGATAATAGCACCCTGTGGAACCAGACGATAATGGTAAGTTGGTTCAGGTCCAATTGGTAAGGCATATACGACCGCCACCTTCATTGTTATATTCACAACTTTCACATGTAGCTCACAATGTGTCACCTCCGTGATATCATCCACTGGGTAGCCAAGAGGAGCCATCGCTGGTGCATCATCATCATCATCACCTGGGACCTTCATGGAAGCCACGCTGCTTCTCTGATTATTAGAAAGGTCGGTAGAATCGAATGCAGGTTCTACCATGTGCCACTGAGATGGGTCGGTAGTACCTTGCTATCTAAGTGCATCAATTTGATCCTGCTGCCGCTTTAATTGTTCTTCTATGTTATGCATCTGGTCTGCCTGAAACCTTGCGTCCATTTCCTGCTTTTCCTTTCTCCTCTTACGGATTCTATCAGGATATTTCTTCCTGCCTACGGGAAACCCAATTATCCATGCTTTGGAGCCTATCGTGCCTCGTGTTCGTCCTGTGTGTTCCTCATTCCCAAGGGCGAGTGTGAGCTCGTCATTCTCTCTATCGGGAATGAACCTCCCCTCTTCAATAGCCTTTATTGCATTTCTAATGTCTTTGATGGGTATGGGATTTTCTTTATGTCTTTTTGTTATATATGCACTTCCCTTTATAGTTCAACATTCCCCCATGCCCGTAAAACCAATTCTTTACCTCTTCGAGTCAATCAGCTGTCTCTAGAGTGACCCCTTTAGCACGCAGGTCGTCCTCAAGTTTCTTTTACTTAGGAATGCTAGCCATGTACCCACCTTTCCCCATAGTATGGTGATACTTCTTGTTAGCAGCATTTTTCTTATTTGTTTTAGACCTTTTCTGAGCTACCTCCGATTGCTTGTACAACACAAACTCATCCCAGTGGTCTTTTATCTTCTCATACGCTCCCTTGAAATTCAGAGTCTTCTTTTCACGATAAAGTATAGGTGCAATCTTTTCTTCCAGTTGGTGAATTGCTAGGCCATCTTCTTAAGATCCCACTCTTTGACCTTTTCCTTCATGGCATCAGCATATTTGTTGGGCCTTCTCGTCTAGATTCTTCACATTTGGATCCACCATAACCATCGGTAGGGTGAAATTAATCATGAGCCTCCTCCAAAGTAAATCTTTGACTTCGCGGACATATTTAACTCCTACCTTTGGCTTATGCCATTCTCGAACGGCGATCGGGATAAAGTCCCTAACAATAACTCCGCGTTGCGCTACAAATTTGTTTTTAACGTGAATGGGAGTCTTCGGTCGTCTTCAGCGAATTCTTCGATTCTGTACCTTTCATGGTCTTCCAACTTTTTGGTTGTGCCTCGTTTGCTCTTTGCAGAAGATTTGATCGATCCGGAGGACTAAAAGAAGAAAGAGCGTTAATATATATATATAGACAACGGAGGATTAATTAATTAATACTTATATGCACCTCGCTGGAGTTTGTAATATTTAATGTTCCACCGGAGCTATCGCCTTCTCCCTCACTGAAGTCGTCGGCTTCTTCCTCACCGAAGCCGTCTCTTCCGGCGAGAAGAGGATCACCCTCACCGGAGTTGTTCAGAAAAATCGAGACATCGATTTCTTCCCCATTGATTATACCCTGGATCAACTCTTCCTTTTCTTCGTCTCTGCCGTGTAGTTCCATATTTTTTGCAAAAGAGAAAAAACGGATGAGTCAAAGCGGCTAATCGAGGAGGTTAGGTAGGCGAGATTTGAGGGTCTAGGGTGTCGTGGTTTGACGACAAGATCACCTTAAATGTAACCCTAATACATGCTTGACATTTTAAATGGGTCTAAGGGATATAAACCCTAATATATGGTGTGCGTTGCCGCATCCGTCCATTGTCCCTATATGGCGCGCGTTGCCGCGCCAGACCCAAAGGCATTACTCCCACGAACAAATGTGAAGGGGTTGGATTTGTGCTCACATTTCACATAATAATCCAAATGTATACATACACTAAATAATAAAAATATATACATACACAATAATAATCCTTTTTTGTTCATAATCCTTACTAGAATTCAAATACAAATGCTCATCAATTGACAATTGCTCATGAAATACAAATTCTCATAAAATACAAATGCTCAACAATTGTTCACAATCCTAATTCTAAATACTAAACCTGCTAGCTAATAATCCCTAACTAATTATTCCCTAACTAATAATCCCAAGCTAATAATCCCAAAAAAATATCCCTAACTAATTAACCTAGCTAATAACCTATAACTAATTAATCCCTAAATAATCCCTAACAATTATACCTAACTAATTAACCTAGCTAATACTCCCTAACTAATTGATCCCTAAATAATCCCTAGCTAATAATAATCCCTAACTAATTAAACTAGCTAATAATCCTAACTAATTAACCTAGCTACAAATATCCCTAACTGATTAACTTAGCTAATAATCCTAACTAAATTCTAAATGGATTAACCTAGCTAACAAATATCCCTAACTAATTAACCTAACTAACAAATATTCCTAGCTAATAATCCTAACTAAATTCCTAATTAATTAACCTAGCTAACAAATATCCCTAACTAATTAACATAGCTAATAATACTAATTAACTAAATTTCTAACTAATTAATCCTAACTAAATTCCTAACTAACTAACCTAACTAATTAACCTACTAACTAAAAAAATAACCGAGAGGGGGAACGGGCATGTGCGCACCTTGAGCGTGGCGGGTGACGACGACGGGCGGTGCGAGGCTCGCCGGCGTGCGGTCCGCGGGCAACGAGGCACGCGCGGCTCTGGAAAAAACGACGGATGTGGCGCTCTGGTGTGTTGCGACCGCGGCGCGGACGACGGTGGCGGTTCGGTTGGGCACGCGGGGAAACCTGTCGGCGTCGCTGGAGATCAGGGTGGAGCCTCCCTGTGCGAAGAAACAGTTAGCAGAAATGTGAGAGATGGGAAAGAAGAAGAGCCACGCGAGTTATACAGGAGAGGCCCCTTCGTCCCGATTGAAACCACCAACCAGGACTAAAGGATTATAAGTATGGGTTGGTGGCTCCAACAGGGAGACGAATGCTCCACCCTTTTCGTCACGGATAGAACCACCAACCAAGACATATGTCCTATTTTGGGCTGACCCTAAGCGGCGCACACAAAGGCCCTTTAGTCCCGATTGGAACCATCAACTGGACTAAAGGGCCTGTTTTCAAATGTTTTTCAACTTTTCAGTTTAGGTTTCCGCCTTATTTTTTATTTAGGCGTTTAAATTTTTAATGATTTTTCAATGGTAAATTATTTGGCATCTTAAAAAACTTTCAACATAAAAATTATTTGAATTTGAATAACTAATTCAAAATCATTTCCTATTTTCTAAAATAATTATTGTAACTATTTAAACTATTAACCATTTTCAACTAAAAATGAATTAACTAATATTTTTTGCATATTTTCGAATCTTAAAAACTTTTAATATAAAAAGTGTTTGAATTTTAATAACTAATACTAAAATATTTTCTGTTTTTAAAATAATTATTGTAACTATTCAAACTATTAACCATTTTTCAATTAAAAATGAATTAGCTAATTTTTTTCATGTTTTGGAATCTTAAAAAACTTTCAACATGAAAAGTGTTTGAATTTGAATAAATAATTAAAAACCATTTTTTATAAAATATTTATTGTAACTATTCAAACTATTAACCATTTTCAATTCAAAATGAATTAACTAATATTTTTCATATTTTGGAATCTTAAAGAACTTTCAACATGAAAAGTGTTTGAATTTGAATAACTAATTCAAAACCATTTTCCGTTTTCTAAAATAATTCTTGTAAATATTTAAAATATTAATTATTTTCAATTAAAATGAATTAAATAATTTTTTTGCATATTTTGGAATCTTAAAAAACTGCGGGCATGACGATAGGGGATGAGTCTCGTTAGAACTTTCATTGGATCTCTGAAAAAACAACATATCGTGAGTCTAATAGATCATGTACCTGTAGTGCAAACCAGACCCACTTCCTGCCGATTCGGCAGACATTTGACTTTTTTATCCGAGAAGAACAAAAAGATTTGAGATCTCCCAGTTGGAGGATCGTCCATGTAACATGGTCTAGTATTTAAAAAAATGGGATGGTAGAATTTTGAAACAACATTTTGGTGGTTGCTTCACAAAACGCCTCATTTTTATGCTCGGAAAATGGAAAATGGCTTTTTTATGCGACGAAAAGGAAAACTTTGTCCTGCAACATTGTTCGCCATCCCAAGATACAAATGCATGCACAATATGGGAACAGTATCACAAACTATGCCGCCATCCCAAGAGAAACTAATTGGGACTTAAGTGGTTGCAGTAGGCTGAGGCCAGCGCGATCATATTTAGTCCCGGATGGTGTCTTCAGCCGAGACTAAAGATGAACCTTTAGTCTCGGTTTGAGACACCAACCGGGACAAAACATGAGTGGCGAAACTATGCCAGTGAGTGGCGACACTATGCTGGTGGGTGGCCACACTATTTCAGTGAGTTGCGACACTATTTCGGTGGGTGGCAGCACTAATGACAGAGTGAGTGTCGACATTATATCGTGAGTGTTGCATTATGTTGTGCTGCTTAATCTATAAATAGACATCCTTGTGATTCTTCAGACTCCAAGATGGTGTGCGAGAGCAGGGATAGCACTATGGCCAGCTCCGTGGAGATGGCTAAGGATCCAGTCCTCAGGCATCTCCACATTGCTGGTCATAGAGGCACTCCCTAATATGTGAAATTAGTTTGCTCCCAGGCGTATTGATCTAGTTAGAGAAGTTATAAACTGCAACATGGTGTGCGAGAGTAATACGTCATAAACGTATCTATAATTTGTGATGTTCCATGTTTATTTAATATCAACTTTGATATGTTTTGTCTACACTTTGAGGTATTTTTTATACATTTTCTGGGACTAACCTATTAACAAGATGCCGTAGTGCTAGTTGCATGTTTTCTGCTGTTTTTGGTTTCACAAAAGCTAGTAAGGAAATATTCTCAAAATTGGACGAGACTAAATCCAAAGTCAATATTTACCGAAGAGAACATAGAGACCGAAGGGCAGCCGAAGGGGGCCACGAGGTGGCCACACCCTAGGGCCACGTGGCCTAGCGGGGGCTCCGCCACCTAGTGTGGTCCCTTCAGGTGCCCCCTGCCTTTCCTCTTCACCTATAAAGTCACCCCGATGCAAAAACCCTAAGCATCCGATAAGATCTCCACGAAACAGTCCGTAGACGCCGCCACCATAGTCCCTAGATCGGGGGATCTGAAGCTCTTCCCGGCACCCTGCCGGAGGGGCGAGATCACCCTGGAGGACTTCTTCATGACCATGTCAGCATCCGGTATGCTGTGTGAGTAGTTCACCCTTGTACTATGGGTCCATACAGTAGCTAGATGCTTGTTTCTCCTCCTTTGTGCTATCATGTTTAGATCTTGTGATCTCCGTTCATGATCAAGATCATTTATTTGTAATCATACATGTTGTGTTTGCGGGGATCCGATGGATACTAAGATACTATGTAAGATTGATTGTTGATTCTATCATGTCTGTGGTGTTTGTGATCTTGCATGCTCTCCGTTGCTAGTAGCTATCTTGGCCAAGTAGATGCTTGTGACTCCAAGAGGGGGAGTATTTATGCTCGATAGTAGGTTCATACCTCTAGTAATATGGTGAAGTGACAGAAATCTCTAAGGTTGTAGATAACTGTTGCTACTAGGAAGAAAACAACAATCTTTTGTTGATGGAACAATTGTATAGTTTACTTTTAAATTTGAGCAACAAAAGGTCTTCGAAAAAATCGGTTTCTACCTGCTGGTCTGTTTTGACAGATTTCTGCCATTATTTGCATTTTCTTCTTTATTGATTTCTTTTTGGGTTCTTTTTGGTAAATTGAGATTTTTGAAGGAATTGCTACAGTATCTTGTTTCTTTATTTAAAGTTTTTCTGTTTTGAAACAAAACCCAAAGGTCTATTATCTTTTGAATGCACCAATGTTGCTAATAAAGATTGTGTGAAGTTTTATATGAAGGAAAATTTTCAGGTGTGAGGGAAGAATGATGTAATGAGAAGAAGAATGGACAAAATCTCAATCTTGGGGATGCCACCCCGTGTCACCCCAAGAAATATTCAAGAGGTACAAGCGTCAAATCTTGGAGATGCCCAAGGCATCCCTTTCTTCATCAATAAAAATCTCAGGTCTTTCTAGACACTTTGTTTTTATTATTTCATGCAAAGTTGTGTTGTTCTTGGAGCGTCTTAGTTTTCGTTTTTGGTTTTTGTTTGCTTATTTTGCTTGAATAAAGTATTTGGACCCCCTGATACATCCAAAACGTATCTACTTTCCAGAACACTTTTGTTGTTGTTTCTCCTCTAAACTTGTGTGATTTGGATACAAGTAACACGGACTAACGTTGTTTTCAGCAGAATTACCTTGGTGTCTAGTTTTTGTGTAGAAAATCAACTATCAAGAAAAATCCCGGAAAATATGCCAAAAATCCTATTTCACCAGAAGACTCATGGAGCCAGAAGACGAGACGGAGGAGGGCCACAAGGGGCCCACACCCCCTGGCCACGCGAGCCAAGCCTGGCCACGCCTGAGAGGGGTGTGGCCGCCTCGGGCACCCCCTCGACCTCCCTCTTCGCCTATGTAACTACCTCGGTGAATTACGCTCCTAGTTACAAGCCTGGATGAGCGGAAATGGTTAAAATAGTACGGTGGGGCCCAAATACCACTCACAGGTAGACCTTTCGGCCGTCCTAACCATATCCAAGCATCGGGACAAGAACGGGCGGCGTAATCGGCAGGCGAAGGGATCAACTACATACACAAATGAGTATGTATGCAAGCCACCATACAACAGTCCTTAGACCATTCCATCTAGAAGAAATAGAAATATTGCAACGCCATACAGCGAGATCCAAATATCCTAGGTAGATATAATAATTTAGGATATCTCCTCATACATCAAACATCAGAGTATCAGGCGGAAGCGGCAACAAGATCCGAGTACGGATAAGAAGCAAATCGGCATAAGATGCCCCATAATAAACACATCCCGCCCATAGATCTCACGGATCCCCGTTCCCGAAATCTCTACACCGAATGATCGTTGCCCACATCGTCCGTCTCCTCCACCCAGTATCCATCTTGTGAGTGTACCTGTTCATCTGAATCAAATAATTTATCGTGTGAGACCCTAGGGGTACTCAGAAAGTCTTTATGCCTCTAAAGGGGACACAACCTGGGGTGACGCAATTGCAGCAAAAGATAATACCTAACAATTCTATAGATACTCGCTAACCATCCGCCTAACCAAAGATAGACGGATGTCCGTGAATTAATAACAACAGTTATAATAGTAATATTAACAGATCCATCCTCCTCCTCGCTTACCAACGAGGAAGCGGACGAACACCCCCCATCCGTTGGCAGTTTTATTATCCATTCCATGAGTGTTGCACTATTTACTAGTCAGTTACTTAGTCAAATTAAAAGCGGTACTTTAGTTATACTTGTCTATGATCGAGAAACTATGCTCCAAGTCGTCCATAACCGCGGACACGGCTTTCAGAAAGTTTTACCCTGCAGGGGTGCACAAATAGCAACACACACTCGATCAACCTCGGAAAAACCAAATAAAAACCCAACGAGGCATTCACGACAAAGCAATCACAAATTCAGAAATATTTCACGGGGCCACCCCATTAAGCTACCCGCAACGAAGTCGGCCGGCTCCGAGACGGACTCAAGGTTTGGGTGGACGGCTGTAAACGACTGGGAACCCGAAAGTGTGACTGGGCTTGTCGATACCGTGAAATCGTGTCCCGATCCTAAACAGTACAGGTGCAGTACCTCGCACAATTTTAAATAAAGCAGTAAAGCATGGCATAAGTACAGGATAGTAATAAAGCCCCAAACTAGTTTGTGGCCCGAAGAAATAAGAATGAATCAAGCTCTGGCTCAGGGGGGTCCATAAGCCTCCCGGATGTGGATAGCGCGAATATTCAAGGAACAGGAATCAAGTACTCGGGGTCCTACGGGACACAAGTGAGCATGAAAAACCAAATAGCAGATATTGCTCACCGGTGCCACTTTCATTAGTTATCCCATTACTACTCAGGTTAAGTTGTTTAGGTACCTCGTTATCCATCAGACACTCACATACCCTACACATGCTGTTCTACGACTCGCATGGCTCAAGCAACTCCTGTAGTAATGGCTCATGGGATGGAGGAACAAGCTTCGGTGGGGTTTAAAGTAAGGCTATGCAATAATTGGGATTCAGTTTAATGCAATCGCGACTCAATGATGCAAGAATAAGATAGAGGCAATAGGTACTATATGTATGCAAGCATGTGGTAGTGCTTGCCTGGCAGCTCAGTTGAAGCGAGAGAAGGATCTGGGTAGTGCTCACAGGTTTCTTGATATATCCCCATTCGGCCTATTCGAAGAAGAACCAAACAAACAAGGGCCAACATAAATAGAGTGCACAAGCATATGAATAAAATGCGACAAACAAACAATCATGCCATGATGAATGATGCACAATTTGCATGGCAATGAAGTAGCATGGCATGGGTGAGGTGTGGAATACAAGAATAAAGCCTTTTATTGAGTTTTGGTCATATTTTATACTCAATTAAGTTGCTGTATACTTTATATTTGTATGATGCATGCTGCAAAACAGAACATGGAATGCATAAACAGAAAGGTCTCGTCGAGCTGATCATTTTAGACATATTATTTGTCAAATTTGGAGTTATAAAACAAAAGTTATTAATTAATTAAGGAGAAAGGGCATTTTATTGTAATTTTAATCAACTCGAAATTTAAATTATGCAAATAATATTTTGAATAGCATAATTGAATTCCTCATGTTTTTCTGATTTCAAAACATATATCACATGTTGAATTTGGAATTATAATTCAAAATTTATTTAAAACAGATTGAATTTGAATTTAAATCAATTTTGAAAAGTTTAAATTAAAACAGATAAACAGAAAAACTTTTGTTACTCGCACAGATCTAGCCACAGACAATGACAGGTGGGGCCTGGCTGACTGGACGCCACAGCGCTCAGAAAACCCTCTGTCACCGCGAGCACGCCCAGCCACAGTGGATGACAGGTGGGGTCCGAGGCTTTGCTGACCCACACGCCAGTGGGCGGATGCGAGGCTGCCACGCGACACAACGGGGGATTGCGGGTTGAGGCGGTGGAACCTGGGGGGCTTAACTGCAAAACGGCAGAGAGGCTGACGGTGGGGCTCGGTGTACCGCAGGTTTAGCCGAAAAAGACGCAGGGGGGGGTAAGTGCAAAAGTGTCCGCGGCCACTGTTGTTCTTCTCTGCGGCTAAGACGGAACGCCAGCGCACGGCGCGGCGAGGCGGGGAATCGAACTTGCGACCGCGCGCGCGCGAGCGGCGGCGGCTACCGCTGGGGTGGCTAGGGGGTTGTGCTGGCTTGCGCTCGCGCGGCTAGGTAGGGTGTGAGGCGACGCAGAGACATGCAGAGGCTCGCGGCCACGGCGCACCGAGGGTGTTCGGCGAAACGAACTAAGGATCTAGACGGCGACAGCGAGGCGGAGCATGTGAGGGAGGTCAAGGCGCTCACCGCGGGTTGGTAGGTGTGGTCGGATCGTGCAGGGGGCGATGGAGCGGCGAGGACGCAGGCGGACCAGAGTTAGGGTTTTGGCTCGGTGTCGATGGCGCGCAGCAGAGTACAGGCCTCCTCCTCCTCGCTGGCGGGTACGGGGCGTCGCACGGACAGGTCCTTGGTCTTCCTCGACACCCAGAGCACCTCGCGTCCGGCTGCAAGAGGGGGAACAGTGGAGACCGACGGTGGCCGGCGAGAGAGGGTGGCCGGTGGTGGAGAGGAAGGAGAGGAGAGGGCAAGGCCCTGGGGAGTTCTGGGGATGGATCTGGGCGAAGCAGAGAGGTGGGAGTAGATAGGAACGGAGAGAGGGGTAGATGGCGTGGTGGAGGGGAAAGGTGGCGTCGGCCACTTTTTCCTTCTCCTTCACGTGCTAGGCAGGCTCGGGCTGGGGCAGGTAGGCATGGGGAGTGGCTGCAGGTGGGCCAGGCGGGTGAGGGGAGCTCGGGGTGGGGCTGCTGAGGCAGGGAGAGAGAGAGCTAGAGAGAGAGAGGTGAGGTTCGGCTAGGGTTAGAGGCTCGGGCTAGGGCTTGGTGTGGTGGTAGCTAGGTGGGTCCAGGGTGGTCAGGTGGGGCCAGCTAGGTAGAGAGAAGAGAGAGGCCGAGAGAAAGTGTGAGAGCTAGGGAGGCTCGGTTTAGGGTTTAGAAGAGAGGGGGTGTGGTGATGATGGGGTAGGTGATTAGGGAGGATCTTAGATGGAGGATAAGAGAGAGAGGGTGATGGCTATGATCACACTTGATCATGCAAGGGCATAACCAAGGAGATGAAGCAAGAGACACAAGGCTAGGAAAAAACAACAAGGTGGAAAAGTTGAGAGAGAAGAGGAAGAGATCCAAAAGAGATATACACCACTCAACAATTCAAATAAAAACCAAAAGACTAGTATGTGGTGGTGCTTGCATGGCCCATGCAAAATAATTAATGCCATGTTTATTCTTGTGAAAACAACAATATTTACATGGCATTATTCTTATGCATTCCCAAAAATGGATTAAAGCCAAGCAAAAGAATTAAAGTAGGTCCCATGTGGAGTAGATGGAGATGATCCTATTTGAACATAATTGGGACTTGCTAGTGTGTATATTCCACTAGATGTTTAATAGTCCCAAAAATATCCCAACATGAGCATAAATCCATAATAATCCATATGAAAGCTAGGAAAAGGAGCACTACTCATAATGCATGCAAAGGTGGCTCCACATAATCCATATTGTGAGAACAATATATATCATATATGGAAGCAGGTATAAATAGAAGTGGATCCATCTTGCTACATATGGGCTAGACATAAAGACCAAATAAATGCAATTGCCCATATATAGTTTTGATGGTGGAATTATAAGGTGATGACAATAAAGGTGGTGGAGTTAATAAAAGATATGCCCCCAACTCAACTTGGGCATTAAACAATATATCAATAACCAAATACAATATCAAGAGGCAAATACAATTAATAATGCATATGAGAGAAGAACCAAAACAAAAAGGGTTTTAATAAGATGCTCAAATGCAAGGTGGCATGATGACATGAGCATGATATAATTATGATGCAACTATTATACATATGAAGTAGCATTATATTACTAGACCAAGTAGCATTACAATTGTTAGACAATTGGGATGCTACAACTCTCCCCCGCTAAACAAGAATCTCGCCCCGAGATTCCTAGGAAAAAGAAAACAACACAAGGAGAGGCGGGTGTTCGAACGAAGGTTACCCTCACGTTCCCAAGTTGATGAACAACGGAATGGTGCGACCACTACACCTTGCAAACAACGGAAGATTATATATATGAAGTCTAGCAAGTTTGCAAGGTTAGACTTGTTGCGAGTCTTGCGTTTTGCTTGAGAAACAACGGGTAGAAGAATTGAAGGATTGTCGTGAGACAAGAAGGATAGGATGGGCATAGCTCCGGTTTTCCCAAGAATCATGATAAAAGAATATAACCACTTGTGAAAGAAAAGGAGAAGATGATGTATCATGGATAAAGAAAGACACACCATTAAGATTAAAGATCTACCGATACGAGAGAGGATGAATCTTTGTCTCGCCGGAAGAAAGGAGCTAGATTGGAGAGGTTTTGAACCACTATTACAATAGCATCGCATCTTCTCTCGGATTTGAGAAAAGAAGTTCGGAAACAATATTGCCTTGAAACAATAGAGTCCCTTGATAACAACAGAAAGATTTAGTTAGACATCGTCGGATTAGATTCTTGTTGCGCCGGTAAGAACCAAGGATCACGCAATTTAGGTGCGCGGATATAACTTCCGGAGACGGATGTGAAGCCAGATCATGGTGGAATCCCGAGAAGCAAATAATATGGAGGATCTGGAGTTTATTGTAGAGATACTTATTGCTTTCTTTAGCCTTGAGGCTAACACAATAGATTTGCGGCTGATGGCATCAACCATAATTGGCTTTACCACAGAAAAAGAATTGATGAAACAAAGAGAGAGATAGTTTCCTTTCATCTTGTTTGGGGATGTCAAGCACCGGTAGAAAGACGAGGATAGAAAAGAGTTTGCGTTTATTCCACCAGATAATTGAAGATTTGCTCCGTGTAGGAAAAGACGAGATCACCAACAAGAGGTTATTGATTACTTTCTTCGAGAGAGCACTCCGGAAAAACAAGGACGGAAGTAAAAGTATCAAGGGATAAAGGCCACTTCTAACTTCCGTGGAATGAGTGAAATCACATTAATTCACCAATTCAATGTACAAGAGCGAATGATAAGAGTAGTGGTATGGTCGCGACTCCATCCCGCACTCAAAGCATTACTCCGCACATGAATAAGAAAATCATGCAACCCAACTACCGAAACAGACTGAAGGTGTTGGCAAAAACTCATAGAACTCCGTTAGAAAACAAGGATAGATGCAAACGATTCGCCGGATTCATAGATAGATAAAGATGATGATGTTGTCTTCATGTCGGAAGTACCAAGCCACCGGAAAGATATAAAGGAAGATCACGAAGACAACTGCAAAAATTCACAGATATAGAAAAAGATAGCACCACTTGAACAGAAGGAATACAAGATCTGGAAGGTCTTCATGGCCTCCGGTGGATTGAGCATAGACGATAGAGCGAGAGGGTTTCAAGAGATTACTTAAGGAGATTGAGGTGAAAGAACTCCATGTTCTTCTTGAAATGATTGAGAGAGATTTAGCAGTCTTGAGGAAATCTTCAGCGGAACGACGATGATAACTTGCCAACAAGGAACAACTCCGGATTGGTTGAAGTTGGAGGATGGAATTAACAATGGACTTGCTGATTCCAGAGTTGAAGTAATGTATTTAGCAGAAGGACGTGGTCGAGATATGTGACTTCAAAAAGTCAGAATTCTCACTTTGAGACTTTGCACACAGGCAGTGCTCACGAAGCTCGAGAGAAAGAGACACAGATGATCTTCCATGTCCTCCCATAGCTATCAAATAGGCAAGCATATTATCAACATATACCACCATGGATTAACAAGATATTCCCAGAATACCAAGTTCAAGAGGCGGGAGAACGAACAAATGCTCGAACACTTCTTGAGCTCAACGCTCTTAGAAAGATCACTTTTAAGAGCACGGGTTCGTGTTGAAGAAGATGCACTGGAAGAATAGATTATCTGGTCCTTCGGAAGAGAACAGGAAATGTCACCTGGTTCACATTGTTGATCAGATCACCGGTTTCAAAGATAAGGAGATCTTGGTTAAGAACCGATGATAGCTCATACCTTAAGGAAAGTTATCAGAAGCGAAAAGATGCAATTCCCTCGTATCCAGGAGTATTTTTTTGCAGATATGGAGTTCAAACAGATGTGCAGCAAGATGGACAGATGATAGACCGCCGTAGTGCTTTGAGAAAACTCCGGATTGCCAAAGATGCTTGAATATGCATAGATATGATCGCGGTGTACTCAAAATCACAGGAGATAACCGTCACCATTTGGAGGATAGTGTTGATAGCATCTTCCATATTCCACTCATGATAAGTGTCCTATAGCCATGTCGAGAACCAAATTACAATCACCAGCATCGGATCGACACATGTTATGTAATTAGCCCAAGAGAATTGGAGATGAAATGAAACTCCAGGATTAAGCGCCGGTGACAAAAGAATGAGTTAGCATGGACATGCTGATAAAAGGAAGATAGATAATGTTTCACACAAGACTGGAAAGGAGTGTGGAAACTCAGATGTATCAAAGAAAAATTTTCCGCATTTTTCGGCATTAAAATACCAATAGATGCGCAAAAACACTTATCAGGTAGCGATTAGCAACTGATGGTTTCACAGAATGTGGAGTTGCTAGAAGGAAGGACACCCTTAAAAAGATGGCACCGGTTACCAAGGAGTCAGACGGATCGTGCCGGTTTTCAAAAGCCTGTCAATATGGAATGTACCAACAGTTGATAACCAAAGGCATATAAAGATAACAAGTTGGATGCAACAGATAGACAAGGAATTACTCACACACACACACACTTTCTATGGTACTACGGAAACCCAGAACACGTGAATCCTAGTTTGAATTTTTAAGAAGAGGATTGAAAACGTTACACTTCCTTACCAGAAAAAGGTGGGTGGGTGGGTAAGAAGAAAAATGGAAGCAGTCCTACTCTCGCGTTTTGTTTTTCCCTAGTATACATAGCTACCAAAAATATTTGCTAGACTGACAACGACCATTTGGCTGAGACCCTGAAGGTCGGGATGGCTCTGATACCAATTATAACTACCTCGGTGAATTACGCTCCTAGTTACAAGCCTGGATGAGCGGAAATGGTTAAAATAGTACGGTGGGGCCCAAATGCCACTCACAGGTAGACCTTTCGGCCGTCCTAACCATTAGCAAGCATCGGGACAAGAACGGGCGGCGTAATCGGCAGGCGAAGGGATCAACTACATACACAAATGAGTATGTATGCAAGCCACCATACAACAGTCCTCAGAGCCATTCCATCTAGAAGAAATAGAAATATTGCAATGCCATACGGCAAGATCCAAATATCCTAGGTAGATATAATAATTTAGGATATCTCCTCATACATCAAACATCAGAGTATCAGGAGGAAGCGGCAAACAAGATCTGAGTACGGATAAGAAGCAAATCGGCATAAGATGCCCCATAATAAACACATCCCGCCCACAGATCTCACGGATCGCCGTTCCCGGAATCTCTACACCGAATGATCGTTGCCCACATCGTCCGTCTCCTCCACCCAGTATCCATCTTGTGAGTGTACCTATTCATCTGAATCAAATAATTTATCGTGTGAGACCCTAGGGGTACTCAGCAAGTCTTTATGCCTCTAAAGGGGACACAACCTGGGGTGACGCAATTGTAGCAAAAGATAATACCTAACAATTCTATAGATACTCGCTAACCATCCGCCTAACCAAAGATAGACGGATGTCCGTGAATTAATAACAACAGTTATAACAGTAATATTAACAGATCCATCCTCCTCCTCGCTTACCAACGAGGAAGCGAACGAACACCCCCCATCCGTTGGCAGTTTTATTATCCATTCCATGAGTGTTGCACTATTTACTAGTCAGTTAATTAGTCAAATTAAAAGCGGTACTTTAGTTATACTTGTCTATGATCGAGAAACTGTGCTCCAAGTCGTCCATAACCGCGGACACACCTTTCATAAAGTTTTACCCTGCAGGGGTGCACAAATAGCAACACACACTCGATCAACCTCGGAAAAACCAAATCAAAACCCAACGAGGCATTCACGACAAAGCAATCACAAGATTCAGAAATATTTCAGGGGGCCACCCCATTAAGCTACCCGCAACGAAGTCGGCCGGCTCCGAGACGGACTCAAGGTTTGGGTGGACGGCTGTAAACGACTGGGAACCCGAAAGTGTGACTGGGCTTGTCGATACCGCGAAATCGTGTCCCAATCCTAAACAGTACAGGTGCAGTACCTCGCACAATTTTAAATAAAGCAGTAAAGCATGGCATAAGTACAGGATAGTAATAAAGCCCCAAACTAGTTTGTGGCCCCAAGAAATAAGAATGAATCAAGCTCTGGCTCAGGGGGGTCCATAAGCCTCCCGGATGTGGATAGCGCGAATATTCAAGGAACAGGAATCAAGTACTCGGGGTCCTACGGGACACAAGTGAGCATGAAAAACCAAATAGCAGATATTGCTCACCGGTGCCACTTTCATTAGTTATCCCATTACTACTCAGGTTAAGTTGTTTAGGTACCTCGTTATCCATCAGACACTCACATACCCTACACATGCTGTTCTACGACTCGCATGGCTCAAGCAACTCCTGTAGTAATGGCTCATGGGATGGAGGAACAAGCTTCGGTGGGGTTTAAAGTAAGGCTATGCAATACTTGGGATTCAGTTTAATGCAATCGCGACTCAATGATGCAAGAATAAGATAGAGGCAATAGGTACTATATGTATGCAAGCATGTGGTAGTGCTTGCCTGGCAGCTCAGTTGAAGCGAGAGAAGGATCTGGGTAGTGCTCCTGGGTTTCTTGATATATCCCCTGCTCAGCGTCTATTCGAAGAAGAACCAAACAAACAAGGGCCAACATAAATAGAGTGCACAAGCATATGAATAAAATGCGACAAACAAACAATCATGCCATGATGAATGATGCACAATTTGCATGGCAATGAAGTAGCATGGCATGGGTGAGGTGTGGAATACAAGAATAAAGCCTTTTATTGAGTTTTGGTCATATTTTATACTCAATTAAGTTGCTGTATACTTTATATTTGTATGATGCATGCTGCAAAACAGAACAAGGAATGCATAAACAGAAAGGTCTCGTCGAGCTGATCATTTTAGACATATTATTTGTCAAATTTGGTGTTATAAAACAAAAGTTATTAATTAATTAAGGAGAAAGGGCATTTTATTGTAATTTTAATCAACTCGAAATTTAAATTATGCAAATAATATTTTGAATAGCATAATTGAATTCCTCATGTTTTTCTGATTTCAAAACATATATCACATGTTGAATTTGGAATTATAATTCAAAAGTTATTTAAAACAGATTGAATTTGAATTTAAATCAATTTTGAAAAGTTTAAATTAAAACAGATAAACAGAAAAACTTTTGTGACTCGCACAGATCTAGCCACAGACAATGACAGGTGGGGCCTGGCTGACTGGACGCCACAGCGCTCAGAAAACCCTCTGTCACCGCGAGCACGCCTAGCCACAGTGGATGACAGGTGGGGTCCGAGGCTTTGCTGACCCACACGCCAGTGGGCGGATGCGAGGCTGCCACGCGGCACAACGGGGGATTGCGGGTTGAGGCGGTGGAACCTGGGGGGCTTAACTGCAAAACGGTGGAGAGGCTGACGGTGGGGCTCGGTGTACCGCAGGTTTAGCCAAAAAAGACGTAGGGGGGGTAAGTGCAAAAGTGTCCGCGGCCACTGTTGTTCTTCTCTGCGGCTAAGACGGAACGCCAGCGCACAGGGGGAATCGAGAATCGACATTGCGACCAGCGGCGGCTACCGCTGGGGTGGCGAGGGGTTGCTGGCTTCCTTGGCTGCTAGGTAGGGTGTGAGGCGACGCAGAGGCAGGCTCAAGCGCCACGGACCGAGGTGTTCGAAACGAACTAAGGATCTAGGGGCGACAGCGAGTAGCATGTCAGGAGGCTGGCGCCACCGCGGGTTGGTAGGTGTGGTCGGATCGTGGGGGCCGGAGCACGAGACAGGCGGACCGGAGTTAGGGTTTTGGCTCGGTGTCGATGGCGCGCAGCAGAGTACAGGCCTCCTCCTCCTCGCTGGCGGGTACGGGGCGTCGCACGGACAGGTCCTTGGTATTCCTCGACACCCAGAGCACCTCGCCTCCGGCTGCAAGAGGGGAACAGTGGAGACCGACGGTGGCCGGCGAGAGAGGGTGGCCGGTGGTGGAGAGGAAGGAGAGGAGAGGGCAAGGCCCTGGGGAGTTCTGGGGATGGATCTGGGCAAAGCAGAGAGGTGGGAGTAGATAGGAACGGAGAGAGGGGTAGATGGCGTGGTGGAGGGGAAAGGTGGCGTCGGCCACTTTTTCCTTCTCCTTCACGTGCTAGGCAGGCTCGGGCTGGGGCAGTTAGGCATGGGGAGTGGCTGCAGGTGGGCCAGGCGGGTGAGGGGAGCTCGAGGTGGGGCTGCTGAGGCAGGGAGAGAGAGAGCTAGAGAGAGAGAGGTGAGGTTCGGCTAGGGTTAGAGGCTCGGGCTAGGGCTTGGTGTGGTGGTAGCTAGGTGGGTCCAGGGTGGTCAGGTGGGGCCAGCTAGGTAGAGAGAAGAGAGAGGCCGAGAGAAAGTGTGAGAGCTAGGGAGGCTCGGTTTAGGGTTTAGAAGAGAGGGGGTGTGGTGATGATGGGGTAGGTGATTAGGGAGGATCTTAGATGGAGGATAAGAGAGAGAGGGTGATGGCTATGATCACACTTGATCATGCAAGGGCATAACCAAGGAGATGAAGCAAGAGACACAAGGCTAGGAAAAAACAACAAGGTGGAAAAGTTGAGAGAGAAGAGGAAGAGATCCAAAAGAGATATACACCACTCAACAATTCAAATAAAAACCAAAAGACTAGTATGTGGTGGTGCTTGCATGGCCCATGCAAAATAATTAATGCCATGTTTATTCTTGTGAAAACAACAATATTTACATGGCATTATTCTTATGCATTCCCAAAAATGGATTAAAGCCAAGCAAAAGAATTAAAGTAGGTCCCATGTGGAGTAGATGGAGATGATCCTATTTGAACATAATTGGGACTTGCTAGTGTGTATATTCCACTAGATGTTTAATAGTCCCAAAAATATCCCAACATGAGCATAAATCCATAATAATCCATATGAAAGCTAGGAAAAGGAGCACTACTCATAATGCATGCAAAGGTGGCTCCACATAATCCATATTGTGAGAACAATATATATCATATATGGAAGCAGGTATAAATAGAAGTGGATCCATCTTGCTACATATGGGCTAGACATAAAGACCAAATAAATGCAATTGCCCATATATAGTTTTGATGGTGGAATTATAAGGTGATGACAATAAAGGTGGTGGAGTTAATAAAATATATGCCCCCAACTCAACTTGGGCATTAAACAATATATCAATAACCAAATACAATATCAAGAGGCAAATACAATTAATAATGCATATGAGAGAAGAACCAAAACAAAAAGGGTTTTAATAAGATGCTCAAATGCAAGGTGGCATGATGACATGAGCATGATATAATTATGATGCAACTATTATACATATGAAGTAGCATTATATTACTAGACCAAGTAGCATTACAATTGTTAGACAATTGGGATGCTACAGCCTATAAATGCCTCTTGACCTAAAAACTCAGGGGGGGTGGTTCAACGTTTTTACAGAAAGAGTTCCGCTGCGCCGCCACCACCAGAAACCGCGATTCGAAACCAGAAAGTCTATTCTGGCACCATGCCAGGACGAGGAATTTGGAGAGGATCATCGCCATCATCATCAACGATGCCTCTCCATCAACCATCCATGTTTCCCCATCCATGAGTGAGTAATCCCCCGCTGTAGGCTATGGTGATTGTAGGGATTGGATGAGATCTATCATGTAATCGAATAAGATTGTTAGGGCATGGTGCCTAGTATCTCAATTATTGAAATTTGACTTCGTTGCAACTTGTTGTGCTTAATGCTTGTCACTAGGGCCCGAGTGTCATGATCTCAGATCTGAACTTATTATTGATTCATGATGATAGTATTGTTTGTGATCTTATCTGCAAGTTGTGTACACATATCATTGTCCGAATCCAAAGGCCCCGAAGTGACAGAAATTGGGACAGCCGGAGGGGATGGCTGTGTTATGAGGATCACATGTGTTCATGGAGTGTTAATGCTTTGCTCCGGTGCTCTATTAAAAGGAGTACCTTAATTGCTAGTAGATTCCCTTGAGGCCCTGCTGCAACAGGCTAGTAAGACAAAAGATGTTGTGCAAGTTCTCATTGCGAGCACGTATGACTATATATGGAACACATGCCTATGATTGTTTAGTACTTGGATTATCTTATTTATCTGCAATTGCCCTAGATCTTGAAGTTACATGTTTATACTTGTCCATGCAACGCCCGTCCATCCATCCCTATGCCTACCGCACTCATATCCTACTATTGTTACTACTGCATTCGTTTTACTGCTGCTGTTACTTTGCTATTGCTACTACAAAACTATTGCTACTGATAAACTGCTGTGAGCAAGACTATTTCCAGGTGCATCTGAATTGACAACTTAGTTGTTAAGGCTTATAAGTATTTTTTGGCTCCCCTTGGGTCGAATCAATAAATTGGGTAATACTACCCTCGAAGACTGTTGCGATCCCCTATACTTGTGGATCATCACCCCTGTGTTCGTCGTGTTGCTTCAAATAAGTTGATTGGGGTTGGAAAGGAGTAGGAAGTTCTTGCTTTAGTAGTACAAGAAGGAGCTTGCTTTGACTGTGACTTAGAATTTATCATGTCATGCTAGATGTTGTTTTGACCTTATGCTTAGTGATTATTGCTGTAGCATGACTTTTTCTAAACAATTAGGATTTCTTAATGTGCCTTGATAGAATCATGCGTTGTTTTAGCATACAAAGGCATTGTATTGTGGTATTCTCTGATGATTTTTTTTGGTTGACATGGCACATGCTCACACCATGTTATGACTATGAACAAGTCACCTTGGCCTCTATGATCATTTAGTTTTTGACTTGTGGTACCACTTTATGCTTTGATTAGTAATGTTTTGTCGCTCTTCATGATTATGGCCATTATTGTTCTCTTAGTTGGTCGCTCCTAGTCTTTTGCTAGCCTCCACTTGTATTGAGTAATCTCTAATCATGCATACAACTCCCAAGAAACCAAGTTATTCCAAAGTGTCCACTATAAAATCCTATGCATGGTGTGTTACACCATTCCAAGTAAATTCTTGTTTTATCTACCTTCCAATTAAAAAGTCGCTTTGTTATGTGAAAAATTAGTGATTAAAGATCTCACAAACTTGATGGCACACTTTATTTTCTTGCTCCTAATAAACTTGAACCATTGTGTCATCTATGTTGTATGTTCTTGCACTTATACGTTCGAATTAGCAGAACCATGCTGTCATGGGGAACGCTTTCAACATTGCACATGTACATTGTACCCAGTTGATATCATGCTCTTTTGTTTATGGATGTCGTCGGTGTGAAATGAAATAGGAGCGTGTAAGTCCATGGAGTTATGTATGTGTGTTCGAGAAATGCCTAGGCCGCTAGCCAAAGCCATGCCTAATCATGGTGGAAACTTGCAGCATGACAATTGTGATCAATCTATAAAGCATTCTTCTTATAAAAAAAGAGAGATAGAAAAAAGAGATTGAGAAAAAGGAAAAAATGATGAGAAAAGAGCAAAGAGAGAAAAGGCACCATTTTCCCATGGTAAATAATAAGATTGCTGAGATGCTCATTGTCTGCTTGCCTTGTCATTTTGTTATGGGATAGCTCCTGTATCATTGGGCAAGGGGTACCCCGTTGGCAGTTCTTTAAGATACACATGTACTTACTATGACAAGAACTTACCGGTGACTAAAGTTGAGTAGCATGAGGAGCGTCCCTCGTACTCAAGGGACATGAGATTGCCAACTTATACTTTGTCAAGCATACACTCCATATTTTGTTCACTTTAACCTTAATCACTTCAAGATGCTTATGATAGGGGCAATGATAGCTGAAAGCTAACAAGTACCATAATTTTTGGAAGCTCTTTATGAGACTTGAAATCACTGCTTCCCTTTATGAAGGTCCTTTCTTCCTACTTTTATATTGAGTCTCCACCTTCTATCTTTATGCACCAATTAAGAGAGCATAGTTGTCATTCTTAGTTCTATGTGCATTGTCCCAAAACTTATTGATTGATTCATATTGATGATATTGCTTGCTCTTGAACTATTTGTATCTAGTCACTCTTATGAACTTTGAAGGTGTCCTATGCATTTATGCTACTCCATGAGGGACAAGATGAATGCCACTATGCTATGTTTTCTATATGTGAAACAAACAAACGTCTTTCAATGCATTGTTATTCATGAATCTTTGTTTGTATCCTTTCATGTTGCATGCATAGTTACTTTGTCTTATTGTTAGAACTTCATCTTTCATGCTCATGTTTAGAGTTCTTTGATCCCAGCTTTCAATGCTTGCAAATGGTTTGATCTTGATTGTGATAGTTCATGTCACCTCAAAAATTATTCTTTTTATCACTTACCTACTCGAGGACGAGCAGGAGTTAAGCTTGGGGATGCTTGATATGTCGTAAACGTATCTATAATTTTTGATGTTCCATGCTTGTTTAGTATCCACTTTGCTTTGTTTTGTCTACACTTTGAGGTATTTTTATATGTTTTCTAGGACTAACCTAATTACAAGATGCCACAGTGCCAGTTGCCTGTTTTCTGCTGTTATTGGTTCCAGAAAAGCCAGAAAATGAATATTCTCGGAATTGGACAGGACAAAAGCCAAAGTTAATATTTCACCGAGGGGAACATGGAGCGAGAAGACGAGACGGAGGAGGGCCACGAGGGGCCCACACCCCTGGCCGCGCGGCCAGGCCTGGCCCGCGCCTGGGGGGTGCGGCCGCCTCGGGAACCCCCTCGGTCTCCCCCTTTGCCCATTAGAAGCTCTCGATACCTAAACCCTAAGTACCCAATCAGATCTCCACGAAAAATTCCATAGCTGCCGCCACCATCATCCCTAGATCAGGGGGTCTGAAGCTGTTCCTAGCACCCTGCCAAAGGGGAGAGATCATCCCAGAGGCCTTCTTCATCATCGTGCCAGCCTCCGGTATGATGCGTGAGCAGTTCCACCTTGTACTATGGGTCCATACAGTAGCTAGATGGTTCTTTCTCCTCCTTTGTGCTACCATGTTTAGATCTTGTGAGCTCCGTTCATGATCAAGATCATATTTGTAATCTTGCATGTTGTGTTTGCGGGGATCTGATGGATATTAAGATTACTATGTCAGATTGGTTAATGGTTTTATCTTATTGATTCTATCATGTCTGTGTTGTTTGAGATCTTGCAATCTCTCCGTTTGTAGTAGCTATCTAGGCCAAGTAGATGCTAGTGACTCCAAGAGGGAGTATTTATGCTCGATAGTGGGTTCATGCCTCTATTGAATCTGGAGAAGTGACAGAAATATCTAAGGTTGTAGATGTGCTATTGCTACTAGGGATAAAACAATGATCTTTTGTTCATGGAACAATTGTACTGTTTACTTTACACACTTTGCTTAAAGCAGTTATCCGTTGCTTGCAACTTAATACTGGAGGGGGTTCGGATGATAACCTGAAGGTGGATTACTAGTCATAGATGCAGTTGGATGGCGGTCTATGTATATTGTTGTAATGCCCAATCGAATCTCATAGGATCATGAATATCTAGTATTGCATTGTTATGCCTTGCTCAGTCCTGTCAATTGCCCTGCTATAATTTATTTACCCAACATGTTATGTTGTTTATCTTAAGGAGAACACCTCTAGTGAACTGTGGACCCCAGTCCAATCTTTACCATTGATATATCTTCCATTGTTACTGTTTACTTTCTGCAAGCCACCATTACCTTCCACACCATACGTTTAATCCTTTGTTTTCAGGAAACCGGTGAGATTGCCAACCTCACTGTTCGTTGGGGCAAAGTCTTGAGTTTGTGTTGTGCAGGTTTCCAAGTTGCTAGCAACACCTTTGAGTCGTTTCCTTCCTCCTGATGGTTCGATAACCTTGGTTTCATACTGAGGGACTACTGTTACCATTTACTTTCTACAAGCAACTATTACCTTCCACACTATACGTTTAATCCTTTTTTTCAGCAAACTAGTGAGATTGACAACCTCACTGTAAGTTGGGGCAAAGTCTTGAGTTTGTGTTGTGCAGGATTCCAAGTTGTTAGCAACACCTTGGAGTTGTTTCCTTGCTCCTACTGATTCGATAACCTTGGTTTCTGATGTCTAAGCACTTCTATTCTTGTAGACAATTGTTGGGCCTCCAAGTGCAGAGGTTTGTAGAACAGCAATAAGTTTCCCTTAAGTGGATCACCCAAGGTTTATCGAACTCAGGGAGGAAGTGGTCAAAGGTATCCCTCTCAAGCAACCCTGCAATCAAGATACAAGAAGTCTATTGTGTCCCCAACACACCCAATACACTTATCAGGTGTATAGGTGCACTAGTTCAGCTAACGGTGCTAGAAAATAGCTTCTGGCTTGTTGTTGACGTGGGGTAATGTGTGTGAGTGAGGTAAAGACTAAAGCAAGAAAACATGCAACAGATCTAGTAGCAAACGGTGTTTCAATGTTTAGAAACAAGACCTAGGGATCATACTTTCACTAGTGAACACTCTCTCATATAAATATCCTCTCTTCATGATACTACTCTTAACTACTCTCCGGTTGGACACTCTAATCCATGGTAGGGCTATAACAACACACCTCAAAGTCCACCTTCCCCAATCTAGATAACCCCACACTGTCACCTTGAGATCTAGATGGTTCCAACAAACACCACAATTTCATAGAGACATCCAACTCCAAATATAACTCATAACAAATATTCAATCTAGCCAAAGTTCCACACACGGTATGCACGCTGTCACTTTCACACACGTGGGGAAAAGCATAGATCTATTAAAGCACAAAGAGTATTTATGTAGACTCGAACCTAAGTGCCACCATGGCGTGCACACTGTCACTTTCACACACATGGGGAGAGCAGAGATCTATTAAAGCACTTGAGTAGCAAGGTAGATCTACTTGATTACAAAGCTCATGATCACAATATGACCATGCATAGAGAGAGATATGAACACATAGCTACCGGTACAGCCCTTAGCCTCGAGGAAGAACTACTCCCTCCTCATCATGGGAATCAGCAACAGTGATGAAGATGGCGATGGAGATGGCTCTGGTGGCACTTCCCCGTACCGGCAGGGTGCCGGAACAGAGACTTTCTGACCCTCGAATCTCCCTGTCGGTGCCAGCGGTGCTACAGAGGTTTTTCTAGAAGTATGATGGATTATTTAGGGTTTTTTGGTCGGAGGCTTCTTATAGGCGAAGGAGGCAAGGTCGGTGGACGACCAGGGGGGCCACACCCTGCCCAGGCGCGGGCCCACCCCTGGCCGCGCCTAGGGGGGTTTGGCCGCCCTGGTTCGTGTCTCCGTCTCGTCTTCTGGATTCGTGTCCCTCACGGTAAAATATTGACTTTGGATTTTGTCCCGTACAATTCCGAGAATATTGATTTTCTGCCTTTCTGGAACCAAAAACAGAAGAAAACAGGCAACTAGCACTGTGGCGACTTGTTAATAGGTTAGTTCTAGAAAAGATATAAAAATACCTCAAAGTCTAGACAAAGCAAAGCAAAGTACATACTAAACAAGCATGGAGCATCAAAAATTATAGATACGTTTCCGACATATCAAGCCTCCCCAAGCTTAACTCCTGCTCGTCCTCGAGTAGGTAAGTGATAAAAATAATAATTTTTGAGGTGACATGCACCATCAAAACCAAGATCAAACCATTTGCAAGTATTGAAAGCCGGGAACAAAGAACTCTAAACATGTGCATGAAAGATGGAGTTCTAACAATAAGACAAAGTAACTATGAATGCAACATGACAGGCTACAAACAAAGATCATGAATAACATGCACTGAAAAACGTTTGTTTGTTTCACATACAGAAAACATAGCATAGTGGCAATCAGCTTGTTCCTCATAGAGTAGCAAATAGATGCATAAGACACCTTCAAAGTTCACAAGGGTGACTAGAAACAAATAGCACAAGAACAAGGAATATCACAATATGCATCAACCAATAAGCTTTGGGACACTGCACACAGAATGACAACTATGCTCTCTCAATGGTTCCTAAAGGTAGAAGGTGGAGACTCAAATAATGGTGGAAGAAAGGCCTTTCATAAAGGAAGCAGGGATTTCAAGTTTCAGAAAGAGCTTCCAAAAATTATGGTACTTATTAGCTTTCAGCCCTCATTTCCTCTATCATAAGCATCTTGAAGTGATTAAGGTTAAAGTAAACAAACTATGGTATATGCTTGACAAAGTATAAGTTGGCAATCTCAAGTCCCTTGAATACGAGGGCCACACCTTATGCTACTCAACTTCAGTCACCTGTAAGTTCTTGTCATTGTAAGTACATGCGTATCCTAGAGAACCTCCAAAGGGGTACCCCTTGCACATGGTACAGGAGCTATCCCATAACCAAAATGACAAGGCAAGCAGACAATGAGCATCTCAGCGATCTTTTTATTTACTATATGTATAGCTTTTTATTGAGGATGCTTCATAGATATCTCACTATGGTGATGCTGCAAGTTTCCACCATGATTAGGCATGGCTTAGGCTAGCAGCCCAGGCGTTTCTCTAACACAAAATACATACTCCATGGACTTACAAGTTCCCTCTTTATTTCACACCTGTGACATCCGTAGACAAAAGAGCATGATATCAACTGAGTACAAAGTACAAGTGCAATGTTGAAAACGTTCCCCGTGACAGCACGGTTCTGCTAATTCCAACGTATAAGTGCAAGCATATATAACATAGATGACACAATGGTTCAAATTTATTAGGGGCAAAGAATATAAAGTGTGCCATCAAGTTTGTGAGAGCTTTAATCACTAAGTTTTCACATAAAAATTATTTTTTAATTGGAAGATAGCTGAAAACAAGAATATACTTGGAATGGTGTAACACACCATGCATAGGAGTTTATAGTGAACACTTTGGAATAACTTTGTTTCTTGGGAGTTGGAAGCATGATCAGAACTTACTCATACAAGTGGAGGCTAGCAAAAGACTGGGAGCAACCAACTAAGAGAGCAATAATGGCCATAATCATGCAGAGAAACAAAACATTACTAATCAAAGAATAAAGTGGTACTACAAGTCAAGGACTAAATGATCATAGAGGCTATTGTGACTTGTTCATAGTCATAACATGGTGTGAGCATGTGCCAAGTCAACCCAAACAAAGCATCAAAGGATAATACTGCAATACTATGCTTTTGTATGCTAAAACAACGGATGATTCCTTCAAGGCACATTAAGCAATCCTATTTGTTTGCAACAAGTCATGCTACAGAAATAATCACTAAGAATAAGGTCAAAACAAGATCTAGCATGACATGATAAAGTCTAAGCCATAGTCAAAACAAGCTCCCTTCTGTACCACTATAAGCATGAAACTTTCTACTCTTTTCCAACACAAAACAACTTATTTGAAACAACTCACAAAGATAATAATCAATAAAGATCAGTGAGCTTGTCTCACAAATCCACAAAGAAGGACTAAAAAGTTCTAAGCTAAAAGCACAAGAAAACTAAGGCTGAACGCAGTGCTAGCAAAAGTGAACACTCACAAAACAATAAGAGTGAAAACTAGAGTGTTCTAGGCAATGGAAATAGAGTGTGTCTCTCTCCAAAAGAAGTGTGGTGTAACCAACCAACTTACTCAAGCAAACTAAGAAAACAAAAACGAAAAGCGAAAACTAATACGCTCCAAGAACAACACAACAATGCATGAAACAATAAAAACGAAGTGTCTAGAAAGACCTAAGATTTTTATTGATGAAGAAGGGGATGCCTTGTGCATCCCCAAGATTTGATGCTTGTACCTCTTGCATAGTTCTTGGGGTGACACCGGGGTGGCATCCCCAAGCTTGAGCTTTTTTCCATTCTTCATCTCATTACATCATTCTTTCTATACACCTGAAAATTTTCCTTCATACAGAACTTCACACAATCTTCATTAGCAACATTAGTGCATTCAAAAGATAATAGACCCTTAGGTAAAGCTTTGGAACGGCAAAACTTTTCACTAAAAACACATGCTACTGTAGCAACTCCTTCAAAAAGCTCAAATCTCCAAAAGAGAACTCAAAAAGGGATCAATAAGAAGCAAATGCAAATAATGGCAGAAATCTGTCAAAACAGACCAGCAGGTAGAAACCGATTTTTTCGAAGACCTTTTGTTGCTCAAATTTAAAAGTGTTGAACTAACGAAAGTTAGCTAACATTCTGGGGGTTTATTCGTAAATTTTAAGCTCAAACCGAGTTACAGAGACTCCTCACGAATTTTTCTGGTGGAGGACAGAAATCTGTTTCGGGACAGCAACTCCCCAAATCTTACTTCCCTCTCATTAGAGGTCATTCTTGGCACAAAAAACAAACAAAAACTATAAGGTGAGGTCATTACAGAATTAATAACTTCCAAGACTCAAGAAAAATCTTGGGTTATCTCCTAACAAGTACTTTTCTTTAACGCCTTTAAGTTAGGCTTGATAGTTTGAGAAGATGCTCACATAAGAAATATGAATTGAAGTAAAAGAGAGCATTAAGAACCAAATTCAAAACACATTTAATTCTAACCCACTTCCTATGCATAGGAATCTTGTAAAGAAACAAGTCATGAAAGCACAAAGCACCAAGCATAGGAAAGCAAAACAAGTGCAACTTCAAGACTTTCAACATAAAGAGGGGAAACTTAATATTATTGAGATGCATAAAACCATGTTTCCCTCTCTCATAATGTTTCAGTAGCAACACGAATAAAATTAACAATATAACTATCACATAAAACATTCTTATCATGAGCCACATGCATAAAATGATTATTACTCTCCAAATAAGAATATCCATTCTTATTAATTGTAGTGAGAGCAAATTTAACAAAATAGCTATCTTCCCAAGTGTGTTCATTTGGAACATATCATCATTGGAAGGAACATGGATAGCACTAATAACACAACAGTTAATAATATTATCATTTTCGGAATTAGTGCCAAAGATATTTTCAATATCAAAAGTAGTGTGCTTTTCCCAATCATGATCGGTAATATAGGTAACAGGCATAGGAACATCATCTAGTTCAGACTCATCAGCAAAAACTATGATAGGAGCAACATGTTTAGGGGAAGATACCATTTCCTCTCTCCTTCTACTCGTCTTCTTCTTCTTCTCCTCTTTAGGAGGGAGAGGCTTGAAAGGAAGCTTCTCCACATATCCTGGTTTATTGTTAGAGACAATAGAAGAAACTTTGGAGGATTTCTCCTTTTTATTAATAAGAACAAAACTCATATCAGTCCTGTCATATTTTGGTAAAATATCATCTTTTATAAGATTTTGTATATAAGTATTCGCGTGACAATTATCAACACAATAAAGATGACACACATGCAGGACACAATTCATACCAAAAGCACTCATGTCTACTAAAGAAGTTTTTCTTGATAATTTTTCACACCCCAAAAACAATGTAAGTACTTCATGTTGATTATCAGTGATCGCATTATCACAATACAAGCTTGCAGTACTCATTAGATTAGAAAGGTCATTAGTATGGCCAGAGCATTGAAAATTAAAATAACCAACTTTATAACAGAGTTCACAAATAAAAGGATAGAGGGCATAATTTTTTTACCAAGATCATTTAGAGCCTTATACCACGTTCTGTGTAACATCCTGATTTTTTTACTAGTCGATTTTTTTACAAGGAATGTTACAACACGGTCAATTAAAAAAAATTTTTGTTTGGTGTTGTTTAAATCAATTCCTAATATTTTAAGAATTTATTTGACATATAAAAGAAGGAGATTAATTTCTCAAAGTTACTTCTATCAATCTTCTTTTAAATTGCAAATTTTATTCTTATTTGGTTCTTTACAAAATAACGTTGGATTTGGTTCTTTGTGTTAACACATGCACGTGCATGCATCCATGCATGGGTGCACCGGCATGTCGTACCTTTATTCCTATATTTTTTTCTTGTACATGCTTATAGTATTCTCTGTCACCTCATTATGTCTTTGCTGAACTAGCTAGCATAGGCAGCCAAGCGGAGCTAGGCCTGTCGATCGACTCACATGCACGCGCGCGCATGGAAGAGTATCAACACCACACGCACACCTGGGCTAGACCGAACGACACATTTCTTTCCAGCTGCGAGCCAAATCGCCCAAGCTCCTTCGTCTCCCCATACCCACGTACAGAAGCCAAAGAACCATACCATTCTTCGTATTCCCGCATGAACAACGCGTCAACAGCCAGACTAAAAACACCAGCAATGAAGGCCTTGATTACTAGAAACATCGCCATTACATCACCGTATTTCAAGCCCCATACATCTCCTGGTGTCTCTCTCCTGCCATTCCACACCACCACTGGAGCATTGGCCGGATCCTATCCTAGTTCATTTCGGAGAGCTTGCTGGTCGCCTCACGAGACGCCGGCCACACTTCCGGCAAGGAGAGGGCGAGAGCGGGACGAGTTGCTGCGCCACCGGAAGCACGAGGACATGGAGAGCCGACTCGTGGACTAGAACGACGAGACGCGGATCGCCGGAGACGCACTTCGCCTCCGTTCATCTCAGATCGATCATCATCTTCATCCGACAATCATGTCGCACTTGGTGAGCTTCAGCATAAATCCTTCCACGCACATCCTATCGGCACATATGTCTACCTCCTAGACATGTTTTCCCGCCGTAGTTTTATAGTTTACAACGGTGCCGGTGAACCGAATGACTTTTTACACCTCCGATTTGATGAAGCTTCACACAAAAAACGTGCCGGTTAATTCTAGAAACCCACCGGTGTTTGTGGATATGATTATTTTCGATGTTTATCAAACTGTTTTGAGGATATATTTGAATTTGGTGCATTGCTGTGAGCATATGACCATTCGCTGTAGTTGCATGCAGGTTTCTAGTTGATTTGTTTTTAGAATCATTGATTTCAGAATATCACGTACACCATATATATGGTCAGGTCCGTGTAGTTATAGATTGCCTACTATATTCAGTTTCCTGCTAGCTAGCTAGTTATATAATCTGATAGTTACTTTTACAAATAGACTACACATATTCAGTTATAAATTGATTTGGCCAGTTTAGATGATAATTTATCTGAATTATCTTGCACTGATTTACACATGCCTAGCTATAGCAGTATATGCCTAACTATTAATTTGATTACTGCCGTACGATCTGTAATATTGTGTTAATTAGCTGGTTTGAGTATTAGCAGTATAGTATGTGAGCTTGTTTGTATTCTTAAACTATATTATTGCTCATCATGCTTGTAGACTAGTCGTGATAGGATTTAGTTTCATACATTTTGCTTCTCATCCTGTTTATTAATTTAACAAATAGTTCTTTGGTTAGCATAAACTTGCGTTGCTATTGCCGTTGAATTTTAGAAGTGATCATTATTGCATGTATAGAATATTAAAGGACTATACTCCCTATATCCCAGTTTATAAGACTTACGCGTATACCTAGGTTGTCCGCATGAGCTATATAATACGAATTATATAATATAAAAGTTATATCATTAGAAAATATAACATTTTAAGTTTCTAATAATATAATTTTTATTTTATGTACCTCATGCTAAGTTGGTTAATTTGTCAACCTAGAAATACGCGTAAGTCTTATAAACCGAGACGGAGGGAGTAGTATTTATGTATGCATGTCGGTAACTAGTAGCACGTAAATTGTTTATGTATTGCCTATCAAGGCTATGCAATCTATATACTTTGGCTACAAATTTTTTTCTAAAATATTTTACTAGACAAAACGGAACGATCGCCATGTTATATATCTTAGTAACCAAAACCCCATTCGTATAACCCCGATATCTTTTCTTTTATGCTATATTTGTCGAACAACTAACGTATACTTCTTATTTGGGTCTTTTATTGGGTCTTTATATTTGGATATTATTTGTGGTTATTTTGAAATGTGTATTTATCGGTGGTTCATCGTTATGACGCGTAGAGAGTGACGGGTTCGAGGAGGATCAAGATTTTGGGGAAGAACATTTTTACGATAATAAAGGCATGCCCCTTACCATGTCTTATCCCAGCTTTATAAAGTGCATTATATTTTATTGTTTTACAAATATATGTTATTTTGGTTACACACATACCTTGATACACCTGTCGCCATACAATACCCTGAGTAGATACTATATAGTAGTCTTATTAGAGTATAATTGCTCAGCCATGCTCAATAATAAGTAGGATCCTTGATCTCCCCTCTTCGTAGAAATGGGATGACCCTCAGGTCACATATACCCTTTTGAAACTTGATGAGCTCGCTGAGCTAGCCGTTGTTGCTTCCACTACTCTATTCTACTCTAGGTGAAACTTACCATCTAAACACTGGCACGGGCGACAGCTGGATCAAAAGGAAGGAGCAATTGGCCGTCCTTCACTAGATGAAGGGGGCAATCCGTCGTCCCTGCCGCATGAGGTCCTAATAAGTCTTGGATTTGAAGATTGTGACCAACCGTACAACCACATGCTATAATGGGCACTGGCTTGCTCAAGTAAGTTAGTCAGCCTTAGGTGTTGATGTCGACCGTTGTACCGCTGATGAGGTGTCTTCCTGCGGGGGAAACTTTGGCATAGATGGGGGGACCGGTTTGGGGACATACTCGCAGTTCCGTGCGCCATACCCGGTGGGCATGTCATATCTTTGGGGGACCTAGGTAAAAGACCTCGTCACAATCCATCTGCCGGTACACCAATTGGTGTGTATTAAACCAGCAACAACAGGTGGGCGTCAAGACGGGATTGTGTCGTGTGGGAAAAGTGTACAACCTCTGCGGAGTTTAAACTATTCGAATAGCCTGTCCACGGTCATGGACGACACATGAACCTTTCTTGATATACGGGAACCTGTCTTGCTACTTCCCTCTTTGCCCCTATCCTTATCTCGGATTCTGTGAACCGGGTGAGTTTTCATGGACAATCATACTATTGAGAATTACCACATTGATGATAAACATGTTTTCGTCAAAAACTGCTTTCATCAAAACTATTACCATATTGCAAATAAAATTGGCTTTATGCAAAAGAACCATATAACCTTCCTTGAAGCCACATGTAGATATTATAGGTTTTGCATAAGGGGTATGTTGAGTATGTCATGTACTCATGGCAATACTTTTGTTGATACTTCAGAGTACTATAGATAAGGAGATGACTATGACTATTATGATGACGCCGATGAGTGAGGCCTCGTAGACTACATCGACTGCCTGTGGCTGAGATGGAGTCGCTACGCATTTTATATTTCCGCTGTGTTTTCTGGATGTAATAAATGTCACTAGACATTTCACTATGTTGTTATTCAGACTTTGTAATAAATTACTATTTTGTACATCTGCAATGATATACATTTTGATGTGTCGTCAACGTTGATCTTGGGATTGACGAATAAATACAGGGGGGTCTAGAAGTTAAGTTCCGGTCCTCACAGAAGTGGTATCAGAGCCGACGTCGACCTAGTCACGTGGCCTTAGATAGAATGGAAAGCCTTAGTATGTGTATATTTAAAAAATATGTTAGAAAAAAGGGATTCCTTATTGTTGCTCGTCTATTCATTTAGCTTTTACAAAAATGTGTTACTGATATTCTACTCTTATTCAAATGTGCGTAGATGGCCATACCTGCGACCCACCGGATTGAGGAGTTTGGGAACCTTGGTTGAGAGTTTCGTGACATGCTGACGAGGTTGGGTTACGACCGTGACCCTGAAGCGACTGGATACACCTTTCGGAATGTCTAGGATGAGGAGACTGTGAGAGTTACCTAGGTGGTGTTTCCGAACCTATCACCGCGTGGAAGGCGCGGGAACAAGAGGGCACCAAGTCACTGCTGATGGAGAGCACTTTGTGGATACCACTATCCATACCATTCACCAGGCAATGTAGAGGATGGCCGGTATGTACCAAGATGAGTTACGCAACACACAGTTCCGTTACTTTGCCTACCGACATGAGGGAGGTGCGCTCCGTCAGAACATGAGGTACCAGAATGAGGATGATCCCACACTCACTAGCATGGCATCACTCAACTTCGGACTAGAGAATCGCTTGGTTGCAGTCACCGGTATGCTGGAGGATGCACGCCATCTTATCCATCACTATCAGGATCGAGCACAGACTTTGGAGGAGATTTTGGTGGAAGATAACACAACCTTAGCTTCCGTCAATGCTGCATGTGAAGATGCTGAAGCTACTGCTGAAGATGCCATCGCAAACGGTGCATATGGCCAAGTTTGCTACGGAGACCGCACTGGCAGTCAATGGTGGCGGTGAAGGACAGGGAGCGGAGCTACCGCAACCTGCACCCGATGCACAGCGTCGCATGACATTTTACAACAATGCATGCGGCATCCGGTACCATGTGCGTGTACGGGTCACAAGGAAGAAGAAGTGTCAGCGTGCAGTGAAGCGTCGTATTTCTCTCCAGACCATTTCACCGATGCTGGCACGTCCGGTGCCACCACCAGTACAGCAGTAGCCTGTTGATCAGTCTCAGGGAGAAGAAATAGAGCCTGAGGAAAGGATTCTGGCAAGCTCGGATGAAGCGGAGTCTAGCTTCACACCTGATCAGCTGAATGCAAGATCGCATGGGTACCTGGAGGAGTAGACTACACCAAGCCATGAGAGAGAATTTATTTAATAATATATGAGACGTTAGTTATTTAAAAAATTTGCATGTGTGTCGAGTAGACTATACCGATCTATATGTGGTATAGCGACAACTCTATCTTGAACCTTTTTGTGTGTGAGATTTTAAGACAAATTTGGTTCTTATTTGGATTTCTTTGATGTTCCAATTGTTTGTCCGTGCAAGTTTCGCTTTGGGGTAGTTTATTTCCCTCTTGTCTATTCTAATCTTGAGTGACAACAGGATGAACGCCAACCGAGGTCATGGTCGCGGTGGACGCGGACGCAGACGTGGACGCGGTCACGGACCGGCGTTCGAGGAGAACTTCGCTGAGGGTGAAGTCCATGACACCGATACCGATACTGAGGATGAGGGACAGCAGCCACCACCACCACCACCGCCACTCGATATGGAACAAATAATGTTGATGCAAACACAGTTACTGCAGCAGATGGCCGCCAACATGGTGAATCAGAACAAAAACCAAAACCCGAATTAGAATCAAGGTCATCATCCTCCACCAGAGTCCAAGATAGCATAGTTCATGAGGACAAAGCCACCTACTTTCGCAGGATCAGCGGACCCTATTGAAGCTGATGATTGGCTGAAGGACATTCACAGGAAGCTCAATTTGGTCAATGTTGATGCACAAGACCGTGTGAAGTTTGCGGCACACCAACTCCAAGGTGTAGCTGCAGATTGGTGGGAGAGTTTTTATGATGCACATGATGATGCTGATGCAATCATCTGGAATGAATTTTTATAAGCTTTTCGCACTACACATTCCTGCCGGTCTCATGGAGCTGAAGAGGGATGAATTTCGAGCTCTTGTCCAAGGAAAGATGTCAGTCTCTGAGTATTGGGACCGTTTACTCAGTTATCATGCTATGCGAAAGCAATTATTCCTACTAAGGCGCATAAGACGCTATATTCGAGGGGTTTAAACCCAGGTCCAAGGATAGATTGGTATCCCATGATTTTCCAAATTTCGGACCACAGTAAACAAGGCTATCCTGCAAGAGAATTCAAAGAGAGAGTTAGAGGAACACCGAAAGCGCAAAGCACCACAGGGCCAGCATGGAGCTGGAAGCTCACGCCAGAAGAATAATAACCACTCTGGTTACCATGGAGCAGCTGCCAAGTCAGCAAAGCCTAGTCATAACTTTCAGCACAATGCCTACCATACTCCGAGAGCCGAAGTTGGAGCAAACCATGCCAACACAGCTAGAAAGGCGTTCTACAACTGTGGCATAGAGGGACACTTTTCTGCTACATGCCCGAACAAGAAGAACACAGGGCGGACACCCGTGAAGTTCAATTTGGGGTCTACTCCCAAGACACCAACAGTGGGATGTGGGCAAGGCATACTGCCTACACCAGGAGGCGCATCTAATACCTTAGGACAGCCGGTCCGTGGTCAAGTTAACCATGTCACAGCCGAACAAGACAATGAAGCCTCAGATGTTGTTCTTGGTATGTTCCCAATCAACTCATGTTATGGTTCAGTACTTTTTGATTCTGGAGCTTCTCATTCATTTGTTTCCAAGCAATTTGCTGAAAAACACCATTTGAAAACTGAGGGTATGAGTCAGTCAATGGCAGTACAATCACCTGGGGGAATTCTTTTGTCGGGTTTAAAATGCCCTAAAGTGATCATAACGATCGAGGGAGTAGAGTTTCTAGCAAACCTCATAGTGTTAGACTCTAAAGGGTTAGATGTCATTCTTGGCATGAACTAGTTAGGGAAACACAAAGCTATGATAGATTGTGGACTTAGAGCCGTATCATTAACCATTACTGAAGGAATTGTGGTGAATTACAAGCCCGAGGTAACATCAGAAACTGCAGTAACCAGTTTGTTGAATAGCTTGAAGGAGATGGTTGTGTCAGATGTTAGGGTGGTTAAGGAATACCCAGATGTCTTTCCAGAGGAGTTGCCAGGTCTTCCACTAGATCGTGATATAGAGTTTGCCATTGAATTAGTGCCAGGCACTACCCCTACTGCAAAGAGACCATATAGAATGTCAGCAAATGAGCTAGCTGAGATGAAGCATATCCAGGAACTTATCGATAAGGGATACATTAGACCGAGCACCTCGCCTTGGGGAGCACCGGTGTTGTTTGTAAAGAAGAAGGATGGTTCCATGCGTATGTGTTTGGACTATCGTGCCCTGAATGAAGTAACCATAAAAAACAAATACCCTTTGCCGAGGATCGATGATTTGTTTGATCAGTTGAAAGGAGCTTCTATTTTCTCAAAGATAGATCTCAGGTCAGGATACCATCAGTTAAAGATTCGACCTGAAGATATACCCAAAACAATTTTTTTCACTCATTATGGCATGTATGAGTTTCTAGTGATGTCATTTGGACTCACGAATGCACCAGCTTACTTCATGAATCTCATGAATAAATTTTTCATGGATTCCTTGGATAAATTCGCCATGGTATTCGTTGATGATGTGTTGATCTACTCCCGTAATGAGGAAGAGCACGAGAAACACCTATGGATTGTTCTAGAAAGGCTTAGAGAACATCAACTCTACGCCAAGTTTAGCAAGTGCGAGTTTTGGTTGAAGCAAGTGGATTTTCTTGGTCATGTTATTTCAGCCAAAGGAGTAGCAGTGGATCCATCTAAAGTGGAGTCAGTACTTAGCTAGAAGCAACCGAAGAATGTGTCAAAGATACACAACTTCCTTAGACTTGCGGGATATTACCGTCGCTTTATAGAAGATTTCTCAAGAATTGCAAGACCGATGACACAGTTCATCAAGAAGGAGAACAAATTTGAATGGACACCAGCGTGTGAGATCATTTTTCAAGAACTCAAGAGGAGACTGACTTCTGCTCAAGTGCTAATTTTGCCAGATATTCGGAAGGATTTTGAAGTTTATTGTGATGCTTCCAAACAAGGTTTGGGTTGTGTTCTCATGCAACAAGGCAAGGTCGTAGCTTATGCATCAAGACAATTGTGTCCACATGAAGTGAACTATCCCACACATGATTTGGAATTGGCTGCCGTAGTACATTCTTTGAAGATCTGGAGACACTACCTTATTGGTAATCAATGTGAGATATATATAGATCATAAGAGCCTGAAGTATATTTTCACCCAACCATATTTGAATCTTAGACAGAGGAGATGGCTGGAAATAATTAAGGACTACAATATTTGCGTAAATTATCACCCAGGTAAAGCCAATGTCTTAGCTAATGCATTGAGCAGAAAGGTTTACTACAATAATCTTATGATTCAGGAAGCTCAACCAGAACTGCATGAGGAATTCAGAAAATTAAACTTGAACATGAGTCTTGCTGAGAAGGAAGATATGTTAGAAGTCAAGTTTACTCTAGAGGATTATGTAAGAGAAGCTCAGAAGAACGACAAGGGAATCGAAGAGATTCGATCAAAGATCAAGTTACGAGAAGCACCTGACTATAAGGAGGATGAAAAGGGAAATATTTTTTTCCGAGATGGTTTATTGGTGCCAGACCAAAAAGAACTCAAGGATTTAATCATGAAGGAGGCACATAAGTCATCATACTCCATACACCCGGGAAGTACGAAGATGTATCATGATCTTCGAGATAGATTATGGTGGTCTAGCATGAAACATGAAATTGCAGATTATGTATCTCGATGTGATGTATGTCGGAGAGTCAAGGCCGAACGTCAGAAGCCTACAGGACTACTTCAACCACTTAAAGTTCCTGAGTGGAAATGGGAAGAAATTAGGATGGATTTCATCACAGGGCTTCCGAGGACGTCATCAGGATATGAATCTATTTGGGTTATCGTTGATCGATTGACCAAGTCAGCTCACTTTATTCCAGTGAAGACTTCTTATAATAGGGAGAAATTGGCCGAGTTATATATGGACAGAATTGTTTGCCTACATGGAGTTCCAAAGAAGATTGTGTATGATCGAGGTACTCAATTCACGTCAAGGTTCTGGAAGAAAATCCATGAAGTCTTAGGCACACATTTGAATTTTAGTACCGCTTACCATCCACAGACTGATGGACAGACTGAGCGAGTGAACCAAATATTGGAAGACATGCTTCGGGCATGTGCTTTGACATGCAAGCGCACTTGGGACAAGAGTCTGCCATACACAGAGTTCTCTTACAACAATAGCTTTCAGACAAGCTTACAAATGTATCCATTTGAATTCTTGTATAGACGAAAGTGCCGCACCCCACTAAATTGGCATGAAGTGGGAGAAAATCAAGTTTTTGGACCCGACACTCTTAAGGAGGTAGATAGGCAAGTAAAGATGATTCAGGAAAGGTTGCGGGCCGCCCAATCTAGACAAAATGTCTATGCCGATAGACGTCGTCATGATTTAGCATTTAAGAAGGGGAATGATGTGTACCTGAAGGTATCCACACTTCGTGGGATGCGACGTTTTGGATTGAAATGGAAGTTGGCACCCCGATATATTGGACCCTTTACAATCACCGCCAGGCGTGGAGAAGCTCCTTATGAGTTGGCATTACCTGAGAAATTTTCCAAGGTGCATTACGTGTTCCACGTGTCTCAACTAAAGAAATGTTTTGATAAACCAGAAGAAGAGGCTCGGAAAACTTCTTTGGATGCCATAGAAGTTCAGGATGATTTGACTTATGAGGAATATCCAGTTAAAGTTCTCGATGAGGAGTTAAGGACCACTAGAAGAAACGTGATCAAATTTTGCAAGGTTCAATGGAGTAACCATAGTGAGGAGGAAGCGACATGGGAACGAGAGGATGCCCTTCGCGCAGAGTTTCCATATCTTTTCTCTTAGGCCGAATCTCGGGGTCGAGATTCCTTATAAGGTGGGTAGAACTGTAATATCCTAATTTTTTTACTAGTCAATTTTTTACAAGGAATGTTACAACACGGTCAATTAAAAAAAACTTTTTTTTGGTGCTGTTTAAATCAATTCCTAATATTTTGAAAATTCATTTGACATATAAAAGAAGGAGATTAATTTCTCAAAGTTACTTCTATCAATCTTCTTTTAAATTGCAAATTTTATTCTTATTTGGTTCTTTACAAAATAACGTTGGATTTGGTTCTTTGTGTTAACACATGCACGTGCATGCATCCATGTATGGGTGAACCAGCATGTCGTACCTTTATTCCTATATTTTTTTTCTTGTACATGCTCATAGTATTCTCTGTCACCTCATTATGTCTTTGCTGAACTAGCTAGCATAGGCAGACAAGCGGAGCTAGGCCTGTCGATCGACTCACATGCACGCGCGCGCATGGAAGAGTATCAACACCACACGCACACCTGGGCTAGACCGAACGACACATTTCTTTCCAGCTGCGAGCCAAATCGCCCAAGCTCCTTCGTCTCCCCATACCCACGTACAGAAGCCAAAGAACCATACCATTCTTCGTATTCCCGCATGAACAACGCATCAACAGCCAGACTAAAAACACTAGCAATGAAGGCCTTGATTACTAGAAACACCGCCATTACATCACCATTTTCAAGCCCCATACATCTCCTGGTGTCTCTCTCCTGCCATTCCACACCACCACCGGAGCATTGGCCGGCTGCTATCCTAGTTCATTTCGGAGAGCTTGCTGGTCGCCTCATGAGACGCCGGCCACACTTCCGGCAAGGAGAGGGCGAAAGCGGGACGAGCTGCTGCTCCACCGGAAGCACGAGGACATGGAGAGCCGACTCGTGGACTAGAAGGACGAGACGCGGATCGCCGGAGACGCATTTCGCCTCCGTTCATCTCAGATCGATCATCATCTTCATCCGATAATCATGTCGCACTCGGTGAGCTTCAGCACAAATCCTTCCACGCACATCCTATCGGCACATATGTCTACCTCCTAGACATGTTTTCCCGCCGTAGTTTTATAGTTTACAACGGTGCCGGTGAACCGAATGACTTTTTACACCTCCGATTTGATGAAGCTTTACACAAAAAACGTGCCGGTTAATTCTAGGAACCCACCGGTGTTTGTGGATATGATTATTTTCGATGTTTATCAAACTGTTTTGAGGATATATTTGAATTTGGTGCATTGCTGTGAGCATATGACCATTCGCTGTAGTTGCATGCAGGTTTCTAGTTGATTTGTTTTTAGAATCATTGATTTCAGAATATCACGTACACCATACACATGGTCAGGTCCGTGTAGTTATAGATTGCCTACTGTATTCAGTTTCCTGCTAGCTAGCTAGTTATATAATCTGATAGTTACTTTCACAAATAGACTACACATATTCAATTACAAATTGATTTGGCCAGTTTAGATGATAATTTATCTGAATTATCTTGCACTGATTTACACATGCCTAGCTATAGCAGTATATGCCTAACTATTAATTTGATTACTGCCGTACGATCTGTAATATTGTGTTAATTAGCTGGTTTGAGTATTAGCAGTATAGTATGTGAGCTTGTTTGTATTCTTAAACTATATTATTGCTCATCATGCTTGTAGACTAGTCGTGACAGGATTTAGTTTCATACATGTGGCTTCTCATGCTGTTTATTAATTTAACAAATAGTTCTCTGGTTAGCATAAACCTGCGTTGCTATTGCCGTTGAATTTTAGAAGTGATCATTATTGCATGTATAGAATATTAAAGCACTATACTCCCTATATCCCAGTTTATAAGACTTACGCGTATACCTAGGTCGTCCGCATGAGCTATATAATATGAATTATATAATATAAAAATTATATCATTAGAAAATATAACATTTGAAGTTTCTAATAATATAATTTTTATTTTATATACCTCATGCTAAGTTGGTTAATTTGTCAACCTAGAAATACGCGTAAGTCTTATAAACCGAGACGGAGGGAGTAGTATTTATGTATGCATATCGGTAACTAGTAGCACGTAAATTGTTTATGTATTGCCTATCAAGGCTATGCAATCTATATACTTTGGCTACAAATGTTTTTCTAAAATATTTTACTAGACAAAACGGAACGATCGCCATGTTATATATCTTAGTAACCAAAAGCCCATTTGTATAACCCGATATCTTTTCTTTTATGCTATATTTGTCGAACAACTAACGTATACTTCTTATTTGGGTCTTTTATTGGGTCTTTATATTTGGATATTATTTGTGGTTTTTTTGAAATGTGTATTTATCGGTGGTTCATCGTTATGACGCGTAGAGAGTGACGGGTTCGAGGAGGATCAAGATTTTGGGGAAGAACATTTTTACGATAATAAAGGCATGCCCCTTACCATGTCTTATCCCAGCTTTATAAAGTGCATTATATTTTATTGTTTTACAAATATATGTTATTTTGGTTACACACATACCTTGATACACCTGTCGCCATACAATACCCTGAGTAGATACTATATAGTAGTCTTATTAGAGTAGAATTGCTTAGCCATGCTCAATAATAAGTAGGATCCTTGATCTCCCCTCTCCGTAGAAATTGGATGACCCTCAGGTCACATATACCCTTTTGAAACTTGATGAGCTCGCTGAGCTAGCCGTTTTTGCTTCCACTACTCTATTCTACTCTAGGTGAAACTTACCATCTAAACACTGGCACGGGCGACAGCTGGATCAAAAGGAAGGAGCAATTGGCCGCCCTTCACTACATGAAGGGGGCAATCCGTCGTCCCTGCCGCATGAGGCCCTAATAAGTCTTGGATTTGAAGATTGTGACCAACCGTACAACCACATGCTATAATGGGCACTGGCTTGGTCAAGTAAGTTAGTCAGCCTTAGGTGTTGATGTCGACCGCTGTACCGCTTATGAGGTGTCTTCCTGCGGGGGAACCTTTGGCATAGATGGGGGGACCGGTTTGGGGACATACTCGCAGTTTCGTGCGCCATACCCGGTGGGCATGTCATATCTTTGGGGGACCTAGGTAAAAGACCTCGTCACAATCCATCTGCCGGTACACCAATTGGTGTGTATTAAACCAGCAACAACAGGTGGACGTCAAGACGGGATTGTGTCGTGTGGGAAAAGTGTACAACCTCTGCGGAGTTTAAACTATTCGAATAGCCTTTCCACGGTCATGGACGACACATGAACCTTTCTTGATATACGGGAACCTTTCTTGCTACTTCCCTCTTTGCCCCTATCCTTATCTCGGATTCTGTGAACCGTGTGAGTTGTCATGGACAATCATACTATTGAGAATTACCACATTGATGATAAACATGTTTTCGTCAAAAACTGCTTTCATCAAAACTATTACCATATTGCAAATAAAATTGGCTTTATGCAAAAGAACCATATAACCTTCCTTGAAGCCACATGTAGATATTATAGGTTTTGCATAAGGGGTATGTTGAGTATGTCATGTACTCATGGCAATACTTTTGTTGATACTTTAGAGTACTATAGAGAAGGAGATGACTATGACTATTATGATGACGCCGATGAGTGAGGCCTCGTAGACTACATCGACTGCCTGTGGCTGAGATGAAGTCGCTACGCATTTTATATTTCCGCTGTGTTTTCTGGATGTAATAAATGTCACTAGACATTTCACTATGTTGTTATTCAGACTTTGTAATAAATTACTATTTTGTACATCTGCAATGATATACATTTTGACGTGTCGTCAACGTTGATCTTGGGATTGACGAATAAATACAGGGGGGTCTAGAAGTTAAGTTCCGGTCCTCACAGAAGTGGTATCAGAGCCGACGTCGACCTAGTCACGTGGCCTTAGATAGAATGGAAAGCCTTAGTATGTGTATATTTAAAAAATATGTTAGAAAAAAGGGATTCCTTATTGTTGCTCGTCTATTCATTTAGCTTTTACAAAAATGTGTTACTGATATTCTCCTCTTATTCAAATGTGTGTAGATGGCCATACCTGCGACCCACCGGATTGAGGAGTTTGGGAACCTTGGTCGAGAGTTTCGTGACATGCTGACGAGGTTGGGTTACGACCGTGACCACGGGGTTAATCGGATACACCTTTCAGAATGTTTGGGATGAGGAGACTGTGAGAGTTACCTTGGTGGTGTTTCCGAACCTATCACCGCGTGGAAGGCGCGGGAACAAGAGGGCACCAAGTCACTGCTGATGGAGAGCACTTTGTGGTTACCACTATCCATACCATTCACCAGGTAATGTAGAGGATGGCCGGTATGTACCAAGATGAGTTACGCAACATACAGTTCCGTTACTTTGCCTACCGAGATGAGGGAGGTGCGCTCCGTCAGAACATGAGGTACCAGAATGAGGATGATCCCACACTCACTAGCATGGCATCACTCAACTTCGGACTAGAGAATCGCTTGGTTGCAGTCACCGGTATGAGGGAGGATGCACGCCATCTTATCCATCACTATCAGGATCGAGCACAGACTTTGGAGGAGATATTGGTGGAAGCTAACACAACCTTAGCTTCCGTCAATGCTGCACGTGAAGCTGCTGAATCTACTGCTGAAGATGCCATCGCAAACGGTGCATATGGCCAAGGTTGCTACGGAGACCGCACTGGCAGTCAATGGTGGCGGTGAAGGACAGGGAACGGAGCTACCGCAACCTGCACCCGATGCACAGCGTCGCATGACATTTTACAACAATGCATGCGGCATCCGGTACCATGCGCGTGTACGGGTCACAAGGAAGAAGAAGTGTCAGCGTGCAACGAAGCGTCGTATTTCTCTCTAGACCATTTCACCGATGCTCGCACGTCCGGTGCCACCACCAGTACAGCAGTAGCCTGTTGATCAGTCTCAGGGAGAAGAAACAGAGCCTGAGGAAAGGATTCCGGCAAGCTCGGATGAAGCGGAGTCTAGCTTCACACCTGATCAGCTAAATGCAGGGTCGCATGGGTACCTGGAGGAGTAGACTACACCAAGCCATGAGAGATACTTATAATATGTGAGACGTTTATTAAAAAAATTTGCATGTGTGTCGAGTAGACTATAACGATCTATATGGGGTATAGCTACAACTCTATCTTGAACCTTTTTGTGTGTGAGATTTTAAGAGAAATTTGGTTCTCGTTTGGATTTCTTTGATGTTCCAATTGTTTGTCCGTGCAAGTTTGGCTTTGGGGTAGTTTATTTCCCTCTTGTCTATTCTAATCTTGAGCGACAACAGGATGAACGCCAACCGAGGTCGTGGTCGCGGTGGACGCGGACGCGGACGTGGACGCGGTCACGGACCGGCGTTCGAGGAGAACTTCGCTGAGGGTGAAGTCCATGACACCGATACCGATACTGAGGATGAGGGACAGCAGCCACCACCACCACCACCGCCACTCGATATGGAACAAATAATGTTGATGCAAACACAGTTACTGCAGCAGATGGCCGCCAACATGGTGAATCAGAACAAAAACCAAAACCCGAATTAGAATCAAGGTCATCATCCTCCACTAGAGTCCAAGATAGCATAGTTCATGAGGACAAAGCCACCTACTTTCGCAGGATCAGCGGACCCTATTGAAGCCGATGATTGGCTGAAGGACATTCACAGGAAGCTCAATTTGGTCAATGTTGATGCACAAGACCGTGTGAAGTTTGCGGCACACCAACTCCAAGGTGTAGCTGCAGATTGGTGGGAGAGTTTTTATGATGCACATGATGATGCTGATGCAATCATCTAGACTGAATTTTTATAAGCTTTTCGCACTACACATTCCTGCTGGTCTCATGGAGCTGAAGAGGGATGAATTTCGAGCTCTTGTCCAAGGAAAGATGTCAGTCTCTGAGTATTGGGACCGTTTACTCAGTTATCATGCTATGCGAAAGCAATTATTCCTACTGAGGCAGACAAGACTGCTATATTCCCGAGGGGTTTAAACCCAGGTCTGAAGGATAGATTGGTATCCCATGATTTTCCAAATTTCCAGACCCTGGTAAACAAGGCTATCCTGCAAGAGAATTCAAAGAGAGAGTTAGAGGAACACCGAAAGCGCAAAGCACCATAGGGCCAGCATGGAGCTGGAAGCTCACGCCAGAAGAATAATAACCACTTTGGTTACCGTGGAGCAGCTTCCAAGTCAGCAAAGTCTAGTCATAACTTTCAGCACAATGCCTACCATACTCCGAGAGCCGAAGTTGGAGCAAACCATGCCAACACAGCTAGAAAGGCGTTCTACAACTGTGGCATAGAGGGACACTTTTCTGCTACATGCCCGAACAAGAAGAACACAGGGCGGACACCCGTGAAGTTCAATTTGGGGTCTGCTCCCAAGACACCAACAGTGGAATGTGGGCAAGGCATACTGCCTACACCAAGAGGCGCATCTAATACCTTAGGACAGCCGGGCCGTGGTCAAGTTAACCATATCACAGCCGAACAAGACAATGAAGCCTCAGATGTTGTTCTTGGTATGTTCCCAATAAACTCATGTTATGGTTCAGTACTTTTTGATTCTAGAGCTTCTCATTCATTTGTTTCCATGCAATTTGCTGAAAAACACCATTTGAAAACTGAGGGTATGAGTCAGTCAATGGCAGTACAATCACCTGGGGGAATTCTTTTGTCGGGTTTAAAATGCCCTAAAGTGATCATAACGATCGAGGGAGTAGAGTTTCTAGCAAACCTCATAGTGTTAGACTCTAAAGGGTTAGATGTCATTCTTGGCATGAACTATTTAGGGAAACACAAAGCTATGATAGATTGTGGACTTAGAGCCGTATCATTAACCAGTACTGAAGGAATTGTGGTGAATTACAAGCCCGAGGTAACATCAGAAACTGCAGTAACCAGTTTGTTGAATAGCTTGAAGGAGATGGTTGTGTCAGATGTTAGGGTGGTTAAGGAATACCCAGATGTCTTTCCAGAGGAGTTGCCAGGTCTTCCACTAGATCGTGAGATAGAGTTTGCCATTGAATTAGTGCCAGGCACTACCCCTACTGCAAAGAGACCATATAGAATGTCAGCAAATGGGCTAGCTGAGATGAAGCATATCCAGGAACTTATCGATAAGGGATACATTAGACCGAGCACCTCGCCTTGGGGAGCACCGATGTTGTTTGTAAAGAAGAAGGATGGTTCCATGCGTATGTGTGTGGACTATCGTGCCCTGAATGAAGTAACCATAAAAAACAAATACCCTTTGCCGAGGATCGATGATTTGTTTGATCAGTTGAAAGGAGCTTCTATTTTCTCAAAGATAGATCTCAGGTCAGGATACCATCAGTTAAAGATTCGACCTGAAGATATACCCAAAACAAATTTTTTCACTCGTTATGGCATGTATGAGTTTCTAGTGATGTCATTTGGACTCATGAATGCACCAGCTTACTTCATGAATCTCATGAATAAATTTTTCATGGATTGCTTGGATAAATTCGTCATGGTATTCATTGATGATGTGTTGATCTACTCCCGTAATGAGGAAGAGCACGAGAAACACCTATGGATTGTTCTAGAAAGGCTTAGAGAACATCAACTCTACGCCAAGTTTAGCAAGTGGGAGTTTTGGTTGAAGCAAGTGGATTTTCTTGGTCATGTTATTTCAGCCAAAGGAGTAGCAGTGGATCCATCTAAAGTGGAGTCAGTACTTAGCTGGAAGCAACCGAAGAATGTGTCAGAGATACACAACTTCCTTAGACTTGCGGGATATTACCGTCGCTTTATAGAAGATTTCTCAAGAATCGCAAGACCGATAACACAGTTCATCAAGAAGGAGAACAAATTTGAATGGACACCAGCGTGTGAGTTCATTTTTCAAGAACTCAAGAGGAGACTGACTTCTGCTCAAGTGCTAATTTTGCCAGATATTCGGAAGGATTTTGAAGTTTATTGTGATGCTTCCAAACAAGGTTTGGGTTGTGTTCTCATGCAACAAGGCAAGGTCATAGCTTATGCATCAAGTCAATTGTGTCTACATGAAGTGAACTATCCCACACATGATTTGGAATTGGCTGCCGTAGTACATTCTTTGAAGATCTGGAGACACTACCTTATTGGTAATCAATGTGAGATATATATAGATCATAAGAGCCTGAAGTATATTTTCACCCAACCATATTTGAATCTTAGACAGAGGAGATGGCTGGAATTAATTAAGGACTACAATATTTGCGTAAATTATCACCCAGGTAAAGCCAATATCTTAGCTAATGCATTGAGCAGAAAGGTTTACTACAATAATCTTATGATTCAGGAAGCTCAACCAGAACTGCATGAGGAATTCAGAAAATTAAACTTGAACATGAGTCTTGCTGAGAAGGAAGATATGTTAGAAGTCAAGTTTACTCTAGAGGATTATGTAAGAGAAGCTCAGAAGAACGACAAGGGAATCGAAGAGATTCGATCAAAGATCAAGTTACGAGAAGCACCTGACTATAAGGAGGATGAAAAGGGAAATATTTGGTTCCGAGATGGTTTATTGGTGCCAGACCAAAAATAACTCAAGGATTTAATCATGAAGGAGGCACATGAGTCATCATACTCCATACACCCGGGAAGTACGAAGATGTATCATGATCTTCGAGATAGATTATGGTGGTCTAGCATGAAACATGAAATTGCAGATTATGTATCTCGATGTGATGTATGTCGGAGAGTCAAGGCCGAACGTCAGAAGCCTACAGGACTACTTCAACCACTTAAAGTTCCTGAGTGGAAATGGGAAGAAATCGGGATGGATTTCATCACAGGGCTTCCGAGGACGTCATCAGGATATGAATCTATTTGGGTTATCGTTGATCGATTGACCAAGTCAGCTCACTTTATTCCAGTGAAGACTCCATATAATAGGGAGAAATTGGCCGAGTCATATATGGACAGAATTGTTTGCCTACATGGAGTTCCAAAGAAGATTGTGTATGATCGAGGTACTCAATTCACATCAAGGTTCTGGAAGAAAATCCATGAAGTCTTAGGCACACATTTGAATTTTAGTACCGCTTACCATCCACAGACTGATGGACAGACTGAGCGAGTGAACCAAATATTGGAAGACATGCTTCGGGCATGTGCTTTGACATGCAAGCGCACTTGGGACAAGAGTCTGCCATACGCAGAGTTCTCTTACAACAATAGCTTTCAGACAAGCTTACAAATGTCTCCATTTGAATTCTTGTATAGACGAAAGTGCCGCACCCCACTAAATTGGCATGAAGTGGGAGAAAATCAAGTTTTTGGACCCGACACTCTTAAGGAGGTAGATAGGCAAGTAAAGATGATTCAGGAAAGGTTGCGGGCCGCCCAATCTAGACAGAATGTCTATGCCGATAGACGTCGTCATGATTTAGCATTTAAGAAGGGGGATGATGTGTACCTGAAGGTATCCACACTTCGTGGGATGCGACGTTTTGGATTGAAATGGAAGTTGGCACCCCGATATATTGGACCCTTTACAATCACCGCCAGGCGTGGAGAAGCTCCTTATGAGTTGGCATTACCTGAGAAATTTTCCAAGGTGCATAACGTGTTCCACGTGTCTCAACTAAACAAATGTTTTGATAAACCAGAAGAAGAGGCTCGGAAAACTTCTTTGGATGCCATAGAAGTTCAGGATGATTTGACTTATGAGTAATATCCAGTTAAAGTTCTCGATGAGGAGTTAAGGACCACTAGAAGAAACGTGATCAAATTTTGCAAGGTTCAATGGAGTAACCATAGTGAGGAGGAAGCGACATGAGAACGAGAGGATGCCCTTCGCGCAGAGTTTCCATATCTTTTCTCTTAGGCCGAATCTCGGGGTCGAGATTCCTTATAAGGTGGGTAGAACTGTAATATCCTAATTTTTTTACTAGTCAATTTTTTACAAGGAATGTTACAACACGGTCAATTAAAAAAAACTTTTTTTTGGTGCTGTTTAAATCAATTCCTAATATTTTGAAAATTCATTTGACATATAAAAGAAGGAGATTAATTTCTCAAAGTTACTTCTATCAATCTTCTTTTAAATTGCAAATTTTATTCTTATTTGGTTCTTTACAAAATAACGTTAGATTTGGTTCTTTGTGTTAACACATGCACGTGCATGCATCCATGTATGGGTGAACCAGCATGTCGTACCTTTATTCCTATATTTTTTTTCTTGTACATGCTCATAGTATTCTTTGTCATCTCATTATGTCTTTGCTAAACTAGCTAGCATAGGCAGCCAAGCTGAGCTAGGCCTGCCGATCGACTCACATGCACATGCATGCACGGAAGAGTATCAACACCACACGCACACCTGAGCTAGACCGAACGACACATTTCTTTTCAGCTGCGAGCCAAATAGCCCAAGCTCCTTCGTCTCCCCATACCCACGTACAGCAGCCAAAGAACCTTCCCATTCTTCGTATTCCCGCACGAACAACGCGTCAACAGCCAGACTAAAAACGCTCAGCAATAAAGGCCTTGATTACTAGAAACAATCGCCATTACATTACCGTATTTCAAGCCCCATACATCTCCTGGTGTCTCTCTCCTGCCATTACACACCACCACCGGAGCATTGGTCGGCTCCTATCCTAGTTCATTTCGAAGAGCTCGCTGGTCGCCGCACGAGACGCCGACCACACTTCTGGCAAGGAGAGGGCGAGAGCGGGACGAGCTGCTGCGCCATCGGAAGCACGAGGACGTGGAGAGCCAACTCGTGGACTAGACGGACGAGACGCGGATCGTCGGAGATGCACTTCACCTCCATTCATCTCAGTTCATCATCCGACAATCGTGTCGCACTTGGTGAGCTTCGGCACAAATCCTTTCACGCACACATCCTATCAGCACATATGTCTACCTCCTAGACATGTTTTCCCGCCGTAGTTTACGGCGGTGCCGGCGGTGAACCAAATGCCGATCGATGGCATGGGCGTGCCGACCAGTTTTTATACCTCCGATTTTATGAAGCTTCACACAGAAAATGTGCCGGTTAATTCTAGAAACCCACCGGTGTTTGTAGATATGATTATTTTCGATGTTTATCAAACTGTTTTGAGGATAGATTTGAATTTGGTGCATTGTTGTGAACATATGATCATGTCGCTGTAGTTGCATGCAGGTTTCTAGTTGATTTGTTTTTAAAATCATTGATTTCAGAACATCACGTATACCATGCACATGGTTTGGTCCGTGTAGTTATAGATTGCCTAGTGTATTCAGTTTCCTGCTAGCTAGCTAGTTATATAATCTGATAGTTATTTTTACAAATAGATTTGGCCAGTTTAGATGATAATTTATCTGAATTATCTTGCACTGTTTACACATGCCTAGCTATAGCAATATATGTCTAACTATTAATTTGATTACTGCCATACGATGTGTCATATTGTGTTAATTAGCTGGTTCGAGTATTAGCAGTATAGCATGTCAGCTTGTTTGTATCCTTAAACTATATTATTGCTCATCATGCTTGTATACTAGTCGTGATAGGATTTAGTTTCATACATGTTGCTTCTCATGCTCGTTATTAATTTAACAAATAGTTCTTTGGTTAGCATAAACCTGCGTTGCTATTGCCGTTGAATTTTAGAAGTGATCATTATTGCATGTATAGAATATTAAAGCACTATACTCCCTATATCCTAGTTTATAAGACTTACGCATATACCTAGGTCGTCCGCATGAGCTATATAATATGAATTATATAATATAAAAATTATATCATTAGAAAATATAACATTTGAAGTTTCTAATAATATAATTTTTATTTTATGTACCTCATGCTAAGTTGGTTAATTTGTCAACTTCGAAATACGCGTAAGTCTTATAAACCGAGACGGAGGGAGTAGTATTTATGTATGCATATCGGTAACTAGTAGCACGTAAATTGTTTATGTATTTCCTATCAAGGATATGCAATCTATATACTTTGGCTACAAATGTTTTTCTAAAATATTTTACTAGACAAAACGGAACGATCGCCATGTTATATATCTTAGTAACCAAAACCCCATTCGTATAACCCCGATATCTTTTCTTTTATGCTATATTTGTCGAACAACTAACGTATACTTCTTATTTGGGTCTTTTATTGGGTCTTTATATTTGGATATTATTTGTGGTTATTTTAAAATGTGTATTTATCGGTGGTTCATCGTTATGACGCGTAGAGAGTGACGGGTTCGAGGAGGATCAAGATTTTGGGGAAGAACATTTTTACGACAATAAAGGCATGCCCCTTACCATGTCTTATCCCAGCTTTATAAAGTGCATTATATTTTATTGTTTTACAAATATATGTTATTTTAGTTACACAGTTTGATAAACATCGAAAATAATCATATCCACAAACACCGGTGGGTTCCTAGAATTAACCGGCATGTTTTCTGTGTGTAGCTTCATCAAATCGGAGGTGTAAAAAGTCATTCGGTTCACCTCATAGCATGTCTCAGTGTACACCAAGGATAGGAAGGATAGCCTCCGCATCTCCGAGGACAATTTCTTGAGTGACTCCATCAAGCCTCGACTCAAGGACATTGTCAAGGTGAAGGGTAGGAAGCGAGGCTTCACCATCACCTATGACATGTTTGTTGACGGCACGTGCCCAAAGGTATGATGTTTATTTTCCGTATATGACATATACTATAGTTCTTCCGTCTAGCTATTACCATCTCATCTAACACTTGTGGGATTTCACTTAACAGCTTAGTAGTCTAGAGGAGGATAGCATGGTTGTCCAAATCTATGAACCAAAGATGAAGGAAGTCACCGTCGTGTCCGACGATGATGTCCTGCTGGCGCGAAAGCGGAAGAGCTCCACCTTGGATGCTGCCGACGGAGGCAAGAAAAAGAAGATAGAGGGTGGAGCCTCCAAGAAGACTATCGCCGCCCTGGAGGTGGAGAAAAGAAAGATTACCGAGATCCCCTTTGCCAAAGCACCCGTTCTTGTGTAAGCTTCTTTCTCTCCGACATTGTCCATTGCTTGTCTTATTCCTGTACTTATACTTTTTGCACATTTCAGGAAGAAGGCCACTACCAGTTTGAAGAAGACCTCCAAAAATTTGGGGGCTTCTAGAAACATTAAGGATATGTTGCATCGTGACGTGTCTCCCCACGCATCTCCCGCCATCGCCCCTGTTACTCCCAGCGTCCAGCCTACGCCTGCTCCGACAAGCTCACAAGCCAAAGTGCAGCTGGCCCTTCCACCATGGAAGTGAAGTCAGGTGCCTCTACGGAGCTTGCCGTTGTCGACGAACAGGCAACGCAAGAGAGTACCGCAACCCAAATGGCTGAAGCTCTGGCTAAGGATGCCATCGGTAGTGGTAAGGCGGTGGTGGAAAGTGGTACGTCTGCCGAAGGCGGTGCCTCCGCACCCAAGAAAACCATAGAGTTCCCGAAGATAGTCTACCCAGTACTTACGCCGGGTAGCACCGCTCTGGTTCCGGGTGCGACAACGACATCTCCGATATGCGGTCTTGAGGAGCTTCTCCGGCAAGCAGAAATATTGCAAGGAAATAGTTTATCCTTCGGCAAGTTGCTTGCTGAGAGTGCTACAAACCTCAAGATCATTGCACTTGTAAGTTTTATTTACCTTTTGTATTTCATATCAGTATCCCATTGTAGCCCCTGAGGATTTAGACGGAAAACCGTAGGTCTTTGCATCTAAATGCTCTAAGAGTGACTAAGCTAGAAAAGTTCTCACTGTATCCCCCAAGCATATAGTTTGAATGAATTATTCCGACTAGATACTTTCAGAGTAGCATACGTAGTGTTTAAAAATTTCAATACTGTAGCCCCCAAGCTCCTAGCTGTAACTGAATTAGTGCTGACTAGGTGCTTAAAGAGAAACTAAGCATATCACTGAGATAAAACTTTACACTGTAGCCCCCAAGCTTATAGTTGAAAACTGAATCAGTTCTGACTAGATGCTTAAAGAAAGACCAAGCATATTGCTAAGTTAAAAACTCTCATTATAGCCCCCAAGCCTCTAGGTGGATATTTATCCGGCTAGATACTCCAAGTAGACTAAACAACATTAAACTTTTCCTTTCCACAGAATGAGAATGCTCAGAGGGGCGTGGCCAACGAGAACTACCAGAAGATGTGCGCGGACTTGGAAGCCGAAAAGGGTAAAACTGCCTTCTTGAAGGAACAAATCATCAAGAGCAAGCGTCTGTTTTTCCTTTCTTTTTCGTATTCCGACTTGGTATTGTGCCAACATTCTCCGAGTACTCATTGTGTACTGTTCTTTCTCCGACTTGCAGAAGCCATTTCCAAGGCCAAGGATATTGTTGAGCAATCCAAGCATATTCAGCAGCTGGATAGCGAAAACAAGATCCTCAAGCAGGAGAGGAAGGATATGCTGAAGATGCACGAGGACACCATGAAAGTCCTGCAGGAGTCCGCCAACAAAGAGATGAACCGCTTGAAGGAGGAGATCGCGATGCTGAGAGAGCAGAAAAAAGCTGCCGATGAGCAAAATCAGCGCAATCTGGACGCATACAAGATCCTCTGACAAGAACGGGATTCTTTGGTGGAAACTCTCCAGCAGGCCAAGATTAACATCTTTATTAAGTGATTCTCCGCCTTGTAATTCTGTAAGCTAGATACTTTGAACTTTTTGTGTTATTGAACTCATGCGCTCCTTTGTCGGAAATTTGTAGCTCCTATTGGGTTGATCCGGTCGCCTCCTCCGCCAAAAGAATGTCTGGTACTTGCCGGCAACTTTATCAACACTGCCATCACACAAGCTAAGGATATAGCCAAGCACCTCCAGATCAATTTCAAAGCGGTGAATTACGTGGCGAAGTTCTCGAAGATCTTGCGCCGAGCCCCCGAGCGTATTGCAAGATGGAAAGCTTCATGTACACGGGCCGATGCGAGGATGGAACTGTCAATGGTCAAGGCGCACTACGAAGATGCCGACATCGACATGGTGACCTCTGGTATCCCCGACGTAGACGACAATGGCCAAAAGATAGATCACGAGGCTATCTTGGTGTCGCTCACGGGTTTTGACACCAGAGTCGTGGAGTTGGTCGACCCTAACTTCTTTGTGCCCATGAAAACCATTGACGGTGGCAACCACAGCTCCTCCGAGTCCCTCAACGCTGCCGACTTCGAGGAGGATGGCTCTCCTGCTGCTGAAGACGCTTCGTCCAAGTCGCCTGCGCCAGAGGAATGAAAAACAATATGTAATATTTGTTTCCTCTGTAATTTGTATGCGTAAAAACTACTTGTTAACTTAAGGCGGAAGACAATGGTCGTTACTTCCTGCTACTCAAGAACTGGTTCTAGCATCTATATATTTTTTAAGAAAGTGTTGGCTTATCCATTACTTTGGTTTTTATGCTTGACTTTTCATGAGTCGGAAGACTCGTTGTCGGAACTATGCGCTCAAGCAATGATGCCCAATGGCACCATCTATAACCTAAGCACAAAATCGCCGACGATAAGTGTCGAAAGTCACTACTCAGAAATATTTTTACAAGTAGGAGGAATTATTACAAGTGCAATCGCAAAGCTTGTGCATAAAGGTTTTATACGATCCAAAAATAAACACTAAAGGAGGTAAAAGACTCAGAAATATGAGTGAACCAGAGAGCTTTATTTCATTGATCATATAAGGGGTACACAATAGATAAAAAATGCTAAGTGTATAAAGGACGTAGCTGTGCTATGTTCCATGGTCGATCAAGCTCCGGGTAGTCATCATCCGGGTCACGTCGCTTACGCTTATGATCCTCGTTGGGTCTATCCTTCAGTTCACGATTGTCAACAAGGTAGTAAGACCCACTGAGCAGCGCTTTTATTATGATGAATGGTCCTTCCCATGGCGGGGATAATTTGTGTGACTTCTTCTGCTTAAGTTGAAGCACCAGATCCCCCTCTTTAAACGAGTGATGCGGAAAGCGGCGACTATGGTAGCTGCATAGCTTCTACTGGTAGATGGCGGATCTTTGGCATGCCAATACGCGCTCCTCCCCCAGAAGGTCCACATCTAGGCGTCTGGATTCCTCAGCGTCATCTTCGTCGTAGGAAGGATGGCTTCTGCTCCATTTACCATGAAGTAAGGGGTGTAGCCAGTGGATCTATTGGGTGTAGTTCGTAAACTCCACAGCACAAATGGCAATTCTTCCGCCCAGGCCCCAGCTGCTCTATGTAGCGGTGCCTCAAGACGTGGCTTGATTCCCTGCAGAATTAATCCATTGGCTCGCTCAACCTGACCATTGGACTGTGGGTGTGCCACAGATGCAAGGTCAAGTCGGATGCCTTTGTCCCAAAAATAAGCCTCTACTTCTCCGAGTGACAATTTGCTACCGTTGTCGGTGATTATGCTATGTGGGAGAACAAATCTCACCACTAGATCCCAGACAATCCTAAGGGAAGTTGCCCCATCGAGCTTTCTAATGGGTTTAGCTTCTATCCATTTGGTGAATTTATCAACTGCTACTAGAAGATGCGTAAACCCACATGGTGCCGTCTGCAATAGACCAACCATGTCTAGCCCCCAGACTGCAAACTGCCAAGTTATTGGTATTGTTCGCAATTCTTCAGCAGGAACATGTGGTTGTCAGGCATAGTACTGGCATCCCATGCATGTCTCAACCATATTGTCGGAGTCCGCCTTCGCGGTCAGCCAGTAGTATCCTTGCCGGAAAGCTTTAGCGACCAACGATCGGGGAGCGGTGTGATGCCCGCAATCTCCGAGATGGATTTCACATAGGATTTCAATACCTTCTTGATGGGAAACACACTTAAGGTATACACCAGTAGTGATTCTTTTGTAGAGCTATCCATTGATTATGGTATAGCCCTTTGCTCGACGTACTATTTGTCATCTTTCGACCTCGTCGTCGGGCAAAGTTCTGTGTTCGAGATACTCCATGAACGGTTTTGTACAAGCCGGAGGTACCTTTTTTACTATGTGAATGAAAGAGTCAACTCTGTACGGGTTGTCGATGTCTGCTCCCTTCATTGATGGTGTCTGTAGATGCTCCAGGAAAACTCCAGGAGGAATTCGTTTGCACCCTGATCCAAGCGTAGAAAGCAAATCAGCCGCCTCGTTTTGCTCCCTAGGTACATACTTGACCTCGTAGCCCAAGAAGCTCTTGGCTATCTCGTCCACTTCATATCGATACGCCGCCATCATAGGATTCCGCGCGTTCCAGGTGCCAGCCACCTGCTATGAAACCAAGTCGTAATCTCCACAGCAAACTATGCGCTTGATGCCAATATCCTTGGCTACGCGTAGTCCATGAATGAGTGCTTGATACTGCGCCATGTTGTTCGTAGCCTCGAAGTGGATCTGCAGAACATAGTGTAGCTTGTCCCCAGTTGGTGACTGTAGTAGTACACCAGCCCCCGATCCGTTGAGTAGCTTTGATCCGTCAAAGTGCATCACCTAGTATTCTGGCTCCGGAATTGGGGTAGCATCTGGCATATCCGTCCAATCTGCGATAAAATCTGCCAAGGCTTGTGACTTGATAGCGTCGCGTCTCTTGTATGTGATCTCGAAGGCGACAAGTTCAATGCCCCACTTCGCGACCCTTCCTGTAGTGTCACTGTTGTTGATAATGTCGGACAGTGGAGTCTTGCTCACCACTGTGATAGGGTGCTCCTGAAAATAGTGCCTTAGCTTCCGAGAAGCAAGGAATACTCCATAAGCTATCTTTTGGTAGTGCGGGTAACGTTGCTTGAACTCTTTCAAGACCTCGCTTACATAGTAAACTAGTTGTTGAACTCCGTACTCATGCCCTGGTTCCTTCCGCTCTACCACGACGACGATGTTGATTACTCGGTTGGTGGCCGCCATGTAAATTAACATGGGATCTCCAGGTTCGGGTGCTGCAAGGATAGGCGCTGAGGAAAGAATCTCCTTGAGATGCTTCAATGCTGCATCTGCTTCGTCCGTCCACGTGAATTTGTCCGCCTTCTTCAGCAACATGTACAGCGGTAGAGCCTTCTCTCCAAGTCGGCTGACGAACCGACTAACTTCTACAACACAACCTGTTAGTCGTTGTATGTCCTTTAGGCATGTCGGACGGTTTATGTTTAAGATGGCCTTGATTTTCTCCGGGTTGACCTTGATTCCACCCTGGAAAACGATGAAGCCCAACAATTTGCCGGCTGGAACCCCGAAGACATACTTCTTAGGGTTAAGCATCATGTTGTATTTCCAGAGATTATCAAAGGTTTATTTTAAGTCAGAGATTAAGTCGTTTGATTTTTTAGACATCACCGCTATATCGTCCACATAGGCATGAACGTTCTGACCAATTTGTTCATGTAGGCAATGTTGCATTGTCCGCTGGTAGGTAGCACCTGCGTTTTTCAGCCCAAAGGGCATGGTGACATAGCAAAACGTGTCGTAGGGTGTAGTGAACGAAGTGGCCAATTGGTCCGACTTCCTCATCTTGATCTGGTGGTATCCTGAGTATGCATCGAGGAAACACAAAAGCTCCGAGCCAGCTGTCGAGTCAATGACTTGGTCAATGCAAGGCAAAGCAAACAGATCTTTGGGACATGCCTTGTTCAAGCTGGTGTAATCAACACACATTCTTAATTCTTTGGTTCCCTTTTTGGGGACAAGTACAGGATTGGCCACCCATTGGGTGTGAAGGACTTCTCGGATAAAACTACCCTTAAGTAACCTAGCTATCTCTTTGCCTATGGCGCGTCTCTTGTCATCACCAAAGCGTCGTAGAGGTTGTTTCACTGGTTTACATTTTGGATCAATATTCTCACAGATTTCTGGTTGCCAGGCAAAGATGTCCCTATTCTCACGGAGCAACTCGACGAGCGCACTTTCCTATTTAGGGTCCAGGTTCGTCCTAATGGCGGTGGTCTTGGAGGCATCGCCTACCACAAGTTCCACCGGCTTGATCTCGATGGTGGCCTTGAATACTGGGGCGGAGTCAGAAATCTGTTTATTTGACACGGGCATCTCCGAGGCATCGACCTTGCTCTGGATCTCCTTGAATTCTTCGCTATAGATGACAACTTCTGTGTAGGCTGCTTCTCCAATCTCGCAGTCCCTTGCTTTGGTAAAGCTTCCGGATACGATGATGACACCGTTTGGTCTGGTATATTGAGCTTGTTGTAGACAAAGCATGGCTTGGCCTTGAAGGTGTGGAATATGTCGCGGCCTAATATGACGTGGTACACGCTCTTGAAGGGGACCACCTCAAAGGTCATGCATTCTTGGAGGTAATTATTAACATCACCAAAAGCGACCTGAAGTGTGATGCACCCAAGGGACCGAGCCTCACGACCAGGAACTACGCCGTGGAAAATGGTGTTGGTCTGCCTTAGATTTGCCTCCGTCAAGTTCATCTTCTGTAGTGTATCCAGGTACATGATGTTGGTGTTGCTTCAACTATCCACCATACATTTGGTGAACTCATTGCCGTCAATCAGGGGGTTGATGACCATGGCGTATTGGTTCTCCGTAGGGATGAGGTCTGGGTGATCCTTCCTGTCCCAAGTAATTGGAATCTCTGACCAGCGCAGGAACTGGGGGTCGAGTGGCCATCAGTATATACATAGAGGTCTTCTGTTGTCGGACGGTGGGGGTGCCAAGGAAAGTGTGGAAAACTGCCTTCTTCTTCTCGAAGGGGTTCTTGCCTTTGCCATCGCTCTTGGCGGCGTGCTTGGGTTCAACGTCCTCGTCCGTATCACTTGAATCCTTGGAGTCCTCCTCCTTCTTCTTCCCCTTGCCCTTTCCTCGCGGTCTATTCTACCAGCTTCGCTTGTAGCCGGACTCTGGGTCCTCCTTGAGGTCATTGACGAACTTGCAATGGCGATTGGTGTGGGTGGCTTTGCCGTTGGCGTCGAGGTGTACGAGGCACGACATATCATGGTACTCCTCTTAGGTTTGGGGAACGCGGAGCGCTGCCGAGGTAGTTTCACTGCCTCGCTGCTGCCCATGACCAGCTCCCCACCCTCGGACACACTGTCCGCCATCACCTCGTCCTGCAAAAGTCATAGCGGCCATGTCGAGGGTTTGCTTTTCTTCTAGTGCGGACTTCCGTGTTGTGCTGCTGTTCCTCCAAGCTTGAGTTGGAATGGCCGTTGCCGGCAAAGAGTCGCGAGCATCGTCGTCAGCAGCCGCGAACTCACTGGCCAACTGAATCATCTGGTTCAAGTCTAGCTGGTGATTGTCCTGTAGGTGCTTCATCTTATGTCGGAGGAACGTGCCCCTTTCCAACCCATCGATGAAGGCGGCCATGGCGGTCTGGGCGTGCAATCCTACGCAGGAATTCTTCATATCCAGCCAGCGGGAGAGGTAGGCGCGAGATGTCTCGTCTTTCTCTTGCACACACCGCTGTAGATCGCCAACAGTGCAGGGAGGTTTGTACGTACCCTCGAAGTTCTTGGTGAACGCTTCTTGCATGACCAACCAATTGCTGATGGATCTTTCCAGCAAGTCATCAATCCATTTACGGGTCGTGCCCGCCAACATCAATGGGAGGTACTTGACGGCAATGTTCGGGTTACCCCCGGCGATCTCCATCGTGTTGCCATAGTCCTACAACCATGTAGCCGGCTTGGCGGTGCCGTTGTAGGGCTTGATGGCCTTGTCAATCCGAAAACCTTTGGGATAAGTTGCGGACCGTATTACAGGTCCAAAGCAACGTGGTCCCAGGTATGGTCCTTCCCGGGCCTCGTGGATCTTGTCCAGACGCGAACATGCATCGTATGGCTCTGGGCTTCTTTTCTTCTTGTTGCCATCAGGGGATGGGCTGCGTGAACAACGCGGGCCCCCTCCGCCATGGTGGCTGCTAGGTGGCGATGGAGGCAGAGGTGGTGGTGGGTTAGGTTTCTTGCTGTTACCCTCATGTGACACCTCACGCTTGTCGCGGTTGATTGTTGGACGCAGTGGGTCATGGCGTGACCTGCTCTTGTGTCCTTGGTTGGGCTCTCCGTCATGACGGGTCTATTCCATGTTGTCGCGGATGATGATGCCGCTCTGCCTTGGCGGAGGCATATCCGTATGACGGTGAGCCTTGGTGTCTTCGCGATGTCGAGGGAAGCGGGGCGGTGGCGATGGGCGACGAGGTTGGGCCTTACCCCCATGGTCGGAGGATATGGGGATAGCATCCTTCCTGTTGCGCACATCCCTCCGTCTTCATTCTGACGAACCCGTCTGAGACCCGACATCAAGAGGAGATCTGTCCCTTGGAGGCTTATGCTAGCTAGACTAGAAAAACGTTGGGTCAGACTCAAGCGTCTAAGAGGTGGCCTTTTCCTAATGTTTCACCTCCTTGGACACTAGGTCGTAGACCTAGTTCACCGCTTCTGGTGATCTATCCTGCTCCAGAAGGGTCTTGGCGATGGTGACATTGAGGAGAGGAGTGGGCATCACCTGCTTGCCTTCACTATCAATGTATGGCTTGGCCTGTGCTAGCTTCGAGGGAGCCCATCCTAGGTTTTGCCGCACACCAGGATCGTTGATGACGCGAGCTGGAGCTTTCTTGGCCTTCTGCTACTGCAGCAGAGTCTTTTACTCGGCCTCCATTGCTCTAGCTTTCTCTATTGACTTCTGCACGTTGGCCAGATCTCGATCTAGCTTTGCGCCTTGATCTGCCATGGCATGTGCTTCCTCCAGCAGATGTTGGCGCTTCTCGTCAAGCTGGACTACATTGCGAATATGGGCGATGGTCATAGGATCGACGAGGAGATTGTCGTACATCACTCTATCAGCTTGAGTAACTTGGGCAGCAACAGACGTAGATGCCGAAGGCGGCGGGTTTGCAGTGTTGTTGTTGCTCGGTCCGGTGCCGAGTTCCTGCGGCTTTGCACTGGGTTAGGCGGAGGGGGCATGTCCTTTGCACGATCATTGTCGGCAGCAACAGGTGGTCCCTTCCCCTTGTCAAGCGCTATAGGCGGAGCTCTTCCGGGTTGATCTTCATCCATCGCCATCCCAATGGTGACGAACACCTCTCGGGACGTGACGGTGTTGTTGGCCTGCTCGTCGTGCTTGTAATCCTCCTCCATCTCTTGCATGGCAGAGTCTAGATCCTCCGGACTGAAATCTATCTCCTCTGAATCTATGCTGAAGTCGGTGTAGAGCGTGTCAATCATGGAGTCGGAGGGTGCTGGGGCTTCCTCGATGACGGGGGGTGGAGGTGCAACAACAGCGACGATGACTGGAGGCGGTGGTGCAGCTGCGGCGATGGCGGCAGGAGGTGGTGGTGGCGGTGGCTGAATCGGAGGGGCTCCGTCAATGGGCGCAAGGGCTGTCTGAGCTTCCTCCTCGGCCTCCTTGTTGTTGTTGACGGTGTTCACCATGCTTTCAAAAGTGAGGCGTCCTAAAGCCTGTTGCCGCCTTAGCGAATGCCGGAGAAGCGTACTTTGGTCCAGTCCTTCCACAAAGTGATACATGGCATCATCATTAGGGTAATGCGCCAGATCGGCCCGTATACAGAGCCACCTGGCAAGGTAATCGCGGGGGTTTTCGCCCTCTCTCTAAACGCAACGCGCCATATTGAAGATGGTAACCACACCGACGAACTTGGATCTCTGCTGTCCAGACGCGAGACGAAGCCGGCGGACTTGCAGTGATCTTCCACTGTTATATCCTGTATAGGGGCGGTTTGGGTGGGCCTTGAATTTTTCTGATCTTTGCCGGCAAACTCCGAGGAGAGATCTGACATCGATCCTTCCACGAACGTATCCTGCCCGTAGGCGGTCCGTGCGGGTCTTGATGCTCCTCCGAATCCCAGGGAACTAGTGCCCGAGTCGGTTTCTCTAATGAAGAGGTGGATATCTCCGATGGGGACGATCGAGCACCGCGTAGGGTTTGTCTTTGCCGGGATCCAGAACTCGTCAGGAGGGACGATCGGAATATTGCCGGCGAAGAGAACACGACCGATGGCTACAGTTTCGCCGATTCCCGCAAAGATCTTGGTCCTCGCCCGCTAAAGAGCCTGAAGCGCCTCTTGCCCCATGGTGGGCGCCAACTGTCGTGGTATTGCCGACGAGTACGCCATGGAGGGGTCCTCACAGTGCATGTTTACAGATGTGGGGGAAGGCGGACGGTGGACGGGTACGAGGTAACACAGCTTACCCAGGTTCAGATCCCACGACGGTGGCGGAATCCTACTCCTGCTATAAATCACTATAAGGGCAATACGCCGAGTTACAGGGACTGGTTTGCTGTGCGAGGTATGAGTTGATTGGTAAGGTTATTCCCAAAAGGCTCCCATAGGCCCATATAGTCGCCAAGTCCTAGGTTACAGGGAAAAGTCCTAGCCGGACATGTTATAGAGTCCTACACTACTTACAACTAGTCTAGCGTGTCTTGCACTCCAAGGCTCCGGGTATGTCGGTGACTCCTCTGTAGCCTTCCTTTATCCGGCATGGGCCTCCCTTCTGGATCCATCTAACTGGGCCGCCCAGCAGGCCATGGGCCATGCTACCAACTGTGGGCCACCCGGGTTATCCGGATAGGAGATATGCTATGAAGATACCCATATAGCATAACCGCAACATGCCCCTTACCATGTCTTATCCCAGCTTTATAAAGTGCATTATATTTTATTTTTTTACAAATATATGGTATTTTGGTTACACACATACCTTGATACACCTGTCGCCATACAATACCATGAGTATATACTGTATAATAGTATTATTAGAGTAGAATTGCTTAGCCATGCTCAATAATAAGTAGGATCCTTGATCTCCCCTCTTCGGAGGAATTGGATGACCCTCGGGTCACATATACCCTTTTGAAACTTGATGAGCTTGCTGAGCTAGCCGTTTTTGCTTCCACTACTCTATTCTACTCTGGGTGAAACTTACCATCTAAACACTGGCGCGAGCGGCAACTAGATCAAAGGAAGGAGTGATTGGCCGCCCTTCACTAGATGAAGGGGGCAATCCGTCATCCGTGCCTCATGAGGTCCTAATAAGTCTTGGATTTGAAGATTGTGACCAACCGTACAACCACTGATGAAGGGGGCAAGCCTTAGGTGTTGATGTCGCCGTACCGCTGATGAGGTGTCCGCCTGTGGGGGAACCTTCGGCATAGATGGGGGGACCGGTTTGGGGACGTACTCTCAGTTCTGTGCGCCATACCCGGTAGGCATGTCACATCTTTGGGGGACCTAGCTAAAAGACCTTGTCACAATCCATCTGTCGGTACACCAATTGGTGTGTATTAAACAAGCGACAGATGGTGGGCGTCAAGACGGGATTGTGTCATGTGGGAAAAGTGTACAACCTCTGTGGAGTTTAAACTATTCGAATAGTCGTGTCCATGGTCAGGGACGACACATGAATCTTTCTTGACTTACGGGAACCCGTCTTGCTACTTCCCTCTTTCCCCATATCCTTAACTCGAATTCTATGAACCGTGTGAGTTGTCATGGACAATCACACTATTGAGAATTACCACATTGATGATTAACATGTTTTCGTCAAAAACTGCTTTCATCAAAACTATTACCATATTGCAAATAAAATTGGCTTTATGCAAAAGAACCATATAACCTTCCTTGAAGCCACATGTAGATATTATAGGTTTTGCATAAGGGGTATGTTGAGTATGTCATGTACTCATGGCAATACTTTTGTTGATACTTCTGAGTACTATGGAGAAGGAGATGACTATGACTATTATGATGACGTCGATGAGTGAGGCCTCGTGGACTACATCGACTGCATGTGGCTAAGATGGAATCGCTATGCATTTTATATTTCCGCTGTGTTTTATGGATGTTATAAATGTCACTAGATATTTCACTTTGTTGTTATTCAGACTTTGTAATAAATCACTATTTTGTACGTCTACAATGATATACATTTCGTTGTGTCGTCAATGTTGATCTTGGGATTGACGAATAAACACAGCGGGGTCTGGAAGTTAAGTTTCGGTCCTCCCATTCTGGTTTTTTCATTGCAGTGTGTGATACAATATTCTTCTTCTATTTGATTCTTCTCACAAGGTCTATGCATACCACAAAAATTAACATGCTTATAAGAAATAGTACTTTCAGATGTTTGAGCATGTTTATTGCAATCATTAATAACATTTTCATTTTCCATGCAAGTGTCTTTAAAAGGTTCATGATACATGTACAACTTTTCTTTAGGAGCATTAATATGGGAAGCAAAGGCTCTATAATATTTAACAAGAATTTGAGGATCAATACCATATCTAGCACTAAGCTCTTGAAATTAGCAATTTCAGCGAAAGACTTAATGCAATCATACTCATAGTTTATACCTGGTTTTTTACCTTTGTCGTTATCCCAACCTTCGGTATTGCTTTGAATTGTTTCAATAAGATCCCACTTATCCTTGACCTCCTTACTTTTTAAGGATCCCTCTAAACAGGTATCCAGATAGTCCATGTAATGTACTGAAAGCCTTGCATAAAAATTATTGATAACAACATTACGGGGGAGCTCATGAATGGGACATTTGAGCATTAGTGACTTCAATCTCCACCAAGCTTGGGCAATACTTTCTCCCTTGAGGATGAAAATTATAAATATAATTCCTATCTTTATGAATTTCATGAGGAGGATAAAATTTAGAATAAAAGAGAGATTCAAGTTCCTTCCACTCCAAATGATGAGGATCATCTAGTAGCTCATACCACTCCCTTGCTTTGTCCCTAAGTGAGAAAGGGAATAGCTTCCTCTTAAATTGGTCCATTGAAATACATGCACACCTGAACAACTCGCATAATTCATGTATAAAGAGTAAATGATCACTAGGATGGACAGTTCCATCTCCAAAATAGCAGTTATTCATAACACATTCAACAATTTCAATAGGTATTTTAAAAGGGACACTTTCAGTATGTGGATTTAAAATATCACAAGTATTATTAGAATTACCACATATGGGACATAATGTATCATCAAAGCAAATTTTCTTCCCTAAAGCTGGGGAACTAAAAAGATCTTTCTCATAAAAACTAGCTTCCCCAAGCTTAGAAGTTTCCATACCATTAGTAACAATGGTGTTCAAAAAATTCATACTAATAATATTGCTATTAGCGCGCAAAGGAATCTCCGTAGGTTTTTTAATTTTCTCTTCAAACACTTCATGTCCTAACTCAAGATAAATACTATAAAGCTCTCTAATTTTTTTGTTGTTTTCCATTAGGCCTAACTAGTGAAAAAAAAAGACAAAATTGCAGAATCTAAAGGAAATAACTTCGAGCACTCACACCGGAGGATGTGAGTACCTTTTACCTTACCTCCCTGGCAACGACGCTAGAAAAGATCTTGATGTCTACGCACTTCTATTCTTGTAGATAGTTGTTGGGCCTCCAAGTGTAGAGGTTTGTAGAACAGGAGCAAGTTTCCCTTAAGTGGATCACCCAAGGTTTATCAAACTCAGGGAGGAAGTGGTCAAAGGTACCCCTCTCAAGCAACCTGCAATCAAGATACAAGAAGTCTCTTGTGTCCCCAACACACCCAATACAATTGTCAGGTGTATAGGTGCACTAGTTCGGCGAAGAGATAGTGAAATACAAGTGGTAACGGTGCCATAAAATAGCTTCTGACTTGCTATTGACATTGGGTAATGTGTGTGAGTGAGGTAAAGACTAAAGCAAGCAAACATGCAACAGATCTTGTAGCAAACAGTGTTTCAGTGTTTATAAACAAGGCCTAGGGATCATACTTTCACTAGTGAACACCCTCTCATATAAATATCCTCTCTTCATGATACTACTCTTAACTACTCTCTGGTTGGACACTCTAATCCATGGTAGGGCTATCACATCACACCTCAAAGTCCGCCTTCCCCAATCTAGATAACCCCACACTGTCACCTTGAGCGCTAGATGGTTCCAACAAACACCACAATTTCATAGAGACATCCAACTCCAAATATAACTCATAACATATATTCAATCTGTCCAAATTGTCACACACGGTATGCACGCTATCACTTTCACACACGTGGGGAAAAGCATAGATCTATTAAAGCACAAATAGTATTTATGTATACTCAAACCTAAGTGCCACCATGGCGTGCACACTGTCACTTTCACACACATGGGGAGAGCAGAGATCTATTAAAGAACTTGAGTAGCAACGTAGATCTACTTGATTACAAAGCTCATGATCACAATATGACCATGCATAGAGAGAGATATGAACACATAGCTACCTGTAGAGCCCTTAGCCTCGATGAAGAACTACTCCCTCCTCATCATGGGAATCAACAACAGTGATGAAGATGGCGATGGAGATCGATGGAGATGGCTCCGGTGGCACTTCCCCGTCCCAGCAGTGTGCCGGAACAGAGACTTTATGTCCCCCGAATCTCCCTTTCGGTGGCGGCGGTGCTAAAGATGTTTTTCTGGAAGTATGATGGATTATTTAGATTTTTTTGGGTCGGAGGCTTCTTATAGGAGAAGGAGGCAAGGTCGATGGACGACCGGGGGGCCACACCCTGCCTAGGTGGGGGCCCACCCCTGGCCACGCCTAGGGGGGGTTTGGCTGCCCTGGTTCGCGTCTCCGTCTCGTCTTCTGGATTCGTTTCCCTCATGGTAAAATATTGACTTTGGCTTCTGTACCGTCCAATTCCGAGAATATTGATTTTCTGCCTTTCTGGAACCAAAAACAGAAGAAAACAGGCAACTGGCACTTTGGCAACTTGTTAATAGGTTAGTTCTATTAAAGATATAAAAACACCTCAAAGTGTAGACAAAGCAAAGCAAAGTAGATACTAAACAAGCATGGAGCATCCAAAATTATAGATACGTTTCTGACGTATCAGTTTCATAACTGAGGGAAAAATTGCTACTGTGTTCATCACACCTTGCTCTTGGGGACTCCCAACGAGGCTCTACAGTCAACTGAGCCACCATCAGAGAGAAGGGGCAACACTACGGCCAGCTCGGTGGAGATGCCTAAGGATCTAGTCCTCAGGCATCTCCATATTTCCGGTCATAGAGGCACTCCCTAATATGTGAAATTAGTTAGCTCCCAGGCGTATTGATCTAGTTAGAGAAGTTATAAACTGCAAGATGGTATGCGAGGGCAGGGACAACACTACGGCCAGCTCTGTGGATATGCCTAAGGATCCAGCCCTCAAGCATCTCCACATTGATGGTCATTGAGGCACTCCCTAATATGTGAAATTAGTTAGCTCACCAGCACAAGAATAGAACAACATCTTCATAGTTCGGGAAAGTCATAGTAGGAAATGGTCCATTAGTCCCGGTTTCCTAACTAGGACTACAAAATGGGGACTAAAGGCCCCCTATTGTTCCGATCTAGCCACAAACTGGGACTAACACTCAATATATTTATTAATATTAAAAAACCGGGACTATGGAATGAGGACTAAAGGACCCCCTTTAGTCATGCTCATATCTAGCCCTATAGTACACAGCTTCAGGGCCGTCTTTGTCTTCGTCATCTTCATTGTCGCTAGGCGTACGTGGCTGGATCCTCAGCCCAGCCATAGCATATTCCGGGGGCACCTTTCACTCCGGCCTTGGATTCCCAACGCATGGGGGAGGCGGCTCCCAGATGACGATGCTGCTATGCCCGAGGTCTTCACCACCGCAACCATTCTTATGGCTCTGTGGTGGGTGAAGGCACCGCAGGCGAGGATGATCTCCCTGCGTGATGTAGCGTATCACTCTGATGATAGTCTTGGTCGCCCACCACAGGCGGCGACCGGCTTCGTTGTGGTTCATCGGGGGAGGACCGTCACCCTCGTACCTGGCGAGCTCCCTTTCCTGTTGGTTAGCAAAGAAGGCTTTCCAAGTGTCATAGTTGTTGGGATCCCAATGGGGATCCATCCGCTGATCCGGCGTGAGCTCGTGGTAGAAGTGGTTCATGACAGCCGCCTGGCGGGCGGAACCTTGAGGCACAGGAGGGGCAAGAACCCCTACAACACTCAGCATCCAGCCAGCGGGCAGCCGTTAGCCCGTCGGGCATGGGTAGCTGGAGGCACACAGCGCCTCGGTCTCCTCGAGGATCAAAATGGCCCAGTATGTATTGTCCATTGTTGCGAGAGAGGAAGGTGTGGATGTGTGGATATTCATGGCGTGGTCGGCCTATATATAGAAGGAAAAGGCGGGAAAACATCACAGGAACTGGTGGGAAATGGCGGGAAATATCTTTATTCCCGGATAGTGGCTACAACGGGACCAAAAGCTCCGGTCAGAGGGAAAGGGCGGGAAAACTTGGCAGGAAGCGTGGGAAATGGCAGGAAATATCTTTAGTCTGGGTTAGTAGCTCCAACCAGAACAAAAAGCACCGGTTATAGGGAAATATGTTGGGATGGCTTACGATGTGATACTGCTGTGTTATGGCTAGAATCGCAGCATATATAGTTTTGAAGCAACAACCGAATTAAAGATTCAAATTTATCAAAAATACTAAACCCTTCGCGTGGTGTCATGTTATGTGTTATAGTTTCCAGGAAAAATATTAAACTTGGAAAATGGCAAACATCATAAAATATCCTTCACAAAATGAGCTGTCATGTCTCATGGCATTTAGGTTCACAATATGCGGACGACCATATTTGAACTAGAGGTACAAAATATGAGGCCATGAACTTCTTGGCGTATGTCCCTTGCTTATGATCTCTTTGGCCGTGACCATGGAGCATCTTCTTTATTTAACGGGATGCTTGGGTCCGTTTTCACTATGAAAGGCAGAATTTCATCAAACTTATTATAATAGTCTGACATGTCTGTCTTGTCCTTGACTCCCATGATGTTTATTTTCCCTAAAAGAACTATGTGAAGCTTGGTTTATCATATGATGTATTTGTTTGATTTTTTTTTCTTTTTTCGGTCTAGAGGACATGTCCTTCACATGGAAAACCTGAGCCACATCATTGGCTAGGACAAATGGTTCATCTCTGTAACCAAGATTGTTCAGATTCACTGTTGTCATTCCGTACAACTAGTCTACCTTTACCCCTTCTCCATTCAGGTTGACCCATTTACAGCGAAACAAAGGGACCTTAAAAAAACTCCATAGTCAAGTTCCCATATCTCCTTTATGTAACCATAGTATGTGTCATTTTGCCCATTCTCATCTATTGCATCAAAGCGCACAACACTATTTTGGTTGGTGCTCTTTTTATCTTGGGTGTTTGTGTAAAATGTATTCCCATTTATCTCATACCCTTGGAAATTCAATATAGTAGAAGATGGTGACCCAGCCAACAAGTAGAGCTGATCTCCAACAGTGGTATCATTCATGAGATGTGTTCGCAACCTACTGCCGAAAGTCTTCATGTGTTCATCTCTAATCCAGGAGTCATGCTTCCCTGTTTTGTTGGAGTCTACAATATTCTTGTGTTCCTCGATATACAGAGATGCCAAGGTGGAATTCTGTAGAACTGTGTAGTGTGCTTGAGTGAACTATTACACATCCCTACATATCGTTGGTTTCTTTCCCAGCATGCCTTTTCCACTCAGTCTCCTCTCGCGTTGCGAGTCAGGAACACCAATCTACATAAGGTCAGGAATAATGTCAAGACAAAACTCAATGATCTCCTTTGTTCAATAGCCCTTGGAGATGCTTCATTTTGGCCTAGCAAACTTATGAACATATTTATTTAAGACTCCCATGAACCTCTCGAAGGGGAACATTGTAGAGGTCCCAACCTGATAAGGTAGAGATCTCTGTGTTTACAATGCTAGTCCCTAGATCATTAGCTAGCATCCATAGTTTAAGATGTAATATCAAGAAACAAAGGTCATATTAAAACTTTATAACCAGGAATAAAATAATTAATTACATCTTACATAGCTCATTTGGCTATCTCATTACAATGCAGCGAAAATATCTATATAGCATGGAGTCCTTCATCTTCAAAGTGCCACAGACAATCATGTTGGTTGTATACTTGTAATCCTATTCAACACACTTCACTAACATCAAACAAAACCTGCAACATAATAAGTTACAGCCACAAGGGTCAATACATTTGAATTGTATTGGCAAGTGATACTATGGTAGAATAGTGGTATCTATCATCTATATGCATTTGGCTAAGTGGAGATTAGGCTTGCTTTGCTCAAAATAAGTTTTCCTTAATTGTTGAAAACACTAAGTTTTTTTTGTCAAAATCACCCAAGGAATCTACCAATAAAATTGGTGATCCTTTAACCCTTGTTTAACCACAAGTTTTTAACTTAGAAATTGGGATGAGGAGATCCTTGATAGCTTTCATGTCTTGATGCTCAAATTGTCCATTGTCGGGGACACGGCTAAGTACTTAGATTTTACTCTCTTGAGAGGTGGTGCACTTTCCCCACAAGACTCTACATGCATCGAGACAAGATCTTTCAGAAGCCTTCCCTTAGAACAAATGGACGCGTTCCAACCTATCATCCCTACCACCTTCTGTCCATCTAGCTAAGTTATTGCAACCTATATGATCCAGGCAGAGCCCATATGCCATGTGTCTGCACTAGAAGCTTCTAAACACTAAGTATCTCAAATCTGTTTGTTACTGGGTGGATTTCCACAAGTGAGATACACCAGGTATACCCCTGGGTAACCACTCAACACAAACCATTCTTTCCATTCCACCCAGGTGATTCATTCACATAGTTGTTTTATTAATAAAAAACATAAGTCAAAATACTTAGTAAAATTTCCATAACATGTGTATATAATCCACCCTTGTTTACTACTAGCTAGGCTAAGCATGATATCAACAAGTATCTCAACTTAGAGAATAATTCTACCAAGACTACATGTCAACACCCGGATTTTTAATCCCAGATGCCTGTTATGCCATACATCGCAATCCCAGGATTACCATTTTTACGAGACATAACAGAATTGGATACCATAGTACATCATCCATTACATACCATACATAAGGTCTTACACAAATAGGGATCTCATGATACAATTCTTAATACAACTCAAGCATCGGAAATACGTAATAATAACGGTAGCGTAGGCGAAGCTCCATCTTCGGGGTCACAGGCAATGCTGACGATGGGAGATGATCCTAGTTGTCGTAACCTTCCTGGGGTCCATCCTCCTGGTACTCCTCTTCATAGTCTGGCGATGGTAATAGCCAGGGACAAAGCCATGAGTACTCTTTAAGTACTCGCAAACTAATACTAACAAGTGAGAGGGGTTTTTGATAATCGGACACTAGGCTCTAGGGTTGTTTTGCAAGAAGCCAGATTTACTTCTACTAAGTTCAGAAGTAAGAAAAGCTAGTTGAAATTTTATAACACGTAAGTGGGAACTTGTATTTCATATCACAACTCTGTTGTGGTCAAGTCAAAGTCTCAAATCATTTCAAAAGTCATTTGGAAAACATCTGACGGGGTAACAGTATGGCCACTCCAACTGTCCATAACCGCAGACGAGGCTATTCGAATAGTTTGACACTCTACAAAAATTGTACACTTTCACCACAACATTCGATACATCCGTCAGGAACAAATCCTGAATTCACCATACTCAGTATGCGGATAATCAATCCTAACCTTTCAATTACACGCCCTAGTATAAGCACCTCTCCTGTGAGTTTGGCCTTCCAACCATGACCAACTATCATCTTGGGTACTGCACAGGTGGACAATCTTCAAAAGGTAGCCTCAGCTCAGACCTTGGCCATGAGGGAACTAATACTAATGTATATAAGCTTCCAGTCAAGCCCTACCCAATTATCGGGTATTGTGGTTATACGGTAAAATTGGAATGGTATCGCATCCAGACAACCATCAGGTTTATAAAGGGCTAAGGCTCATGCCTCAACATTTTCATCACCATAAATCATCTGGTGTTCGGAAACACATGTCCAAAACATTTCAATAGAATGATCCATCATTCCAAGGTTTTCATAACCATTTTTCCACCAAGTATCCCCATCTAAATTTGATCAAGTTTTATGCTTAGCACTAGCATCTACAGATGGGAGTGAGTACTAATGAGGGGTGGTAAACTAGTGGAGTTTAACTAAGTTCAATCTCATGCCTTAGGATGACATAAAGATTATCTAGCTTAGGCCAAATTTTATGCTCTTTATGTAACCTTCAATTATCTTTCTAGTATCTACAATTCACTTACATAAACTCTAAGTAATAGCTTTGATAAAGAAATAAAGTAGAAAGCTTGCAAGTAAAACTAGGATCGGGTATCATCAAATATGTCTAACCAAGCATGCTTAGTGCATTGCATAGGTTATCCAACTTTCATAATTGCAAGTGTTAGCTTGCATATTCAACTAGTAGTATTAGGCTTGCTAAAGTAGAGTATATTGCAAGGGTTAGCTTGCAGGTATTGGCTTGCCTTGTGCAGAGCAGTGGTTGAAGTTCTCCTCGGCTTCTTCTTCGTAGTATCCTCCTTCCTCCTCGTATTCTTGGTCGGTACTAGCATCTATGAATAAATACGAGGTACACAATCACCAAACAATAGTTAACTACTTGCAATCATCACACACAAGGGTTCTATAGATGATCTAGCATCATCACTAACATTACAAGATTAAAGCTTGGTTTAATTCCTTTTATTTTTCGATAAGTAATTTCTACTCATTGAAAAACTACTTAAGATTTAATATTCTTCAAACCAAACATGGGATCATGTTGACACATGTCATCACCACATATTTCAGTCCATGGGACTGCGATTTAAAGTGGTGTCACAATTTAATAAGGTTTTACCATTTTATTTTATTTAACTAAAGTGGCTAGAAATGCCTATGTGGCATTCTTTTATTACTTGAACATTATTTCTATAAGTAAACCTATATATTTTTATATATTCTGAAAGGTATGGTTGAATGTAATTTTTGAGAGTTGGGATCAACTCAAAAGCTATTATGGTTTAAATTTGAAAAATGTTTGAATGCACAAAAGCTTCTGCCTTGTTATTTTTACCAATGTTGATCTACAGATCCAAATGATTTGAATCCAACGGGCTTTGATTTGTCACTTCCAGACCTTTCTAACAAAATTGGTTTCATTCAATTTGGTTCACTGAATCAAGCTGGGTTGATTTTTGAAACTAGGTACAGAAGTTTGTTTGAATGAAAATGGAAAAAGTTAAATTCAAATGACTGGGCTGCGGAAGCGATCTTTGGGACGGCTGCTAAGCACGGTAACACGCTGGCTGGTTAAGTTGTTGTCCCCACGTCGATGACACGAGGGTGGCGGTACGGGGCAATGTGGTGCGTTCGATCTAGTTCTAATCCAACGGCTGAGGGTCATCGTCCACGTCGGGCAACGCCGACGAGACTGAACCCTAACACGGTATGTGGGGGTCGTCGGGGGCTCACTGGGGCTCAGGCGAGGGTCGGCGAGGCGAGCGAACGACGAAATCAACGACGGTGAACCTCCTTGTACCGGCATCTTCTCCTGGGGCGGCTCCAATCGTTGGCTCCCTTCTTCTCCAGCAGCGGCGGGCTCCGGTGAAATTCCGGCGAAGCGCTGCTTGCCTTGCTTCAGGAACGGGGTGGAACGATCAGTGAGGAGAGGGGAGTGAGATGGTGTGCTCAATTCGGCTGGGGGTGGCCTCTATTTATAGTCTCGACGACGAGACCGGACAGGATGGGCAGGCGACGGTGGCGACATGGCTACGGGCTGCTAGAGGCATGGCGGGCAGTGGCGATCGATCGGTGGTCTCCTGGCGATGCTCTATGGCTTTAATGCGCATGTAGGGGCGGTGGGAAATGGTCTGGAACGTGCAATGCTCTGCGCGGTAGAGGCGGCGTCTTCGACGACGAGCGGTGGCTATGAGGCATGGGGCGGCGAATGGGGATGTCTGGCGGTCTCCTGGGATGGTGGTGATCGTGTATGCACGCAGCAAGGGCGGCGCGTGGTCTGTGGGCGCGTGTCGAGGGTGGCGCTCTGGCGCATGCTCGGCATGGTTGACAGTGGCACGGGCGTGGCGTTCCTGGCGGTTTTGGTCGCTGTCTGCGAGGCAGGGCTGGTCGAGAGGGGGCGGTGAGGCATGGTCTACCTCCTAGACAAGGTTGGCACGGCTAGATCTTCTCCTAGCCTGCTGTCCATACTGGGGTGACATGGTGAGCTTCGGCTGTTCACCATTGATGGCATTGCCAAGTTTAAAGTGGGGCTAGTGGCTAGATGATCTACAGAGGTTGCTGTGAGCTAGAGAGGGAACAAGTTAGGCTCAAATCACTGCTCACTATAGTGTTTAGATTTTGTTTGATTTGAATCAGCAAGGTGTTTGATGAAATGGCCGCAAGAATTCAAGTTTTGAATTTTGAAAAGATTTTTGGTGGGTGTGCTAGGTTGGTGCTGGTGAGTCTGTAGATTCTTGGGTTTTGAAAGTTGAGCTGGTTTGAGTGGTTTTTGAAAAAGTGGTATCTTCCCATATGAAATAGATTCAACTTTAAACTGTCCTTTAAACTATGCATTTGAAAGTTTCTGGATGATCACAAGGTGGGCCTTGATACTTTTTTATGAGTACTATCAAGGGGTGCAAAGATCCAAACAAGTTTCTGTTAAGTTCTGAAAGTTTGGGACAGCCAAAGTAGGCATGGGAGTTAAATTGGTCAAAATGACCATTCACTCAATTTGGCTTATTTTGATTTATTTGTCTTTGGGAAAAGTTTGGGAATTGTTTAGATGATGTTTAAATTCACCTAAGAATCCATTTACAAGCAAAGAAACACATAAACAAGGCAATTCAAAAGAATTCAAAATGGGATGCATACACACATGCATGCTTTCATATTTTTATTTAGAAAAGTTTTTGTTAACCCTAATTTTGATGATTAGGATTTGATGAAACAAGTTTAGTATTTTTTGGGATGTTACAAACTTTCCCCCCTTAAACAAAATCTCGTCCCAAGATTTGAAAAAGGACGAAAAGATTACCTAGGATTTGAAGAGATCAGGAAACTCCGTCCTGATGTGATCTTCGCGCTCCCAGGTAGCTTCCTCTTCTGTGTGGTTGCTCCACTGAATTTTGAGAAACTTGATGCTTCGGGTTCTGGTGGTTCGGAAAGTTTCTTCCAGGATATGGATGGGTACCTCGGGATAGGTCAGGTCATCATTGATCTCTATGGTCTGGTGATCAATATTCTTGAACACTTTAGTCTTTTCGGGAACTTCGAGGCACTTGCGAAGTAATGAAATATGGAACACATTGTGCACGGCTGACATCTCTTCGGGCAGTTCCAATTGATACGACACTTCTCCTCGATGGTTCAGAATCTTGAAGGGTCCGATATATTTGGGGGCTAACTTTCCTTTGAGTTGGAAACGCTGCATTCCCTTCAATGGCGACAGTTTTAGATATACAAAATCTCCTATGTTGTTGGCGAGGTCTTGACGTCTCTTGTCGGCGTAACTCTTCTGTCTGGATTGGGATGTCTTGAGGTGCTCACGAATCTTGTGAACCTTCTCTTCCGCTTCTCGTAGGATATCGAGTACGAAAATCTGACTCTCTCCTACTTCCGACCAGTTCAAAGGGGTGCGACACTTCCTTCCGTAAATGAATTCAAATGGGGCCATTTGCAAACTAGCCTGATAGTTGTTGTTGTAAGAAAATTCTGCAAACGGCAGACAGTCTTCCCACTTAGATCTATATTCTAACACACATGCTCTCAACATGTCTTCGAGTATTTGATTTACTCGCTCCGTTTGTCCATCGGTCTGAGGGTGATAAGCGGTGCTGAAATGTAGGCGGGTTCCTAAACCTTCTTGGACTTTCTTCCAGAATCTCGAGGTAAACTGAGTTCCTCGATCCGATACAATGTTCTTGGGGACTCCATGCAAGCTAAAGATTCTAGCTATGTATAACTCTGCTAGCTTCGAACTCTGATATGTGGTCTTGACGGGTAAGAAATGGGTGACTTTGGACAATCTGTCCACTATGACCCAGATAGAGTCATTTCCCCTACTATAAGTAGGCAATCCGGTGATAAATTCCATTCCAACGGAATCCCATTTCCATTCCAGAATCTGCAAGGGTTGCAACAATCCAGCGGGTCTTTGATGTCCTGCCTTGACTCTCTGACATATATCACACTTGGCGATATAGCTTCCGATTTCTCTCTTCATTTTATGACACCAAAAATGCTCTTTCAGATCTTGATACATCTTAGTTCCTCCGAGGTGGATAGAATAAAGAGTATCGTGAGCTTCCTTCAAAATAACCTCTTTCAACTCTGAATCTGCGGGTACACAAAGGCGTCCTTTGTACCACAGAACTCCTTCTTTGTCTTCGGTGAATTCGGGTACTTTGCCTGTACTGATACGACGCTTGATTCCGTCGATACTAGCATTTCCTTTCTGCGCCTCTTTCATCTGGCTGATCAAAGTGGGTTGAAGTTCTATGCTAGACAAAAATCCTTCACTTACTAATTCCATTCGAAAATCTTCCATCTCTTTGTGCAAACTTGGTTGCTCCTTTAAAATCATGGAGTTCAAGCGGCACGGCAATCTACTAAGGGCATCGGCTACCACATTGGCTTTACCAGGGTGATAATGAATGTCCATATCGTAATCCTTGATTATCTCAATCCATCTTCTCTGTCTCATATTCATCTCCTTCTGAGTGAATATATATTTCAGGCTCTTGTGATCCGAATAAATCTCACAACGGTTTCCCATCAGGTCATGTCTCCATGTCTTCAGGGCTAAAACTACGGCTGCGAGTTTGAGGTCATGGGTTGGGTAATTTTTCTCATGTTGCTTCAGTTGTCGAGATAGATAAGATATAACCTTGCCTTCTTGCATTAGCACACATCCGAGACCGATCTTGGATGCATCACAATACACATCGAAGGGCTTAGTGATATCCGGCATGATCAAGATTGGGGCTGAAATCAATATCCTCTTGAGTTCTTGAAAACTCGCTTCACATTTGTCGGTCCATTCAAACTTCTTGTCCTTCTTCAGCAATTGGGTCATGGGTCTGGCGATACTCGAGAGTCCTTCTACGAACTTGCAGTAATATCCCACCAATACGAGAAATGCACGAACTTGGGTTTGGGTGGTTGGGGCTTGCCAATCTTCGACATCTTTCACCTTAGCAGGGTCAACGGAAATTCCTCCGGCTGATACAATGTGGCCGAGGAATCCTACCTCCTGTAACCAGAATTCACATTTGCTAAACTTGGCATACAACTGATGCTCTCTATGGGTTCCAAGAATGGTCCTTAGGTGTAGCTCATGTTCTTCTTCTGATTTGGAATAAATCAGAATGTCATTGATGAAAACAACGACAAACTTATCCAAGAAGTCCATAAAAATCTTATTCATGAGATTCATGAAATAAGAGGGGGCATTGGTTAATCCAAAGGACATAACGGTATACTCGTATAATCCATATCGGGTGGTAAAGGCTGTCTTGGGAATATCCTCTGCACGAACCTTGAGTTGATGAGAGCCAGTTCTAAGATCAATCTTAGAAAACACTTTGGCACCGGTCAACTGATCAAACGAATCTTCTATCTTGGGCAATGGGTACTTGTTCTTGATGGTGACATCATTCAACTTCCGGTAATCCGTACACAAACGGTTACCTCCATCCTTCTTGTCCACAAACAAGACAGGTGATCTCCATGGTGACGCACTTGGTTGAATCAATCCAATTTCTAGCATGGAATCTAGTTGCTTCTTCAGTTCTTCTAGTTCAGACGGGTTCATACTATATGGTCTTTGGTCTATGGGTCCGGTTCCGGGGATTAGTTCGATGATAAACTCGATATCCCGATCTAGGGGCATACCGGGAAAAACATCTGGAAATACATCGGGGTATTCGCAGACTATCCGGACTTGGTCAATGGTAGGTTGGGCTATACTCTTGTTGCACTTGAATTGACGAGGTAAGGTTTCAGAGATATGCTCGACTGATATTCCGGCGATACTGGTCATGGTGATGGCTTTCTTGGCACGGTCAATCAATCCTTTATGCTTGGACATCCAATCCATTCCTATTACTACTTCCAAAACTTTAGTTTCGAGTACTATCAAATTAGCATAAAAATCTATGCCATGGATTCGGATAGGAACTACTTTGCAAATTTGCCTAGCTTTGGTGGTTGATCCGGGAATTTGAACGATCATAACGTGCTTCAGTTTGGTTGGTTGAATTTTACTAGTGCATGCAAATTCTTCAGTGACAAATGAGTGCGATGCACCAGAATCAAACAACACTCGATCAAGTACTGAATTAATAGAAAACATACCCAGCATGACGACTAGCGCTTCCTGAGCTTCTTCAGCATGCATGAGAAAAAGACGGCCGTTGCGGTTGAGTGAATTCCCTAGGGAAAACCTTCTTCCTGGCTGAACACGACGCTGCTGCTGAGCTGGGGCATTTGCAAAGGGGGCTGCGGCATTCTTCTTGTTGGGGCACTCGTTGGAATAGTGGCCTTTATTTCCATAGTCATAACAAGTCACTTGCGACTTGTCCTTTGCTTTTCTGAGCACAACATTGCTTCCGATCCTCAAGCAGTGTTGGTGTTGGCGGTAGCATTGTTGTTGTTGAACTTAGGTGGGGCACAGTTGAAATTGCTAGAGTTGCCGGGGTTGTTGTGATTTCCTCCGGGCCTAGGGTTTCCACGGTTGGGATAGGTCGGACGGTTCATTGGGGGTTTGTTGGTTCTCGGGGCAAATCCTAGAGATGGGTTAGGGCGATACTTTGGGGTCTGATGGGTTCCTGGCTGATGCATCATGCGATGCTTGCGGTTCTCATTGGCTTGGTTGATCTTTCCTTCCATCTGGATGGCAGAGTCGACAAGGGCTTCAATATCAGCAAAGGGAATATTTACCAACACAGTCTGCATCTGATCGTGCAGACCATTCAGGAATCTTTCCTTTTTCTTGGCTTCAGCGTCGATCTCATCCGGGGCATACCTAGCTAATGAAAAAAAATTGTCACGGTATTCCACTACGGTCATTCATCCTTGCTTCAGTTCTATGAACTCGTCTCTCATCCTCTTGATCAAACCCGGTGGCACATGGGTTCTGCTGAACTTGACCTCGAATTTCTCCCAGGTCATCATCTGTCCTCCGGTCATTGCACGAACACTGTTGCACCATGCTCTGGCATCTCCGGCTAGATAGTGGGTGGCGAACAAAACTTTATCGTTAGCTTCCACTCCGGCGACTTCTAGGTTATTTTCCATGGTTTGCAGCCAATCGTCGGCATCTAGGGGCTCTTCTGACTTCGTGAAAACAGGTGGGTTGGTGTTCTGGAAATTCTTTATCTTAGATCCATGGTTGTCCTGATTTCCGTGGCCTTGGTTGTTGTGGGCAAGCTGAGCTATCTGTTGCAGGGTGGCTAGGTTGGCTTGACGTTCCGCTCTTCATCTTCACGGTCAGAAGTCAACATTTGCAGTATCTGCAACATCGGGACCGGGGATGAACCACTTCCTCAGCGTGGCATCTGAAGATTGAGATAGATCATGAGAAAAGAGGGAAATTTCTAAGGTTTTGGGACTTTGAAAAGTTTTTAAAGCTTGACTCAGATTTTTTTTTGCAACTTGCTTTTCATTCCTTCGTTCATAGCACACGGTAAAAACACACACCACAACAAAGGAAAACAGATGGTTTTAAGAACCATTCTGGAAACTACGATACAGTGGGACCGAATACTACTCACTACGCTAGTGCTCAAGTGCTACTACTCCTCGGAGTCGGTGTAGTCGTCATCCTCATCATCCTCGTCGTCATCGATGAAGGCGTAATCATCCTCATCAGTGAAGAAATCCATAGCCTGATCCTCCAGAAAATCATCATCGCTGAGATAGGAGTAGGGGTCTCCATGAAGATCCTCTTCAGCATTCTCCCTTTCCTCCAACTGCATGTCTCTCTCGTGGATGGTCTCCTCCAAGGACGTGATACGGTGACAAAGACGGGCAATGATGCGCTCCTTCTTGTCGAGCTGACGGCGACGAGACTTGTGATCCTTCGCTAGCATGGCGATGGTTTGATCCTTCGTCTTGATGATGGAGGACTTGTGGTTGGAGTAGTCACGGCAGTTATCCAACTCCTACTGACGATCGTACATCATGAAGCTAAGGTGGTCCAATTGAGTCTTCAGCTCATGGTGGTATGGGTCTTCCAGTGGTTGTCTATTTGCATCACACCTTGGGCAAAACTCAAAGCGGTTACCCTTGATCTGGTTGATACTCTGCCCACACAGACGGGCAAGAGCTTCCTGCATGGCCCTGGCAAGTCCATCGAGCCAGTTGTTCTCTCTTAAGGTAAACTGAATTCCCTCAGCAGTGGGAGGTTCAATCTTTCCTCGAAGACTTGCAACAATTAGCCACTGCAGATCTTCTCCTCCTTGACCATTGAGCTGAGCTCCGAAGAACTCGGGGTGAGGACGCTCCAGAAGTTCCGAAAGCTGGTCCAAATCCCTCTCAAAGATAAGGTCTCCTCCATTTCCCAACTGGTAAAACTTGCTGTACTTCACGTCCATCTAAAAGAATATAAGATGAGTAAGTTAGTAGAGTGCTCAGGTGTGCCAAATTTTTATGTATTTTGCAAGAGTTTTTGAGGAACATGAATTTTTATGAAAGAATCAAGGTGATAAGAATGGGAATAAGTTTTTGTAAATATTTGCTTTCTTTGATTTTTTTGAAGCTAAGTTTTTGATTCAAACGTCCAGTCTAACTAGGGTCTCCTATGGTCAGGATGGCTCTGATACCAACTTGTCAACACCCGGATTTTTAATCCCAGATGCCTGTTATGCCATACATCGCAATCCCAGGATTACCATTTTTGCGAGACATGACATAATTGGATACCATAGTACATCATCCATTACATACCATACATAAGGTCTTACACAAATAGGGATCTCATGATCCAATTCTTAATACAACTCAAGCAGCGGAAATACGTAATAATGGTAGCGTAGGCGAAGCTCCATCTTCGGGGTCACAGGCAATGCTGACGATGGGAGATGATCCTAGTTGTCGTAACCTTCCTGGGGTCCATCCTCCTGGTACTCCTCTTCATAGTCTGGCCATGGGAATAGCCAGGGACAAAGCCATGAGTACTCTTTAAGTACTCGCAAACTAATACTAACAAGTGAGAGGGGTTTTTGATAATCGGACACTAGGCTCTAGGGTTGTTTTGCAAGAAGCCAGATTTACTTCTACTAAGTTCAGAAGTAAGAAAAGCTTGTTGAAATTTTATAACACCTATGTGGGAACTTGTATTTCATATCACAACTCTGTTGTGGTCAAGTCAAAGTCTCAAATCATTTCACAAGTCATTTGGAAAACATCTGACGGGGGAACAGTATGTCCACTCCAACTGTCCAAAACCGCAGACGCGGCTATTCGAATAGTTTGACACTCTACAGAAATTGTACACTTTCACCTCAACATTCGATACATCCGTCAGGAACAAATCCTGAATTCACCATACTCAGTATGCGGATAATCAATCCTAACCTTTCAATTACACACCCTAGTATAAGCACCTCTCCTGTGAGTTTGGCCTCCCAACCATGACCAACTGTCATCTTGGGTACTGCACAGGTGGACAATCTTCACAAGGTAGCCTCAGCTCAGACCTTGGCCGTGAGGGAACTAATACTAAGGTATATAAGCTTCCAGTCAAGCCCTACCCAATTATCGGGTATTGTGGTTGTACGGTAAAATTGGAATGGTATCGCATCCAGACAACCATCAGTTTTATAAAGGGCTAAGGCTCATGCCTCAACATTTTCATCACCATAAATCATCTGGTGTTCGGAAACACATGTCCAAAACATTTCAATAGAATGATCCATCATTCCAAGGTTTTCATAACCATTTTTCCACCAAGTATTCCCATCTAAATTTGATCAAGTTTTATGCTTAGCACTAGCATCTACAAGTGGGAGTGAGTACTAATGAGGGGTGGTAAACTAGTGGAGTTTAACTAAGTTCAATCTCATGCCTTAGGATGACATAAAGATTATCTAGCTTAGGCCAAATTTTATGCTCTTTATGCAACCTTCAATTATCTTTCTAGTATCTACAATTCACTTACGTAAACTCTAAGTAATAGCTTTGATAAAAAAATAAAGTAGAAAGCTTGCAAGTAAAACTAGGATGTGGTATCATCAAATATGTCTAACCAAGCATGCTTAGTGTATTGCATAGGTTATCCAACTTTCAAAATTGCAAGTGTTAGCTTGCATATTCAACTAGTAGTATTAGGCTTGCTAAAGTAGAGTATCTTGCAAGGGTTAGCTTGCAGGTATTGGCTTGCCTTGTGCAGAGCAGTGGTTGAAGTTTTCCTTGGCTTCTTCTTCGTAGTATCCTCCTTCCTCCTCGTATCCTTGGTTGACATGGTTATACCCCGCGGGTGCATGATCTCAGCATACCTAGTCCAGCCCAAGGAAGGCCCACAGCAAATGTACGCCGGCCCATGAAGACTTTCGGGTGGACCAGGCCCATGATGCCTTCGGATCCTTGGAGAGCAAGACTAGAGTAGATAGGAAATTCAAAGGGGTAAAACCCTAGAACCTGTAACCGACTAGGTCTATGCCCGGGACCTGCCTAAGTCTATATAAAGGCCAGGAGGGCACGACCTAGATCTATCAACTCATACTTTCACATACACACCTCCACGCTAGATTGCATCTGCGCACCCCTGTAACCTTCGGTTCCGCCGTAATCAAGAGCAGACAAGCAGGAGTAGGGTTTTCCCTCCGGGGGCCGGAACCTGGGTAAACTTTGTGTCCCCGTGTTGCTTTTTTGCTAACCGTTCCATGATCTCCAGCATCCCCATCTTATCCAAAACCCAAGTCCATAACAATGGGCATTGATGAGATCAAACCTCGTCAATTGGCGCCGTCTGTGGGAATTGGGGGCACTGATTGTGCGATCATGACAGTTCCAACCCGATCGATCTACAACTCTGCAGCAACGGAGAGTCATCTCCTCTTCGGTGCTTTCGACTTCACCGCCCACTCGCCGGCCACCATGAAGGACTTCGAGCCCATAGGCGACAGACTCGAAATCCTGTTCGGGAGTTTCTACTTCCAGGTGGGGCAAACTGGCACCCTCCGCCTCCCTGAGCGGGTGCCCCTACCATCAATCAGGCCCGCTTCATGGGCCCCACACCCTGTGCTACGCACAACATCATCAACAGATGATTCCTACGACAGCAGCAGCTGCAATTCTGATATGTGCGATCCGCCATCGGATGCAGGGACCTATGGTTCCGGATCTGAAAGCTGCGGCAGCAGCGGACCAATCTGCGAGTGCTACCAATGCGCCGCAGTCATCCAAAGTGACGTGGATCAGCAAACACCCAACCCGCCGCCTAACCCGCCAGAACGAAACGGTGGAAACAGAAGAAGCTAGTCCCCCCCACCCGACGGGGAAAACAACGGCGACCACGTCATCTTCCTTAGCAAAGAAGGATGGACCCAGGTCCACGAAGCCGTGGCAGGCAACATAGTACTGCCCGTAGACGCCTCGTGGGATATGTTGATGGCCTACCACCTGCTCCTGATCGAGGAGCACAAGAAGCAGGTCAAGATGCAAGAGGTGCTTGACAAACGCAAGCAAGCAGCCTCAGATTCCAGCTCGCGACGAGCCGCACTCTCCGCCATGGGCATCGGTTCCAGCTTGAATGCCAACCCAGGCAACAAGCACCACTCTCGGATGGAGAACATGGATCCCAAGGAGCGCCGCGAGTTGACGCGAACTCTCCACACATCCTTCATGGAGATGGACGCTGACGGCAACGTCATCCCGAAAACGCCGTAGGCTGCAATCATGGCAGCCGCTGCGTACCTCGCGGCCCACCCACCACCCGAGGGGACCCGAAGAGGGCCATGCACAAGTCCGCACTTACCGGACTCGGACTCGTCGGAGTCGCGCTCCACCAGGAAGCTCCCAAGGAGCCGAAGAAGAAAGCTCTGGTCAGGTTCGACCGCAGCCCCACCCCTTCATCCGAAGAGGAGGAACATGACCTTCCCCGAAGGAAGAAGAGTTCGCGATGCCGCGACCGTGACTACGACGCAAGAGATGCGCTCACACAGCGCAAAATCTACAAAGCGCGAGCTAAGAGCGCATGCTCATCTGAATCCGAGATGGACGAAGACGAAGGAGAACTCTGCGGAGCCCGATGCTTCAGCAGATCCGTCCGGCGGACACGGATGCCGCCAAATTTCAAGCTTCCTTCGGATACTCCGAAGTTCGACGGCACTCAAGACCCAAAGGCTTGGCTCAGCGATCACTTATCATCCCCCAAACTGCACGGTGGAAACAAGAGACCGCCATGCAATGCCTTCACCGCAGTTGTGTGCAACCGGATCCGCTCAGCAGCCTATCCTCAGGGTCCATCCGAAGCTGGGATGAGCTAGCTTACAGCTTCATCCGAAACTTCAAGGGTACCAGCAAAAGACCCGCCTCGATCGAAGAATTGCGAGCCTGCACTCAGCGAATGGGCGAATCCATTCGCTCGTACATACTACGCTAGTCCAACACAAAGAACTCCGCAGCACACATCTCCGAAGAGAGGGCCATTGACTCCTTCAGGGATGGCGTCAAACGCCAAGACTTCAAGGAGGAACTTGGGCGCGTGAAGCCCAAAACACTCGACCACCTCATGGACATCGCCAATAGGTGGGCTGACGGAGAAGACTCCATTCACCGAGCACAATCGGAAGAAGAGGACGACTATGGTCGACGAAGAGAGCGCCGTAGCAAGAGAAGATCGCGCGTCTATGACGATCGCGACGGACCCGACATGGTCACGGCTGGCTACGTCGATCGCCGCAACGACGCCAACCGCAACAATGGAGGATACCATGGAGGAAACTTCTGCGATGGAGGGCGCCAAGCCACGCTCGTGGCGCGATATGACCCTCAGCATAATCAAAAGCTTTCGGGTACATGCACCATCCACTTCTACATCGACAAGCAGGATGGCAAAAAGAAGGCGAGCCACATGCTCAAGGATTGCCGCAAGTTCCAGAAGCTCAGCGAAAGCATGGTGCAGATGAGGCAGCAAGCTCCAATCCCTGCGTTTGGAAACGACCCGCGCCAGGTGAGATAGAGCATGGAGCTCCTCCACCACCACCTGTAGGAGGCCCGAACCAACCGGTCGCACCAGCACATAACAACGCTGGGAACGGGTATCCCCCGCCGAAATGAGCACTAATGATCCAGAAGGGGTGCCCTACGAATAGGGTGCAGAAGAAAATCACCCGACAGATCAACCTGGCCGTGGCAACTCCACCCGCCATCCCTGAGTACCTCAGTGGATCGGAGTGCTGCATCACATTCACTCGTTCGGATCACCCTTGCCAGATCCCTCGCCTAGGTCATGTTGCCCTGGTGCTGGAGGCACAGATCGGAGGTTTTGAGATGAGTCGTGTCTTCATGGACGGCGGCAGCGGCATCAACCTGATGTTCGCAAGCACTCTGGCAGCAATGCGGATCCGCGATGCAGCACGGAAACGATCGAACACAACGTTCCACGACATCGTTCTAGGGAAGGGCATATTCCCCCTGGGCAAAATATAGCTCGACGTCATCTTCGGCAAGCCGGACAACTTTCGACTGGAACGGCTCGAATTCGAAGTAGTGGACTGGCCATCACAGTACCACGCCATCCTCGGGCGTGTAGCATTCGCAAGGTTCCTGGCTGTCCCACACTATGCATACCTGCTACTCAAGATGCCAGGACCAAAGGGCGTCATCACAATCCACGGGAGCTTCACCCGATCGGACCAATGCGACAGGGATTTTATCAGAATCTCCCAGTCATTTGGCACGTAGGAGGAGCTCCTAAGGCTCCACGAGGTGACAGATAATGGGGTACCCCCAGTCGCACGACAAAATGCACCTGACATGTCTTTCGACTCCACCGTCAACACAAAGAAGGTGCAAGTCCATCCGACAGATGCCTCCAAGACGGCGCTGATCGCCAATGACCTAAGCACCGCATAGGAAGGCGCGCTCATCGAATTCCTCCGTGAGCGCTGGGAAATCTTCGCCTGATGTCCTGCGGACATGCCAGGAGTTCCCAGGGAATTCGCCGAGCATGCACTCAACGTCTTTCCAGACACCAAGCCCATCAAGCAGTCCATCCGAAGACTGTCCGAGCCACGAGCCGAAGCTATCGGCAAAGAAATCAACAGACTACTCGATGCAGACTTCATCAGGGAAATCAAAGAAAGCGAGTGGCTTGCAAATACAGTGAAGGTCCCAAAGAAGACACGGACGTCCTGCGGATGTGCGTGGATTTCACGTCGCTAAACAAGCATTGCCCAAAGGACCACTTCCCTCTTCCTCAGATCGATCAGATCATCGATTCAACTGCAGGTTGTGAGAAACTCTCCTTCCTCGACGCCTACTCAGGCTACAACCAGATTCGACTCAAGGTCGAAGATCAGGAGAAAACGGCGTTCATCACGCTGTTCGGAGTGTTCTGCTACAACACAATGCCCTTCGGGCTAAAGAACGCAGGTGCCACGTACCAGCGATGCATGCAGGCATGCCTCAAGGACCAGATCGGTCGCAACGTTCAAGTCTATGTCGACGACATAGTCATAAAAACCAGGGAGGCAAGGACACTTATCGACGATCTCCACGAGACGTTCGACAACCTTGATCGCTACAGGATTAAACTCAACCCCGAATAGTGCGCCTTCAGCATCCCATCGGGTCAGCTGCTTGGGTACTTCATCTCTCAGTGAGGGATCGAGGCGAACCCGAAGAAAATCAGAGCCATCATGGCGATGGAGAAGCCGAAAAACATCAAGGGTGTCCAGCAGCTTACAGGACGAATAGCGGCATTGAGAAGATTCATCAGCCGCATGGGCGAGAAGAACCTGCCATTCTACCAGCTGCTACGCAAGGCAGATAAATTCGAGTGGACGCCCGAAGCCGACAACGCGTTCGAAAGCCTCAAATGGCTACTCTCCACCTCACCCGTCCTGGTCACACCAAAGGAGCGCGAGCCTCTGCTGCTGTACATAGAAGCCACAAACCAGGTGGTCAGCACCGTGCTAGTGGTCGAACGACCTGAAGAAGGCAAGACCCACGGGGTCCAAGGCCCAATCTACTACCTCAGTGAGGTACTAACGCCAACAAAACAGAGGTACCCTCACTACCAGGTGATAACGGCTCGACGGCTGAGCCATTACTTCTAGGAGCACCAGGTGATGGTCGTCAACGAGGCACCCCTGAACAACATCCTGAATAACCCAGAAGCCACAGGACGCGTGGCCCTATGGGGCATCGAGCTGTCACCCCTGGACATCATCTACGAGAAGCGACTCGCAATCAAGTCTCAAGTCCTCCCGGACTTCCTCGTACATTGGATGGAGCTGCAGCTGCCAGACACCCCAGACATGTCGCAGTCATGGACCATGCACTTCGACGGCTCCAAGCGCGAAGCTAGAGCAGGAGCCGGGGTCATACTGACCTCCCCGCAGGGCGACCAGATGAAGTACGTCCTCCGGGTGAAATTCCGAGCCTCCAACAATGAGGACGAATACGAAGACCTCATCCACAGCATGAGGATGGCAAAGATCTGCGGTGCAACGCGCCTGGTCATCTACGGTGACTCCAACCTTGTCGTTCAGCAGACGATGAACGAGTGCGACGCACACGCCGAAAACATGATCGCGTACCGCGTGCTCTACAATGCACTCGAAGGAGAATTTGACGGCTGCGAGCTTTGGCACGTCGGAAGAGAAAGCAACGAGGAAGCCGACAGACTCGCCAACATCGGCTCCACTTGCGCCAAGGTGCCACCGGGTGTGTTCCTCGAACAGATATGCGTGCCATCCATCAAGCGAAAATTCCCCAAGGGATCACCCGAAGAAGCAGAACACTCGGGGGCTACGCTGCCCGAAGGACACGAAGGACCCGAGAAACTGGACACAGAGGTCGCTTTGGTCAACCTGATGCAGGTCATGGCAGTCAAAGAAACTTGGACGCGACCATACCTCCAGTTCATGATACATGGAGAACTGCCTGACAGCCCGATAGATGCCCGACGCATATCTCGTCGGTCAAAAGCCTTCACCATCATAAATGGCGAGCTGTACAAGCGCAGTATTACGGGTGTACTACAAAGGTGCGTCACCATCGGCGATGGGAAAGCCATCCTCCAAGACATCCACGAGGGCATCTGCGGCCATCACGCAGGCAGCCGCTCCCTTGTCGCCAAAGCTCTACGAGCCGGATTCTACTAGCCAACGGCCATGAGCGACGCAAAGGACATCGTCCGAAGATGCAACGGGTGCCAACGGTTCGCCGACAAACCGCACGCACCCGGGTCAGAGCTCATACCCATACCTATAGCCTGGCCCTTTGCTCAATGGGGCCTCGATATGATCGGCAAACTGCCGAAGTCCTCGAAAGGGGGGCACGTCTACCTCCTAGTCGCAGTCGACAAATTCACCAAGTGGGTCGAGGCCATGCTGGTCACCAACCAAAAGGGCAAGACTGCCGTCAAGTTCTTCGAATCCATTGTCTACAGGTTTGGCGTACCGCACAGCATCATCACTGACAATGGATCGAACTTTATCTCCAAGGAATTCCAGGACTTCTGCGAAGGCCTCGGGATCAACATCACGTACGCCTCAGTGGCACACCCGCAAACGAACGGGCAAGTGGAAAAGGCCAACGGCCTAATCGGCGCTGGCATCAAGAAGCACCTCATGAGTCCACTCGAACAAAAAGCTGGATGCCATAGAGAAAGAGCAGTCCACGGAGGAAGTTGTGGACTGGAAAGGAAAACCCACGCATAATGAAGGGGAGAAACATAACCCGATACCCAGCGGGGGGACGGGGGATTACCTTGTTGCCGGGGAGTCTGACGGCCTCCCTATCCTGCGGGATCAAGCCCCGCTCGTGAAGTTTGCGGAGATCACTCTCCCGCGTCTCTGATCGTCGCCAACCACCGTCGGTGACACGGGTAGCGGTGGCGCTTTTCTTTCCTCCGGCGGCGCTGGTACCAACCGCAGATGATGATTACTTTGATTTCCCCATCACGCCACGGCGACGCCGGCGGTGAGAGCGCAGAAGGGAAGATGGAAATGAGGAAGGAAATTCCAGTGCGCAGCAAGAATCGATGGAGCACAAGGAGGCAGTGAAAACAAGAACTGATGCGGTGAAAACAAACTGCAACTTTCCCCAATGATTATAACGACGAGGACGATGCACGGCAGCCGTCCATCCAGAAGACCTAACGCCAACGGCAGATCTGGCCATACACGTGTCAGCATCACAATGAATCGTCGTTACCACGCCGTCCACTACACACGTAAATCGAGGAGACGCCGTAATTATATCCACGCCGCGCATGACCGGTCAATTCAAGGTCAGCAAGTGGGACCCACGTTCGTCCATTCAAGTCATATCTGGCGCAGCAGACGCTTGAGTTCATTGATCGTCAGCACTGATGTCATCAAAAGCTATACTAGCAACAACTACAAGTTCTTCGGCTTCAAAGCTAAGAGTACTCACTCGAATCTACGATTCGACTAAATACTCGGGGGCTACTCCTATTAGGAGCGCTGGCTGGGCACCCGAAGGATGAATACGAACTGTTTCTTCGAGTCCTACGTCGAGTCTGCGACTCCACTACGGACTCGGGGGCTACTCCCATAGGGAGGACGGATTTAAGCATCCGAAATTTTTTGTGTCCTACGGACTTAACAACTGAATGATGTTTGAACTAATGTCTCCGCTTGAGTCTACGACTCGAACAGACACTCGGGGGCTACTCCCATAGGGAGCGCTAGTCGCGCACCCTATGAATTCTTCGACTGCGATCTTTCGGATCCGCATGCAAAAAAAATTCGGCCATTCTGCCCCAACAAAACGCTGAGTGAGCAACGATCTCCTTGGCCACCCGAAACACCTCCACGATGACAAACATTTGGATGCTATGTCTGCGACACAAAGATAAGACCTAGAGATATCATCTGATGGCCTGGCAACGCACACGACTGCGCTCTGCTAAGTATGAACCCGTGCCAACAGGCGCGATGAAAAATCCCGACGGACGCGTTGGGTACATCTATTAAATTCACTGGAATTCCACTCCTGTAAGTCCTCCGCGGCCTGAGTCGAATTACGCCAGCATATGTTCCAGTTTCGAGTTGAGGGACTCGAACCTGAGGAAGATCGTGTTGTTTCGTCCTAAGACAATTAACTGACCCTGATCCGTCGGGTGAGTCAGGCACACGCATCAACAATCCCTACACATGAACTATTGAAATACATAGTTGCACCCGAAAGATTGAAGAGTCCTCAGCCGAACCTATGATTCGACTGATCACTCGGGGGCTACTGACATGGTTATACCCTGTGGGTGCATGATCTCAGCATACCTAGTCCGGCCCAAGGAAGGCCCACGGCAAATGTACGCCGGCCCATGAAGACTTTTGGGTGGACCAGGCCCATGATGCCTTCGGATCCTTGGAGAGCAAGACTAGAGTAGATAGGAAATTCAAAGGGGTAAAACCCTAGAACCTGTAATGTCTATATAAAGGCCAGGAGGGCACGACCTAGATCTCTCGACTCATACTTTCGCATACACACCTCCATGCCAGATTGCATCTGCGCACCCCTGTAACCTTCGGTTCCGCCGTAATCAAGAGCAGACAAGCAGGAGTAGGGTTTTCCCTCCGGGGGCCTGAACCTGGGTAAACTTTGTGTCCCCGTGTTGCTTGTTTGCTAACCGTTCCACGATCTCCAGCATCCCCATCTTCTCCAAAACCCAAGTCCATAACAATGGGCATTGATGAGATCAAACCTCGTCATTGGTTGGTACTAGCGTCTATGAATAAATACGAGGTACACAATCACCAAAAAATACTTAACTACTTGCAATCATCACACACAAGGGTTCTATAGATGATCTAGCATCATCACTAACATTACAAGATTAAAGCTTGGTTTAATTCCTTTTATTTTTAGAAAAGTAATTTCTACTCATTGAAAAACTACTTAAGATTTAATATTCTCCAAACCAAACATGGGATCATGTTGACACATGTCATCACCACATATTTTAGTCCATGGGAATGTGATTTAAAGTGGTGTCACAATTTAATCAGGTTTTACCCTTTTATTTTATTTAACTAAAGTGGCTAGAAATGCCTATTTGGCATTCTTTTATTACTTGAACATTATTTCTATAAGTAAACCTATATATTTTTATATATTCTGAAAGGTATGGTTGAATGTGATTTTTGAGAGTTGGAATCAACTCAAAATCTATTATGTTTAAATTTGAAAAAAATTTGAATGCATAAACGCTTCTACCTTGTTATTTTTACCAAGGTTGATCTACAGATCCAAATGATTTGAATCCAACGAGCTTTGATTCAGCACTTCCAGACCTTTCTAACAAAATTGGCTTCATTCAATTTGGTTCACTGAATCGAGCTGGGTTGATTTTTGAAACTAGGTACAAAAGTGTGTTTGAATGAAAATGGAAAAAGTTAAATTCAAATGACTGGGCTGCACGGGAAACGATACTGGGCCGGCCTGCTAAGCATAGCGCTTACCCGGGCTGGTTAGGTTGCTGTCCCCACTCGTCAGTGACGCAGGGGGGTGTGAAGCGGTATGGGGCAATGTGGTGCGTTCGATCTAGTTCTAATCCAGACAAGGTTGGCACGCCTAGATCTTCTCCTAGCCTGCTGTCCACACTGGGGTGACATGGTGAGCTTCGGCTGTTCACCATTGATGGCATTGCCAAGCTTACAGTGGGGCTAGTGCTTAGTTAAGTTGGCTAGATGATCTACTGAGGTTGCTGTGAGCTAGAGAGGGAACAAGTTAGGCTCAAATCACTTCTCACTATAGTGTTTAGATTTTGTTTGATTTGAATCAGCAAGGTGTTTGATGAAATGGCCGCAAGAATTCAAGTTTTGAATTTTGAAAAGATTTTTGGTGGGTGTGCTAGGTTGGTGCTGGTGAGTCTACAGATGCTTGGGTTTTGAAAGTTGAGCTGGTTTGAGTGGTTTTTGAAAAAGTGGAATCTTCCCATATGAAATAGATTCAATTTTAAATTGTCCTTTAAACTATGCATTTGAAAGTTTCTCGATGATCACAAGGTGGGCCTTGATACTTTGTTATGAGTACTATCAAGGGGTGCAAAGATCCAAAGAAGTTTCTGTTAAGTTCTGAAAGTTTGGGACAACCAAAGTAGGCATGGGAGTTAAATTGGTAAAAATGACCATTCACTCAATTTGGCTTGTTTTGATTTATTTGTCTTTGGGATAAGTTTGGGAATTGTTTAGATGATGTTTAAATTCACCTAAGAATCCATTTACAAGCAAAGAAACACATAAACATGGCAATTCAAAAGAATTCAAAATGGGATGCATACACACATGCATGCTTTCATATTTTTATTTAGAAAAGTTTTTGTTAACCCTACTTTTGATGATTAGGATTTGATGATCCAAGTTTAGTATTTTTGGGATGTTACACTACAACTACTAGCATAGCATATAGCTACTTAGCAAAAAAATTCATGCAAGCCCTATACAAAATATCACTAGTGCATAGTCAAAATAATGGGACAAATACATGAAGCACCACTTTCCTTTTTAGTAGAGAAACTATGTTCACTCCTTTATTGTAATTGTCACACTCTTCAAGGTTCACTACAATTCAATCAAGCAAGGCACAAATTCAAACTAGCATTCAAACAATTCATCACATAAAATAATAAAAACAAAGCAATGCATGCAACCATGCAAAAGATTATTTTATTTTGGAAAAGTGGTTTATAATAAGGTTTTAAACATTTCAAAACACCTACTGGTCATTTATAATTGTGGCAAAACCATTTAAAATCAAGTTAGTGAAAATGGCCATTTTAAATCATTTTTGTCTTTGCTATAAATCATTTTATTAAAGGAATAATTTCTAGTGTTAGACAAATATATTTTTAAACACAAATGTTAGTATTTATGGTCAAAGTGTTTAAAAAATCCATTTGCAAAAAGATTTCACTCAAAAATCATTTTTAAATCAAAGCAACATTTTTGTTTTACTAGAAATGCTTTTATTTAAAGGATTAATTCCTTAGTGCCACAATATATATTTTTAAATCCAAAAGTTAGTTTTTAGGGTCAGAGAGTCCAAATCAAACCATTTACAAAATATTTTGCTCAAAAATCATTTTTAGAATAAATTTTATACTCAAAATAGCCTTACATATGTTTCTGCAAAAACACCTAATTTTTTAGAAGCAAAATACCAAAACTATGGGCACGGTTGCGAAGTTCACAATTTCCTGATTTCAATGATATAAAATTTGCAATTTTTGGCCAATCAGATCAAAAGTTATAGATTTTACAAGTTTAAACATTCAAAATTCATTTCTGGAATTTTAAACAGACAGGACATGCCACACATCATGATTCTATTGGACGATACCGCTTCGTTGGGATCGTGCTACGCGGTGTGTTGGATTAAGTAGATCTGTGTGGCTCAGATCGAGCATACCATTCCACATGATCTAGATCTAATGGTCTACAGCACTCTGACCATGGACTGGCGGCGCTGGCGACGAACGCGTGGCAGCGGCGCTTAGGCGATGGTGTTCTGGTGAGAATAGGTAGCGAGGAAGAGAATGAAGATGCTCACAGAGTTTGCCGTGGCGTGGGAATGCTTGAGGTGGTCGTCGCAGGGCAGGAGGCGCACGGTCGGGTCGGCGATTGCTCGCCGGAGATGCTACTGACAACGAGCACGCATGGTAGTCGATGTTGGCGAGGTTACAGACCACTCTAAGGCAAGAAAATGGTGGCGTTAGATGCGCACGGGGACGGTGACTGCAGGAGTATCATCTAGAGAGAAGGGGGCGGTCGGGGCTTATGGGGAGAGGTCGCCGGGGTTGGAGCAGTAGGCGGTGGAGCTCAGTCGAAGACGAAGCCGAGCTTCTGGAGCTTGCACGGGCGAGGTAGGGCTAATGGCAGGTGCGGGTGACGCTGGCAAGAAGGCTCGTGGGTGCCAGGGGGTGGGAGGCGGTCGGAGTTGGCCGGATTTGCCGTGGATGGTCGTCGGAGCTGAGGGGGTTAAGAGCAGCAATTGGAGCAGCCTGGTGGCGTTCGTGCGCGGGCGAGTGGGAGAAAAGAGAGAGGGGAGGAAGGCATTTATGAGGGCATGGTCACATGGAGAGATTAGCGCGGCGTTTAAGCGAATTTAAGCAAGGATGAACGACCAGAAACGGTCGGAGTGAGGGGCATGGTCACCACGGGGTAGAGACGACGATGAGCTGGCGGTGGGGCCGGTTAGTCAGCAAGGTGAGGGGGTTACGCGTGGGGTCTCGCGGTTAGTGGCTGTGCGGGTGCGGGTGTGAGTGAGAAAGGTTGCCGCGGGGAAGAGAGCTGGGTTCCCTGGGTCGGCTATACTGGGCCTAAGTTGGGCCAGGGTCTGGGTAGGTTAGCTGGGCTGGTTGGGCTTGATTCCTTTTCTATTTTTTTATTTCTGATTTCTTTTTCCTTTTTCATTTATGATGTATGTTTTGATTTTATTCAAATGATTCAAACACTAATTCGTTTTCAAATCTTTCCCAAAATTCCAGTATGTTTTTATACTGTTGAACAATGTATTTTAAATTCCAGTTTAGAATATTTTCTTGTATTCTCTTATGGTTTATTATTTATTTAAATGAGGCTTGTATCTTTATTCAAACCATTGATTGAAGCTTCGATTTGAATTCAAATTTCACCAAACCTTTTCAGTAGTTTTAAATCACTTAGGAGTTGATTAGTTGGCCCACTTTGGAAAATATTCAAATATTTTCTCATGATTTATTATTTATTTTAATTAGGCCTTTTGTCTTTATTTGCATAATTTGAATATGGTTCCAAACCATATAATTATATTTAATTATTATTTTATTCTTTTTAAGTTAATTAGATAACTTTTAATCCACTTTGGCTAATTCAATTATTTTTCTCATGATTTAATTAATCATTTACATTAGGAATTTTTTCTTTATTCAAAATAAATATGGTTCAAGTCCATATAAGTTTTTATTCAAATAATCTTTATTTCTTTATTTTATTTGGATTATCTTTATTCAATTTTCTTATGGATTTAATTCAAGTTTTAAATTGTCTTCTAAATAATTTTCTTGGGATTTATTATTTAGTTTAGGCAATTTGTCTTTATTTAAATAAAATTGAATATGGTTCAATCCATATGATTTTATTTAAATAATCTTTTATTCCTTTTTATTATTCAGTAAACTTTAATTTGTTTATGGATTTGGCCAAGATTTAATTTGGCTTTTAAATATTCCTTATTTCTTTCTTTCTTTGTTTGCCTTATAAAATCCATATCTTTTTATTTATAGTTCCATACTTGGTGATTCCAATTTGTACAATTTTATTTAATATTTGTTTATCCTTTTAAATCCTTTTAGGATTACTTTGCTCACAAATTGGTATTGATTTTTGTTAGGAGCTTTATTAGCTTTGGAAATTACTTTCCTTTTATCTTATTAAATTCATAAGTTTTTATCCATGGCTACAAATTAAATGAAACCAATTTCTATGATTTTATAATATTTTTGTTTATCATTTACAAATGTTTGTTGATAGATTTTTATATGGATCAAATCCATAGTCTTAGAGAGATCTTGGAAATGATTTCTTTCATTAGGATTTAGGGTTTTGGTTAAACTTCTCCAAGTTTTTAAATTTCAAGATACATCCATTGGTCAATGCATTTCACTTGACTGAAATTTTGTTGGATGTCCTTTTCATTCAAATTTTTTTCAAGAAGGTTTTTGATGTTTGCATTTAGAAGCAAAAAGTTTCTTTTCACCATAAATTTCAACAACTGTTTCTTTTGTTTATTTATTTTTCACATTTCAAAATTTGGAAAATTTTGGGATGTGACAGGCTACCACCCTTAAAAGAAATCTCTTCCCGAGATTTGGGAAGGCTAGAGGTTACAAGTTGGCTTCAAGACAACTAGGGTACTGCCACCCTTAAAAGATTTCCAAGTAGATTACAATTTGGCTTTCTTGGGATCTTGATGTATCCTCTCTAGATAGTTGTTTGCATAGTGTCCCTGATTTTCACACTTCAAACATGTGACAAGGTTGATGTATTTCATAGGTTTTCTTGTCTTGTACTTCTTATTTTCTAGACAATGTGATGCATAATGGCCTAGCTCTTTTCATTTGTTGCACATCACTTGGCTGATATCTCTTTTCTGGACAATGTGATGCATAATGGCCTAGCTCTTTCCTTGGCTCTTCTTCTTTTCTGGACATACATTATCATAGTGTCCTAGATCTTTGCAGTTACGGCACATCACTTGGATAATATCCTTCTTCTTCTTGGGTTTCTCCAAAGCTAGGAGTACTCTTAGTTCATGTTCTTCATATTTCACCACAAAGGTGGGAAACCTTTCTCGCTTCTTGGGGCAGTCACTAGAGATGTGACCTTCTCCACAAGAGTAGCAACACTTTGTGGTCACATTGGGTGTGGCCTTATGAGGCACGGTACTGACTTTGTCTTCATCCTTCTTGGTAGAAGTTGTTTCCTTATGGATTTTTCCAAACATTTGATGCATTCCATCTTGTTTCATTTGTTGAACTATAGGATAGATGGGGGATTGGATAGGGACATGATCATTTCCTTCACATAGGAAACAAGAAACTTGAGATGTGGGGCATTGTCTAGTTGGATGTTTCTCTTCACAATTAGGGCATTGGTCCATGTGTTCTTTATAAGTGTGTTCCATGTCTCCACAAATATTGCAAGCTTGTGTTCCTTCTATAATATCATCCTTGATATCATTGTTGACACAATCTCTTTGGGAAAGGTTGCTTCTCCTATTGATCATCTGATTGGTCATCCTTTGCAACAATTGGGATTGGGTTTCCAAGAATTTTTGTATGGTTGGGTCTAACCCATTGTTGTTGGCTAAAAACTTACTTGTCACTTTATTTAGCTAGGCTTGGGTTGCAAGAAGTTGTTCTCTCATGTGTATCTCTTGGTTGTTGTTGTCACCATCCTTATTGTTGGAGTCTCTTGGAAAAGTCATCTGTTTGGGTTGTATTGGGATTAGATTAGGCAAAAGATTTCTAGAGGAAGAATTCTACTCACACACAACAATTTACACAAGCAATGTGCAAGCAATAACAATCAAACAATCCACTCAAACAACAAGGTTCAAGCATATTTTTAGGCAACAAAATATTTTTTATACACCTCATAAGTTGGTGTGATTGATCTAACTAAAAACTGGTATGGTGGTCCAACTATAGGATTCACTTGAGATCATTCCATTCTCCTTGGTTGTTTCTTCATGAACAAGATCATGGTATCCTTGGAAAAATTCTTGTATTTTGGTCACAAGGCTCTAAGATAATGTCTACAATGTTTCCTCATGAGTTGAGTTTCCTTAGTCTCCAAGTCTTGACTAATATTCTTGTCTCACTTGTAGTCCTTAGTGATGTCCAAATTGAAGTCCTTGGTGATATTGCAATTGAAGTCATTGGTGATATTGAAGTCCTTTTCTCATGTTGAAGTTTTTTTCCATCAAGTTGAAAAGAAGAGATGTAGACAAAATGGTGAGGGAAATATTTTACAAGATTGTTTGTAAATAATTTTGAACAAATACAAGTTCTATTTTTCTAAGGGGGTCTGTCCAATCCTAGGTTTACAATCCTACAGGCAACACAGTGCTCTGATACCATCTGTAGAGGTCCCAACCTGATAAGGTAGAGATCCCTGTGTTTACAATGCTAGTCCCTGGATCATTAGCTAGCATCCATAGTTTAAGATGTAATATCAAGAAACAAAGGTCATATTACAACTTTATAATCAAGAATAAAATAATTCATTACATCTTACATAGCTCATTTGGCTATCTCATTACAATTCAGCAGAAATATCTATATAGCATGGAGTCCTTCATCTTCAAAGTGCCACAGGCAATCATGTTGGTTGTAGACTTGTAATCCTATTCAACACACTTCACTAACATCAAACAAAACCTCCAACATAATAATTTACAGCCACAAGGGTCAATACATTTGAATTGTATTGGAAAGTGATACTATGGTAGAATAGTGGTATCTATCATCTATATGCATTTGTCTAAGTGGAGCATAGGCTTGCTTTACTCAAAATAAGTTTTCCTTATTAGTTGAAAACACTACGTTTTTGTTTGTCAAAATCACCCACGACATCTACCAATAAAATTGGTGATCCTTTAACCCTTGTTCAACCACAAGTTTTTAACTTAGAAATCGGGATGAGGATATCCTTGATAGCTTCCATGTCTTGATGCTCAAATTGTCTATTGCTGGGGACACGACTAAGTACTTAGATTTTAATCTCTCGAGAGGTGGTGCACTTTCCCCACAAGACTCGACATGCATCGAGACAAGATCTTTCAGAAGCCTTCCCTTAGACCAAATCGACACGTTCCAACCTATCACCCCTACCACCTTCTGTCCATCTGGCTAAGTTATTGCAACCTATATGATCCAGGTAGAGCCCATATGCCATGTGGTTGCACTAGAAGCTTCTAAACACTAAGTATCTCAAATCTCTTTGTTCCTGGGTGGCTTTCCACAAGTGAGATACACCAAGTATACCCCTGGGTAACCACTCAACACAAACCATTCTTTCCATTCCACCCAGGTGATTCATTCACATAGTTGTTTTATTAAGCAAAAACATAAGTCAAAAGACTTAGTAAAACTTCCATAACATGTGTATATAATCCACCCTTGTTTACTACTAGCTAGGCTAAGCATGCTATCAACAAGTATCTCAATTTAGAGAATAATTCGACCAAGACTACAACTACTAGGATTTCCCATAGCATAGCATATAGATACTTAGCAAAAATTTCATGCAAGCCCTATACAAAATATCACTAGTGCATAGGAAAAATAATGGGTCAAATACATGAAGCACCACTTGAATTTTTAGTAGAGAAACTATGTTCACTCCTTGATCTTGCAATTATCACACTCTTCAAGGTTCACTACAATTCAATCAAGCAAGGCACAAATTCAAACTAGCATTCAAACAATTCATCACATAAAATAATAAAACCAAAGCAATGGATGCAAGCATGCACGCAAAATATTGTTTTATTTGGAAAAGTGGTTTCTAATAAGGTTTTAAACATTTCAAAACACCTACTGGTCTTTTATAATTGTGGGAAAACCATTTAAAATCAAGTTAGTGAAAATGGCCATTTTAAATCATTTTTGTCTTTGCTAGAAATGATTTTATTAAAGGAATAATTTCTAGTGTTAGCCAAATATATTTTTAAACAAAAATGTTAGTGTTTATGGTCAAAGTGTTTAAAACAAATCCTTTTGCAAAAAGGTTTCACTCAAAAATCAATTTTAAATCAAAGCAACATTTTTGTTTTACTAGAAATGCTTTTATTTAAAGAAATAATTCCTTAGTGGGACAAAGTATATATTTTTAAATCCAAAAGTTAGTGTTTAGGGTCAGAGAGTTCAAATCAAAACATTTGCAAAAGATTTTACTCAAAGATCATTTTTAGAATAAATTTTATACTCAAAATAGCCTTACATATGTTTCTGCAAAAATACCTAATTTTTTAGAAGAAAAATACCAAAATAAGTGCAGGTTGAAAAGTTCACAATTTCCTGATTCCAATGATATAAAATTTGCATTTTTGGCCAAGCTGATTAAAAGTTATAGATTTTACAAGTTTAAACATTCAAAATTTATTTCTGGAATTTTAAACAGACAGGACAGGCCACGCATCATGATTCTATTGGACGATACCGCTTCGTCGGGATCACGCTATGCGGTGCGTTGGATTAAGTAGATCTGTGCGTCTCAGATCGAGCATACCGTTTCGCTTAAGTGGTTCTATCGCGTCCACATGATCTAGATCTAATGGTCTTCAGAACTCTGACCATGGATTGGCGGCCCTGGCGATGAACGCACGGCGGCGGCGCTCAGGCGATGGCGTTCCAGCGAGAATAGGAAGCGAGGAAGAGAACAGAGATGCTCACCGAGTTCGCCGTGGCATGGGAATGCTTGAGGTGGTCGTTGCAGGGCAGGGGGCGCACGGTCGCGTCGGCGATTGCTCGCCGGAGATGCTACTGACGACGGGCACGCACAGTAGTCGATGTTGGCGAGGTTATAGACCACTCTAAGGCAAGAAAATGGTGGCGTTAGATGCGCACGGGGACGGTGACTGCAGGAGTATCATCTAGAGAGAAGGGGCGGTCGAGGCTTATGGGGAGAGGTCGCCGGGGTTGGAGCAGTAGGCGGTGGCGCTCAGTCGAAGACGAAGCCGAGCTTCTGGGGATTGCGCGAGTGAGCTAGGGCTACTGGCAGGTGCGGGTGATGCTGGCGAGCAGGCTCGTGGGTGCCAGGGGGTGGGAGGCGGTCGGAGTTGGCCGGATTTGCCGTGGATGGTTGTCGGAGCGGAGGGGGTTGAGAGCAGCAATTGGAGTAGCCTGGTGGCGTTCGTGCGCGGGTGAGTGGGTGAAAAGAGAGAGGGGAGGAAGGCATTTATGAGGGTGTGGTCGCAGGGAGAGATTAACGCAACGTTTAAGCAAATTTAAGCGAGGATTAACGACCGGAGTGAGGGGCGTGGTCACCACGGGGTGGAGACGCCGATGAGCTGGCGATGGGACCGGTTAGTCAGCGATGTGAGGGGGTTACGCGTGGGGTCTCGCGGTCAGTGGCTTTGTGGGTGTGGGTGTGAGTGAGAAAGGTTGTCGCGGGGAAGAGATATGGGTTCCCCGGGTGGGCTGTACTGGGCCTAAGTTTGGCCGGGGTCTGGGTAGGTTAGCTGGGCAGGTTGGGTTTGATTCCTTTTCTATTTTTTTCTTTCTGATTTCTTTTTCCTTTTTCATTTCTGATTTCTATTTTGATTTTATTCAAATGATTAAAATAGTCATTTGTTTTCAAATCTTTTCCAAAATTCCAGTATGTTTTTATACTGTTTAACAATGTATTTTAAAGTCCATTTTAGAATATTTTCTTGTATTCTCTTATGGTTTATTATTTATTTAAATGAGGCTTGTGTCTTTATTCAAACCATTGATTCAAGCTTCCATTTGAATTCAAATTTCACCAAACCTTTTCAGTAGGTTTTAAATCATTTAGGAGTTGATTAGTTGGCCCACTTTGGAAAATATTCAAATATTTTCTCATGAATTATTATTTATTTTAATTAGGCCTTTTGTCTTTATTTGCATAATTTGAATATGGTTCCAAACCATATTGACATGGTTATACCCTATGGGTACATGATTTCAGCATACCTGGTCCAGCCCAAGGAAGGCCCACAGCAGACATACGCTGGCCCATGAAGATTTTCGGGTGGCCAAGGCCCACGACGCCTTCGGATCCTTGGAGAGCAAGACTAGCATAGATAGGAAATTCAAAGGGGATAAAACCCTAGAACTTGTAACCGACTAGGACTATGCCCGGGACCTGCCTAAGTCTATATAAAGGCTAGGAGGGCACGTCCTGGAGCAAGCTCGCTCGACCTCGACTCATACTTTCGCACGCACCTCCACGCCAGATCGAATCTGCGCACCCTGTAACTTTCGGTTCCGCCGTAATCAAGAGCAGAGAAGCAGGAGTAGGGTTTTCCCTCCGGGGGGCTGAACCTGGGTAAATCTCGTGTCCCCTAGTTGCTTGTCTATTAACCGTGCCACGATCTCCAGCATCCCCATCTTCTCCAAAACCCAAGTCCATAACAATGGGCATTGATGAGTTTAAACCTCGTCAATTGGCGCCGTCTGTGGGAATCGGGGCTGCTGATTGTGCGGTCGTGACGATCCCAACCCGATCGATCTACAACTCCGCAGCGACGGAGAATCACCTCCTCTTCGGGACCTTCGACTTCACCGCCCACTCGCCGGCCACCATGAAAGATTTCGATCCCGTAGGCGACGGACTCGAGATTTTGTTCGGGAGCTTCTGCTTCCAGGTGGGACAAACTGGCACCCTCCTCCTTCCTGAGCGGGTGCCCGTGCCATCAATCAGGCCCGCCTCGTGGGCTCCACACCCCGTGCTACGCACGTCACCATCGACAGATGAGTTCTATAGGGCAGCAGCCGCAACTCCGATCTATGTGATTCACCTTTGGATGGAGGGACCTATGGTTCCGGACCCGAAAGCTGTGGCAGCAGCGAACCGATCTACGAGCGCTACCAATGCGCCGCAGTCATCCAGGAGCAGCAAACGCCTAACCCGCCGCCCAACATGAACCCCAATCCGCAGGACGGAAACGGAGAAAACGGCGGAAACAGAAGAGGCCAGTCCCCCCCCCCCACCCAACGGGGAAAACAACGGACACCTCGTCCAACTTAGCAAAGAAGGATGGGTCCAGGCACGCCGTGCCGTCGCAGGCGACATAGTCCTGCCTGTAGACTCCCCACGGGAGCTATTGATGGCATACCACTACCTCCTCATCGAGGAGCACAAGAAGCAAGTCAAGATGCAAGAGATGCTCGACAAACGCAAGCAAGCAGCCTCTGAGTCCAGCGTGCGACGAGCTGCGCTCTCCGCCATGGCACCCGGCTCTAGCACAAACAGAAACCAGGGAAACAAACACCGTTCTTGGGTGGAGAACATGGATCCCAGGGAACGCCGTGATGTGACCCGAACTCTCCACACATCGTTCATGGATATGGATGCTGACGGCAACATCATCCCGAAGACACCACAAGCTGCGATCCTGGCAGCTACCGCGTATCTCGCGGCCCACCAACCTCTGGAGGGGGACCCGAAAAGAGCCATGCATAGGTCCGCACTCACCGGACTCGGACTCGTCGGAGCTGCGCTCCACAAAGACGCTCCTGCGGAGCCAAAGAAGAAAGCTTCGGTCAGGCGCGACCGTAGCCGCACCCCTTCATCTGAAGAGGACGAGGAGCATGACCTTCCTCGAAGGAAGAAGAGCTCGCATCGCCATAAACGCGACTACGACGCCAGAGACGCGCTTACACAGCGCAAAATCGACAAAGCGTGAGCCAAACGCGCATGCTCGTCCGAGTCCGAGATGGATGAAGATGAAGGAGAACTCTGTGGAGCTCGATGCTTCAGCAGATCTGTTCGGCGAACAAAGATGCCACGCAATTTCAAGCTTCCTTCAGATACTCCAAAGTTCAACGGCACGCAAGATCCAAAATCCTGGCTCAGCGACCATCTGTCATCCGTCAAGCTACACGGCGGTAACAAAGAAACCGCCATGCAATGCCTCCAGCTGCAGCTGACAGGCGCGACGTGGGTATGGCTCAGCAGCCTATCGCCAGGATCCATCCGAAGTTGGGAGGAGCTAGCTTACAGCTTCATCCGAAATTTCAAAGGCACCAGCAAGAGGCCCGCCTCAATAGAAGAGTTGCGAGCCTGCACTCAGAGAACGGGGGAATCTATTCGCTCGTACATATTACAATGGTCTACCACCAAGAACTCCGCAGCACACATCTCCGAAGAGAGGGCCATCGACGCCTTCAGAGACGGCGTCAAATGCCAAGATTTCAAGGAAGAACTTGGGCGTGTCAAGCCCAAGACACTCAACCACCTCATGGAAATTGCCAACAGCTGGGCCGACGGCGAAGATTGCATCCACCGAGTGCAATCAGATGAAGAGGACGACTACGGACGAAGGCGAGAACGCTGTAGCAAGAGGAGATCGCGCGTCTACGAGGACCATGACGGACCCGACATGATCGCTTCCGGCTACGCCGACTGCCGCAACGACAACACCCGCAACAGCGGAGGATACCGCGGAGGAAACTTCCGCGACAACGGATGACCAGCACAGTCATGGCAACACCGCGATCGCGACGACGGACCCTCAGCATTCGAAAAACTTTCGGGTCCATGCACCATCCAGTTCTACATCGACAAGCAAGATGGCAAAAAGAAAGCCAGTCACATGCTCAAGGACTGCCGCGAGTTCCAGAAACTCAGCGAAGGCATGGTGCAGATGAGGCAACAAGCTCCAATCCCTGCATTCAGAAACGCACCGGCGCTAGGAGAAGTAGCACACGGAGCTCCTCCTCCGCCACCTATTGGAGGCCCAAACCAACCAGTCGCACCAGCGCAGAACAACGCCGGGATCGTATACCCCCCACCAAAGGGAGCACTAAATATGATCCAGAAGGGACGCCCCACAAACAGGGTGCAGAAGAAAATCACCCGACAAATCAACTTGGCCGTGGCAACTCCACCCGCAATCCCTGAGTACCTCAGCGGATCGGAGTCCTGCATCACGTTCACTCGCGCAGATCATCCTTGCCAGATCCCTCGCCCAGGACATGCTGCCCTGGTGCTGGAGGCGCAGATCGGAGGCTTCGAGATGAGCCGCGTCTTCATGGACGGTGGCAGCGGCATGAACCTAATGTTCGCAAGCACCCTGGCAGCTATGCGGATCCCGCAATGCAGCCTGGAACAATCAGACACAACGTTCCACGGCATTGTACCAGGAAAGGGCATTTTCCCCCTGGGCAAAATAGGACTCGACGTCATCTTAGGACAGCCAGACAACTTTCGGCAGGAGCGACTCGAATTCGAAGCGGTGGACTGGCCATCACAATACCACGCAATCCTGCGACGCGTAGCATTCGCAAGATTCCTGGCCGTCCCACACTACGCATACCTACTACTCAAGATGCCAGGACCAAGGGGCGTCATCACAGTCCATGGGATCTTCACCCGATCGGACCAATGCGACGGGGATTTCAACAAAATCTCCCAGTCTTTCGGCATGCAAGATGAGCTTGTAAGGCTCCGCGAGGAGACAGACAATGGGCTACCCCCAGTCACAAGGCAGAACGCACCTGCCATGTCTTTCGACTCCACCGTCAACACCAAAAAAGTATAGGTCCATCCGACGGATGCCTCCAAGACGGCCTTAATCGCCAATGACCTCAGCACTGCATAGGAAGGCGCGCTCGTCGAATTCCTCCGTGAGCGCTGGGAAATCTTCGCCTGGTGTCCTGCGGACATGCCAGGAGTCCCCAAGGTATTCGCCGAGCACGCACTCAAGGTCTTTCCAGACACCAAGCAAGTCAAGAAGTCCATCCGAAGACTGTCGGAGCCACGAGCCGAAGCTATCAGCAAGGAAATCAATAGACTGCTCACTGCAGAATTCATCAGGGAAATCAAAGAAATCGAGTGGCTTGAAAACACGGTGATGGTCCCGAAGAAGGACACGGACATCCTGCGGATGTGTGTGGACTTCACGTCACTAAATAAGCATTGCCCAAAAGACCATTTCCCTCTTCCACGGATCGACCAGATCATCGATTCGACTGCAGGTTGTGAGAAACTCTCCTTCCTCGACGCCTACTCAGGCTATAACCAGATTCGGCTCAAGGTCGAAGATCAGGATAAAACGGCGTTCATCACACCGTTCGGAGTATTCTGTTACAACACAATGCCCTTCGGGCTAAAGAACGCGGGTGCCACGTACCAGCGATGCATGCAGGCCTGCCTCAAGGACCAGATTGGTCACAACGTCCATGTCTATGTCGACGACATAGTAATAAAAACCAGAGAGGCAAGGACACTCATCGACGATCTCCGTGAGACGTTCGATAACCTCGATCGCTACAGGATCAAGCTCAATCCTGAAAAGTGCTCCTTCGGCGTCCCACCAGGTCAGCTCCTTGGATACTTCATATCCCAACGAGGGATCGAGGCAAACCCGAAGAAAATCAAAGCCATCATGACGATGGAGAATCCGAAAAACCTCAAGGGCGTCCAGCAGCTCGCAGGACGAGTAGCGGCGCTAAGCAGGTTCATCAGCCGTATGGGCGAAAAATCCCTACCATTCTACCAGCTGCTGCGTAAAGCAGACAAGTTCGAGTGGACACCAGAAGCCAACGATGCATTCGAAAGCCTCAAGCGGCTCCTCTCCACCTCGCCTGTTTTGGTCACGCCAAAGGAGCGCGAACCCCTGCTGCTGTACATAGCAGCCACACACCAGGTGGTCAGCACCGTACTCGTGGTCGAACGACCCGAAGAAGGCAAGACCCACGGGGTCCAGCGCCCAATTTACTACCTCAGCGAGGTACTGACACCAACAAAGCAGAGGTACCCTCACTACCAGAAACTAGCCTACGGCATGTTCATGACGGCTCGACACTTGAGCCATTACTTCCAGGAGCAACAGGTGATGGTCGTCAACGAAGCACCCCTGAACAGCATCCTGAATAATCCAGAGGCCACAGGACGGGTGGCCCTGTGGGGCATCGAACTATCACCCTTGGACATCGTATACGAGAAGCGACACGCAATCAAATCTCAAGTCCTTCCGGACATCTTGGTACACTGGATGGAGCTACAGTTGCCAGACACCCTAGATATGTCGCAATCCTGGACAATGCATTTTGACGGATCCAAGCGCGAAGCCGGAGCAGGGGCAGGGGTCATACTGACCTCCCCGCAAGGTGACAATATGAAGTACGTTCTTCGGATGAAATTTAGAGCCTCCAACAACGAAGCCGAATACGAAGCCCTCATCCATGGCATGAGGATGGCAAAGATATGCGGCGCAACGTGCCTGGTCATCTACGGTGACTCTAACCTCGTCGTCCAGCAGACGATGAATGAGTGTGACGCACACGCCGAAAACATGATCGCGTACCGCGCGCTCTACAACGCACTCGAAGGAGAATTCGACGGCTGCGAACTTCGGCACGTTGGAAGAGAAAGCAATGAGGAAGCCGATAGACTCGCCAACATCGGCTCCACCTGCGCAAAGGTGCCACCAGGTGTGTTCCTCGAACAAATCTGTGTGCCATCCATCAAGCGTAAATTCCCCAAGGGATCACCCGAAGAATCAGAGCACTCGGGAGCTACGCTACCCGAAGGACACGAAGGACCCTAAAAACTGGACACAGAGGTAGCCATGGTCAACCTAATGCAGGTCATGGCAGTCGAAGAATCCTGGACACGACCGTACCTCCAGTTCTTAATAACCGGAGAACTGCCTGACAGCCCAATAGACGCCCGGCGCATATCTCGATGGTCAAAAGCCTTCACCATCATCAACGGCGAGCTGTACAAGCGAAGCATCATGGGTGTACTTCAACGGTGCGTCACCATCGCCAACGGCAAGGCCATACTCCAAGAATCCATGAAGGCATCTGCGGCCACCATGCAGGCAGTCGCTCCCTTGTCGCCAAAGCTCTACGAGCAGGATTCTATTGGCCAACGGCCATGAGCGACGCAAAGGACATCGTCCGAAGATGCAACGGCTGCCAACGGTTCGTCAACAAACCACACGCACCCGGGTCCGAGCTCAGACCCATACATATTGCTTGGCCTTTCGCTCAATGGGGCCTCGACATGATCGGCAAATTGCCAAAATCCTCGAAAGGAGGACACGTCTTCCTCCTGGTTGCAGTCGACAAATTCACCAAGTGGATCGAGGCCATGCCGGTCACCAACCAGAAAGGCAAAACTGCCGTCAAGTTCTTTGAATCCATCGTCTATAGGTTCGGCGTACCACACAGCATCATCACCGACAACGGATCGAACTTCATCTCCGAAGAATTCTAGGACTTCTGCGAAGGCCTTGGGATCAACATCACATTTGCCTCAGTGGCACACCCGCAAACGAACGGACAAGTGGAAAAGGCCAACGGCCTAATAGGAGCCGGCATCAAGAAACGCCTTATGAGATCACTCGAACACAAAGCTAGAAATTGGACGAAGGAGCTACCCTCCGTCCTGTGGAGCTTACGAACTACGCCAAACAGCTCCACCGGCTACACACGGAGCCAAAGTCGTGCTACCAGCCGAAGTACGCCATCAGGCCCCACGGGTCGTCGCCTACAGCGAAGCTAAATCCACGGCCGCACTCGAAGACGCCGTTGATACACTCGACGAAGCGCGGGATATAGCAGCATCTCGATCAGCGGTGTACCAGCAGAGTCTCCGCAACTACCACAGCCGCCGGCTGCGCCCAAGGTCCTTCGTCGAAGGAGACCTCGTCTTGCGACTCAAGCAAAAGCGACCGAATAAACTCGAGTCGCCATGGGAAGGACCGTACGCCATCACCAAAGTCATCCCAGGTGGCGCCTATCGCCTCAAGCACGTGGAGTCTGGAGTCGCATACTCCAACCCATGGAATATCTCGCACCTACGACGGTTCTATCCGTAGCAACCTGGCCATTTTCTTTTACTTTCAATAAGGCTTGCAGCCAAGGCTACTCAGCCGAACAATGTACCTCCTCCATTACGATATAAATAAAGCTAAGTGTATCCTCCCAAAACATTTCGATTAACTATTTTCTGCAACTATACTACATGCTACAAGCGCACTCGGGGGCTCCCCCCACCTCACGATTTCATCGACTGAGGCTACACGTGTACACCTGAGTAGCTGACAACGTCAGGCAAACGAAAAGGACACGTACCCAATTAAAGCACTACGTTCTCACAATCAAACAAACTTTCACAACAAAGGGCACAACACGCCCACCCGAAACATACAAATTTTACATCTCTCTCCTTTTTACAGGTACTACCTATGTTGCAGAATAACCTGGAAACGCTGCTCAAACAAATTTACAATCTGTTCGGCATACTGCCTTACAGCCGCGTAATGCGGACGCATGTCCCACTCACCACCATCAGGGCGAAGAGGTGGCCCAGCCGCCACGGCAGCCAAATCCACGTCAGGCCGGTGCAGCCTAACAAGAGACAGCGCAGCTTTCACTCCTGCTACGAGCTGTTGCCGCACCAACTTCTTGACATTGCTCACATTTCGAAACTTCGACAGAAGTTCTGCAAGGCTTGGCGGTACGGCATCCAAAGGGAACATGACGTGCAGCACGCGGCGAAGCACTTTCGAAGCACTCGAGAAACCTGGTGCACACGATCCTGCACCGTCGCCAGAGCTACGGCGCGATCACGATCCATCCAAAAGAAGCCGCCGGCCTCCATGTCCTGTTGAGTCAAGCAATTGACCCGAACTGCGACACGCTCTTTTTCTTCCTTCGGGTCAAGATTTGCACCTTCAACAATCGGACAACATATAAGTAAGGCCAGCAGGCTTACCCGAAGACCTGAGCTACAGCTCGACCAAAGAACAACTTACATTGCAGCTGCTCGGACAGACGGGCCAACTCCGCCATCAAGTATTCCTCTCTGGCTGTGCCACGATCAGCCTTGGACTTCCACACGTCGGCATGACCGCGTATCCCGAGCAACTCCCTCTCCAGACTGCGCAACCGATCCCGAAGGAAAGTAAGTTGTGAGGAATCATCCAAGGATAGGCGCAACAGCGTTGCGGATGGGGCGTCAATAGGGTGAGCACCCGAAGGAACCTAGAGCGGCAGCAAAAGAAAGGAACACAAACATTCAGCCAAGGATGAAGCACAACTCAGAGAAATTCATTGCATATATAAAGCCACTACGTGGCACAAGGATAGTGTTCTTCAAAATATTTACAGCAAAAGCAGACTACAAACTACCCTACGTCTACAATACCTACGATGCGGCACCCTGAGTCGCCTCGGAGCCGGACTGCCTAGCTGCGGCCCCGCCCTGCTGCCGCAAGGCATACTCAGACAACAAATCAATGAGCTTGGGCCCATATCGCTTGCAGCGAGCAGCATAGGTAGCAAAGGCTACCTCGGATCCATCCGCAGTCGTCGGCATCCGGGAAGTGATCTGGGGCAGATCCAGCTCCGTTCCAGCCGCCAAGGCCATCGCCAGCCCGACGGACGCGCTGATGCCCTTCTGCTTGCGCTTGTACGCTGTAGGCGCTTCGGCTGACAGAGCCTCTGCCAGAGCGTCCACATCATCAAGGGACGCGCCCTTAGGAACAAGCTCCTTGTAAAAACGGCCAAGGACCTCCTTCGCCTTAGCAAGGGAGCCGATGACGGTGCTGCAGCGGTCTTCGACTGCCACAGTAGCATCATCTAGAGCACTCCCGTGCTCTAGAGCATCGCGGTTGAACTCGATGCCTGCGGCATCTGAGAGAAAAAAGAAGAAAGACATGAAGAAAAGCCGCATAAAATAGGACCCGAAGGAACAAAAGTACAAAACCAGTACTCACCAAAAATAGCCTTGGCAGGAGCCATGAGCTTCGCTGCCACCTCTTTTTCACGAGCAGCCGCAACGGTGGCCAGCTGCTCCTCACGATCTGCAGCTTCTTGCTGCAGACGCTCTCTTGCTTCGGCTGCCCTAGTCAGCTCTAGCTCAAGGCGTTCTTTCGCCCCAACGGCAGCTCTGGCCTTCTGCTCCGATTGGCCAAGGCTCTTCTTGAATAGCGTCAATCTCACGGAGAGACTTGTTATGCTCCTCTGCACTCAAAACAACCAAGTGTCAATGAACTAAACCAGGATACATAAGAGAAAGTCAGATAGATACCTTGAAGCTGCCGAAGGTTCGCCTCCAGCACCAGGCGCTCTTGCACAAGCCGCTTGGCCTCTTGCACAAAAGGCTGACGAAAAAGAAATTTCAGTAAGACAAGGGCTCAGGGGCTACGCCCAACACAAAGGAGTCAAAACAAGATTTGCACACGAAGATACTCGGGGGCTCCCCCCATGAGGCAGGGAAAACTTACATGCTCTGATGACGACCCGGAAGGACCACCTACGAAATTCTGAGGCGCAACCACCTGCACCTCCTGCAACGGAGGATCCGATGCCGCGCCACCCGAAGTCGCCACCGTTTGAGGAGGAGGCGACGCAATTTTCGACTCCCCCATCATCTCCCGCGTGCCATCACTGGAGGAATCGCGGGAGGAATGCCTGCATATGAACCAATCAGCACGAGTGCAAAAAAGAATGAAGGAACAAGGATAACAGTACAACAAGAAACTTACGAGCCCAAGGAGCTCAGGTCGAAGACAGGAGGAGTCTTTCGGGCTCTCTTCTCCTCTTTCTTCTCCTCTTCCTTCTCCTCCTTTTTCTCTTCCTTCTTCCGCTTTGCTGGCGGGTGTGGCGCTACAGCGCGCACAGGAATGGTAGGAATGGGAGAGGAAGAACCTCCATGATCATCACTATGACGCTCAAGGCACAGAGGGTCTCTGGGAGTCGGAGGAGTCGAGGCATCCGAAGACTCGCTGGAGCTCCGTGATCGCTTGTGCGTATGATCCTCACTCGACTCATCTGCATCCTCCACCGAAGATCGCGCCGACGGCAGCTCGGACACGGACTCAACCACTTCATTATCCGGGGCATTCGGATAATTTTCGGGCAATGGCGGTACCATGCCCGGCACTTTGAAGCTCTGCAAGATGAGAAGGAACTTTGTTAGCAAACAAAGGAAACAACTACACAGCCGACCAAAAAAGCACTACGTGCACAAATCTACACCTGTGGTACGGCCAACGTCGAAGAAAATGGAGGAGTTAGCGACTTCCCCAGGATTTTTTCTCCGGCCTTGAACTTCAGCAGCGCACGAAGGGCCCTGTCAAGATCCCCCTCGGAGATTTTCTCAGTCGAAACCCTCGTCGGATCACGGCGTCCAGAATAAAGAAACATCGGGTGCGCCCTCGCCTGGAGAGGCTGCACCCGACGCTCAAGAAACGTTCGGATGATGTCCACACCGTTCACCTCCTTCTCAGGAATCAGCTGGAGATCCTCCACCCGACGGTAAAGGGCCTCTATCTCCGCCACCTCACCGTCCAAGATTTGGTTTTTCCAGGACCTTTTCGGCTCAATCATTTGGGAGGGGTCAAAGGGAACAAGACCAAAATCTTGCCCGGGCATTACGGAGTCGCGGATATAAAACCATCGCCTCCACCAGTACTGGACAGATTTGGACATGGAAAAAGAAAAGAAGAGAAGATTGGGACTAAGGGAGATGATGCAACCCCCAATAGGATATACACCATCCGAACCAGATTGCCTCTTCACGGAATAGAGCTTCCGAAAGAGGCCAAAGTGCGGCTCAATGCCAAGCCAACACTCGCAAAAGGTGACAAAACACGCAATGTGGAGAAGAGAATTAGGAGACAGATGATGAAGCTGAATCCCATAAAAGAAGAGCAGTCGACGGAGGAAGTTGTGGACTGGAAAAGACAACCCACGCAAAACGAAGGCGAGAAACATAACTCGATACCCAGGCGGGGGACAGGGGATTACCTCATTGCTGGGGAGTTTGACGGCCTCCCTATCTTGCGGGATCAGGCCCTGCTCGCGAAGTTTTTGGAGATCGCTCTCCCGCGTCTCTGATCGCCGCCAGCCACCATCGGTGACACGAGTAGCGGTGGTGCTTTTCTTTCCTCCGGCGGCGCTGGCCCCAAATGGAGATGAGGATTTCTTGGTTTTCCCCATTGCGCTATGGCGGCGCTGGTGGCGAAAAAGCAGAAAGAGAGATGGGAACGTGGAAGGAAATCACAGGACACAGCAAGAATCGCTAGAGCACAAGGAAGCAGTGAACACAAGAACTGGCGCGGTGAAAACAAACCGCAGATTCCCCCAATGATTATAACAGCGAAGACGATGCATGGCAGCCATTCATCCAGAAGACCTAATGCTAACGGCAGATCTGGCCATACACGTGTCAACATCACAATGAACCATCGTTACCACGCCATCCACTACGCGCGGAAATCGTGGAGACGCCGTAATTATCTCCATGCCCCGCGTGACCGGTCAATTCAAAGTCAGCAAGTGGGACCCATGTTCGTCCAGTCAAGTCATCTCTGGCGTAGCAGACGCTTGAGGTCATCGATCGTCAGCACTGACGTCATCAAAAGCTATACTAGCACCAACTACAACTCTTCGGCTCCACAGCTAAGAGTACTCACTCGAATCTTTGATTCGACTAAATACTCGAGGGCTACTCCTATCAGGAGCGCTGGCCGCGCACCCGGAAGATGAATAACGACAAAGTACTTCTTCGAGTTCTACGTCGAGTCTGCGACTCCACTACGGACTCGGGGGCTACTCCCATAGGGAGGATGGATTTAAGCATTCGAAATTTTTTGAGTCCTACGGACTGAACAACTGAACAATGCTCGAACTAAAGTCTCCGCTCGAGTCGACGACTCGAACAGACACTCGGGGGCTACTCCCATAGGGAGCGCTGGTCGCGCCCCCTATGAATTCTTCGACTGCGATCCTTCGGGTCAGAATGCAAAAACTTTTCGGCAACTCCGCCCCAACAAAACGCTGAGTGAGCGACGATCTCCTTGGTCACCCGAAACACCTCCGCAGTGATAAACATTCGGATGTTGTGTCTGCAACACAAAGATAAAGACCTACAGATATCATCTGGTGGCCTGGCAACGCACCCGACTGCGCTCTGCTAGTATGAATCCGTGCCAGCAGGTGCGATGAAAAATCCCGACGGACGCGTTGGGTACATCAATTAAAATTCACTGGAATTCCACTCCTATAAGTCCTCCGCGGCCTGAGTCGAATTACGCCAGCATATGTTCCAGTTTCGAGTTGAGGGACTCGAACCTGAAGAAGATCGTGTTGTTTCGTCCTAAGATAGTTAACTGACCCTGATCTGTCGGGTGAGTCAGGAACATGCATCGACAATCCCTACGCATATACTATTAATACATAGTCGCACCCAAAGGATTGAAGAGTCCTCAGCCGACTCTACGATTCGACTGATCACTCGGGGGCTACTGACATGGTTATACCCTACGGGTACATGATTTCAGCATACCTGGTCCAGCCCAAGGAAGGCCCACAGCAGACATACGCTGGCCCATGAAGATTTTCGGGTGGCCAAGGCCCACGACGCCTTCGGATCCTTGGAGAGCAAGACTAGCATAGATAGGAAATTCAAAGGGGGTAAAACTCTAGAACTTGTAACCGACTAGGACTATGCCCGGGACCTGCCTAAGTCTATATAAAGGCCAGGAGGGCACGTCCTGGAGCTAGCTCGCTCAACCTCGACTCATACTTTCGCACACACCTCCACGCCAGATCGAATCTGTGCACCCTGTAACTTTCGGTTCCGCCGTAATCAAGAGCAGACAAGCAGGAGTAGGGTTTTCCCTCCGGGGGCCTGAACCTGGGTAAATCTCGTGTCCCCTAGTTGCTTGTCTGTTAACCGTGCCACGATCTCCAGCATCCCCATCTTCTCCAAAACCCAAGTCCATAACAATGGGCATTGATGAGTTTAAACCTCGTCACATATAATTCTATTTAATTATTCTTTTTAAGTTAATTAGATAACTTTTAATCCACTTTGGCTAATTCAATTATTTTTCTCATGATTTAATTAATCATTTACATTAGGAATTTTGTCTTTATTCAAAACAAACATGGTTCAAGTCTATATAAGTTTTTATTCAAATAATCTTTATTCCTTTATTTTATTTGGATTATCTTTATTCCATTTTCTTATGGATTTAATTCAAGTTTTAAATTGTCTTCTAAATAATTTTCTTGTATTTATTATTTAGTTTAGGCAAATTGTCTTTATTGAAATAAAATTGAATATGGTTCAATCCATATGATTTTATTTAAATAATATTTTATTCTTTTTTATTATTTAGTAAACTTTTATTTGTTTATGGATTTGGCCAAGATTTAATTTGGCTTTTAAATATTCCTTATTTCTTTCTTTCTTGTTTTGCCTTATATTATCCATATCTTTTTATTTATAGTTCCAAAATTGGTGATTCCAATTTGTATAATTTTACTTAATATTTGTTTATCCATTTAAATCCTTTTAGTATTAATTTGCTCACAAATTAGTATTTATTTTTGTTAGGACCTTTATTATCTTTGGAAATTACTTTCCTTTTATCTTATTAAATTCATAAGTTTTTATCCATGGCTCCAAATTAAATGAAACCAATTTCTATGATTTTATAATATTTTTGTTTATCATTTTTGATCATTTACAAATGTTTGTTGATAGATTTTTATATGGATCAAATCCATAGTGTTAGAGAGATCTTGGAAATGATTTCTTTCATTAAGATTTAGGGTTTTGGTTTAACTTTTCCAAGTGTTTAAATTTAAAGATACATTCTTTGATGAATGCATTTCACTTGATTGAAATTTTGTTGGATGTCCTGTTCATTCAAATTTTGTTCAAGAAGGGTCTTGATGTTTCCATTTAGAAGCAAAAAGTTTCTTTTCACCCTAAATTTTAACAATTGTTTCTTATGTTTATTTATTTTTCACATTTCAAAATTTATGAAACTGAAGCAGACCCATCACTAACCTCCTCTGTTTCCACATCCTCATCGACATCATTTTCGTAAATGGTGGATAACAACATTAGTCCTAATATCATATGCAATATGTGCACGATAGGTCTAGAACATGAACAAATTACCTTGTCCAGCAAACATGTAACCTTTCTCATCTTCGGAGTCTTCTTCCAATATGACACCCTCTGTAGCACCCCGGTAAATACAGTACTAGAAAACCTCATGTGTTTATCCTTATGCATCATCATGACATCATGCATACTTTGTCTCTAAAAATATTTATCTAAACCTTATTTTGTCTCCACAATATTACTCTTCTACTATTCAAAATAAAAACCCTAGGTTCCTCTGAATATTTTGTTTATCAAAAGCTATCTGCAAAAATCTATTTAAAACATAATAAACTAAACAAGAAAAACAAATATTTTTATTGGAGGAGGCAGCCGCAGGCCAGGCCCAAAAGCCCAGCCCGCAACCACCTACCAACCCTCTAGTGTAAACTCTAACCCTAAACCTAATCCCCAACCCCCCACCCAATACCCTACCCAGCCGCCGCCAACCTCACAGCTCACGCGCGCTCACCCTGCCGCGACCCCGCTCCCTCCCTTTGCATTTTCCTCACCCTGGCCCCACACTCGATCGACCAACTCAACACATGAACTGCTACCACCCCTGGAACCCATCGGCCACGCACACCACCAACACGCCTACACTACACGCACGCACCCCTTGGTCAACCCACCACCCCGGCCGGACACTGGCCCCACCAGCTCCTTGGTCTGCTTCCTTGCGACGCAACCCCCGCCCACCTCGCGATCCCTGGCCCCACACAACGCCCTGCTTCGCACGCCCGAACCCATCCCCACCACGCTCGCCTTCTCTCGTTGACACGCACTTCCTCGCGATCCCAGGTGAGCGCCGCCGCACATCCCCGCTCCCCTGGCACCCTCCGGTCGCCGCCACCTTCCCTACCCTTCCTCTGTGCCCCCCTCTCTCCACGCCCTGGCGCCATCGCCCCGCGCCCCTTCCGCATCTTTCTATGTCGCATTCCCATCATCTGCACTGCTGCCGCTGCGGGGTTCCTTACCCCTCGGAGTGCCGCCGCCGGTGAGACCTCCTTGCGCGTTTGCTGCCCTCCCCTCATGTAGTGCAGATCCCGCGCCTCCGTCGTCTCCTCTCGTGCTTCAGAGCCACCAGCAACTCCCCGTCAAACTCTGGCCACGGCCCGCCTCATTCGCTGGCCTCCTCCCTTGTTGGGCTTGCAGGTTCCGTCCGCTTTGGGCTGCCCATGCGAGCGTCTGTTGCTTCAAGTTGTTTCAGTCGCCATTGTTCCTGCTCGCATGCGCCAGGGACCTCCCTAACCCCTGTCTGCAAAATGTTTGAGTTAATGCCCGAGTGGAACATGGCCTCCTCGCAGTGTCCTGTGATCCTGTTCTATTTTATGGCTGCTGCTATTGCAAGGCTCGTGAAGTTTACATAATCGTCACCAAGACCTACCGATGTCAAGACCCAAGGTCACACCGACAATCAAGCCCGTTCCCGGCGTCCGGAGACCCGAACCCCGTCGAACCCTTTGGAAGCCCAAGATCGCCGATATCCATGTGTGACCCTTTTTTTCGAGACCTCTCCTATTTTTATAATATATATATGACATATAATTGTTACATATTAAATTGTCATGATTGCATTCTTAATATATGGTTTTGGAGGCAATATGCCGATTCACGTCATAATTAAATATGGAGACCATATGTGGACGAATCTAGTCTAATATTGGTTTCATTTAAATTTATGTAACGAATCGGTGCTATATTTTTCCTTGTTAAGACAACATTTAAATTGTGGGATATCTAAACAACATGAACCACCTCATTATTTGTCGGAGCCCCGGTTCCGCTTAATTTGCCTAATCGCATCGCATCTTTGCCATGTCATACATCATACATGCATCATGCCGATATTCTGCCGTAGTATTAAATAGTGCATCCGGTGTTTATTCTAGTTCTTTGCTTCTTCACGGATTAGGACGATGAGTTGATGCGAGTGTCGACCTGATCTCCGGATGAACCTTCGGCAATGTTTTCAGGCGAGCATTCTCCTCCTTTCTACCTATTTTACTTTATAGGCTTTATTTCCTCCTGTTAATCTATTGCTATCTGTGTTGCGATGCTCTTGTTTTCGTACCCGTGATATTCCTTGTAGCCTTATTTTTCTTGGACACATCCCATTACCTGTTTTTTGGTATATAGTTGGACTTGTGTGTCGTAGTTGCTTGCTCAAGTGCTGTTGCGTATTGTCAAGTACCACAGTTGTTGGAGTAATGTCGCATGTTTAATGTTGGAGATGATCATGACTTTAATTATTGTTTAATAACTAAAATTGAAAGTAGGTAAATAATGCAGAGACATCGGTGGGTAATAGACAATATTTGGTTTTTAACCGCTCACTAGTGTCCCGTAGGACCCCGAGTTTTTGACACATGTTCCGAGATCAAGCGTGCTAACCACAGGTGGGGTGTGTGGGCACCTCCATCGATTAGTACCTGATTTCAAAGTACTGTACTGGGTGCCACAAAGTAGTTTGGGGCTTTATTACTATCATGTACTTATAACATATTTTACTGCTTTATTTATGATTGCACGTGGAGCGTCTGTACTGTTTTGGAACCAATGTGGGATGTTTTCGCGGTATCAACAAGCCCAGTCACACTTTCGGGTTCCGAGTCGTTTACAACCATTGTCACAAACCTCTGAGTCCGTCTTGGAGATCAGCCGACTTCGTTGCGGGTAGCTTAGTGGCGTGGACCCCATGTGCTTGCTTTGGGTCTGGGAAACACCGTGTCCGAAACCCCGTCGACATACCGTTGGGTGTATGCTTTGTGATCTTGTACCTACCTAATCTGACAACAAGGGTGTAGGTGTGTGTGGAAACTTTGGTGCACCCCTGCAGGGTTAAATCTTTTCGAGAAGCCATGTCCGCGGTTATGACGACTTGGAACACAGTTCTCGATCATAGACAACTACAACTAAAGTTTACTGTTATAATTTGATTTGTATCCGATATGACTAGTAATCAGCTTCACTACAATGGAATGGCTAAATAAGAGTACCAACAACTACTGAGTTTGGGATATCTCATGCTAATTGTATCTGACTAGTAAGTGTTGCAACTACAACGGTATGGTTAACTAAAAGTGTCCACTTCTTATTATATCAGGATGACTATCTATACCTGACTAGTAATTGCTGCAACGATAACTGAATAAATAAAACTGCCAACTGTGTGAGTTCCTCGGTTGACTTCCTCGTTTGGTCTCGAGGGGGGATACCAGGATGGGTATGTTTGGTGGTAGTACCAGGTTGGTTCCGAATAGGTCTTTCTTATCCCTCTCTGATAGCCGACAGTTATATCGAGTCTCTATAGGTTGTTTAGTGCATGCTGCGTTGCCGCTTCAGTCCACCATACCTATGTAGGCGAGGACCGCCGAATTCTAGTCTCGTCGTGTACTGGGCTCAGTACTGACCGCTCTCTTTTTCCTTTGCCCTTTGCCGGCACCCCTTTTATTTAAGCAGGTTTTGAGATCGACGTCGTTAGCAGGGCTACCCTTCCGGCTCGGCCTGGGCAGGGTTATGGACGCCATTGGTTATTCTTCAGGGCTCTTAACTCAATTTGCATCTTGTCCGTACTCGGACGCTGTATCGTTTTTAAGGTGATTTGGATCTTTGTACTGTATATCTGTATTCTTAACTCATTGAGTCGTTGTTGTATATATGTTTTATGGGTTCCATCGAGGACTATTGTGTAATGATATTACTTCGTTTTCCACCCGCACGCAAGTGCCTGGTGGGCACCTTTGAATCGTTTCTATGCGGGTTTAGCGAGCATCGCTAAAACTTACATAGGGTCGATTCTGAGGGTGTTACACCCTCGTCCTCGCCTGTAGTATATCATGGTTTACTTTGAGAACATGTTTCAAACATGCATGCAATGAATATGGGGTAAATAATTACCATCATCATTGGCTGGTGAGTGTGTTTGATGTTTCTGAACAAACTCGGGAGTTGGAGACGTAGTTTCTGCGTACATATGAAAGTGTGTTAATTACAACCGTTGACGACTTAATTAGATCAATAGAAAAATGAAGATTTGAAAATTACCTGAGTTAGTGATGGCTGATTGTGTTGGCGTCTCAGAAACATTTTCCATGGTCATAGATTGGAAAGCATGCTTCTTAAAATTTGCATAGAATGCTTCATTTCGGAGACCTAGAAACGCATGCCTTTCTCCAGGTGTTACATTTTTCTCCCTGATATATTACTAACATCCATGTTAGGTGTCACCTCCCCTGACATTTTCTCTATAGTAGGTTGGATATAAATAGGGGTTCCGCCGAAATCAGGGATATGCCAATCACATGTGGGTATGGAACCTTGAGGACCAGGGGTGTGAACAACCTCAGGGGTCCAACATGGGTTCTCCATGGATATGGATTCTTTATTCAGCATGTTGCGTCGGGAGTCTTTGAGAGCCTGCTTAGAACGCTTTTGCTTAGGAGTCATTTCGGCATAACAGAGCCTTTCCCTTGCACGCTTTGCTTAAATTTGATCTAAAAACATGACATGATATAATGGTTAGAACTAATTTGTGCATGTACTTGTGAAAACATCATCAATAAGAAATCCAATACGCCAGATGCAAGAGGAATAAAACTTTCTTATATGCAGTTTTCAAGGTATCCAAATACCTGAAAGTACTTCCTTACCCGCTAACATTATCTTTTGTTGATAGGAAGCATGTTTTCTTTCTAGTAATTCATTTTTCTCATTGGTATTCATTTGTGCATATTGTTTCCGTTTCCTCTCACATTCTCTTTTGAGTAATTCTTCTCTTCCTGTGCTATCCATCTGTTCATTTCGTTCCCTAATTTTTTGTCTCGTCATCTCACTTGGACATATGGGTGTTGTCTGAATGCTGATTGATGTGGTTCCAGTAACAGTTTCTACACAGGAAAAATATAACAAATGTAGCTATACTAGACATGAATTAGTAGATAGTTGCATTACTTTTATTAGAAAATTTTATGCCTTCATACCACCGAGGATGCTTTCTTGCCCTTGAGATGAAATATGAGGTGGTTGCATTTGGTATGTGTTCTTTTCACCAGGGACCACATTTTCCTTGTTCCTGGTAGTGTCTCCTGGTTCATGTATAATCAAAGTATAAGAATCGGTAAACCATAATAATCTACATGTACAATTCACTTATGTTGTATGCAATATACCCACAGACATCTCAATTGTACAATTTGATGATATAATGCTTCTCCTCTTCACATTGTATTCACGTTTTTTCTTACGGAGAGAATCCAGTTGATCAACACTAATTGAATTGTACTGGTTCCTCTCGTGCATCCTTTTTATTTCAGCTGCATTTGTTTTAAGACAATCCTGGAGCAAAGAGCTCCTAGATGATTGTTGATCTGTTGATAAGTTAAAAACCATGGAACAACATAGGAAAACTAAACTATAGAGGATTTGAAGTGTTTACCTGGGCTATCACATCCAGATTGGAAGCTTGGATTGACATAATTATCACTTTGAATTCCACTAACAGTGGAAGGATACAACGGGGTGTTGATGTTTATGGTTTCAGGTGTGGCAAGAGTATAATGCATTAAACTACCTTGTTCATGTATTGATGGAGGAGTTCGAATAACGTCTGCAAGAGACCACACATAAAACAATTGAAATTGAGCGTAATAAATATTTTTTTCTTAGCAGCTAAAATTATAGCGAGTATGTTTTGCAATACCATGTGGCTCAAGTGTAGCTGATGCTTGAGAAATCTTCATAGAGTCAGCTATCGCTCGTTTTCGTTGTCGGGATTCACGTTGTTTTTGTAGGTATTGTTCTCTTTGCTTTCGGTCATTCGGGCATACCATCCTTGACCCCCTTTTCTTTTATGGCAAGGCTGATCAGGATGCGAAGGATGTCCAACACTCGAGGGAGTTGCATTTTCATTGGTGCTCTGGCCTATTTCAACGATCTAACACTCATCATGTAAACTCTAGATTATGTGATGTAAGTCCATATATTTTACTTGAAGCCGACGTGTTAGTTACGTCTTGAAATAGAGAGCGTTTTCCTTGGTAAAACGGTGAACCACTTGATTGTTGGGCCATCTGGTAAGAGCAGGAAGATTCAGTTAGAATTGTTTTTGATAATTGTTTCTGTAGTGGTCCCTGGCACATGCTTGAAATGGTCTAAACTAATTTATCACATGTACCTAGCTTTGGCAGCACTTCTTATCAATGTACCTAACCAAGGTTTCAAACAGGATCTGCTCATGTTAGATGGTTTATAAGGTTCAGGATCTGTTCATGTTAGATGGTTTCAAACATGCACATTTATAACAACGATGTTTCAAACAGGAGCTGCTCGTGTAAGATGATGCACTTTTACTTATACAAATTCATGTGTTTTTCATTGTTTCATGAACTTTTTTAGATGCAATGGTATCATTGAGCTTTACTTTTTTTTCTATTTTAACAGTAAAGGAAACCGTGTAAATTAATGGGGAATTGGATACTTATAGTGAGTAAATTATCTCCACAAGTGATGGTTAAGTTAGATATGTGGTTTCTCTGTTGCCTCATAACTAGTTATTTTATGGGATCAAAGTAAACCAATTGCCTCATAGGATTCTATAGGTGTGCTCCCTCATGAGATTTTCCTTGTATTTTGTATATTGGTATGAACTGACTCAATCCAAAAAATGCAGTGGAGCTTTCCTTGATGCTGCATGGTGCTAAAGCGGATATATATTCTTATATGAAGGAAAGATGCCTACCGATTTATTACTTCAGATAATCATAATGGTCCATGTCAAAGGATTTCGTTGTTATGTTGGCTTAGTATAGCAACCCCATTTGAGTTTTCTCACATGAGTAGCTGGCCAAGGGTAGCAGCAAATGGGACATCACTGAGAACCAGTGTATGCTCTTTCATCGCCCTAAAGATGTTGAATGTGACCTCTTTGAGATCACCTATGTGAAAGAGCTAAAATATAGTTATTTTTCCTCTTTATTTTTGGTGTTCTACACTATATATGCTGGTTTTGTACTAATAATTATGGCGTACACCAGCTAAACTAACCAGTTCTGTGTGTGACCAGGTGAAAAGATCAACCAGTTCGTTGATTGCGCAGAAGTGAAGGTGAAAAGCATCCAAATCGGAGCAGCCGAGACTCACCGGTTTTAGCCATGCTGGGAAGGTGATTTTTTGTGGAACGTCGGCGAAAAGTGCTATAGTTGACAGCGAGAGGTGCGACGCCTGGAGCTCGTCGACGCGAGGGCGTGAAAGGAGTGTGATTCACGGCTCTGGTTTCTTCTCTGTAGTAATTTTGAGAAGCATTGTTGTAGTAATTGGGGACCTTTTTTGTGATGTTCAGGAGATTCACGGCTCTGGTTTTTTCTCTGTAGTAATTGCATTGGCAGGTAGTCCTATTTTTAGAAGCACAGCCGTGTAATGCCATGTAATCTAGGTACTAATTGTGGCCCTTTTATTCTGTAGTAGTAATTGGGTAGTAATTGTCGTGTAATGCCATGAGATGGCCAGGAGATCGTGGCCCTTTTTTTGGATGTCCAGGAGATTGACGGACCATAAGTTTTACACGCCATTAATAACCGCTATTAACAGGGAAGTTGTGCGATGTCGTTGGGAAGCCATGGATCATTAGATCATAGTGATTTAAAGGACGAGATTAATTGTTCCTGCATATTGGAGGAAACAGAGGGAATTGCTCCTTTTTAGATAATAGAGATATAGAAGATTTGTTACAAAGGACAAGGAGTGGAAAATGAGGCAAGGGCCAGGTCACCCCGAAAGAAATAATAATAAAAAGAAAAGAAAGGCAAAAACAAACAACCAAAAGGACTCAACCCAGGTCGAAGGCTTTTTTGCTCTAGCTATGTTCCATAGGACCGCCTCATCTCTCATTCTCAAAATCAAATCCTCAACATTTAGCTCATCATTTCGGAAAATTCGTCTATTTCTCTCTCACCATATCTCACATGCCGCCAAGAGGGGCAGGGTTTGTGATCCTTTGCGTTTGTCCGTCGGAGCTCATAGCTGTCAATTCTGCAACAATTAGGGTATCGTTGAGGTGCCTATCGAAGACAAAGGGTGCTTGGATTGCAGGATTTACCAAGTGACCAATGTAGACTGTGGGAGGGGATAAAATTGGGATACCCCAAAAGGAGTCTCCTCTCGATGAGGTCACCATCCCTCAAATATCGAAAATACAAGGGCACCCTGAAAACATTTGCGAGCATAAAAGAAAAGGACAAACTAATATAAAAGAATAGAAAAAAGACGTCCAAGAGAAGAAACTGCAGCCCATTAAGTCCATTAGTTCCCCAACTACACACGGGCCAAGTGTATGGACCAAGTAAGTCTAAAATCTTGTTTTTTCTTCCCTCTTAGGAAGTGGCCGAGTTAGGATTGGAGCAAACCCTAGAAAAAAAATTAAACACATTACTAAAATCTATCTTTACTATTAATTTCAAAAATATGGTGTCACACATGCAAAAATTACAGAAAATGCCACCGCTAACAAATTGCCTAAGCTCCATAAAAAAGACTAACAAACCTTATCTAACAAGACTAACAAACTTTATCTTATCTATCTCTATTATCTAAAAAGAAGGTGTTTTATTTTCTGCAGTTCCACACTACGTTGATTCCTTTGTTGCGCGTCGCTCTGCTCACCCCGCCTGCATCTGATGGCTAAGCCCAACATCAGGCACCCTGCCCGGTCCACCCGATATTCCACCCCACCCACTCCTCCCCACCTCTGCTGCCACAGAGGTGATCTCTTCTTCCGTCGATGCCGGTTTTCCTTCATCGTTGGGATATCGACCGTCTCCACAACAATGGAGTTCGGCTTCACCCGCATAGCAGGCGCGATCCACGCCCTTGTTGTCCCGACTGCGGTCTCTATCAACACCATCATTGTGGTGGTTGTCGTGTCGAAGGCAATCATCTCTACGGACGGACGTCATAGGTGTGCAACCAAGGTTTACGACGACGAGATCGATACAACAATCGTCGCCTCTGCTGAATGCCGATGAGGGTGGTTGACACCACACCCTTACTTCCTCCGATCCAAATTAATGTTCTTATATTTGTCTAGATTCGGATGTATGTAGAGATACATCCGAATCTAGACAAATCGGAGAACATTAATATGGATCTGAGGGAGTAATAAAGCTGGGTCTGATGACCTCATTTCTAAAAAAAACATATTCTCATCTGGATTCCCGAAGGAGAAGATCTTCCAGTGTGAATGGCACTTGATTTTCTAATAGTTATACTTATTTTCTATTTTACCTTGGAAATAAAATAAATCCTTGACCTCCCTAAGACCCCTGACACTAAACCGCATAAGGTTTTGTCTATGCTAACTTGATTTGTTATCTCAACAAGTCAACATGGAGTTTTAATGTATGCACCGTACTGTGAAGGAAATTTTTTGTAAGGTTGATTTGTGATTGAAATAAGGTGTTTTATAAAATAAATTTATACGTCTACAAGTAGTGTAATTTATTGGAGATCGTGTTTTTTTGCGATTTAGACCCTAGGTATATTAAGGAGGACAAGTGGTACACAACACCACACAAATAAATAAAATACTACTCCCAAGTCCCTGGGATACAACTCAACACGAGGTCCACCGTGCTGCCTTGTCGCTGCCACTCCCACCTGGAGTCGCCGTGAACTTTGTATCTATAGAGGTCCAGTGTACCGCTGTCGCTGCCACTCCCACTCTGAGTCAACCGTGAACTTTGTGTCTGCAGATGGGATCTCTGTTGTCACAAAGTTTTCGACTACTATATTTCTATACCAACACTAAAAAGCAACATCAAGTTGAAGAACCACCGACGCCAAGGTCCTACCCTCCCACTCCTACATCATAGAAAGGAGGCAAAATTGGCGCCTTGTGACTACGTCACGTACAAGGTCTCACACACTATGACACCACTATGACACCGGAGGATGCACCGTCACCACGACGGAGTTGGAGAAAAAAGTTGTTGTGTGGGTGACATCGTAACTGCGACATCCACACCTAGCGCACCAAATCTCGGTTCCTCCAAGAGAAAGAATGAAGACGCTGCTGCCAGGTATTTAACGTGGTGAATGCCTGGTGTCACACATGCAAAAATCATAGAAATTGCCACCGCTAACAAATTGCCTAAGCTCCATAAAAATACTAAAAACATTATCTAACAAGACTAACAGACTTTATCTTATCTATCTCTATTATCTAAAAAAAAGGTGTTTTGTTTTCTGCCGTTCCGCACTACGTCGATTCATTTGTCGCGCGGTCGCTCCGCTCACCCCGCCCGCATCTAATGGCTAAGCCCAACATCAGGCACCCTGCCCAGTCCACCCGATCTTCCACACCACCCACTCCTCCCCACCTCTGTCGCTGCAGAGGGGATCTCTCCCTCCATCGGCGCCGGTTTCCCTTCATCGTTGGGATGTCGACCGTCTCCACAACAATGGAGTTCGGCTTCACCCGTGTAGCAGGCGCGATCCACGCCCTTGTTGTCCCGGCTGTAGTCTCTATCAAGACCATCATTGTGGTGGTCGTCATGTCGGAAGCAATCATCTCTACAAACGGACGCCATAGGTGTGGAACCAAGGTTTACAACGACAAGATCGATACAACAATCGTCGCCTCTGGTGAATGCCGACAAGGGTGGTTGACACCGCACCCTTACTCCCTCCGTTCCAAATTAATGTTCTCATATTTGTCTAGATTCGGATGGATGTAGAGATACATCTAAATCTAGACAAATCTGAGAACATTAGTATGGATCTGAGGGAGTAATAAAGCTGGGCCTGATGACCTCATTTCTAAAAAAAACATATTCTCATCTAGATTCCCGAAGGAGAAGATCTTCCAGTGTTATGGATGGCACTTGATTTTCTCATAGTTATACTTATTTTCTATTTTATCTTGGAAATAAAATGAATCCTTGACCTCCCTGAGACCCCTGACACTAAACCACATAGGCTTTTGTCTGTGCTAACTTGATTTGTTATCTCAACAAGTCAACATGAAGTTCTAATGTATGTACCGTACTGTGAAGGCAATTTTTTGTAAGGTTGATTTGTGATTCAAATAAGATGTTTTATAAAATAATTTATACATCTACAAGTAGTGTAATTTATTGGAGATCGTGTGTTTTTTGTGATTTAGACCCTAGGTCTATTAAGGAGGACAAGTGGTACACAACACCACACTAATAAATATAATACTACTCCCAAGTCCCTGGGATACAACTCAACACGGGGTCCACCGTGCTGCCGTGTCGCTGCCACTCCCACCTGGAGTCGCCGTGAAGTTTGTATCTGTAGAGGTCCACTTTACTGTTGTCGCTGCCACTCCCACTCTGAGTCAACCGTGAACTTTGTGTCTGCAGATGGGATCTCTGTTGTCACAAAGTTTTCGACTTCTGTATCTCCATACCAACACTAAAAAGCAACATCAAGTTGAAGAACCACTAGTGCCAAGGTCCTCCCCTCCCACTCCTACATCAGAGAAAGGAGGCAAAATTGGCGCCTTGTGAGACTACGTCATGTACAAGGTCTCACACACTCAACGACACCGGAGGATGCGCCGTCACCATGACGGAGTTGGAGAAAAAATTTATTCTGTGGGTGACATCGTAACCGCGACACCCACACCTAGCGCACCAAATCTCGCTCCCTCCAAGAGAAAGCATGAAGACGCTGCTGTCAGGTACTTAACGTAGCCGTCAAAGTGGGACTGGAGCTGCAGTAGATTATTCCTCACCGTCATTGTCACCAACACCCAAAAAATGACAGCCAAAACCCTAATCCTACACTACCTAGACGCAGGAGACACGATATGTGGTCCCTCTACTCTCCCACCAATGAAGTGGATGATGGAGAGGGAGGTATCGGCGGTCTGGCTAGCTACATAGCGGGGGAAGTGGAGTTCCTCTGTTTTGCCTCTCTTTTACTATAGTGAAGGGGAAGAGACAGATAATGATAACATATTGTGTTGTCGGTTTAATCAAAGGGTGAATTTTAAAAAAAAGCAAGTGAACCATATCGGAGATATTTGACAAATTGAAAAATGAAAATACACCATAACAACTAAATAGAGCGTGACATGAAAATTTAAATACCCGTGGACGCACCGGCATTCAACTAGTTATATAGTAAAAGTAAAATAAGGTTAATCAGGAGCAAGATAAATAGTTAGAACCCGTCACGTTTCTGTTGTATGATCTACTATCTAACTCCTGTCACGTTTCCGTTAGATAGTAGATCATACATACCTTATGGAGAAATAGTACTCCCGTCACGTTTCTGTGTCGGTTAAATTATGTGACTGATCTTTTGAAATCATAATAGTACATAGATAACTTTCTTTTTCATTACCCATTTTGTGCACATAAACACTAAACCTAGGCATAAAATTTAATCGTGTATGGGCAAAGCATATCGTTGCATCATAGCGGAGGCGTGTATTTTAAAAATCACATCGATCGAGGAACCAGGTACATTTATTGTGTTTGTCAAGGTATTTCTATGATGGGATTAAATTAGCATACCGATCATTGTGTCCAACCATTTCTACTTAAGGTTGTGACTAAATCCCTCTCTCTACCATTTCCACACCATCCCATGGACACCAAATACATGGTTGTTTCGTATGACAAAAGAACAACTTTTTATATACCACATTTTTTACTTGATGATGCTACTAACCTATCAAAAAATACGAAGACAAAGAATTTTCCGGTTTTCTATGATATCTTTAAATTAAATTAAATAACTAATTTATGCTTCCAAAATTATTATACACAATATTGCAAGATGGATATGGTTTGCAACTCTATAAATTTATCATAAACATGTGTCACCATTTGATGTAATGAGCTATCTAGCTAAATGTTAAATCCATGATTACATGCTTTGAAAAATATGGGATATGCTAATCTTATAGTTTCTTAGATGATAGGTATACAAAATCTATGTTTGCGAAATTATTATTATTTGGATACACCATACCATCAAACTATTTGCACAATACACAATACTAATCACAATATTATAAGTTTTTTTAGACAGCTATGTTATATTTTAAGTAAAATACTACAGGCATCTAAATTATGAGAACACTCACATAATAAAAAACTTAATATGTACTAAATTGGAATGGGAACGTTTCTCATATTTATTTCTTTAATTAATCCACCTTTCATGCTAATTATAACTGTAGAGATCGGTGTTACTATCTGCAATAGAACAAATGGAAAATTTAAAATAGATCTACACATATTATTTAATATTCACGTGATTTTGCTAGTACACAGATACATATTCATGTAGCAGTTATAACATCTTAATGATACAAATTAAAGCTAATAACTAATAAACTTAAATAACACTTAATAATTTTTAGATCTGTATGCGGCAGCCGGCAGGGGACCTAACACTGCCGATGTCGTTCCCAAGACTGAAAAAGTGGAGTGGTATGAAAATAATTGCAATTAACGAACACAGTCATACATTAAATATTTTGCCAGTAAGTTAGGTTGCAAAGGGATTCAAATGGCCCATCGCTGAAACTTTTGAACTATATGAGCATGCTGATGGTTGCCCGATTTGATGGTCGTCTGATTTATGTTGTGTGATATGTGCAAAATATTTTCATCAGACCACCATGAGGTTGCTCATTACAAAAGCATAACACAACTTCCATGCTACTCAATGTAAAATCAGTGGCATGTGACCTACTTGCACATGTGTACTTTGCCTTGTAGATAAAACCAAAACTATTTTTTTTTGAAAGAAATGGGAATGAGGAATCCCCTACTGCGAGTTTATTTTTGAAATAATAAGAACCCAAATCCAAAACTAATTGAAAGGAAGTAATAATTAAGCCCAACTTGTAACTATGGGAATATGGACCTTAAATCTCTATTATATTGGAATCCTGAAGGTAGGCAGTCAAACATCTCACTGTGCATGACTCATATAAAGGTATCTTTAGAAATGATATGACCAACCAAAATAATGTCCACTAATTCTATGGATGTAAAAATCTAAACCACAGAACACTATTTGAAGTTGAGACTAATCATGAATCATGATGGGGATATGCCGACCGGGGTATATCCAGCAGGACGTTTCCTACTGGCCCAAGCTGCCAGCGAGTGGGCTTGCAGGACGACGACTGGATCGAGACTTGGCAAGGACCTAGGCGACTGGAAGATGGAGGCCCAGAAGCGTAGCTAGGCCTAGTCGGATTAGGTCAAGAACCCTCCGAATCCTTAACTAATTCGGTTGTAGATATGTAAACTCTAGCTAGGTGAGCCTATATAAACCTCCCTAGTGTACGCATAGAGGACACGTTTCATCATACACCCTAGCGACTCGTCGCCTAGTCGTCGAGCTCGCCCTTATACTCTCTCCATAATACAATCCAGCAGGAGTAGGTCTTTACCCTCCGGGGGGCCTAATATGGGTAAATCCTTGTGTCTCTGCCCTCATCTCGCACCGCAGATGGCTGACCGCCCTTGCCCTTCGTTCTACTACTCGCTGCCGATTGCAGTATCTGTCGTGGCCATTCCCACGACAGTGGCGCCCACCATGGGGCCTGGCCGGTCAGGCCGGTGTTTTGCGGCGATATCCAATCTGCCCATCAACGAGACGATAGCCACCGACCGCATGATCGCGATCGGCGAGATCCTCCAGATCTTGTCGAGCAGCTACGTCCCGGCGACGCGCCCCGTCACGCACAGCGTGATCATGACGGTCGGCACGATCAACCTCTTCGTTGGCTTCAAAGAACGTCATCGTATCGGAGGACTCGGCTCGCGTCCGCGAGTCGCCACCATGCGACCGGCTCTCCGAGAGTCAGGTCCGCACCATCCACCGCCTCGCCTCCGAGTACGACTCGGCCAACATCAACGTGGCCAAAACCACCATGGTCGCGAATGATGCGGCCCTCAACGACGACGCCGACTCAGTGACCCCGGCGTCGGTCGCTGGATCCATCGTCACCGTGTCATCCGCGGGCTCCATCACCCAGGTCTCCAACATGGGAGACTTCAAGGACCCCTCATTCTTGGGATCTTCGACTTCGACTCTGGGTCGGAGAACTCTGGCGACCTCCACGTCGGATCTGGTCGCAACATCGCAGCCTACATGGAGAATGGTGCGAACGCCCCGCCAGACCCCTTCTCCACGCCGATACCGCCGACCGCGACGGCGACGGAGGTCGAGGAACTCCGCCTATAATTGGAGGAGGCGGTACGCAAGGAACAAGCCGAGCGCGAAATTTTTTGCGAGAACACGCAGGAGCAAGGAACCCCACTGTTCAGGGCCACGTTCGATGATGAAAGGTGCTTTCGCGCTACCACCAACTCCGCATCAGGTCGTGCCTGAACCCCACTGTTCAGGGCCACGTTCGACGATGAAAACGACCCGGACCGCATAGCCGAGCGCGCGATCTGCGAGAACGCACCGCCAGGAGGAAGCTCCCGGCCACCACCAAGCGTGACGGCCAATGATGCCCCACCACCACCCGGCCGCACACCCCCCTCCCCCCCCCGGGATCAGCCAAGAATCCTGGTCTCCTCGCAGGAGCGAGGCGCAAACGGCCTCCCGCTATTCCCCACCCCGATGGACAACGTCGTCGCGAGCCGAGCCACGGTCGACAACATCAACGTGATAGGGGAAAGCGCCCTGCAGATCCAGTACGTCAAGGCTCTACTCGCCAAGGCCGTCGAGAAACAAAATGCGGGAGCTGACTCACAGGGTCGCATGTACTCGCGTTTATCAGGCAGCAGGGCGGCTTCGAGCGGCCGCCCGATGGTGGCAAACACCCTCAACTGCCCACCACCCTAGCCCCTGCAGCTCCAACACCAACCCGCACATGTGGCACTCTCCACCAACGACCCGCGACCGATGAACAACTTCATCGCCGCCAACGGGTAGCCAGTCGACGCGCGAACGCACATCATCAACAACCAGAGCTGGCGCGCACGCTAGCCAGGCGACTTGAGGCATACCCTCACCAACCGCCACGACAGCGAACCAAGGGGATCGATGAGCCGAGTCGGATCCCGGTGCTTCGGACCGATGATCCGAGGCAAAAAATACCCGGCGAACTTCAAGGCGCCGAAGGAGATTGAGAAGTACGACCCCTTGTACGACCCGTCCGTGTGGCTGGACACGTACCTCATGGCGATGGGAGTCGCCGGCCACACTAACCTGCTCGCCACTCGCTACCTCCCCATGATGATGGAGGGAGCATGCCAGCAATGGATCAACACCCTCCCCGCAGACAGCATCGACTCCTGGGAGGAAATGCGCGATGCCTTTGTCAGGCACTTCGAGGGCTCCTACACCCGCGCCACCACCATCGAGGACCTGGAGAGATGCGTCCAAGGACCCCGCGAGTCGACCCACAGCTGGGTCTAACGATGGCAAGACCTATGGTACAACGCGGCCGGAATCCACCCGGACACCGCGATCCACTGCTTCAACTCGTGCCGCTATGAGCCTGTGACACCCCCGGCATCAGGGCTAAACAAATTCCAGACCTTCGTATGACATAAGATTAACCTTGAGCTCGAGAATATCCAGTGAAGAATCGGTAACACGATAGTGACCCTACGACACAAAAATTTATTACAGCAAGCTCATAACTGAGCAGACAACCAAATTATTACAAGCAGAGGTTACTGACCATAAACATCAAACAACGAAAGGCAAATTATGCTATTAAGTATAGCAAACTTAACAAATGGCCTAAGAGGCCTGAAGCATAACGATGACGTCCCAGCCCATATATTCCAGGCTGCCGGCCGGGAACCCCAAGCTACTCGTCGATGTCGATGTAGTACTGAACTCGTCTTCGGGTGAACACTTACCCTGCCAAAAGTATCAACAAAGCAAGGGTGAGTATAGGGTGTACTCCACAAGACTTCTGTCTAGTGGAGTTGTTTTGCGAAAAGCCATCTTCCTTTATAAAACAAGGGAGGGAGAAGAAGCTCGTCTATTCAGAGTATTTTAAAAGGGGATAAGAGAGCAACGTCTCTGAAATAATTATCATCATCTCTTTTGATATCCAACGAATCATCATCATCACTTGAACTAGGATCACCCCTCGTACCCATGAGGAAGCATCCTTAAGCACACGTTGATCTACCAAGTTTTAAGATTAGGTTATAGTTCTCTATGATCTTAGAATCTGGTCACCAAGCGTTCATAACTGTGAACACGGCTTTTCGAAAAGATTTAACCCTACAGGGGTGTAAAAATTTACCCACACGTACGAACCGACTCTTAATGCCAACGTTATTAGGCCTCTTCCTTGGAAGGCCGGCAGAGGGTGGTTGGCCACGACCTTTACCTTGCTTTCGCCAAGACCATGAGTCACGCAATAAGTATGGTTCCGCCAGAACGGTCAAACTCAAGTCGGTACTTAAAGATGTGAGGCGAGGTTGGTTTACCAGGGGCGCCATCTACCCCAAGCAACCTCGGCCACGCTTACCTACCTGTTATGAATGCACCTGCACCCGACAAATCTTTCAAAAGGTTTTCTATGCATATGTCGAATGGAACGCCCGAACTATGTGACTCATGGAATCTACTAGGAAAGTTAATCAGGCGAGGGGTTCCCAAGCCCCGTGTGGCTATACGCTCATCTCTGTTCCAAAGGCAAGAACTCAGGTCCTAGTGGTGGCGAGCATGGGACTAGAAAAACCACATCCCACCGTGGCCTCCGATACAAGCCTTAGCATGTTTAATCTCATATCACTGATCTCATCTCATCACGTTCTCCTGTCATACTAGATTCTCTGCATCTGATACATCATCTAGATGGACCAGAACTGACAGCTATGAATGGCTAAGCTGACACATATAATATCTCTAGCAGTGCACACGAGCCAAACCTAGTTATGCTAGGAGCAGTGGATCAGGTAATATAAGCTCAAAGGAAGTATGCAATAGATAGGATACTCTATCTATCGATAAAATACCACAGTAGAATCGTATGCATCATGGCAGGATTGAAATGCTTTCGAAATCATAGGATTATATCATGGCGGGGCTATGCTTGCCTTTGCCAGATGATAACCGATAAGTAGATCTTGGGGAGCCTTGTACTTGACTTGTTACAGTTGGTCAAGTATTGTTCGTCGATCTTCGAACTTCGATGGTGTTGTCTCCGGGCTTCAATCTCGATCTCGATCTCGATATCGTATTCTACCGGAAATAACCAAACACCAGAAATAAAGGGTAAACAATCAACACATGGCATCTATGCAATGCTCAAGAAAGTATGATGATATGACAAGTTAATTTGCATTGAGATGTAACCCTAGAACCTGCTCGACAACTTAAACGGGGTTCCGAGGGGTACAAACCCGAACTCTCCGAATGTATATGTGAGGGGTTACTATGTTCTTCTAATTAAACTTGTCATTTTAGTTGTTGATCAATGCATGATGATAGATTAAATAGCTAGTTTCATTTTTCTGAACATTTTGATATATTATTTGTATTTTTTTGAATTATAAATAATTACTTATTAAATTTATAAGATTTATCCTTTTTCTGAAATTATTAAACCTTTTCTTAATTTAAATCAAACTGGAAATACTTTTTACACTCAGGCTGGGCTAGCCACAGTCACAGACAGGTGGGCCTCTGGCCACCTCAGCATCCACACGCGCAAAGTGGGACAGGGGGGGGGGGTGGTTTGGTTATTCTCACCGAGGCAGAGTTTACCCACTGGGGCTGGCAGGTGGGGCTGAGGCCATGTTGGCATGCCACGAAGGCGCCACGCGGGCCTCGCCGGAGGGAACGGCCATACGGCAGCGTGGAACGACGACAAAGGCGATGTGAGGCTACGAAACCTAGCTTGTTCGAACCAGGGAACCGGGGCAGACCTAATAGGGGCGGCGCCACCTCGAAATGGTCACCAGAGCATGCGGTGCAACGACGGCCAATGGCAGCGGTGGGCGGCGCTCGGCGTGAGCTCAAACTAGAGAGAGATGGGAGGGTTGGAGAGGTCCTGGAGGACCGTGAGATCACCCTTGATGCGTGAGTGACATCGGCGAGGACGGGGGAGCTCGGGAACAGCGGTAATGGCCACGGCGGCGAGCGTTGGGCTTGGGGAAGATGCAGTCAAATCCAGCGGTTCGCGATCTTCCCGTCTCGATTCCTTACAGGAGGATGACGAAGGGAGCACGTCGGTTCTCTATGGCATCTTAGCAGATCAAGGGGATGCCGGAGGGTGCAGGCCTCGCTGGTGACTGGGGCGGTTAGGGTTTGGGCGAGAGAGACGAACGCGAGAAGGGGGTCGAGGGAGAGAGCAAAGGGAGATGAAGGTCATCGCCCACGCCGCGCTGTCAATGCGGTGCCCTAGGTCGACATCCCCCTGTTCCTCAACTAGTCCAAGCAACAAATCACCTGGAGCCATAAAGACCACTCGCCACGGATCGAATATCCGGGTCGAGTCGCCCTGGTGGTCAAGCCCAAGGTGGGAGACTACTGGCTCCCCAAGACGCTGATGGACGGCGGCAGCTCCATCATCATCCTGTATCTGGACACATTCAGGCGACTGTGGATCCAGCAGTCGATGATCGAGACGACCTACACCACCTTCCACGGCATCGTCCCCGGTCGGAAGGCGTATCCGATCGAAAAGGTGACATTGTCAGTCACCTTCGGCACACCAGCAAACTTCCGCACCGAGCGGATCATCGTCGAGCTGGTGCCTTTCAACAGCCCCTACCACTGCGTCCTGGGACGTCAGGCGTTCGCCAAATTCATGGCAGCTCCCCACTACGCGTACAACACGATGAAGCTCCCCGGCCTGTGCGGCATCATCACTGTCCGTGGCGACCCTGACATGGCCGCAAAATGCAAGGCCAAAGGCGTTGAGCTCTCCGACGCCGTCATAGCAGTAGAGGCGAACCACGCGGAGGAACTCGCCAATTACATGAGCGGGGTCAACAATGACGACCCCACCATACTCAAGAAGCCCAACTCGGAGGACGGCGTTTCTACCGCATTCGAGGTGACGACGCACACTCGCACCGTTGAGCTGGTCCCAGGCGACTCAAGCCAGACGGTGACGATCGGGACGGGCATGAGCCCAGAATAGGAAGGCGCGCTCATCGAGTTCCTATGTGAGAATCGCGACATCTTCGCATGGAAATCATCCGACATTCCTGGTGTCCTGAGGGAACTCGCTGAGCACAAACTCAACACTGACCCCAAAGCACGACCCGTCAAGCAGTCGCTGTGGCCCTTCAATGAAGAGCACCACCGAGCAATCGCCGAGGAGGTGCAGCGTCTACTCGCTGTCGGCTTCATTCGGCCAATCAAATACTCCAAGTGGCTGGCAAACCCAGTCCTAGTCGAGAAGAAAAACGGTACATGGAGAATGTGTATCGACTACACAAACCTCAACAGCGCCTGCCCGAAGGAACAATTCGTCCTCCCGCGGATCAACCAGATCATCGATTCGACCGCGGGCTCAGAGTCTCTATGCTTCCTTGACGCCTACTCTGGTTACAACCATATCAAAATGGCAGTCGAGGACGAGAAGACGACGTTCATCATGCCATTCGGAGCCTTCTTCTACACCGCCATGACCTTCGGCCTCAAGAACGCCAGGGCGACCTACCATAGGTGCATGCAGGAGTGCCTTGCGAGCCAAATTGGCCGCAACATCCACCTCTACATCGACGACGTGGTGGTGAAATCCACTTGCCAGGGCGACCTACTCGCCGACCTGGCGGCAACCTTCGCAAACCTGCGGAGGTATAAGATCAAGCTAAACCAAGGAAAGTGCACCTTCGGTGTACCTACTGGACAGTTTCTTGGGTACATGGTCTCCAAGCGCGGGATCGAGGCGAAACCCACCAAGATCAACACGATCGCCCGGCTCGGCAAACCCGAGTGCCTGCGCGACGTCTAGAAGCTGGTCGGGCGAGTCGCGGCTCTCAGTCGCTTCATCACCCGGTTAGGCGAGAAGGCAATGCCCCTTTATCGCCTAATGTGCAAGAACCCCACATTCCAGTGGGACAAGGAGGCAGACGACGCGCTCCACACTCTCAAGGAGGTGCTACTCGCCGCACCACTACTCGCCGCCCCCATCGACAAGGAGCCCATGCTCGTCTACATCACGGCCTCCGAGCAAGTCATTAGCACCGTCATGGTCGTCGAACGACCAGAAGAGGGCAAGGAGCGCCCGATACAGAGACAAGTATACTACATCAGCGAAGTCCTCACCGAGTAGCGTTAGCGCTACCCACAGTACCAAAAATTGGTATATGCGGTCTTCAGAGCCCAGCGGCGACTGTCGCACTACTTTCAAGAGCACCCAATAACGGTCATCTCCTTAGCACCGTTGCAGGACATCATCCGCAACCGTTTGGGTTGACTTAACTAAATTCTTCTACTTATTCTTTTATTCTTCTATTTTGAGGCGACCGGGCGAGTCGCCAAGTGGGCCGTCAAGATCGGCGTCCACAACATCAGGTACGAGCCGCGCAAGGAAATCAAGTCGCAGGCTCTCGCATATTTTCTCGCCGACTGGGAGGAGGTCCAGCAGACAGAGAAACTACCGTACCTCCATTACTAAAGCCTACACTTCGACGGCTCCAAGAATGCAGATGGTGCAGGGGAAGGGATCGTCCTCACATCTCCAAAGGGCGACAAGTTATACTACATCATGTACCTCAACTTCACCCCCTGCACCAACAACATGGCCGAGTACGAGGCACTACTCCATGGCATGCGAGCAGCCAAGGAGATGAACATCAATCGTATGCGCTGCTACGGCGACTCCAACCTCGTCGCCGGGCAAGTCGCCGGCACCTGCGATGCAGTCTCCCCCACCATGGAGGCATACCGCCAAGCAGTGTACCAGTTGGGAGGCCACTTTGTGGGCTACTCCGTCGAGTGGATTGACAGGCGGAAGAACAAGGAGGCCGACGCACTCTCCCGCATTGGCTTGACTCGACTCGCAGCGCCCATCGGCGTCTTCCTCGACACCATCACCAAGCCTTCCGTCTCTCCCTCGAGGGAGATCAACATCGGAATTCCGCTGCAACCAGACACAGCCCTGGTCACAATTATCGCCGATCCAAGCGACTGGACGGCGCCATACATCGCCTACCTGGAGGGAGGCACCCTACCCGCTGACGAGACGGAGGCCCGAATGATAGCACACCGCTACAAATCCTTCGTTATCATCAACGGCGAGCTCCACAAGCGTAGAGTGACCGGCGTGTTCCAACGTTGCGTCCAACCCGCCGAAGGACGCAAGATCCTCCAGGACATCCACGCTGGCGACTGTGGCCACCACGCTGGAGCCCGCTCCCTGGTCACCAAGGCCATGCGACATGTCTTCTACTGGCTCACCGCACACACCAACGCGGTCGACATCGTCCAACGCTGCTTCGAGTGCCAGAAGTACGCCAGTCAGACTCACGTACCGAGCTCGGCGCTCAAGATCATCCCCATCACTTGGCCATTCGCCGTATGGGGCATGGACATGGTAGGCCCCTTCAAGAAGGCCCCCTCTGGCTTCACCCACCTCCTAGTCGCGGTCGACAAATTCACAAAGTGGGTGGAGGCCAAGCCAGTCCGCAAGTGCGATGGGAAGACCGCCACAAAGTTCCTACGCGAGCTCATCTATTGCTATGGGTTCCCGAACAACATCCTCATGGACAACAACACCAACTTCGCCAAAGGATCCATGGGAGAATTCTACGAGGAGCACAACATTCGACTCGACCTCGCCTTAGTCGCCCACCCGAAGTCTAGCGGCCAGGCGGAACGCGCCAACCAGAGCATCCTCCATGGCCTGAAGCCGCGAATTCAAGTCCCACTCAAGCGAACTCCTGGGTGCTGGGACGAAGAGCTCCCCTCTGTCATCTAGGGCATCCGCACCTCCGTTAACAGGTCGACATGATTCAACCCCTTCTTCATGGTTTACGGTGTCGAGGCCGTCATGCCAACTGGCCTCGAGGATAACTTGCCTCGGGTAGTCAACTACACGGAGAGTGACAACGAGCTCGCATGCCAAGACGGAGTCGACCAGCTCGGCAAAGCGTGTGACCTAGCTCGCTCCCACACCACCATCTACCAGCAAGGGCTTCGCCGCTACCACGACCGGCGAGTACGGACCCGCACCTTCCAGGAAGGAGACCTGGTACTGCATCTGATCCAGGACAAGAAAGGCATGCACAAGCTCTCTCCCCCATGGGAGGGACCATTCGCCGTCGGGCGCGTCCTGGGCAACGACGCCTACTACCTCACCGACGTCCGAGGCGACGGAAAACTCGACGTCAAGCGGCCATGGAATGTAAATCTCCTAAGAAAGTTCTACACCTAGAACTCCAGACATGTACCTCCTACCCGCTATGAAATAAAGAAGATCAATTCTCACAACGTGTGTCCACTCTTCGTATCTTGTGCCACTCGCACTCGTAATAACAGCGCTATGCTACTCGCAGAAGTCAATCCTTGGTGACGTGACCGGAACGGCCAAGTAGTGCGATACGAGGGCACTGAAAAATGCAAGCCTCGTATCGTCCACGAAAAAAGCCAACCCGGAGCCCCATCGGAGTCGCCTCGCCCGACTGGCTTTCCGAGCCAAGACAACTGCATTCGCTTCCCACAGCGACCCAGTCCTCCACATCCTTGGCGCAGCGACTCGAACGACAAAGTACCACGCTCAGGGACTGACGCCAGTACAAACAGGAGCGACCTGGGAAAAACGCCAAGTATGAGAGCGCGTCCTGGACTCGCCACGCGACTGGTCCCACGGATCAAGTGGGGTGATGCGCCTAACACAACGCGCCCCGTCCTCACCTACCTCGGGCATGCGACTAGAACCGCCAAGTACCACGCTCGGGGACTCGTCCACCCGACCCAGTTCCCGCCCGGGAAAACGGCTAAGTACAGAGTACCCCTTGGAGTCGCCATGCGACTGGTTTTCCGAGCCATGGAGAGTCGACCTTAACTTACTAACAATTCAAACAACACATAAAAACGAGGTTAAACCCATAAAAGGGAGGACGTGCTCGGGGACTCGCACAACCAACAACCAAATCAAAAAACACTGACAAAAGAATCCTTGCATTCCTTCAAAGAAGCAAAACATTTTCGCTTACAAGGGTAGTTACATACTTATCCTAACTAACGCCGATCAACAAACTATTCTACTCCGCAGGATTCGACGATGAGGCGCCACCACACTTGCGACAGCGGATAAAAGGAATCCACGGGTTCGACGGGTACGTCGTGAGCTCACCCGCCATAGCTGCATGAAACGGCTGCTCCACCTTGAAGTCGCGGTGCGCCGGTTCGGGGTCGTTCGGGGCAGCGACCGCCTCCTGGTAAGGAATGAGGTCGCCCATCGCCCACACCCGGTCGGCACACCACCGCCCGCTCAGTCAGCTTCAGCACTTCGGTGATTTCAACTACGCCCGTCGATGAAGGGTACCCGCTCGTGACGTCGTCAAGGTCGAAGTCGTCAGGAAAGTGCGCGATCCCAAGGCTCAGCGAAGTCGCCGCACCACGACAAAAGGCTGACCGCGCCATGAATTCTACAACAGTCGGGGCCTTCTCCAGGTAGCCCCACACCTCGACGAGGTCGCTGGGAATAACCTCTGTGGGCGAGATCTCCTACAGATATGCCCGGATGCAGGTCGCTGACAGCGTGGCAGAATCAACCAGAGTGGTGACGCATTGCCGCGCATCGTACGACTATGCTTCTTCGGCATTATCAGTAATCAGGCCTGCAACACACAAGAAAATAATAAGGGAGGCTCCAGCAAAATAACGCGACCCACACGCTCGGGGACTCTCCAAAGAAAACTCACAAATCAACGGGCGACAACGTTCCCTGATGAAATCCTGAAGACCGGAGAGGTCATCCTGCAGCCCGGCGACGAGCGCGTCTGACATCTTCTGCTCCTCAGCAGCAGAAGCAACGGCCTCCTTGGCTCGCCCATCCGCCGAGGTCGCATCCGCCTTCGCCCCCTTGAGCTCGCGCTCCAGGTCGGCGATTTGCTTCTCCACGGCGCTCAAGGACGACTGTGCAGCCATCAGTTCACTCGCCGGAACCAGGCCCTGACGAGCCTGCTCCATCACGGTTGTGCTATCCTCTGCATCAACAACACCATGATTACGAGAAGAACATGGTCTATGACCAGCATCAAGCACGACGGCCACTCACCCGTAGTCGCTCGAAGCTACTCTTCGTGTCCCGGACAATGAGGAGCTCCCTCTCCACACGCTCCTTGGCGTCAAGCCGGTCCACCGACTCGCGCTGCAGACCCTGCGCATCCATGGAAGCGTCAGCAACAAAAATCCTAGGTGCCTAGCCGCTAAAATTCAGCGACTAGCCACTCAGGGATTGGGCAGCGAAAAATTCCTATGTGCCTAGCTGCTGAAATTCAGCGACTCGGCACTCGGGGACTGGGCAACGAAAATCCTAAGTGCCTAGCCACTGAAATTTAGTGACTAGCCACTCGGGGACTGGACAAGGAAAATCCTAAGTGACTAGCCGCTGAAATTCAGCGACTAGCCACTCGGGGTCTGGGCAACAAAAATCCTAAGTGCCTAGCCGCTGAAATTCAGTGACCAGCCAGTCGGGCACTGGACTCGAAAAACAATAAGAATCCGACCACTGAAATTCAGTGGTCCTATCCTCGGGGACTGTACATACCTGGATGACGGTGCCTAGCATGCCGTGAAGCTCCATTGCATAACGGGAGCACGAATGGAGTACGCCCACGATGTTGCTCGACTTTCGTGCCGGTGGCCTCGGGCAATTGGCTCGACGGCACCGACGCACTCGCCGCGGAGGCCCTCGCTACAAAGCGAGGGAATGTCGCCACCGCGGCTCCCGCACCACTTGAAGGTGGGCCTGTCACCCCAACCGAGGCCATAGGCTCCGCCCGGTGCGACTCCGTGTCCATCATAGCCCTCAGGGCTGCATCCACTGCAATTGGAGCCTCGCTCGGGGAGACCGCTGGCTCGTCCGAAATCATGACGACCTCGTCGCCCTTTGCTTTGTTTGCGCCTTCAGCAGGCGCCTCGACCTCGTCACCCTTCCTCTTCTTCGAAGGGTCGACTGGTGCCTCCGCGGCACCTGATGGAACCTTGGCCACCGAAGGGTGACCTATCTTCTTCACTCCAGTCCTATAGAACAACTCCGTTCGTAAACTCGCCAGTCGGAAATAAATCAAGCAGACAATCGAAAGGATTAAGAAACACTCACTTGGCAACTGGGATAAAACGTAGGCCAGTACGAATGCTGGCCGGCTTCTACAACTCCGGCCCCAGTTTCCAACTGAGGCCTGTCTCGAACACACTCTGCGCCCAAGACACCGAGGTCGAGGCAGGAGGTTACGTGGCGATCGCTGCGGGAGCTCCCTCGGTGGAGAGGTCCCTACGGCTGGAGCGGCCACAAGCCCGGTGACGAAGGGCGGCAGGAGCGACACCAACGACATCTAACCTTCCGCAACGGCCGCACCAGCAACCGCGGTCGCATGCACCGGTGCGTCGGATTTAGCTTCCTCAGCTGCACTGGTAGCATCGGAGCTACTCGTAGACCGAGGCGGTGATACCGGCTTAGCTGGCTTCTTCTTCTTCGGTGGCGGTGGTTTCTTCTTTGACGGTGTAGCTTCGCGCCGCGAGGTGTGTCCGGGGAGTTCATCCTCGTCTTCGTCGTGAGCCTCGAGGCTCTTGCTGGTCTCGAGCTCGCGCTGATGCTTCCCGCGAGTTTTGCGAACCATGGGTGTGGCGACCTCCACGACCTCCTCGCCACCGTCATCATCATCATCGTCATCACTGCCCCCATCACTCCTGACATCACCCTTGTTGGGCGCAGACTCGCTTTCATCCTTGCTGGACGATTTCGAATTCTCGTCGTCTGCGGGTGGAAGCCAACCTTCCACCACCTGGAACAACTGCGACTACAAAATGAAGTTAGCACGACCGCGAATGCAAAACTGCGACTGCGAAGTGCGCAAAGAGTTAAAGGACTCATCGCTGGAGCTTGGCATTTTGCAGTGTAAGGGGCGACACCGGCCCTCGCGTCAAGGTAATCTGCCTCGGTGATCTTCTTCATGGCCAAGGTGTAGTCCTGGAGCCTCCACTCGGCGTGACAGGACTTCGTCGGATCGTCCTTGCCCGTGTATTCGTACATATAGTGGGCGCGACTGGCCAGAGGCACCATCCGTCGCCCAAACCAGCAATTGTACAAATTGATGGTTTGGAGGACCTTCTTCTTCAGGTTGCAGATCGTCTGCAACATCTCGTCGATGACCATCCGCTGGTCCAATGGGAGCTTGGTGACTTGGAGCCGACGCGGCTCGGGCCGGTCGGCGGAGTACATCGGAAGTGCCACCTCGTCGGCCAGATGCGACTCGGTCATGTAGAACCAACTCTTCTTCCATTCGTTTGCCGCCTTCTTCGGCAGCATCAGATCGAAGAAGGACGCCTTCGACTTCAACTAAAAGGTCAGGCCGCTCGCGGCCAACATCGGGCTGCCTGCTTCTTCACGACCGATCCTCCCGTGGAACAGTTCTTGCCATAGGGGGAAATACTGTCGGCAACCCAGGTAGCACTCGCAAAACGCCACAAAGATGGCGAGTTGCTCGATGCTATGCGGCCCTAGGTCCGACGGCTGGATGTCGTAATAGGCGCAAAAGCGGCGGAAGAAGAAGGAAGTGGGGAATCCGAGCCCCTGCTCCAGATGGTTTGTGAAGCAGATGAACTCCCCCTCACGCGGATCTGGAATCACCTCTCCAGCCGCGGGGATGCGCCATCTCCCGGCTCCAGATGACAGTGACTCAATTATTCGCCGACCTATTCGCCCAGTTGCGATTCGACTAGTCGCCGTTGTTGCGACTAAAATGACTAGTTCTTTCCTTTATTCAGGAGTCCACAACCGATTTGACTGGGCGTCCGAATTGGACCCGCATACTCCGACTGCCAACGAACACATGCGACGAATCAACGACGGCCTCGGGGACTACTGATGGGGATATGCCGACCGGGGTATACCCAGCAGGACGTTTCCTACTGGCCCAAGCTGCCAGCGAGTGGGCCTGCAGGACGGCGACTGGATCGAGACTTGGCAAGGACCCAGGTGACTAGAAGCCGGAGGCCCAGAAGCGTAGCTAGGCTAGTCAGATTAGGTCAAGAACCCTCCGAATCTTTAACTAATTCGGTTGTACATCTGTAGCGAGGTGAGCCTATATAAACCTCCCTAGGGTACGCATAGAGGACACGTTCCATCATACACCCCAGCGACTCGCCGCCTAGTCGTCGAGCTCGCCCTTGTACTCTCTCCATAATACAATCTAGCAGGAGTAGGTCTTTACCCTCCGGGGGGCTGAACCTGGGTAAATCCTTGTGTCTCCGCCCTCATCTTGCACCGCAGATGGCTAGCCGTCCTTGCCCTTCGTTCTACTAGTCGCTGTCGATTGCAGCATCTGTCGTGGCCATTCTCACGACAAATCAAATAAAGATAAAAGGGAGAAGAAAGTAAAGAACATCATTTTATATCACATGGCACTGTCTTCATATTTAAATTGTAAAACCAAATATTGCAGAATAAAAAGTGAAAAATGGTTGGTACCAATTCATAAGTGTGTCCTTGCTGATTAAGAAAGAACACCATCCCCTAGGACGTCCATTTTCTCCAAGTAGACAACCGTTAGACATCAACCATAAGCCCCAACATGCACGGACCGGAGGCGCATGACCATTTTTGGCCTAAATGTCCTCCTGGTGCTCTTTTTTAGACTCCATTCGGAGAACGTTGGCGATCTGAAATTGGTGGATACTTGGAGTTGAGACAACCCGATTGGAGACTAGCGGTGGACACAAAATGTAGAAGTGGAGTGGGGTAATTAACAAAGGGAATATCTTTTCAACTTATTTCCAAAAAGGGGTGTGGTTGGGTGAATTAGGATGGTGGCCTGTTACACCCTACCAGTGCTAAGTCAATTGGCTAAGGAATTTTAAATTCATGTCCTACCGCTACTAAGTCAATTGGCTAAGGAATTTTACTAGGCCATATCAGGACTATGTAGCGCACTAATACGTGAGAAATAAGTTATATGCACTATAGGTAATATTATTAAAATACCAAAATTTAATATTCATATGGTCTTGAGGTTTCGAATATTATTTAAATATTTCATGAAATTTAGGTAGATATAAATAACTATATATATATGTCATGTAAACATAGACCAATACAATAGTAATTTCAGGCATACATATAACTTAGATAAATTCTAAGAGTTATAATGTTAAACATAAAGTTGAATAAAAATATCAATAATTCTAACATGCCATCATATAAGATTTAGTTAAATGTTTTTATTCAGTTGTCTATAATATTTTCACCTTTATGAATTGTATAATAAATTTTAATAAACCATCAAGGTGTCACCCGCGCATGTGCGCGGGCCACTGTGCTAGTTATTTGTAATAACACAAAAACTTTTGGTACAGTGGAATGCAAAGATGATCATATATTTTCAAACCCATTATTAACGGTCCAAAAACATACATAAGAGATGACTCCAATCTAGAAATAGTAGTACGCAAACACCTAAGTTTTACCAAATCGCTTATTTAGTTCATCCGAGACTCCCATGAACTCATCAAAAGTAGAAGAAGAACCAATATCTTCAAGAAAGAAAGAATATGTCATTAGAAATAAAGAGGAAGTGAAAAGTCGATCAGAGATACATATATGAGAACATACCAAAACGGCAAGGTAAAATTCACCTTTGTGACTTACATCCTTAAAAAATATATAAAATAAAATCATAATTGATAGAGTGAAATACATGTGGCTCACTATAGCACACTCGGCTATAATTCTTTCAATCCTCAGTCATTTTATTCCCCAAATCGTCTTGATAACGTCAAATCAATGAGGAGATACAACATAGGAAAAAACCACGTGTCAGTATGAACCATGTGTTGCGATCAATGGATAAAATATCACCGTCTCATGTTCCTAAGACAATAAACTGGTTATAAATAACAGTTTTTTTAGAACTCGGTCACCCTTTATTGACTAATGTTTAGACAATTTACAAGAATGCATAAACCATCCGGTGGCTAAAGAAGCCAGACCTGACGACCGATGTCTAAACTAACAACACTCCTAGCTAGGCGATGGCACTCACCGTTGGAGGTTCTACTCTCGTGTTTGAACACCACACTAGTGAAAATAGAAGACGAAGCCTTCACCTCCACTATGATCATTGCATGAACTCCCATAAACGTGCCCTGCAAGCTTTTGATGACTTCCAGGTAGTCTGACACGATGTAGAGATGGGATAATTGGAGATCTTGAGCGAGTACTAGAGCTTCTCGGCAATCCATTGCCTCAAGAGCGGTAGGGTTGTTCTGGTCCTGAACAGTGAGAGCCGAGGCCCCAAGGAACAGACCCTCCTCGCTATGGCAAACAACTGCAACCGCTCCACCGGTGTCTGACCTTGACATAGCAGCATCAACATTCAGCTTTGTATATTTGGTAGGTGGGGCTATCCAGGAGATAGTCTGCTTTGCTTTACCTTGTTTCCCATGTACTGGAGGTGATGAAGTCATGGCTTGGTCATCCAGGAAGCTTCGGAAAAAGGCGAAAGTAGACACTGGGCTCTGTTGTTCACAATCATGGATCAATCCTCGCCTTGCAAAACAGATTGCCCACAAGGTCACGACCATCTCCACAAAGGAAGAGTGATCCAGAATTTCTATCATAGTGAAAATCCACTGCTTAGCCGTCGGTTCTATCGTCATACTCATGTGTTGAGTAATATCCTCGCTGACTAGCGCCCGACGCATTTCGCCATAGTACAGTCAATGAGGGAATGCCTCCACGAATCCGCCGCACCACAAACCGAACATTGATTCGTACCCGACATATTTTGATGATGACAAACGTCACTCGCCGGCAAGGATTGGAGCGAGATACGCCATAGGATAACCCGGAGTTTTGAAGGAACCTTAGTATTCCACATATTTTTCCAAAGCTTCCCCTCACCCTCCTTGTTAGAAGAAGCGGACCGCTCCTCCAGCCAGTCTGTATGACGTTGCCAAGTAAGCACCAGCATCCGGTACACTGAACGGACAGAGAGGACACCCGAGTGCTCATAGTGCCACGCCCAACTGTCATCAAAACGTCTCGTGCCTAACGGTATCTTGCATATCTTCTCAACATCGATTGGAATAAACCACTCATCAAGCTTAGCTTTGTTCCACGAGAAAGTCGCCGCATCGATGTAATCATTGACACGTATCGGAGGGTCACTCTTCTTGCACGCCAAAGGCCGCAACATAAAATCTCGTGGCAACCAATTTTGGTACCACGGATGAGTTGTCTCTCCCTTACCGATTCTCCGTACCAGTCCTTGAATCAAAGCGTCCCTTCCTTCAATCAACGATCTCCACACTTGAGATGGGTGTGATGTGATCGTGTCCTCAAGAATATCTGTATTTAGAAAATAGACTACCTTGAGTAAACTTGCGCTGAGAGTCTTTGGGTTCTGGAGAATACGCCAAACCTACTTGGCTAGTAGTGCTAAGTTGAAAAGATCTATATCACGGAAACAAAAACCTCTCATGCATTTCGGCGATCACAGGACCTCCCAGGAGACCCAATGTGTTATTCTTTTACCCTCTTTGCTTCCCCACCAGAAGTTTCTTATCAAAGAATTTATATGTTGCCATAGTCCACATGGTAGCTTGAAACAAGACATAGAAAAAGTCATAATAGCTTGGATCACCGACTTTATCAGTACCTCCTTTCCTCCCATCGATAGAAGTTGTTCGAGCCAAGCTTGCACTCGTTTACAGACTCTATTGTTGAGATACTTGAAAGCCTCATTGAGTGACCTTCCCACATCAGATGGCATACCAAAATATTTTACATTTAAAGTCTCATTTGGCACTTGAACAATATTCTTCACCACTTGTCGTGTAGACTTGGACATCCTTTACTAAACAACACTGATGATTTATCCAGGTTTACTCGCTGCCCTGATGTTGCACAATACTTGTCCAAAAGAGCCATAACATCTCGAGCTCCCTCGAATTTGCGTTGACAAACAACAGGCTATCATCCGCGAAGAGGAGGAGGTTAACCGTCGAGGCAGAAGTGGCCACCTGAAGCCCCTTGAGGTGTGATGACTGACGACACTGTTTTAGAAGGACTGAGAGGCCCTCTGCTGCTATCAAGAACAAGTAGGGGAAGATAGGATCGCCTTGTCGGATCCCTCGTGATGGACGGAATTCCTCCAATGGTTGCCCATTGAAAAGAACAGAGAAAGACACCGATGAAACCATCTTCATAATTAACTATATCCATCGGTCATAAAAACCCATACACGCCATGATTGCTTGGGGATAGTTCCTGTCAGCCCGATCATAGGCCTTGCACATGTCCAACTTAAGAGCACAATGTTGTTTTTCTTTGCCCCATTCCTCTTCATAAAGTGCAAGCCCTCATATGATGTGAATATATTGTGTGTAATCAGCCTTCCTGAAACGAAAGAATTGAAGGGATACGGGTAGACTACACTAGCGCAAACCAAAAAATTTCTACCGCGTATACCAGGATTACTGTTGTCATAGATCACGGGATTACCACTAGACGCGCAGTTGCGGAATCGATGAAGTGCGTCGAGGCAGTGCAGACGTTCCACGTCTCCTCCTTGTCCTCGTCCTACGAGAAGCTTCCCTTGCACGGCTCGTCCAAGCGCTACAGATGCAGCGCCTCCGAGGTATCCACACGTACAGGGTGGAAGCGTCAGACGCCGGACTGCTAGGTCCGCGCGCGCGACACAGGCGTGAGGAGTGGCGGCTGGGAATGATCTGAGGTCTCAGGTCTAACCCTGGTCAGCTCGCCCCACCCTCTCTTATATAGGCGTCCCTAGTGGGCTTCTACATTAGCAGCCCATTAGTACCCTAAGCCTGGTCTAATTCGGATCCAATCCTCATTAGGCTTCCAGCCCCTTAAGTGTGTGACCCTATAGGTTCATATGCGTATAGACATGACACGAATACACTTATTCTGTCAATAGTTGGTAGCGGCCTCTAGCAAGACGTGCCAACTCCTAAACGCATACAAAGATCATATCGGACGAACCATCACAAGGTTTAGTACATGTCTTTCCCTTTGCCTCATGATATTTGGTCTAGCTCCAAGCTGACCTCCCTTTCTCGATACCGTGATTCGGAATCCCTTTACTAGGTTAACTCTTAACCATATGTAGCACGGACATGCATTTCTGGATCCGATCACTTGAGGGGCCCAGAGATATTGTAACTACCTCGGTGAATTACGCTCCTAGTTACAAGCCTGGATGAGCGGAAATGGTTAAAATAGTACGGTGGGGCCCAAATGCCACTCACAGGTAGACCTTTCGGCCGTCCTAACCATTTCCAAACATCGGGACAAGAACGGGCGTAATCGGCAAAGCGAAGGGATCAACTACATACACAAATGAGTATGTATGCAAGCCACCATACAACAGTCCTCAGAGCCATTCCATCTAAAAGAAATAGAAATATTGCAACGCCATACGGCAAGATCCAAATGTCCTAGATAGATATAATAGTTTAGGATATCTCCTCATGCATCAAACATCAGAGTATCAGGCGGAAGCGGCAAACAAGATCCGAGTACGGATAAGAAGCAAATCGGCATAAGATGCCCCATAATAAACACATCCCGCCCACAGATCTCACGGATCCCCGTTCCTGGAATCTCTACACCGAATGATCGTTGCCCACATCGTCCGTCTCCTCCACCCAGTATCCATCTTGTGAGAGTACATGTTCATCTGAATCAAATAATTTATCGTGTGAGACCCTAGGGGTACTCAGCAAGTCTTTATGCCTCTAAAGGGGACACAACCTGGGTGACGCAATTGCAGCAAAAGATAATACCTAAAAATTCTATAGACACTCGCTAACCATCCGCCTAACCAAAGATAGATGGATGTTCGTGAATTAATAACAACAGTTATAACAGTAATATTAACATATCCATCCTCCTCCTCGCTTACCAACGAGGAAGCGGACGAACAACGGAATGGTGCGACCACTACACCTTGCAAACTTGCTAGACTTGTTGCGAGTCTTGCGTTTTGCTTGAGAAACAACGGTTAGAAGAATTGAAGGATTGTCGTGAGACAAGAAGGTAGGATGAACATAGCTTTGGTTTTCTCAAAAAACATGATAAAAGAATATAACCACTTGTGAAAGAAAGGACAGGATGATGTATCATGAATAAAGAAAAACACACCGTTAAGATTAAAGATTTACCGATACTAGAGAGGATGAATCTTTGTCTCGCCGGAAGAAAAGAGCTAGGTTGGAGAGGTTTTGAACCACTATGACAATAGCATCGTATCTTCTCTCGGATTTGAGAAATGAAGTATAGAAACAATATTGCGTTCAAACAATAGAGTCCCTTGATATCAACAGAAAGATTTAGTTAGACATCGTCGGATTAGATTCTTGTTGCGCCGGTAAGACCCAAGGATCACGCAATTGAGGTGCGCGGATATAACTTCCGGAGACAGATGTGAAGCCAGATCATGGTGGAATCCCGAGAAGCAATTAATATGGAGGATCTGGAGTTTATTGTAGAGATACTTATTGCTTTCTTTAGCCTTGAGGCTAACGCAATAGATTTGCGGCTGATGGCATCAACCATAATTGGCTTTACCACAGAAAAAGGATTGATTAAACAAAAAGAGAGATAGTTTCCTTTCATCTTGTTTGGGGATGTTAAGCACCGGTAGAAAGACGAGGATAGAAAAGAGTTTGCATTTATTCCACCAGATAATTGAAGATTTGCTCCGTGTAGGAAAAGACGAGATCACCAACAAGAGATTATTGATTACTTTCTTCGAGAGAGCACTCCAGAAAAAGAAGGACGGAAGTAAAATTATCAAGGGATAAAGGCCACTTCTAACTTCCGTGGAATGAGTGAAATCACATTAATTCACCAATTCAATGTACAAGAGCGAATGATAAGAGTAGTGGTATGGTAGCTACTCCATCCCACACTCAAAGCATTACTCCGCACATGCATAATAAAACCATGCAACCCAACTACCGAAACTGACTGAAGGTATTGACAAGAAGAGCTCATGGAACTCCGTAAGAAAACAAAGATTGATGCAAACGATTCACCGGATCCAAGATAGACAAGGGTGATGATATTGTCGTCATATCATAAGTAACTAGCCACTAGAAAGATATGAAGGAAGATCACGGAGACAACTGCAAGATTCCACAGATAAAGAAAAAGATAGCACCACTTGAACATAAGGATTACAAAAGATCTGAAAAATCTTCACGGCCTCTGGTGGATTGAGCATAGATGTCAGAACAATAGGGTTTCAAAAGATCACTTGACGAGACTGAGGTGAAAAGAACTCCATGTTGTTCTTGAAAAGATTGAGAGAGGTTTAGCGGTCTTGAGGAAAATCTTTAGCGGAACGACGATGATAACTTGCCAACAAGGACTAACTCCAGATTGGTTGAAGATGGAGGATGGAATTAACAATGAACTTGCTGATTCTAGAATTGAAGCAATCTATTTAGCAGAAGGACGTGGCCGAGATAGGTGACTTAAAAAAGTCAGAATTTCCACTTAGAGACTTTGCACACAGGCAGTGCTCACAAAGCTTGAGAGAAAGAGACACAGATGATCTTCCATGTCCTTCCATTGATATCGAATAGGCAAGCATATTAACAACATATACCACCATGGATTAACAAGATATTCCCAGAATACCAAGTTCAAAAGGCGAGAGAAACGAACAAATTCTCGAACACTTCCTGAGCTCAACGCTCTTAGAAAGATCACTATTAAGAGCACGGGTTCATGTTGAAGAAGTTGCACTGGAAGAATAGATTGTCTGGTCCTTCGGAAGAGAACAGTAAATGTCACCTGGTTCACATTGTTGATCGGATCACTGGTTTCAAAGAGAAGGAGATCTTGGTTAAGAACCGATGATAGCTCATACCTTAAGCAAAGCTATCAGAAGCGAAAAGATGCAATTCCCTCGTATCCAGGAGAATTTTTGCAGATATGGAGTTCAAACAGATGTGCAGCATGATGGACAGATGATAGACCGCCGTAGTGCTTTGAGAAAACTCCGGATTGCCAAAGATGCTTGAATATGCATAGATATGATCACGGTGTACTCAAAATCACAGGAGATAACCGTCACCATTTGGAGGATAGTGTTGATAGCATCTTCCATATTCCACTCATGATAAGTGTCCTATAGCCATGCCGAGAGCCAAATTACAACCACCAGCATCGGATCGACACATGTTATGTAATTATCCCAAGAGAATTGGAGATGAAATGAAACTCCAGGATTAAGCGCCGGTGACAAAAGAATGAGTTAGCATGGACATGCTGATAAAAGGAAGATAGATAATGTTTCACACAAGACTGGAAAGGAGTGTGGAAACTCAGATGTATCAAAGAAAAAATTTCCGCATTTTTCGGCATTAAAATACCAATAGATGCGCAAAATCACTTATTAGGTAGAGATTAGCAACTGATGATTTCACAGAATGTGGAGTTGCTAGAAGGAAGGACACCCTTAAAAAGATGGCACCGGTTACCAAGGAGTCAGATAGATCGCACCGGTTTTCAAAAGCCTGTCAATATGGAATGTACCAACAGTTGATAACCAAAGGCAGATAAAGATAACAAGTTGGATGCAACAGATAGACAAGGAATTACTCACACACACACACTTTCTATGGTACTACGGAAACCCAGAACACGTGAATCCTAGTTTGAATTTTAAGAAGAGGATTGAAAACGTTACACTTCCTTACCAGAAAAGGGTGGTGGGTGGGTAAGAAGAAAAGTGGAAGCAGTCCTACTCTCACGTTTTGTTTTTCCTAGTATACATAGCTACTAAAATATTTGCTAGACTGACAACGACCATTTGGCTGAGACCCTGAAGGGCGGGATGGCTCTGATACCAATTGTAACTACCTCGGTGAATTACGCTCCTAGTTACAAGCCTGGATGAGCGGAAATGGTTAAAATAATGCAGTGGGGCCCAAATGCCACTCACAGGTAGACCTTTCGCCGTCCTAACCATTTCCAAACATCGGGACAAGAACGGGCGTGTCGGCGGCGAAGGGATCAACTACATACACAAATGAGTATGTATGCAAGCCACCATACAACAGTCCTCAGAGCCATTCCATCTAAAAGAAATAGAAATATTGCAACGCCATACGGCAAGATCCAAATGTCCTAGATAGATATAATAGTTTAGGATATCTCCTCATGCATCAAACATCAGAGTATCAAAGGAAGCAAACAAGATCCGAGTACGGATAAGAAGCAAATCGGCATAAGATGCCCCATAATAAACACATCCCACCCACAGATCTCACGGATCCCCGTTCCCGGAATCTCTACACCGAATGATCGTTGCCCACATCGTCCGTCTCCTTCACCCAGTATCCATCTTGTGAGAGTACCTGTTCATCTGAATCAAATAATTTATCGTGTGAGACCCTAGAGGTACTCAGCAAGTCTTTATGCCTCTAAAGGGGACACAACCTGGGTGACGCAATTGCATTAAAAGATAATACCTAACAATTCTATAGACACTCGCTAACCATCCTCCTAACCAAAGATAGATGGATGTTCGTGAATTAATAACAACAGTTATAACAGTAATATTAACAGATCCATCCTCCTCCTCGCTTACCAACGAGGAAGCGGACGAACAAACCCCCTCCCCCCATCCGTTGGCAGTTTTATTATCCATTCCATGAGTGTTGCACTATTTACTAGCCAGGTACTTAGTCAAATTAAAAGCGGTACTTTAGTTATACTTGTCTATGATCGATAAACTGTGCTCCAAGTCGTCCATAACTGCGGACACGGCTTTCAGAAAGTTTTACCCTGCAGGGGTGCACAAATAGCAACACACACTCGATCAACCTCGGAAAAACCAAATCAAAACCCAACGAGGCATTCACGACAAAGCGATCACAGGATTCAGAAATATTTCAGGGGGCCACCCCATTAAGCTACCCGCAACGAAGTTAGCCGACTCCGAGACGGACTCAAGGTTTGCGTCAGTGGCTGTAAACGACTGGGAACCCGAAAGTGTGACTGGGCTTGTCGATACCGCGAAAACACTCCGCTTCCCTAAACAGTACAGGTGCTCCTCGTACAATCTTAAATAAAGCAGTAAAGCATGGCATAAGTACAGGATAGTAATAAAGCCCCAAACTACTTTGTGGCCCCAAGAAATAAGAATGAATCAAGCTCTGGCTCAGGAGGGTTCATAAGCCTCCCGGATGTGGATAGCGCGAATATTCAAGGAACAGGAATCAAGTACTCGGGGTCCTACGGGACACAAGTGAGCATGAAAAACCAAATAGCAGATATTGCTCACCGGTGCCACTTTCATTAGTTATCCCATTACTACTCAGGTTAAGTTGTATAGGTACCTCGTTATCCATCAGACACTCACATACCCTACACATGCTGTTCTACGACTCGCATGGCTCAAGCAACTCCTGTAGTAATGGCTCATGGGATGGAGGAACAAGCTTCGGTGGGGTTTAAAAGTAAAGGCTATGCAGTACTTGGGATTCAGTTTAATGCACTCGTGACTCAATGATGCAAGAATAAGATAGAGGCAATAGGTACTATATGTATGCAAGCATGTGGTAGTGCTTGCCTGGCAGCTCAGTTGAAGCGAGAGAAGGATCGGGGTAGTTCTCCTGGGTTTCTTGATATATCCCCTGCTCAGCGTCTATTCGAAGAAGAACTAAACAAACAAGGGCCAGCATAAATAAAGTGCACAAGCATATGAATTAAATGCGACAAGCAAACAATCATGCCATGATGAATGATGCACAATTTGCATGGCAATAAAGTAGCATGGCATGGGTGAGGTGTAGAATACAAGAAATAAACATTTTATTGAGTTTTAATCATATTTTATACTCAAATAAGTGGCTGTATACTTTATATTTATATGATGCATGCTGCAAAACAGATCATGGAATGCATAAACAGAAAGGTCTCGTCGAGCTGATCATTTTAGACATATTATTTGTTAAATTTGGAGTTATAAAACAAAAGTTATTAATTAATTAAGGAAAAAGGGCATTTTATTGTAATTTTAATTAACTCGAAATTTAAAGTGTTCAAACAATATTTTGAATGGCATATTTGAAATCCTTACATTTTTCTGATTTCCAAACATATATTACATGTTTAATTTGGAATTATATCTTACAAGATATTTGAAAACAGATTTGAAATTGAATTTAAAACAAATTTGAAAAGTTTAAATTAAAACAGAAAAACAGAAACCTTTTGTCACTCAGGCAGAACCAGCCACTGACGCTGACGGGTGGGCCTTGCGCTGACTCAGCAGCAGGTGGGGCGCAGAGGGTCCGCCCGGTTTTTCTCACTCACGGGGAGTTGACCCACTGCGACCGACGGACGGCAGTCTTGCCAGGGCCACTCAGCATGCTGCCAAGGGAAGCGACACGTAGGCGATCCAGGGCAGCGCGGGCGGAGAATCTCCAGAGCGCGGGGGTTTTCTTGCAAAAATACACCGAGGCTGATAGGTGGGCTCTGGGGACGGCGGGTTCAGGCGGGAAAAAGGGCAGGGGCTCCAGCGCAAAAAGGCCAGCGGCTGCTGCTGACTCTGACGGACGCGGTGCTGCCGGCGGCAAAAGACTGGCCGTCTTCCGGCGACGCGTACGCTGGACGAAACGCGTCGCCCCAAAAACAAAAAACGAAGAGGGTACTGGGATCTAAAACTTTCGTTCAAAGAGCATCATCGGAGGAGGGCTACAGCGCGCGGGGCACGGCGGAGGAAAGAGGGGGACGAACGCTGCTGTCATTGCCGTGGCCAGAGCGCTGACAAGGCGGCGGCGCACGGGCCGACAGAACAAACAAACTAGAGGTGCAGGGCATGAAGAGGAAGGAGAGGATGTCAGGGTCATTCGGGTGCTCACCAGGAGGTTCTCAAGCTATCCCAACAAGCTGGAACCGGCCAGATCGTCGGCGAGGCTTGGGCACGACGAGGTCGGGTCCTACAGGTTCATGGCAGCGGCGAGCTCGCTCCGGCAAGCTCCGGCATTGATCTCCGGTACTGGTCGAAGCAGAAGAGGCAGTGGCACCTTCCTGGGCGTCCGGGACACCTACTAGCACAGCTCCAACCGCCTCCTTTGGGTCTTGGCCAAGGTGGAATCTAGTAGAGGCATGGAGATGGCCATGGCCATGGTTTTTCTTGGGGAAAGGAAGACGGAGGGAGGGGATCTTCTGGTTGATCTTGATCTGGTCATGGCGTGGAGGAGGGGTAGATAAGGAGAGGGTCAGGGCTTGCACATGGGGTTTGTTTCACTTTTTGTAAAAAGGTAGGAGGGAGGCATCGGGTGAGCTAGGGTTGGGGCTAGAGGGGGCTCGGATTAGAGAGGGGGTGTGGTTAGGGTTTTGGTTTAGGCAAGACCAACACAAAAGAAACAAGCAAAGAGGAAAAGGTTGGGGAGGAGGAGAGAAGGGTAGGGGTAAGATGGTCACACAAGGCTCGCATGGATGGGGGGAATGGTTATAGGGTTTTAACAAGACCCAAACAAGATCAAGCATGAAGAGGGGTAGAGAGAGAGATGGGAGATGAGCCACTCAAAAATTCACATAAAAACAAAGGAGGACCAAAGTTGGAGAAGGTTGCATGGCCCATGCAAAAATGATAATCGCCATGATTAAAATATTGTGAAAACAATAATATTAACATGGCATTATTCTTATGCATTCCCCAAAATTGGAATAAAGCCAAGCAAAAGAATTTAAAGGAAAGTTCCAGATGGAGTAGATGGATATGGTCACATTTGATTATAATTGGGACTTGCTAGTGTGTATATTCCACTAGATGTTTAATAGTCCCAAAAATATCCCAACATGAGCATAAATCCATGATGATCCATATGGAAGCTAGGAAAAAGGGGCACTACTCATAATGCATGCAAAGGTGGCTCCACATATCAATAATGTGAAAACAACATGATGCTAAGATGAGAGAATGTGGAAATAGAATTGGATCCATCCCAACCCACATGAGCTAGAGGTAAAACCCAATAAAGTGCAAAGCTCATATTTAGTTGGATGGTGGAATTATAAGGTGGTGGCAGAGAAAGGTGATGGAGTTGAATAAAAGATATGCGCCCAACTCAACTTGGGCATTAAACAATATATCAATAACCGAATACAATATCAAGAGGCAAATACAATTTACAATGCATATGAGAGAAGACCCAAAACAAAAGGGTTTTATATGATGCTCAAATGCAAGGTGGCATGATGACATGAGCATGATATAATTATGATGCAACAATTATATATAGGAAGTAGCATTTATATAGACTAGGCTAGTAGCATTGCAATTGTTAGACAATTGGGATGCTACAGATATCTCTCTCAAGTAGAGAGGGGCAAATCCCATCCTGATTGACCATGCCTTGCAGCATGCTTCAGGACAAACCCGAAAGCTACCTTTAGAACTACCCAGTTACGGTGCATCGTTTGATAGCCCCAAAGTAGGTCGATCCACATCTCAAGTACATGCGGCAATCTCAGGTCTAAGGACAAAACACGATGTGTAGAGAGAGAGAGCTGCAACTAATTGCTATTCTCAGGTTGGGTCAGTCCAACCCCATGTTCATAACATGTGTCCACGTCATTGGTTTGACATCTCCATGTCTATGACTTGTGAAACATAGTCATCAACCAATCGATGTGCTAGTCTAATACTCACGTGTGTCCTCACATGAACTCCGACTAGGGACAACTCTTAAATAACCATACAAGTATAGAGTTTCACAAATAATTCACATAATTGCCAATCAATACAAGTTGCCTGATATGGATATTCAAGGAACATTACAATAACTCATGGATACATATGAAATATCATCATCTCTATGATTGCCTCTAGGGCATATTTCCTTCAGTCTCCCACTTGCACTAGAGTCAATCTAAAATGTATCTAATACCAATTGCTCTTGTGTGCGCTTCATGCGCGGGCTGCGGGAGAGGCTTAGTCAAGGGATCAGCAACATTTGAGTCCGTATGTATTTTGCATATCATGAAACTACCATCCTCAACGAACTCTCGAATCTGATGGTAACGCATGCGAATATGTTTGTTCTTCTGGTGCTGTCTAGGTTCCTTGGCCTGTGCAATAGCACCATTGTTATCACAATAAACGTCCAAGGGATTGGACGCGCCCTGAACCACACCGAGAGCGATCAGGAAATTCCTAATCCAAACAGCTTCCTTTACAGCCTCTGAGGCAGCAATATATTTAGCTTCTGTTGAAGAGGAGGTCACCGTATCTTGCTTGGAACTTTTTCAGCTCACAGCACCACCATTCATGACAAACACATAACCTGATTGCGATTTCGAATCATCTGAGTCGTTAAGTTAACTCGCATCTGTGTAACCCCTTACACTGAGTTCATCCTCACCTCCATAAACTAGGAACACATCCTTAGTCCTTTTCAAGTACTTAAGGATGTTCTTTACCGCTGTCTAGTGACCTTCACCTGGATCAGCCTGGTATCTGCTCGTAACACTTAGAGCATAGGAAATATCTGGGCGAGTACATATCATTGCATACATGATGGATCCAATAGCCGAAGCATATGGAACCCTACTCATGCGCTCACGCTCATCAGTAGTCGAAGGACACTGAGTCTTGCTGAGTTTTATGCCGTGAGACATGGGCAAGAACCCCTTCTTAGCCTCTTCCATGCTGAACCGTTTCAACACTTTGTCAATGTATGTACTCTGGCTTAATCCAATTAGCCTCCTTGATCTATATCTATAGATCTTAATTCCCAGAATATATGCCGCTTCTCCTAAGTCCTTCATTGAAAAACTATTTTTCAATGAGGTCTTAACAGACTCGAGCATAGGAATGTCATTTCCAATCAACAATACGTCATCTACATATAAGATTAGAAATACCAGCGCTCTCCCACTTTCCTTCTTGTAAACACAAGGTTCTTGTTCGTTTTTGATGAAGCCAAACTCCTTTACAACTTCATCAAATCGAATGTTCCAACTCCGAGATGCTTGCTTCAGCCGATAAATGGACTTCAGAAGTTTGCATACCTTTCCAGCATTGTTTGGATCGACAAAACCTTTGGGCTTCATCATATACACGTCCTCAGTAAGGATTCCATTTAGGAAAGCCGTCTTGACATCCATCTGCCATATTTCATAGTCGAAATGTGCAGCAATAGCTAGAATTATCCGTATAGATTTAAGCATCGCTACGGGCTAGAAAGTCTCGTCGTAGTCAACTCCTTGAACTTGTTGAAAACCTTTTGCAACAAGTCGAGCTTTATGGATGTGAACATTTCCATCCATATCAATCTTCTTCTTATAGATCCATTTGCACTCGATGGCTTTAAAACCATCAGGCAGGTCAACCAGGTTCCAAACTTGATTGTCTCCCATGGACTCTATCTCGGATCTCATGGCAATCAGCCATTTGTCAGAGTCTGGGTCCACCATCGCTTCTGCATAGATCGCAGGCTCATCATGTCTAACAATAATAATTCCCGCGCTTCGCGGAGCCTCGCCGACCTTCGTGGTTGTGGTGCTTCTGTTGCCACGGGTTCCTCAACTTGTTCTGCTACAATAGCATCACTCGTAGAAGCATTCCCAACTGGCTCATCTTGAACTTCTTCAAGTCGCACCGACCTTCCACTTGTTCCCTTTTTGAGAAACTCTTTCTCTAGGAAAATACCGCTATGAGCGACAAACACTTTGCCCTCCTCTCGGTTGTAGAAATAATACCCTAAGGTTTCCCTCGTATATCCCACGAAAATGCACTTATCCGATTTGGGTGTTAGCTTGTCCGACTGAAGTCTCTTGACAAATGCATCATAACCCCAAATCTTTAGAAAAGACAAACTGGGATTCTTTACAGTCCACATCTCATATGGTGTCTTAACTACGGATTTAGATGGTACCCTATTAAGTGTGAAAGCTGTCGTTTCTAGAGCGTAACCCCAAAATGATAATGGTAAATCTGACTGGCTCATCATATATCGAACCATGTCCAACAAAGTTCGATTACGCCGTTCGGAGACCCCGTTTCTTTGAGATGTTCCGGGCGGCGTAAGTTGTGGAACAATTCCGCAACTCTTAAGATGATCACTAAATTCGTGACTCAAATATTGACCTCCACGATCAGATCGCAAGGCCTTTATTTTCGTTCCACGTTGATTCTCTACTTCACTCTGAAACTCCTTGAACTTTTCAAAAGTTTCAGACTTATGCCTCATCAAGTAGACATAACCATATCTGCTGAAATCATCAGTGAAAGTAATGAAGTAGTGATATCCTCCTCTGGCTGTTGTGCTCATTGACCCACATACATCAGTATGTATGAGTTCCAACAAGTCTGTCGCTCTCTCGGGTAAACCCGAAAAAGGTGACTTGGTCATCTTTCCAAGTAAACAAGCCTGACATGTCTCGTATGATTCAAAATCAAACGAAGTTAGAAGACCATCACCATGGAGCTTCTTCATGCGCTTTTCACTTATATGCCCCAAACGACAATGCCATAAATAGGTAGGACTCAAATCATTAGGCCGAAGCCTTTTAGCACTAACATTGTAAACAGATGCATCATCAAGATTTAAAATAAATAACCCATTCACAATGGGAGCATTAGCCATAAACATATCATTCTTAGAGATTACACAACCATTGTTTGCACTCGCGAATGAATAACCATCCCTCATCAAACATGAAGGTGATAAAATGTTTCGACCCATACTTGGAATGTAATAACAATTATTCAACTCCATAATAAATCCTGAAGGAAGGTGAAGTTGCATGACGCCGACGAACAATGCAGCAACCCTTGCTTTATTTCCGACGCGAAAATCCACTTCGCCTTTCTGCACTTCTCTAGTCCTTATTAGCCCCTGCATCAAATTGCAAATATGAGCAACCGATCCGGTATCAAATACCCAAGAGTTAACAAAGGAATCAGCGAGAAGAATGTCCACAACATTTACAACAAGCGTACCTGAGTTGGAAGTACTCTTACTTCCAGTCTTCTTCAAAGAAGCCTGGTACTTGCTGCAGTTTCTCTTCCAGTAGCCATGTTCATGACAAAAGAAGCACTCAATGTCTTCTACAGGTCTAGCCTTTTGCTTGGGTGCAGACTTAGGGATCATATCCTTAGGCTTGCCCTTCTTCTTCCAAGAAGTACCCTTTTTCTTGAAGCTAGGCTTGTTCTGCACAGCCATCACATGGCTATGCCCTGCACACTTATTCATGTCACTTTCTGCTGTTTTAAGCATCCCACATAATTCATTAAGGCCCTTATCCACCCCATGCATATGGTAGTTCGAAATAAACTGCCCATAGCTGGATGGAAGAGACGCCAAAACGAAGTCAGTGGCCAACTCTTGGCCTAGTGGAAAACCAAGCTTTTCCAAAGTCTGACTGTAACCAACCATTTTGATCACATAGGGGCCTACAGCTGCTCCCTCTGCTAGCTTGCATTTGACAAAGGACTTGTCAACATTGTACCTCTCAGTCCTTGCATGATCTTGGAACATGTCCTTAAGCGCAACGATCATATCGTAGGCATCCTGATCCTCAAACTTTTTTTGGAGTTCAGGTTCCATGCATGCAAGCATAAGGCAACTAACCTCAAGAGAATCATCACATGCTCTCTTGTAGGCGTTCTTTAGGGCAGCAGATGCATTATCAGCAGGTTCATCGGGAATTGGGGTATCCAGAACCGTTTCCTTTTTATCAGACCTGAGAACAATTCTCAGGTTACGGACCCAGTCCGAATAGTTTGTTCCATTTAGTTTATCTTTGTCAAGAATCGAACGCAAAGAGAAAGGTGATGTAGTGTTCGGTGCCATTGATCTACAACAGAAAACATGCAAAATACTAAGCCATGTAACCATGAAAGAGTAAAACATATTAAACAATTTAATAGCATATACTCCCACTTAAATCAATATCCCTCTATTGATACTAAGTGATTCAAGATCCACAATTAACAAGTCGACTAGTGAGCTTTAGCATCACTGCTAGAAGACAAGGTAAATCGGTAAGCAACACTTGCTAATCATATCACATATGACTCTTGTTGTTGGGTGACATCTCTATGTCAAAACTAGGCGCCCAACCTTTATGCCCCAAGGTCCTTAACTGTTAAGATGACCTTATCAAGTTCACCAACCCTTATGCGTGTAGGTATCCGATACAAACCCATCCAGCCAAGGAAAACCGCGACACTCTAATTTCATAGGCCCACCAACGATTGTACAGAGCATAGGATGGTGCAAGGTTTGGTTGGGAGGGCATGGTTTAACTTAAACTTTGTGAGGGATCGTTCTACTTCTATCATCTAAGCATGCATAGTAGTAAAACACATAAGAATAACATTCACATAGATGTGACACAGTATGGCCCATTTTCTCATGGTGATCTCCATCGCCATAGAACCTGTCCACCATGATGATCTCCATCTTCATGTTCCATGTGAGCCATCCTCCAAGTGATGAGTCCTCCAAGAACTAATACAAGCTATTACTCCTAACAGCTAGTAATCAAAATTACATAGTATTGGGATCATCACAAGTTGGCACGCAAGCCATTACAATAAATGACAACACACATGGATCCATCCGTGTTGCCCTACTCACGACACATAGGTCATGCTAATTTTCATACATGCATCACATACATATATGGTCCATACTGATCACATACATCCTGCAAAAACAAGTTATGCATAGAATCGCATTCTACCGGATCATGTGACATCGCAACACCTAGTTACCTTAACGAGATACAAAAGGGTCTATGATTAAGGGGGGTCTAGGGGGTCTCCCCCTGCGGGGTTCGAAGGGGAAGCCCCCCTCGTGGTATCTTCACAATTTTCTTTAAGGATTTTGATCGGCAAATCAAATTTACCATAAACCGACTCCTGTCCCGATTCAATCAAACTCCGTTGATCACGGTACATCGATTTGAGATCTAGGTTCCGATTCGATCAATCATATTGATCTTCGCGTGATTCAATAGGATTTATGTGTCACTGTCTACCCCGATGGTGGAAGCCGACCGGTAGGGGTAAGTCGTTCGACAACCTCAGATCACGATCACGGAAAGCAAGATCATAGATCAATCCTAAACCACCGCCATATAAACGATCACATCATTCATATCAATCTGCATATCACCATATGCAACCATCCCGAACCTATAACTGAACAACATCGGCTTTGATACCACTGAAGGGATACGGGTAGGCTACACTAGCGCAAACCAAAAAAATTCTACTGCGTATACCAGGATTACTGTTGTCATAGATCACGGGATTACCACTAGACGCGCAGTTGCGGAATCGATGAAGTGCCTCGAGGCAGTGCAGACGTTCCACGTCTCCTCCTTGTCCTCGTCCTACGAGAAGCTTCCCTTGCAAGGCTCGTCCAAGCAATACAGATGCAGCGCCTCCGAGGTATCCACACGTACAGGGTGGAAGCGTCAGATGCCGGACTGCTAGGTCCACGCGTGTGACACAGGCGTGAGGAGTAGCAGCTGGGAATGATCTGAGGTCTCAGGTCTAACCCTGGTCAGCTCTCCCCACCCTCTCTTATATAGGCGTCCCTAGTGGGCTTCTACATTAGCAGCCCATTAGTACCCTAAGCCTGGTCTAATTCGGATCCAATCCTCATTAGGCTTCCAGCCCCTTAAGTGTGTGACCCTATAGGTTCATATGCGTATAGACATGACACGAATACACTTATTCTGTCAATAGTTGGTAGCGGCCTCTAGCAAGACGTTCCAACTCCTAAACGCATACAAAGATCATATCGGACGAACCATCACAAGGTTTAGTACATGTATTTCCCTTTGCCTCACGATATTTGGTCTAGCTCCAAGCTGACCTCCCTTTCTCGATACCGTGATTCGAAATCCCTTTACTAGGTTAACTCTTAACCATATGTAGCACGGCCATGCATTTCTAGATCCGATCACTCGAGGGACCCAGAGATATCTCTCTCAAGTAGAGAGGGGCAAATCCCATCTTGATTGACCATGCCTTGCAGCATGCTTCAGGACAAACCCGAAAGCTACCTTTATAACTACCCAGTTACGGTGCAGAGTTTGATAGCCCCAAAGTAGGTCGATCCACATCTTAAGTACATGCGACAATATCAGGTCTAAGGATAAAACGTACACGATGTGTAGAGAGATAGCTGCAACTAATTGCTAGCCTCATGTTGGGTCAGTCCAACCCCATGTTCATAACATGTGTCCACGTTATTGGTTTGACATCTCCATGTCTATGACTTGCGAAACATAGTCATCAACCAATCGATGTGCTAGTCTAATACTCACGTGTGTCTTCACATGAACTCCGACTAGGGACAACTCTTAAATAACCATACAAGTATAGAGTTTCACAAACAATTCACGTAATTGCCAATCAATACAAGTTGCCTGATATGGATATTCAAGGAACATTACAATAACTCATGGATACATATGAAATATCATCATCTCTATGATTGCCTCTAGGGCATATTTCCTTCAAGAATACCGTCCTTCTGAAATGATCTCTGGTAGAATCACCTTCAATCTATTCGTCAAAACCTTCAAATCAATTTTGTAAATGACATTACATACGCTTATTGGGTGGAAATGACCCAATTCCTCTGGTTGTCCTACTTTTGGGATGAGCACAATGAAGGTTTTATTTATCACCTCAGGACTGTCCTCGCCATTTAAAATTTTGAGGACAGCTCGAGTAACTTCTCCCCCACATAGATACTGGTGGTGCTGGAAAAAGTGTGCCAGAAATACATCCAGACCCGGTGCCTTAGTGGGGTACATCTGAAAAAGTGCAGTCTTGATTTCCGAGCTGTCAAAGAGGGCTATCAATTTTGAATTCATCTCAGGTGTGAATGAGACAGCAACCGAATCAAGAACTTCCACCATGCCGCTAGTCCCTTCAGACGTCTAAAGGTTATCATAGAAATTCCTAGACAATTCCATTAATTCATACACATCCTCGGTAACAAAGCCATCCGATCTTTTCAGCGTAGAGATTCGGTTCTTTTTCCTCCGTCTACAATCTCGTTGATGGAAGAAGTGTTGGGGTTCCGGGCAGAAAATCAAAAAATTTACTACAACGGATCTCCCTGATGCCCAAGATCTATCTACGAGTAATGCAGTAACGGCCGAAGGTTTCGGATGCATACCCTTGTAGTCCGAAAGAGGTTAACGTTCCGAGGGGAATGTGGTTGATGTAGTCGTGCTCGTAGCCGACCTCAAGGATGTGAAGCTCCTTGCAGGTTACCCCTTGTTCCATCACCATGCACCAGTCCGGCTTACGATATCACAGTGCCCCAAGTGTTGCAACTCATGGCTTTGTACACATACGGTGTACGACGAGAACCTCTGTCTCCCCGATCACGCCGAGAGTATGTTGCGAAAGTAGATCTCTAGCTATGGAATCCCTGCGGCCTAACTGCGTGCTGCAGATGCGTGATACGTCCAAAACATATCTAATTTCCCGAACACTTTTGCTATTGTTTCTCCTCTAAAATTGTGTGATTTGGATATAACTAACATGGACTAATGCTTTTTTCAGCAGAATTACCTTGGTGTCTAGTTTTTGTGCAGAAAATCAACTATTAGGAAAAATCCCGGAAAAATGCCAAAAATCCTATTTCACCAGAAGACTCACGGAGCCAGAATACGAGACGGAGTGGAGGCTCGAGGGGCCCACACACCCAGCCGCGCGGACCAGGCCTGGCGTGTGGCCATCCCAGGTACCCCCTCGGCCTCCCTCTTCACCTATAAGTTGTCTTTTGACCTAAAAACTCAGGAGGGTTTGACGTTTTTCCAGAAAGAGTTCCTCTGCGCCACCACCACCAGAAACCGTGATTCGGAACCAGAAACTCCGTTCTAGCACCCTGCCGGGATGGTGAATTTGGAGGGGATCATCGCCATCATCATCACCAACGCCTCTCCATCAACCATCCATGTTTCCCTCATCCATGAGTGAGTAATACCCCGCTGTAGGCTATGGGGATGGTAGGAATTGGATGAGTTCTATCATGTAATCGAATAAGATTGTTAGGGCATGGTGCCTAGTATCTCTATTAGTGCTATTTGACTTTGTTGCAACTTGTTGTGCTTAATGCTTGTCACTAGGACCCGAGTGCCGTGATCTCAGATCTGAACTTATTATTGAATCATTATGATAGTATTGTTTGTGATCTTATCTGCAAGTTGTGTACATATATCATTGTCCGGATACAAAAGCCCTGAAGTGACAGAAATTGGGACAACCTGAGGGGATGGCTATGATGTGAGAATCACATGTGTTCACGGAGTGTTAATGCTTTGCTCCGGTGCTCTATTAAAAGGAGCACCTTAATTTCCAGTAGTTCCCTTGAGGCCCTGCAGCAATGGGCTGGCAGGACAAAAGATGTTGTGCAAGTTCTCATTGCGAGCACGTATGACTACATATGAAGCACATGCCTATGATTGTTTAGTACTTGGATGCTTTATCTTATTTATATGCAATTTCCCTAGATCTTGAAGTTACATGTTTAGACTTCTCCATGCAACGCCCGTCCATCCATCCCTATGCCTACCATACTCATATCCTACTGTTCGCTACTATTGTTACTATTGCTCTTGTTTTACTGCTGCTGTTGCTTTGCTTTTGCTACTACAAAACTGTTGCTACTGATAAACTACTGTGAGCAAGAACTATTTCTGGGTGCATCTAAATTGAAAACTCAGTAGTTAAGGCTTGCAAGTATTCTTTGGCTCCCCTTGTGTCGAAGCAATAAATTGGGTAATACTACCCTCGAAGACTGTTGCGATCCCCTATACTTGTGGGTCATCAACGTGTCATCTCTTACGTGAATAGCCCTGGGCCGTGCCAACGCATGGAGACAACTAGAGGGAGATAGAGATTGTAGAGGAGGATGAAACTCCCAACTCATGAAATCTGTCTTATTGGTGTTTCCTCCAAAGGGAAGAGGGGGCCTATTTATATAGGGGGAGGGGGAAGCCTTGCCCCTCCCCCAAGCCATCCAACCGGCAGCCAAGGAGGAAGGAGGCGGCGTCCAGGGGTGGGGGCAGCCCTGGGGCGCCCCAAACACTAAACCTAGGCGCATGGGACCTTAGGGCCCATCTGGGTGGCCACCCCTCCTCCGGTTTCCCTTATGGGCCCTTTTTCTCTAGGAAATTTGGTCCATTAGTGGAATAACCTTTCAAATTAAATTTTAATATTATATTTAATATTAATTACATTAATGAATATTTCAATACATATTACAAAATCCGATTCGACACGAAACACCTTTTGGTTCCCCTTCTATATCCTCCGAATAGCTTCGGGGCATCCCGAAACAATTCCGGTCCTCTCACCGGAACTTTTTCGATTTCCTTTATTTATCCGAACAGCTTTGGACCTTTCTCCTCGGAACAATTCCATCTTTCTCTTTCTCATCTATGATTCCAACTTACGGATATCTCTAGCTCATCGCACCCTTAAGTGGATCCCCTCATGGCTCGAGAACAGCTACATACATGACCTAGACTGTCTTGTGTCAATGATCAACACTGGGACCGTGAAGCCCATAATGATCCTTGTGCATTCCAGATTGACGATGTCATTTGCACCGTAAATGTCGAGTCCAATTCCCTTTGGTTTTTTATACTACTTGTCCAAGATCCGATCGTTAAGGTATGGAACTTGTTACCACGATATTACGTCCCCGTGACATAGTCACATGCTGCAACATATATGTATGTAATCTCACCATGTCGGCATAACTGTATCTTACCTGTCACTGGGTGAACAAACCCCTGTCTTGATGCATAGGCCTCAACCTATTCCTCAGGATACCCCACGTACATCTTTATAATCACAATTTCATTGAGTGACATTTGATGCAGTCAAAGCAACCTCGGGAGACAGTGATTAATATGATCTCACGGTTTAAGGATAAGGAGACTTCATTTATGACTATTGCAACAATGAACTTTGTGACTTGATCCTATCGCAATATTTGAGGAGTCCATCACATCATTCACGAGTGATATGACCTCGTTGTCAGCCAACGCTATCACTTCATGATCAGGAAAACTTGATCATCATGTTACCCAATGAACTATTAATAGATGACACTAGGGACTTATGTTTCATATCACACATGTATCAATGTTTCCACTTGATACAGTTATAGCACAACATGAAACTATTACGAACTTATTGGGATATGAAAATAATAAACCTTTTATTATTTTGCTCTAGGGAATATTCCCTTCAGTCTCCCACTTGCACTAGAGTACAAATAATCTAATAATATTCCCATATTCATTTTATTGATCATTCTACTCATGAGAAACATCAGCTCCCTGTTCTATTTTACCAGATCAGTGTGTCTTTTTCAAATCATGAATGTCTTCCTAATTCTGACATTCCCTCCATTATCTCTTAATGGTTTGAAGTATTCCTTGTGTCATGTGAGACTTTGTTTCTATTGTTTACAATGATGGTCATTGAGTCAATTTAACCTTTATTGTTGTCATGTAAACCCCGAAAACACACTTTAGAGAAGTCGAACATCTTTAGCCAAAATATACTTTCATGTTTATGTAGATCCTAGTGCATAACATGCAACTATGTGCCTTACTTCACTTCTTGCCATTCAAGAACGAACTTTAACTCTGCTTCAGTAATTAACTCCGGAATCACTTCAAGACATGTTCTATTAACCAGATCCTTTTTGGGTCATATTATGTCGAGTATACAATATAGTTTCATGGAAGAACCTATGACTGAGGCATAGGATATGCAATGCATATCTTTCTTTATTTTAACCATAATTGTAACACTGAGACTAGCTCAATGCTTCATACAAGTAAGAACCTCTTTCGTATCTTGTTCCATTCTGAACTCCTTCAGAATCTTACCTAGGACATTCTAAACATCTTCAGAATCAAGTCCATGAAGCATCCTATAATAATGTTTATTAAACTTACCAATCTATCTTGATAGATTCCATTGTTTAATAACTTCTTCCACTTCATCCATATTTACTAGCTTAAATTTTATTAATACCAATCATATCATTCATATATGTCATCCACTTATTTCAGAATGATAACACGCTCCCACTTAAATATGGCATCCATATATGATATCCAGGGATTTCACTTAGCTCCCACTCAAAATATGTCTCTTACATATTAATGTTAAACCAAGCCAATATGCTCCCACTCAAATGAAAATCCTCTCAATAATCTTGGACTTTCCAAAATTCTTTGATCACCATCAAATTGAAAATTCCAGCTGCGAGTTCCCAATATCCAAATATTGCTAGTGTAAATCCAATAGACTCGAGCATCGCTACATCTGTAGTGAACTTCTTGAATTTGTCCAAACATCCTTTGTGACAAATCGAGCTTTATGTCTTTCCATTAAGTTTCATTTCTTTCTTATGACTTTGCAGTCATATCAGAAATATCAAGTAAAAATATTTACTTATTAAGATCAAGTAACATATTACTTTCCAATCTTAAATGTAACTTAATATAGGACTATATGACTCCTAGTCATTTCTCACACTTAGGTCCATCAACGGTTCTTTGTATTTCGTACATATGTCTTGTTCAAAACATGACAAGTGAATCAGTAATATAACTCCACTAACTTGCAGAATATATTCTTGAATCCTATTTTCTTTCATAAAAGTATTTGCTGAAACTTTATAATCATTATCATTAGTTTCTCCTCTATTTGTAGAGTTCGGTTTCGCGAAACAAATTTGCTGCGCTACTCAACAATTAGGAGGTAAGGTCAAATACCTTGTTTTGTACTTTTACTTTATTCCACCTATATCTTCATCAAAGCACATAAACTTAGCACAACAGCAGGTTTGCCCTCTATGGAACATGTATTCATAGTTGCCTAAGAATACGCTACAAAGACTTCTTTATTCGCCATGATTTCAAATCATCGAAACCTCTAGAAACTCGAACATGTCATAACTCTTATGGTGTTGTTTCCACAAATCTTTAGATGTTCCTTTTATTTCAAACGAGTGCTTTCTTATTTCTATCTTTAACTCTAAATGATGACCATAACCCTGATAAGAGATAATATTTAACCATACGTATCTAATACAAAATGATTATGATATCTAGATATATCAACACCTTGAACTTCTCCAGTTATCATAATTTGTGAAACATATTTCACAAGTACCTTTTATGCCAATACTTAACTTAAATACTTTAGTCATATTGATCAAATCAAAGGGACTTTGTATTCCTGTTAATTGCATATCCCACTTTGTTTTGAACTCATTTAAACAATTCAAATCCTTTCAAAAACTTATATTTCATTAAGTAAATACACCTATTCACTTAAGTCCACAATGAAATAATGATTTCCACTATTTATTGAAAATACGATACATCACTATGTATAAATTTCAACATTTCTTCGCATATCATCATTTTACCAGAATGCGGAGTTTTAGTCATCTTGCCAAATGAGGCATGGTTTTGCAAAGTCTTTGGATCAAATATCCAAGACCCCAATTTTCATCTAAGTAAAAAACATGCAATAACCACCTTGACTTTAAACAATAGTGTCACATTATTATTAAACCTTGGATATATTTTAGCATTCTAATACTTTATAAATGCTTAAACTATTATCATTAACATAGTGATGAGAATAACTTATTTATAATCATAATGTGACCATAAAGGTATTACTCATAAGAACATTACAACTAGATTGTAACTTATTCATATGAATAATCGTCTTGCCAAAAGCAAGACGCACAAACAAGGATTACAACACTATATTCAAGTCCACTAATCCAAAAGATAAACTTCGAGGGAAGGAGTGATGTCGGCCTTCAACTAGTTTGCTTGACTTCATTAAGACACGATGCCTCTATTCGAGCAATTCTCAAACAGACCATCCTGTTTTTCAAAAAACAGGACAAGTATCCATTACTTCATAAACTACAACGAGTTTTTGCAAGAATCACATTTATAACCTTTTTTATATCTAACATATACCCTTTTCATCCATGACCTCCATTACAATCAAGCCCTTCCGAGAGTTGTCAACCCTAATTCAAGATTTCTATGTGATTCTCCAAGTATTCTATTTTCATCCATCACGGAAGAAAACTCATCCAACGGATCATACTCTACGTGCCTGATCTTGCAGAATGCAAAATTACTGTCCAACTCTCCATCGAATGGAGAATGACCCCTTTTGAATGATTTATGGAGAAAACACAAACTTTGTGGAGTCAACTAATTATCTCCTAATTGTTATTGTATCAAGTGTAGGGTTCGCAGCATAGAAAACAAAAAATTTCCTATGATGGGAACAACTATGTACCAAGATATATCTACTAGATACAAGCAATGGGTGGATATACATCCATAGAATACATACCCTCGAAGACCGAATAGCATTAACGAGGTTGTACTCATGGATGATAGTCGAACGCTTGCCGATCTCAAGATCGAGAAGAAGTCCATCCGGTCCAGCAGGTCCAACAACATCTAGTCTAGCATCGCAAAGCAGTGGTGCATCCGTGATCGCACACACATTAAGGTACCCCGACAACCTCCCCTCCCTCGCTCCAGCGAAGCAGCGGAAGCAACAAATCCTTCCAGAAAAAGCCACCGGGAACCTGTATCTCGCTGATCTGAGACCATGGGGAATTCTAAAGGGGGAGAGAGATCCTTCGTGAGGAGGTGTGAGAGTGAAGGAGGAGGAGGTGCTCCTTATATAGGGGAGGGGCATCCCAAGGGGGCATATACGCCAGCCATGGAGGGTGCCCCGACCTCTCCCTCATTCATGTGGTGGAAGCTCCACTCACATAAAGATGACCCTCCATTTTCTCCACTCAAATTCCCATGAAATTTCCACCAAATTTAATGTAATATCTCTTTAAATAAAAATATTTTATTTATTTATTCAGAATTTTGTTAATTACTTTAATTAACAAACATTCACATAAAACCCCTTGCTAGTATTCAATTTCACATGCAGAACCAGTTTCAGCAATTTCAACCGAAACAGTTCCGGGGTCTAGTGAAATAATTCATGCGCTTTGTAATTCTTTCTCTGGCATATTATTTGCTCCAAATGATGTCGGTATCCCTTAAGTGTGTCACCCTACAGTTCGCTAATAATGCAAACATGATCGAGACCCCTCTCCGATCAATAATCAGCAGCGGGACCTAGAGGTCCGTACTGACGCCCACATATTCAATGATGACTTCTGTGATCGTGTGAACCTTATACGCATGTAAATCAATCCCTTTGTCACGCGATATATTACATGTCCGAGATTTGATCTTCGGTATCTCCATACCTAGTTTGATCTCGTTACCGACATGCACTCTTTTCTTGTTCCCGTGATATAACATTCTAGTGATCAAATCCATTGCTTGCAAGCTAACTAATGTGATATCACCGAGAGGACCCAGAGTATATCTATCCGTCATCCGGATGGACAAATTCCACTCTTTATCCATGGGCCTCAACATAACACCTTCGTAGCACTGAACCCATCTTTATAGTCACCCTGTTATGGTGTGACATTTGATGTTGTCAAGATACTCTTCCGGAGTTAGTTATTGACATTATCTCATGGTCTAAGGATTAAGATTACTTTATATGATGTTATAGCAACATAAACACAATGACCATGATCGTAATGCTATACATCGGATGAATGTTCATCACATCATTCCAACAATGTTGTGATCTTGTTATTGACAACATCCAATGTACATGATCAGGAAACCTTTGATCATGTTGTTAATCAACGAGCTAGTTTATAAGAGAGGCATAAATAGGAACTTTATTTTTGTTTATTAAACACACATGTATTAACGTTTCCATATTAATACAATTATAGCATGCAAAATAAACATTTATCATAAATAAGTAATACGATAATTAACCACTTTTATTATTGCCTCTCAGGCATATTCCCTTTAGTCTCCCACTTGCACTAGAGACAATAATCTAGTTTAGAAACTTTGTGTATTGAACACCGGCTTTTTAGTGTTCCAAATACACGATTGCAAGTGGTTAACATAATCTATGGATCTGACGCTTTCAGGTCCATGTGTATTTGCATTTCTTTGTGTCTTCACGCATCACTCATTCTCCAATGAGATGGCATTGTATAAATTTGGTATTTTGGTGAGACCTTTAGTTCCTTGGGGTTAAATCATGTCGATACTATTGTCATACAATATACCTTTAGTGTTAGCCCATTGAGAATCACACCTTAGTTTGATAACAAACTACTTGACACAAATGCCCTCCTTTGCTGCTACTATAGAAGTCATATACTTAGCCTTTTATTGTAGTATCCATCATAATGTCTTAACTTTGGAATTCATCGAAATCCATCATGGAAAATTTCTTTCCATTTCATTGTGCCACCCATAGTTTAAATTGAGATAAACTTAATTTTTTATCTTGTGACAAAACTAGTATCAATGTAATGCTTTACAGTGAACTATTTGTAATTGTTTGTCACCTCTACACAAATATATTCTTAGTTCTTCCAAAAAGATCATAAGAATTTCCTTACTATCGTCAAATGATCATCTTGTGATTCATTCTGGTATATGCTCATATCATTTAGAGCATAGGACATATCTGGATGTGTACATATCATGGTATGATTGATCAAAATATTCTTGTGATTTCACTCATCAAGTGTCAAAGCACTTGAATCTTATTTCACTTATCAAGTGTTGATACAATTGAATCTTGATTCAATTCTTTTCCATGCGATAAGACCTTTTTCACATCGTTTCTATATTGAACCCCTTCAATATCTCATATATGTACGTTTGGCACGACCATATTAGCGTCAGAGTCTATCCATGTAGACATTCATGCTGAATATTCAGGTTTTGCCTAAGTCTTTCATCAGAATGAAATTCTTAGCCTTTGTCAATAAAAGATACATCATTTGCAATCAACAAGATGTCCTCAACATAATGTATTATAAATATATCTCAGCGCTCCCACTTAAATTCTTGCAAATGCAAGAATCTTCATCGTCTCCTGATGAAAACTCCTATAACAGTTTCATCACGGTGAAGATTCCAACTCCGTGATGCTTACTTTAATCATTGAAGTTTGCATGCCCCTTTTTAGCATCCTTTGAATTAACAAAACCCTTTGGATCGTGTCGTGTACACATCCTAGGTAACCATTCTATTAGAAGAACTTTGTTTTGTTTATTCATCTACCATATAGAAAAATTATATGTAGTGGTTGCTACATTAATCCGTCCAGACTAAATATCACTATGAAAGATCAAATCTTGTGATAGTAAACTCCTTGAACATTATCGTAAAAACTTTATCGACATTTTGATTATTTCATAGATGTGAAACATCCATGTTTATTTCTTTATAGATCCAAATACGACCAGCAGGTTTTTACACCTTTTCCGAGGGTCTTCCAAGTTCAAAAAACTTGATTTTTTGTGTATGGAACTATCACGGATTTTATGGCTTCAAGCCATTTGACGGAGTCAGGGCCCATCATCGCTTCTTTTCCTGTAGTCGATTCATCATTGTCAAACAATAATGATTTACTCTAAAATATTAGCATTTGATTGTTTATCCGACCTACTTGGTTCAATAGGAATTTAGACCTCCGTGACCCTAACCTTTGAGGCACGTGATCCATGAGCATTGTGGTTGCCTCCGGAATGTTTTTTGGCGCTGCGCAACTCAGCATATATAGCTAAGGTTCGTTAAGTTTATCAAAGTTCTATTGTCCTCCCACTTAACTTTTGCGAAAAATTTCTTTTTCAAGAAACTTCACGTTTTAAGCGAAATTTCATTTCAACGGATCAAGATGGAGCTCTTTTCAATGTAAAAGCGGTAGTCTCTAAAGCTTTAATCTTTTAAAACATAATGGCAGTTTTATAAATAACACCTTTGATCCAACCATGTCAAACAAGGTTTCATTACAAATCTCAAATACTCCATATTCCTATGGTGTTTCGGGAGATGTAAATCTAGATGATTTGCGAAACTTGCAACTCAAATAAATCCCTTTATATAAAATCATAAATTATTTATTTTCTTTATTACAATGATTTTCCACTTCATCTTGAAAGTCTTTGAATGTTTTCAAATATTTCATACTTCTTTCTTATTAAGTGAATATTCACTCGAATTTCCGGAGAAAGCATATGAAGTTGAAATCCATCGCTTACGACTACACATAATGGACTACATACATCAATATGTATAAATTCCAATAATATAGTCGATCATTCTTCTTTGGCCTTTGAACAAAGTTTTAATTATTCCGAGTAAAGTCTCACAAGCATCACTTGATCAAATCAAAGACTCCAAAAATCCATGAATATGGAGTTTCTTCATGTTTTCTTTCCAATATAATTTAAACAGCGATGTCACTTTTTAAGTGATCTTTCAATCATTTGTCTTGCGACATTTTAGCATTACTTTTTATGGATGTGATTTCTCCAACTAGATTTGTAAATCATCCATCTTATATGGAATACCGTAATTATTTGAACAATCTTTACCTGATTCAAACAAATCTTGAAGGCAGGCTTTGATGTCAACGATAATACAAACAGCAGCTTGTTTGTTTTTGATGAACATCATCACATATTCTCTTGCTAGTTACTTAGGCCATTGTAGTTCATGAATTGCGTCGTTCTGTATGAAATTTCATACCAACCAATTCGGTATTCAATACCTAAGAACCACATTGTTTAACAAGCAAAGAATACAACCATAACATGTATATCATCTATATACCTAAACTAGATATTTCCAGTCTTTTCTTTTCTGCCAAATATATTTTATACATTCTCTTTCAGCATATCCTTGTTCCTTCTAAAAGAATCTATCAGCATCAAAATTGCAGCCATATACATGACACATAGTCCAAAGTGTGTATATTCAAATACTAAAACCTTTGGACTTACACTTTGAAGTAGATCATCATCATCAAATGATTGGCATTCTTTCAAAAACCATTATTTAGTAATCTTTTAGTGTAGTAAACACTTTACATACGTCTTCTATTCATCCTTATCATGACGACTTTCATGATCAAGCTAATGTAGCTTATAAAGGCGAATCGTGAGTATAACATTACTTTCCAAAAACCTTTTGGATGATTAGGATGTCTAGCATCTCCAACCTTCGCAAATTCTCATCCAATATGAGAACATATATTAAACTCTATCATATTGCAACTAAAACATTGTTTCAGATATCGTTATATCTGCCACACATTATGGTTTCTAAAACAATTCTTTCAGCTCCTAGATAATCTCGATATTTAAATCAAGAATCATGGAGGAAAACATGCTACTTACGATACTAATACTGGAATTGTTACTCTCGATTTAATACTAATTATCAAATTTCACCGAGCAAACAGAGTTTGCTGAAAGTTTGCAATAGTACTTTAAACTTTAGATTGACACTTAACACAATATGATACCAGTTCGTAAAGTAAATATCCAGAATTCTATAGTTCTATTATCTCAATTACAACTAAGCATAAGGTGGTGAACGAACGCCAATGACTACAACAAATTATGAAAATTCATTTTGATTTAATTTATGATAAATTGAGTTCTACTAATCCAAATTAGAAATGAACTCCTACTCAAAAACGACATCCCCCGTGTCTTTTTGGTGATTACATGAACCAGATCCACTACACAAAGTCCGATTATCACGTGAGTCGGTGTAGCTTCAAAGGTGAGCATCCATATGGTCATCATATAAAAACATATGACTCATGCTTAACCTTTCGGTTTGTGTTCCAAGGCCATCGCTGCACATGCTAGACTCGCCAAGTAAGAACCTTAGTATTTGCGTGTGTGAAACTGTCTTACACCCGAGATATGCTCATGGATTCAAGTACACCCGATCATCACGTGATGTATTGAAGCGGCGAAACATTGTTGGTTCATACTTAAGGAAGAACACATTTTTATCTTGATATCTAAATGAGGGATCATCTTATTATGCTAATGAAAAGCCAAACTAGCAATATAACATGCAACAAACATCACATGCGAAAAAGTGAAATGATATGGTCATTGCACTTGATCATTATCATGTGCATCATGGTATGATCCTTATCATTCCTTTATGTGTAAGGCCAAGGTCTATGGAAATTACACGTTATGTGTGTTGTAAGAGTATCTACTTATACTTTTACTTACAACATCACCATATCATGACACTAGCCTAGCAAAAATCTAAACTAGACGCTTCTAATTTATCCATTGCAAGTTTTACGTGGCTTAGGGATTTCAAAGATAGAACTGTTCTTACCTACGAACATGGAACCACAACGAAGATAACCAAATTATCAACAACTCGTTGTAAATTAGATATTGACTATAGTAGGAGAGACAGACACCCGCTAGCCACTTATGCAAAACTAGTTGCATGTCAAGCGTGGAACAGGTCTCATGTGCGAGGACATGTAAAGTTTGTCCAGGCTACTTCATCCCACTATGCCACCAATATCCAAAGTACAACTAAGAATCAATAACATGATCATCATCGCCCACATATACATATGTGTACTACCCGTGCAAAGCATCTAGGCATAGATTCGGCTCTGATACCACTATAGGGTTCGCAGCATAGAAAACAAAAAAATTCCTACGATGGGAACAACTATGTACCAAGATCTATCTACTAGATACAAGCAACGGGTGGATATACATCCATAGAATACATACCCTCGAAGACCGAATAACATTAACGAGGTTGTAATCGTGGATGATATAGTCGAACGCTTGTCGATCTCAAGATCAAGAAGAAGTCCACCCGGTCCAGCACCATCTAGTCCAGCACCGCAAAGCAGTGGTGCATCCGTGATCGCACACATGTTCGGGTACCCCGACAACCTCTGCGCCCTTGCTCCAGCGAAGCAGCGGAAGCAACAAATCCTTCCAGAAAAAGCCACCGGGAACATGTATCTCGCTGATCCGAGACCATGGGGAATTCTAAAGGGGGATAGAGATCCTTCGCGAGGAGGTGTGAGAGTGGAGGAGGAGGAGGTGCTACTTATATAGGGGAGGGAGGCAACCCAAGGGGGAATGGCCATCGGCCATGGAGGGTGCACCCACCTCTCCCTCATTCATGTGGTGGAAGCTCCATTCACATAAAGATGACCCTCCATTTTATCCACTCAAATTCCCATTAAATTTTCACCAAATTTAATGTAATCTCTATTTAAATAAAAATCTTTTATTTATTTATTCAGAATTTTGTTAATTACTTTAATTAACAAACATTAACATAAAACCCCTTGCTATTATTCAATTTCATATGCAGAACCAATTTCAGCAATTTCAACCGAAACAGTTCCAGTGTCTAGTGACATAATTCCTGCGCTTTGTAATTCTTTCTCTGGCATATTATTTGCTCCAAATGTTGTCAGTATCCCTTAAGTGTGTCACCCTACGGTTCGTGAATAATGCAGACATGATCGAGACCCCTCTTCGATTAATAATCAGTAGCAAGACCTGGAGATCCGTACTGACTCCCACATATTCAACGATGACTTCTTTGATCGTGTGAACCTTATACGCATGTAACTCAATCCCTTTGTCTCGCGATATATTACATGTCCAAGATTCGATCATCGGTATCTTGATACATAGTTTGATCTCGTTACAGACATGCACTCTTTTCTCATTCCCGTGATATAACATTCTTGTGATCAAATCACTTACTTGCACGCTAACTAATGTGATATCACCGAGAGGCCCCAGAGTATATCTATCCGTCATCGGGATGGAAAAATTCCAATCTTGATCCATGGGCCTCAACATAATACCTTCGTAGCACTGAACCCATCTTTATAGTCACCCTGTTACAGTGTGATGTTTGATGTTATCAAGATACCCTTCCGGTGTTAGTGATTGACATGATCTCATGGTCTAAGGATTAAGATTACTTCGTATGATATTATAGCAATATAAACACAATGACCTTGATCGTAATGCTATACTTCGGATAAATATTCATCACATCATTCCAACAATGTTGTGATCTCATTATTAACAACATCCAATGTCCATGATCAGGAAACCTTTGATCATCTTGTTAATCAACGAGCTAGTTTATAAGAAAGGCATAACTAGGAACTTTATTTTTATTTATTAAACACACACGTATTAACTTATCCATATTAATAAAATTATACCATGCAAAATAAACATTTATCATAAATAAGGAATACGATAATAATCACTTTTATTATTGCCTCTCGGGCATATTCCCTTCATCAAGAAGAGAAGATCGGCTTAATACGAGGATATCCCTTGGGCGTGGGTATTAATCTATGAAGTTGGACCCTTCTGCTTAGTTCCATTTCAAGCAAGAAATTTCTCATGGTCGCAAAGGACCTCAATGAGATAGACATCTAGACTTAGTTCATAATAATGAGTTCAATTCATAATTGAGCTCCTACTGAAATAGTCATCCCCTGGACAATTTTAGCGATCATATGATCCCAATCCACTATGTAACCCCCGACTGTCATGGCCAGAAACATAGCTTCAAAGGTAGAAATTCTCCAATGTCAATCACATCATACATGTGAATCATGCTCTATCTTTCGATCTCCTGTGTTCCGAGGCCATGTCTGCACATGCGAGTCTCGCCAACTCAAACTTGTGTGTATTTCAGTGTAACCTTTCTTACACCCACTGTATGCGAACGTAGGTATGTATAGCCCCGATCGTCATGGCCGGCTTCATACCGAAGAACTTTCTTAGTGGTGCATGAACAAGGGGAACACTATCATTGGAATTTCGAGGCCATGTCTGCACATGCTAGGCTTGCTAATTCAACATTGATTTTAATAGGGATCATCTTATTTATGCTACCGTTGAGTATATAATACTAGCACACAATAAGATGCAAAACAAGTATCAACATCATATGCGCATTGTGATATGATATGGTCCTTGCACCTCGATCTCCATGGAGTGCTCCGGCATGATCTCCATCGTGCCACCGGTTTCTACGCCAAGTAGACGATGCCACCAGTAGGTCGTCCATCGGAACGATGACTATTACTACAACTGAGTAACATAAAAGTAAACTGCTTTACCTTTATAATGACCATGACCATATCAAATCACATGCCCCTCTTTCAACATAAAGTTAGACGCCTCTACTTTATCTATTGCAAGTTTTGCGTGGTTGTTTGGGATTTCATAATAGAACCGTTTCTAATCTACGAACTTTCTAACCACAACATGGATCCATATAGTTGTCTCTACTATACCCCTTTCGGGGCCCTCCGTTATAAATACCATATCAACTACTGTAAGAGAGACAGACACCCACTAGTAGGAAAAGACTTATCCACAGGGGTCATATCAGTGGCGCACCTCTAAAGGGTGTCCCACGGATATTTATCTATGACGCACGCGGGAAATGATGCGCCACTGACCTACACTTCTCTGTGACACACGCTCGGAACGGTGCGCCACACATAGGTGGGTCCCAGCACTGGTGGCCGACCCTGTCCATGGACGGCATATATATGACGCACGGGATATGTGTGCGCCACGCATAACAGCGACATCAGTGGCGCACGGCCATCTGGTGCGCCATGAGAGTAGGTGGACCTAGGCATTTAAAAAGGTGGAAACTTATCTGTGGCACATCATATAGGTGTGCGCCACTGACCTAAAATATCAGTGGCGCACCAAATAGGGGTGTGCCACAGATAATTTTCCAAAAATCTGCCTTCACCCCCCACCCGTGGATCACCTTTTTTTGTTTTGCAAATAATTATAGAAAATGAAAAATAATTCAAAAAAATAGAATCCTTTCATATATAGGTTGGTTATGTGTTCTAGTTTATAGGAAAATTAACGCATATGAATTTCGACTTTTTTTCAAAAAAAAAAAAATTATGGCACAGTAAAATAGTCATAACTTTTGCAAACGATGTCGAAAAAATACGTTTAATATACCAAGATGACGAGAACGAGATTTCGCATCTGCTTGCAACGACCACCGATTGTTTAGAGATTTTTTAGATTTTCAAAATTCGAAAATAGTAAAAAATTATAATCAAAAGATCATTTTTCCTGCAGAAAAAAATAGAGACCACTTACCAGTGGCGCACCACCATGTAATGCACCACGGATAAGTTTAGGCGGGATTCAAATTTGAATACCGTTATCCTCTCCTCCTCTCTTCTTTCTCCTTATACTCTCCTCCTCCTCTCTTCTTCCTCCTTATCCTCTCCTCTTATTCCTCCTCCTCTCTTCTTCCTCCTTATCCTCTCCTCTTATTCCTCCTCCTCTCTTCTTCCTCTTCCTCCTCCTCCTTCTCTCTTCTTCCTACTCACTTCTTACTCCTTCCCCTCTCCTATCCTCCTCCTTCCCCTCTCCTCATCCTCTCTTCTTCCTCCTCGTCCTTTCCCTCTCCTCCTCTCTTTCTCATCCTTTGACTCCACTCTTCCTCCTCCTCTCTTGTTCCTTCTCCTCTCCTCCTCCTCTCATGTTCTTTCTCCTCTCCTCCTCTGCCTACTCTCCTCCTCCTCTCCCTCCTATTTCTCCTCCTCCGGCTCAGCCACAGCCTCCCACATTTACCTACGGTGGTAGGCTGTGGCCACAGGACGACACGATGCGACATGCCGACGACAAGGCGACAACTAGAGGAGACACCGGCGGTGTCAGATCTAGATTCAGCTATTTTCTGAAATTTGAAATTTTTATCTATGGTGCACCATGCCTACATGTGCCACGGATAATTTTCACATCCCGCCTTTAAAAAAATTGAAATCGCTATCAGTGGCGCGCCATACCCCCATGCACCACGGATAAGTGGGGTTATCAATGGCGCACCTAGAGGTGCGCCACAGATAAAAAATATCAGTGGCGTAATATTAGTGGCACACAGGACATGCGCCACTGAACCTATTTTAGGTGCGCCACGGATATGTTTTTCCTACTAGTGTATGGGACAAGCCATATGTTGAGTGTGGAACCAGTCTCGCGTAAGCTTACACATAAGGTCGGTCCGGGCCGCTTCATCAAACAATCCCGTGATATAAACAAGTACACATGGGAGGTTAACAACTATATAGCATCAATGCCCGCACAACACTATGTGCATACTGGCTGTACAACACTACTACGCAAAGATTGGTTCTGATACCACTGTTGGGGTTCTAGGCAGAAAATCAAATTTTTTACTACAATGGATCACCCCGATGACCAAGATCTATCTATGAGTAATGCAGTAACAGCCAAAGGTTTCAGATGCATACCCTTGTAGTCTGAAAGAGGTTAACGTTCCGAGGGGAACATGGTTGATGTATTTGTGCTCGTAGCTGACCTTTAGGTCGCGAAGTTCCTCGCAGGTCACCCCTTACTCCATCACTGTCCAGCAGTCTGGCTTACGACATCACAGTGCCCCAAGTGTTGAACCTCGTGGCTTTGTACACATATGGTGTACGACAAGAACATCCTTCTCCCCGGTCACCTCGGGAGTATGTTGCGGAAGTAAATCTTCGGCTATGGAATCCCTGCAGCCTAATGGCATGCCGCAGATGCGTCATCTCTTGCGCGAACAACCCTGGGACATGCCAACGCGTGGAGACAACTAGAGGGAGAGAGATATTGCAGAGGAGGAGGACGAGAGATCCTAACTAATGTAATCTGTTGTATTGGTGTGTCCTCTAAAAGGGAGAGGGGGCCTCCTTATATAGGGGGGAGGGGGCAGCCTTGCCCATCCTCAAGCCTTCCAAACGTCAGCCAAGGGGGGAGGAGGTGGCGGCCAGGGGTGGTGGCAGCCCTGGGGCGCCCCAAACCCTAACCCTAGGCGCCCTAGGGTTTCCCCTAGGCACATGGGCCCTTAGGGCCCATCCGGGTGGCTCTCCCTCCTCCGGTTTCCCTCATGGGCCCTTTTTCTCTAGGAGATTTGGCCCATTAGTGGGATAACCTTTCAAATTAGATTTTAATATTATATTTAATATTAATTAATATGTAAATGCATATTACCAAATCTTATTCGACACGAAACACCTATAGGTTCCCCTTCTATATCCTCTGAACAGCTTCGGAACATCCCGGAACAATTTTGGTCCTCTCATCGGAACTTTTCCGGTTTCCTTTCTTTATCCGAACAACTTCAAACCTTTCTCCTTGGAACAATTCCGGATTTCTCTTTCTCATCTATGATTCCAACTTATGGATAATATCCAGCTCGTCACACCCTTAAGTGGATCCCCTCATTGGTCAGGAACAGCTACAGACATAACCTAGACTCTCTTGTGTCAATGATCAACATCGGGACCGTAATGCCCATAATGATCCATGTGCATTCCTGATTGACGATGTCGTTTGAACCGTAAACGTCGAGTCCAATTCCCTTTGTTTATTCGATACTACTTGTCCGAGATACGATTGTTAAGGTATCTACATACCTTGTTCAATCTCGTTATCGACAAGTACTGTTTACTTGTTACAGCGATATTACATCCCCATTACATGGTCACATGTTACAACATATATGGATGTAATCTCACCAAGTTGGCCTAGCTGTATCTTACCCGTCACTGGGTGAACAAACCCAGTATTGATGCATAGGCATTAACCTGTTCCTCCGGATACCCCACACACACCTTTATAATCACCATTTCACTAAGTGACATTTGATGCAGTCGAAGCAGCCTCGGGAGACACTGATTAATATGATCTCATGGTCTAAGGAGAAAGAGACTTTGTTTCTAACTATTGCAATGATGAACTTTGTGACTTGATCCTGTCGCAATCTTTGAGGAATGTCCATCACATCATTCACCAATGATATGACCTCTTTGTCAACCAGTGCTATCACTTCATGATCAGGAAACCATGATCATCATGTTGCCCAACGAACTAGTAATAGATGATACTAGGGACTTATGTTTCATAACACACCTGTATCAATCTTTCCACTTGATACAGTTATAGCACAGCATGAAACTATTATGAATTTATTGGGATATGACAATAATAAACCTTTTATTATTTTTCTCTAGGGCATATTCCCTTCAAGAATTGTGTATTTCTATCCCCTTCCGATAACCATTGTACTCGCGAGCGTTGACGCCACATAGTTTCTTCTTTGAAATTTAATTCATTTAGTTGAGAAACCACCTTAATCTCCTCATAGCTAGGGCCAGCACGTGCAAGATCAGACCTTAGCCTTTCCAACTCCCCCTTGAGTTGTTTAATCTCTCGTCGGACATGTCCAAAGGTGCAAGTTCCCCATCGTGATAAGGAGCAAGATACCGACACGAGCTTATCCTGCAATGAACTGCATTGTTCTCCTGATGTCCACACCCGTGCTAACATTGGGTCAAAATCCATATGATTCTCCCACATAGTTTCATTCCTAAAGATCGGTTTCTGCCGAGGAGCCCGACCCTGACCTGGTTTAAGTTTAAGGAGAATCGGAATATGATCAGAGCATGCCACCACAGAGAGATGCTGCACCTCAGCCAGTGGATACCTTGTGCACCAATCCATAGTAGCAAGAGCCCTATCCAAGCGGACATGACAAAAAGAGCCACCAGCCACTCGTTTCTTGAAAGTCCAGTTGATACTAGTAAATCCAAGGTCAGTAAGGCTGCACACATCAACTGCCTCTCAAAAATCCATGATCTAAGAATTACTTCTCTTATTTACGCCTCTATGTTCCTCCCTCAGGAGTACCGATTACAAATAACTGTTAAAAGAGAGATATTCATTCTCTATTTCTAAAAGCCAAAAAGCTAAACAAGAAATTATCTAAGTTGAGGAGCCCATCTCATACGAGGAGGACTGGAGGAAGCGGGAGCCAACAAGATTTGGGCTGTGAAGACGTGGAACTCAGGATGCAAGCGGGACTGAACGTGGGAGCCCGCTTGTGTGCCGCATTAGCCCACAAAGATACGAGTACGTGATATTCAGATAAAGCATATAAATTGACATACCCCGGTGTCTAATAATAACTAATTTGGATTTGTCTAAATTTAAATATATCTATATATTAAAATATGTCTAGATATATTTGAATCTAGACAAACCTAAATCAGTTATTTCTAGAGGTAAAGCAGTAGATGACGTCCTAGCGATTAACCCGTGGTTGAAATCCTTCTGATACAAATATCTACTGGTTGGCCTAGGGCCACTTCTCGTGTTTTTTTCCTCAACCCGCACCGTACTGCTCCTCCCGTGCGAACGATGAGTGCACAAAAGAATCGAAGAGCACGATGACCTCTCACTCGCTTCTCTCTCGTCTTGAAGCCTTCGCCTTCGCCACAGCGATTTGGTTGTGCCATGTTCTAGTCCTTGCCCTCCCGGAGCTGCCACCCTGCCCCATCTGTCCTCATGTGTTTTGTAGAACCATGGGTAAACCCTAATTATAATATTGCCAGTTGTTTTTATTTTTTTGTTGTATCATCAGGGTATCATGCATTTTTGCCTCTCAAAATATTTTAACTAAAGCTATTTTGTTTGCTACAAAACCTCTTCTCTTATTTCCAAACAAAGTCCTATAGTTGTCTCCTAAAAAATATTTGCTAAAAAGATTTAAAACAAAACAAAAGAAATAGAACATTTAATAAAAATAGTAAACCTAAATCTAGACCTAAACCGGCCAGTCCCAAAAGGCCCAGTCGGCTGAACCCTGCCGATCTACACCTAGTCCCACCCTAACCCTAACACCACCCTGAAGCACCCCACCATGCCGCCAACCCACACCGCACACCTACACGCACGCCACAGCGGAACACACGCACCCAACACACACATACACAAACGGATCGAACACAACGCACCCGAAACCGACACGCTATCCTACCCACGCTTCCCCTCTACCTGCTGCTAGCCTCGCGGCACGATGGGCCCTTCTCCGCCTCTCTTGATCGAACTTGGCCCCTCCCCGCAATCCCCGTTTACTGCCCGCGATCCCCACCTCCCCTCCCTCATCTTCCTCCCTCGCTCACCACCTCCGCCGCCCTGCTCACAGGAACCGTCTCCCCTGCTTCCTCTCTCCCGCGGTCGCCGCCCGCGCGCCCCACCTTGCTCGACTCCCAAGACGTCGTCGCCCTTCGTCGCCCGAGAAAGCATGGCATCGCCTTGTTGGCACCTTCCCCTGCTTCCTTGGTCGCCCTCGCCCTCCCGCTCGAGTGATGGTGGCTCGGTTGATGTAGAGCCTGTTGGGAGACCCCAAGAGCAAGGTGTGATGAGCACAGTAGCAAGTTTCCCGTAGTTATGAAACCAAGGTTATCAAACCAGTAGGAGTAAGGAAACAACTCCAAGGTGTTGCTAACAACTTGGAACCTGCACAACACAACCACATAACTTTTCCCCAACTTACAGTGAGGTTGTCAATCTCACCGGTTTGCTGAAAACAAAGGATTAAACGTATAGTGTGGAAGATAGTGATTTTCTTGTAGAAAGTAAATAGTAATAGTAGATGGTGTATCAATCATAAAGGAATGGACCGTGGTCCACAGTTCACTAGAGGTGTTCTCCTTAAGATAGATAGCATGTTGGGCAAACAAATTACAGCGGGAAAATTAATAGATTGAGAAAGCATAACAATGCATATACTAGACATATTGGCTCTTACGAGATTTGATTGAGCATTAAAACATAATACATAGATCGTAATCCAAATGCATCTATGACTAATAATCCACCTTCAGGTTATCATCCGAACCCCTTTCAGTATTAAGTTGCAAGCAACATATAATTGCATTAAGCAATGTGTGTAAAGTAAACAATACAATTGACCTTAGACAAAGGATTGTTGTTTTATCCCTAGTAGCAACAGCACATCTACAACCTTAGAGATTTCTGTCACTTTCCCAGATTACTTGAGGCATGAACCTACTATCGAGCATAAATACTCCCTCTTGGAGTTGCAAGCATCTACTTGGCCAAAGCATCTACGAAGAACGGAGAGCATGCAAGATCACAAATAACATAGACATGATAGAATCAATAATCAATCTGACATAGTATCTCAATATCCATCGGATCCCCGCAAACACAACATGTATGATTACAAATAGATAATCTTGATCATGAACAGAGCTCACAAGATCTAAACATGATAGCACAAAGGAGGATAAACAACCATCTAGCTACTGTATGGACCCATAGTCCAAGGGTGAACTACTCACACATCACTTCGGAGGCTGGCATGGTCATGAAGAAGGCCTCCAGGATGATCTCTCCCCTCCGGCAAGGTGCTGGGAAGAGCTTCGGATCCCCCCGGTCTAGGGATGGAGATGGCGGCGACCACGGAGATCTGATCGGGTGCTTAGGGTTTCTGCATCGAGGTGCTTTTATAGGCGAAGGGGCAAGGTCGGTGGGCGCCCGAGGGGCCAACACCTAGGGCTAGTGCCCCCTCCCTAGGCCGTGCCGCCACCAGGTGTGTCCGCCTCGTGGCCCCACTTTGGCTGCCCTCCGGACTCCGTGTTCCTTCTGGTAAAACATCAACTTTGGTTTTTTCCCGTCCTATTCCGAGAATATTTCCTTACTAGCTTTTATGAAATCAAAAATAGCAGAAAATAGGCAACTGGCACTACGGCATCTTTTCAATAGGTTAGTTCCAAAAAATGTATATAAAATACCTCAAAGTGTAGGAAAAACATAACAAAGTCAATACAAAAGAAGCATGGAGTATAAAAAATTATAGATACGTTTACGACGTATCATCGAGCCATCGCGCGGACCCGCTGAGCAGCCGCCCGGCCTCTGCCCGGCCGCAGCCCCCTCTCCGATACGGTCTGTAATGCGTCCCCACTGCCTCATCCTGAGCTTGCCGGGCCGGCCCCGTCTCTGGCCGAAGCGCCGCCCAGCCTCGTCGTCCTTCCCGGCCGCGCGTCCTAGCCGCTTCTCCTGCGCCTCCATCGGCCGCCCCAGTGTCGCTCTCTTTGTCAACACCCGGATTTTTAATCCCAGATGCCTGTTATGCCATACATCGCAATCCCAGGATTACCATTTTTGCGAGACATAACATAATTGGATACCACAGTACATCATCCATTACAAACCATTCATAATGTCTTACACAAATAGGGATCTCATTGATCCAGTTCTTAATACAACTTCAAGTAGCGGAATATGTAATAATAACGGTAGCGTAGGCGAAGCTCCATCTTCAGGGTCACATGCAATGCTGACGATGGGAGATGATCCTAGTTGTCGTAACCTTCCTGGGGTCCATCCTCCAGGTACTCCTCTTCATAGTCTGGCCACGGGAATAGCCAGGGACAAAGCCATGAGTACTCTTTAAGTACTCGCAAACTAATACTAATAGGTGAAGGGGTTTTTTGATAATAGGACACTAGGCTCTAGGGTTATTTTGCAAAAGCCAGATTTATTTCTACTAAGCTGAGAAGCAAGAGAATCTAGTCACAATTTTATAACTCCTAAGTAGGAACTTGTATTTCATATCACAACCCTGTTGTGGTCAAGTCAAAGTCTCAATTCATTTCACAAGTCCTTTGAAAACATCTGACGGGGGAACAGTATGGCCACTCCAACTGTCCATAACCGCAGACGCGGCTATTCGAATAGTTTGACACTCTGCAGAGATTGTACACTTTCACCACAACATTCGATACATCCGTCAGGAACAAATCTTGAATTCACCATACTCAGTATGCGGATAATCAATCCTAACCTTTCAATTACACGCCCTAGTATAAGCACCTCTCTTGTGAGTTTGGCCTCCCAACCATGACCAACTGTCATCTTGGGTACTGCACAGGTGGACAATATTCACAAGGTAGCCTCAGCTCAGACCTTGGCCGTGAGGGAACTAATACTAAGGTATATAAGTTTCCAGTCAATCCCTACCCAATCTTCGGTTATTGTGGTTGTACAATAAAATTGGAATGGTATCGCATCCAGACAACCATCAGTTTTATAAATGGCTAAGGCTCATGCCTCAACATTTTCATCACCAAAATCATCTGGTGCTCGAAAACACATTTCAAAAACATTTCTATAGAATGATCCATCATTCCAAGGTCTTCATAACCATTTTCACCAAGTATTCCCATCTAAAGTTGATCAAGTTTTATGCTTAGCACTAGCATCTACAATTGGGGGTAAGTACTAATGAGGGGTGGTAAACTAGTGGAGTTTCAAGTAAGTTCAATCTCATGCCTTGGGATGACATCAAGATTATCTAGCTTAGGCCAAATTTTATGCTCTTTATGCAACCTTCAATTATCCTTCTAGTATCTACCATTTATTCCAGTAAACTCTAAGTAAGAGCTTTGATAAAGAAATAAAGTAATAAGCTTGCAAGTAAAACTAGGATTGGGTGTCATCAAATGTATCTAACCAAGCATGCTTAGTGCATTGCATAGGTTATTTAACTCTCATAATTGCAAGTGTTAGCTTGCATAGGTATAGTATCATCTTGCATTGGTCTACTTGGTTAGTAAAGCTTGCCTTGTGCAGAGCAGTGGTTGAAGTTCTCCTCGGCTTCTTCTTCGTAGTATCCTCCTTCCTCCTCGTATCCTTGGTCGGTACTAGCGTCTATGAATAAATACGAGGGACACAATCACCAAACAATACTTAACTACTTGCATTCATCACACACAAGGGTCCTATAGATGATCTAGCCTCATCACTAACATTACAAGATTAAAGCTTGGTTTTATTCCTTTTATTTTTAGAAAAGTAATTTCTACTCATTGAAAAACTACTTAAGATTTAATATTCCCCAAACCAAACATGGGATCATGTTGACACATTTCATACCTACATATTTTAGTCCATGGGAATGTGATTTAAAGTGGTGTCACAATTTAATAAGGTTTTACCCTTTTATTTTAATTAAATAAAGTGACTAGAAATGCCTATGTAGTACTCTTTTATTACTTGAACATTATTTCTCTAAGTAAACCTATATATTTTTATATATTCTGAAAGGTATGGTTAAATGTGATTTTTGAGAGTTGGAATCAACTCAAAAGCTATTATGGTTTACATTTGAAAAATGTTTGAATGCAGAAAAGCTTTTGCCTTGTTATTTTTACCATGGATGATCTACAAATCCAAATGACTTGAATCCAACGGGCTTGGATTCAGCATTCCCAGACCATTCTAACAAAATTGGTTTTATTCAATTTGGTCACTGAATCGACCTGGGTTGATTTTTTAAACTGGGTACAGAAGGGTGTTTGAAATAAAATGGAAAAGGTTAAATTCAAATAATCGGGTGCGAAGCGATACTGGGACGGCCTGCTAAGCACAGCCCTTACGCGGGCTGGTTAAGTGGCTGTCCCCACGCGTCAGTGAGACCGAGGGGTGCGAAGCGGTATGGGGCGATGTGGTGCGTTCGATCTGATTCTAATCCAACGGCTGAGGGTCATCGTCGACGTTGGGCAACGCCGGCGAGACAGAAACCTAGCATGGCCAGTGGGGGTCGTTCGGGGCTCACCGGGGTTCAGGCGAGGGTCGGCGAGGTGGGCGAACGACGAAGTCGACGACGAAGAACCTCCTGGTACTGGTAGCTTCTCCTGGGGCGGCTCCAATCGTTGTCCCCCTTCTTCTCCAGCAATGGCAGACTCCGGTGAAATTCTGGCAAAGTGCTGCTCGCCTTGCTCCGGGAACAGGTGGCACGATCAGTGAGGAGAGGGGAGTGAGATGGTATGCTCAATTCGGCTGGGGGTGGCCTCTATTTATAGTGGCGAGAGGGAACCGACGGGGCGCAAGGTGAGCTCGCCGTGGTCGACGGTACAAACAGCTATCAACGTGGGCGACGGTAGGGGGCGAGATGTGGGGCGGTGTTGTTTGGTCGGAACGCGACGGTGCTCTGCGCGTGGCCGACGAAAGATTTAATGGCGCACAACACGCATGGTCTGCGCGGCGGCGAACGAGCGTGTCTGCAGGGTTGCTGGGACGGTGGTGGTCACGTATGCACGCGGCAAGGGCGGCGCGCGGTCTGTGGGTGTCGGTCGAGTGTGGCGCTTTGGGCGTGCTCTCGGCATGGTTGCTGGCGAGCTTGGCATGGTTCGTGCGTGTGGTCCAGTGGCTGGCAGGGTTCGAGCGCTGGACAGGGAGTGGTGGTGGGGTGTTGGCTGCCTCCTAGACATGTTGTTTAGGCTTGGTGCTTGCTCTGGCTAGCTAGCCATTGTCGGCTGGCAAGGTGATGCTCGGGTTGGCATGGCATGGGGCAAAGGGTAGGGGATAGGATTTGTCCAAGCACTGGTTGGCACTGGGGGAGACAAGGGTGATTAATGGTGAACATTGCTTAGCCAAATTACTGCTCCAAACAGTGAAGTTAGGCCGATTTGATTTGTTTCTGCCAAATGTTTGATGAAATGGCCGCAAGAATTCAAGTTTTGAATTTCTAAAAGATTTTTGGTGGGTGTGCTAGGTTGGTGCTGGTGAGTCTGCAGATGCTTGGGTTTTGAAATTTGATCTTGTTTGAGTGGTTTTTGAAAAAGTGGGATCTTCTCATATGATAAAGACTCAATTTTGAACTGTCCTTTAAACTATGCATTTGAATGTTTCTGGATGATCACAAAGTGGGCCTTGATAATTTGTTATGAGTACAATCAAGGGATGCAAAGATCCAGAAAAGTGTTTGTTAAGTTCTTAAAGTTTGACACTCTACAGAGATTGTACACTTTCACCACAACATTCGATACATCCATCAGGAACAAATCCTGAATTCACCATACTCAGTATGCGGATAATCAATCCTAACCTTTCAATTGCACACCCTAGTATAAGCACCTCTCTTGTGAGTTTGGCCTCCCAACCATGACCAACTGTCATCTTGGGTACTGCACAGGTGGACAATATTCACAAGGTAGCCTCAGCTCAGACCTTGGCCGTGAGGGAACTAATACTAAGGTATATAAGTTTCCAGTCAAGCCCTACCCAATCTTCGGGTATTGTGGTTGTACGATAAAATTGGAATGGTATCGCATCCAGACAACCATCAGTTTTATAAATGGCTAAGGCTCATGCCTCAACATTTTCATCACCAAAATCATCTGGTGCTCGAAAACACATTTCAAAAACATTTCTATAGAATGATCCATCATTCCAAGGTCTTCATAACCATTTTCACCAAGTATTCCCATCTAAAGTTGATCAAGTTTTATGCTTAGCACTAGCATCTACAATTGGGGGTAAGTACTAATGAGGGGTGGTAAACTAGTGGAGTTTCAACTAAGTTCAATCTCATGCCTTGGGATGACATCAAGATTATCTAGCTTAGGCCAAATTTTATGCTCTTTATGCAACCTTCAATTATCCTTCTAGTATCTACCATTTATTCCAGTAAACTCTAAGTAAGAGCTTTGATAAATAAATAAAGTAATAAGCTTGCAAGTAAAACTAGGATTGGGTGTCATCAAATGTATCTAACCAAGCATGCTTAGTGCATTGCATAGGTTATTTAACTCTCATAATTGCAAGTGTTAGCTTGCATAGGTATAGTATCATCTTGCATTGGTCCACTTGGTTAGTAAAGCTTGCCTTGTGCAGAGCAGTGGTTGAAGTTCTCCTCGGCTTCTTCTTCGTAGTATCCTCCTTCCTCCTCGTATCCTTGGTCGGTACTAGCGTCTATGAATAAATAGGAGGGACACAATCACCAAACAATACTTAACTACTTGCATTCATCACACACAAGGGTCCTATAGATGATCTAGCCTCATCACTAACATTACAAGATTAAAGCTTGGTTTTCTTCCTTCTATTTTTAGAAAAGTAATTTATACTCATTGGAAAACTACTTAAGATTTAATATTCCCCAAACCAAACATGGGATCATGTTGAAACATGTCATACCTACATATTTTAGTCCATTGGAATGTGATTTAAAGTGGTGTCACAATTTAATAAGGTTTTACCCTTTTATTTTAAATTAAATAAAGTTACTAGAAATGCCTATGTAGCACTCTTTTATTACTTGAACATTATTTCTGTAAGTAAACCTATATATTTTTATATATTCTGAAAGGTATGGTTAAATGTGATTTTTGAGAGTTGGAATCAACTCAAAAGCTATTATGGTTTACATTTGAAAAATGTTTGAATGCAGAAAAGCTTTTGCCTTGTTATTTTTACCATGGATGATCTACAGATCCAAATGACTTGGATCCAACGGGCTTGGATTCAGCATTCCCAGGCCTTTCTAACAAAATTGGTTTCATTCAATTTGGTTCACTGAATCGACCTGGGTTGATTTTTGAAACTGGGTACAGAAGTGTGTTTGAAACAAAATGGAAAAGGTTAAATTCAAATAACTGGGCTGCGCGGGAAGCGATACTGGGACGGCCTGCTAAGGACAGCGCTTACGCGGGCTGGTTAAGTGGCTATCCCCATGCATCAGTGAGACCGGGGGGTGCGAAGTGGTATGAGGCGATGTGGTGCGTTCGATCTGATTCTAATCCAATGGCTGAGGGTCATCGTCGACGTTGGGCAACACCGGCGAGACAAAAACCTAGCGCGGCCAGTGGGGGTCGTTGGGGGCTCACCAGGGTTCAGGCGAGGGTCGGCGAGGTGGGCGAACAACGAAGTCGACGACGTCAAACCTCCTGGTACCGGTAGCTTCTCCTGGGGCGGCTCCAATCGCTGGCCCCCTTCTTCTCCAGCAGCGGCAGACTCCGGTGAAATTCCGACGAAGTGCTGCTCGCCTTGCTCCGGGAACAGGGTGGCACAATGAGTGAGGATAGGGGAGTGAGATGGTATGCTCAATTCGGCTGGGGGTGGCCTCTATTTATAGTGGCGAGAGGGAACCGACGGGGTGCAAGGTGAGCTCGCCGTGGTCGACGGTACAAACAGCTATCGACGTGGGCAACGGTAGGGGGCGGTGCGGTGCTCCCTAGCGATACTCAACTACACGGTGGCGAGACGTGGGGCGGTGTGGCTGGTCGGAACGCGACGGTGCTCTACGCATGCCCGACGGAAGATTTAATGGCGCACAGCACGCATGGTCCGCGTGGCGGAGAACGAGCGTGATTGCGGGGTTGCTGGGATGCTGGTGATCACGTATGCACGCGGCGAGGGCGGCGCGCGGTCTGTGGGTGTCGGTCGAGTGTGGCGCTCTGGGCGTGCTCTCGGCATGGTTGCTGGCGAGCTTGGCATGGTTCGTGTGTGTGGTCCAGTGGCTGGCAGGGTTCGAGCGCTGGACAAGGAGTGGTGGTGGGGTGTTGGATGCCTCCTAGACATGTTGTTTAGGCTTGGTGCTTGCTCTGGCTAGCTAGCCATTGTCGGCTGGCAAGGTGATGCTCGGGTTGGCATGGCATGGGGCAAAGGGTAGGGGCTAGGGTTTGTCCAAGCACTGGTTGGCACTGGGGGAGACAAGGGTGATCAATGGTGAACATTGCTTAGCCAAATTACTGCTCCAAACAGTGAAGTTAGGCCGGTTTGATTTGTTTTTGCCAAATGTTTAATGAAATGGCCACAAGAATTCAAGTTTTGAATTTTTAAAAGATTTTTATTGGGTGTGCTAGGTTGGTGCTGGTGAGTCTGCAGATGCTTGGGTTTTGAAATTTGATCTTGTTTGAGTGGTTTTTGAAAAAGTGGGATCTTCTCATATGATAAAGATTCAATTTTAAACTGTCCTTTAAACTATGCATTTGAATGTTTCTGGATGATCACAAAGTGGGCCTTGATACTTTGTTATGAGTACAATCAAGGGGTGCAAAGATCTAGAAAAGTGTTTGTTAAGTTCTGACAGTTTGAGACAGCCAAAGTAGGCATGGGAGTTAAATTGGTCAAAATGACCATTCACTCATTTATCTTTGTTTTGATTTATTTTTCTTTGAGAAAAGTTTTGGAATTGTTTAGATGATGTTTATTTCACCTAAGCATCCATTTACAAGCAAAGGAACACACAAACAAGTTGGTTCAAAAGAATTCCTAATGAAATGCATACACCATGCATGCTTTCATATATTTTTTTATTTTAGCAAAGTTTTTGTTAACCCTAAATTTGATGATTAGAGTTTGATGATCCAAGTTTAGTATTTTTGGGATGTTCCAAACCTTCTCGTCCCGGGATTTGAAAAAGGACGAAAAAGATTACCTAGGATTTGAAGAGATTGGGAAATTCTGTCCTGATGTGATCTTCGCGCTCCCAGGTAGCTTCCTCTTCTATGTGGTTGCTCCACTGAATTTTGAGAAACTTGATGCTTCGGGTTCGGGTAGTTCTGAAAGCTTCTTCCAAAATACGGATGTGTACTTCGGGATAGATCAGGTCATCGTTGATCTCTATGGTCTGGTGGTCGATATTCTTGAACACTTCGGTCTTCTCTGGGACTTCGAGATACTTGCGAAGTAACGAGATATGGAACACATTGTGCACAGCTGACATCTCTTCGGGTAGTTCTAATTGATACGACACTTCTCCTCGATGGTTCAGAATCTTGAAGGGTCCGATATATCTGGGGGCTAACTTTCCCTTGAGTTGGAAACGTTGCATTCCCTTCAATGGCGACACTTTCAGATATACAAAATCTCCTATGTTGAAGGCGAGGTATCTACGTCTCTTGTCGGCATAACTCTTCTGTCTTGACTGGGCTATCTTGAGGTGCTCACGAATCTTGTGAACCTTCTCTTTTGCTTCTCGTAGGATGCCGGGTCCGAAAATCTGACTTTCTCCTACTTCCGACCAGTTCAAAGGGGTGCGACACTTCCTTCCGTACATGAATTCAAATGGGGCCATTTGTAAACTAGCTTGATAACTGTTATTGTATGAGAATTCTGCAAACAGCAGATAGTCTTCCCACTTAGATCCATATTCTAACACACATGCTCTCAGCATATCTTCGAGTATTTGGTTTACTCGCTCTGTTTGTCTATCGGTCTGAGGGTGATATGCGGTGCTGAAATCTAGGAGGGTTCCTAAACCTTCTTAAACTTTCTTCCAGAATCTCGAGGTAAACTGAGTTCCTCGATCCGATACGATGTTCTTGGGTACTCCATGCAAACTAACTATTCTAGCGATGTACAACTCCGCTAGCTTCGAACTCTGATATGTGGTCTTGACGGGCAAGAAATGGGCGACTTTGGACAATCGGTCCACTATGACCCAGATAGAGTCATTTCCCCTACTAGAAGTGGGTAGTCTAGTGATAAAGCCCATTCCAACAGAATCCCATTTCCATTCCAGAATCTGCAAGGGTTGCAACAATCCAGCGGGTCTTTGATGTCCTTGCCTTGACTCGCTGACATATATCACACTTGGAGATATAGCTTCCGATTTCTATCTTCATCTTATGCCACCAAAAATGCTCTTTTAAATCTTGATACATCTTAGTTCCTTCGGGATGGATAGAATAAAGAGTATCATGAGCCTCCTGCAGAATCACTTCTTTTAACTCAGAATCTGCTGGTACACAAAGGCGTCCTTTGTACCACAGAACTCCTTCTTCGTCGTCGATGAATCCAGGTACTTTGCCTGTACCGATATGACGCTTGATTCCGTCAATACTAGCATTTCCCTTCTGCGCCTCTTTAATCTGACTGATCAAAGTGGGTTGAAGTTCTATGCTAGCCAAAAATCCTTCACTCACTAATTCCATTCGAAAATCTTCCATCTCTTTGTGCAAACTTGGTTGCTCCTTCAAAATCATGGAGTTCAAGCGTCACGGCAATCTGCTAAGGGCATCGGCTACCACATTGGCTTTACCAGGGTGATAGTGAATGTCCAGATCGTAATCCTTGATTAGCTCAATCTATCTTCTCTTTCTCATATTCAGCTCCTTCTAAGTGAATATATACTTCAGGCTCTTGTGATCCGAATAAATCTCACAACGGTTTCCCATCAGATAATGCCTCCATGTCTTTAAGGCTAGAACTACGGCTGCAAGTTCTAGGTCATGGGTTGGGTAATTTTGCTCATGTTGCTTCAGTTGTCGAGATAGATAAGATATGACTTTGCCTTCTTGCATTAGCACACATCCGAGACCGGTCTTGGATGCATCACAATACACATCGAAGGGCTTCATGATATCTGGCATGATTAAGATTTGGGCTGAAATCAATCTCCTCTTGAGTTCTTAAAAACTCGCTTCACATTTGTCAGTCCATTCAAACTTCTTGTCCTTCTTCAGCAATTGGGTCATGGGTCTGGCAATACTCGAGAATCCTTCTACAACTTGCGGTAATATCCCGCCAATCCGAGAAATGCACGAACTTGGGTTTGAGTGGTTGGGGCTTGCCAATCCTTGACTTCTTTTACTTTTGCAGGGTCAACGACAATTTTTCCGGCTGATACAATGTGACCGAGGAATCCTACCTCCTGTAACCAGAATTCACATTTGCTAAACTTTGCATACAGATGATTCTCTCTAAGGGTTCCAAGAATGGTCCTTAGGTGTAGCTCATGTTCTTCTTCTGATTTGGAATAAATCAGAATGTCATCGATGAAAACAACGACAAACTTATCCAGGAAGTCCATAAAAATCTTATTCATGAGATTCATGAAATAAGCGGGGGCATTGGTTAATCCAAAAGACATGACGGTATAATCGTATAATCCATATCTGGTGGTAAAGGCAGTCTTGGGAATATCCTCTGCACGAATCTTGAGTTGATGATAGCCGATTCTAAGATCAATCTTAGAAAACACTTTGGCACCAGTCACCTGATCAAACAAATCTTCTATCTTGGGCAAGGGGTATTTGTTCTTGATGGTGACATCATTCAACTTCCGATAATCCGTACACAAATGGTTACCTCCATCCTTCTTGTCCACAAACAAGACAGGTGACCTCCAAGGTGACGCACTTGGTTGAATCAATCCAATTTCCAACATGGAATCTACGTGCTTCTTCAGTTCTGCGAGCTCAGACGGGTTCATACTATATGGTCTCTGGGCTATGGGTCCAGTTCCGGGGATTAGTTCAATGATAAACTCGATATCCCGATCTGGGGGCATACTGGGCAAAATATCTGGAAATACATCGGGGTATTCACAGACTATCCGGACTTGGTCAATGGTAGGTTGGGCTATACTCTTGTTGCACTTGAATTGGTGAGGTAAGGTTTCAGATATATGCTCGACTGATATTCCGGCGGTACTAGTCATGGTTATGGCTTTCTTGGCACAGTCAATCAATCCTTTAGGTTTGTACATCCAATCCATTCCTAGTACTACTTCCAAACCTTTAGTTCCGAGTACTTTCAGATTTGCATAAAAATCTATGCCATGGATTTGGATAGGGACGGCTTTGCAAATTTGCCTAGCCTTGGTGGTTGATCCGGGAATTTGAACAATCATAACATGCTTCAGTTTGGTTGGTTGAATTTTACTAGTGCATGCAAATTCTTCGGTGACAAATGAGTGCAATGCACCAGTATCAAACAACACTCGTGCAAGTACTGAATTTACAGAAAACATACCCAGCACGACGTCTGGCGCTTCCTGAGCTTCTTCAGCATGCATGAAAAAAAGACGGCCATTGCGGTTGAGTGAATTCCCTGGGGCAAACCTTCTTCATGGCTGAACACGACGCTGTTGCTGAGCTAGGACATTGGCATTAGGGGCTGCGGCATTCTTCTTGTTGGGGCACTCGTTGGAGTAGTGACCCTTATTTCCACAGTCATAACAAGTCACATGCGACTTGTCCTTTGCTACTACAGGCACAACATTGCTTCCAGTCCTCGGGGCAGTGTTGGTGTTGGTGGTAGCATTGTTGTTGTTGAACTTGGATGGGGCACGGTTGAAATTGCTAGCGTTGCCGGGGTTGTTGTGATTCCCTCCGGTCCTAGGGTTTCCACGGTTGGGATAGGTCGGACGGTTCATCGGGGGTCTGTTGGTTCTTGGGGCAAATACGGGAGATAGGTCAGGGCGATACTTTGGGGTCTGATGGGTTCCTGGATGATGCATCATGCGACGCTTGCGGTTCTCATTGGCTTGGTTGATCTTTCCTTCCATCTGGATAGCAGAGTCGACAAGGGCTTCAATATCAGCAAAGGGGATATTGAATAACACTGTCTGCATCTCATCGTGCAGACCATTCAGGAATCTTTCTTTCTTCTTGGCTTCGGTGTCGATCTCATCCGGGGCATACCTAGATAATGACAAGAATTTGTCACGGTATTCCAGTACGGTCATCCTTCCTTGATTCAGCTCTAAATTCGTCTCTCATTCTCTTGATCAAACCCGGTGGCACATGGGTTCTGATAAACTTGACCTTGAATTCCTCCCAGGTCATCATCTGGCCTCCGGTCATTGCGCGAACACTGTTCCACCATGCCCTGGCATCTCCGTCTAGATAGTGGGTGGCGAACAAAACTTTCTCGTTGGCTTCCACTCCTGCGACTTCTAGGTTATTTTCCATGGTTTGCAGCCAATCATCCGCGTCTAAGGGCTCTTCCGACTTAGTGAAAACAGGTGGGTTGGTGTTCTGGAAATTCCTGAGCTTAGATCCATGGTTGTCCTGATTTCCGTGGCCTTGGTTGTTGTGGGATAGCTGGGCTATCTGCTGCAGGGTGGCTAGGGTGGCTTGATTTTCCGCTCTTTCAGCTTCGCGGTCTAAAGTCAATATTTGCAGAATCTGCAACATCGGGTCCGGGGATGAACCACTTCCTCCGCGTGGCATCTGAAGATTGAGATAGATCATGAGAAAAGAGGGAAATTTCTAAGGTTCTGGGGTTTTGAAAAGTTTTTAAAGTTTGACTCAGATTTTTCTAGCAACTCGCCTTTCATTCATTCATTCATAGCACACAATACAACACACACCATAACAAACAAAAATAGATGGTTTTAAGAACCATTCTGGAAACTACGATACAGTGGGACCGAATACTACTCACTACGCTAGTGCTCAAGTGCTACTACTCCTCGGAGTCGGTGGCTTCGTCATCCTCATCATCATCGATGAAGGCGAAATCATCCTCATCGGTGAAGAAGTACATAGCCTGATCCTCCAGAAAATCATCATCATCGTTGAGATAGGAGTAAGGGTCTCCACGAAGATCCTCTCCTGCATTCTCCCTTTCTTCCAACTGCATGTCTCTCTCGTGGATGGTCTCCTCCAAAGATGAGATACAGTGGCAAAGACGGGCAATGATGCGCTCCTTCTTGTCGAGCTGAAGGCGGCGAGACTTGCGATCCTTGTCTAGCATGGCGATGGTTTGGTCCTTCGTCTTGATGATGGCAGACTTGTGGTTGGAGTAGTCATGACAGTTATGCAACTCCTGGTGACGATCGTACATCATGAAGCTAAGGTGGTCCAATTGGGTCTTCCGCTCAGGGTGGTATGGGGCTTCTAGTGGTTGTCCATTTGCATCACGCCTTGGGCAAAACTCAAAGCAGGTTCCCTTGATCAGATTGATGCTTTGCCCACACAGGCGGGAAAGAGCTTCCTGCATTGCCCTGGCAAGTCCATCGAGCCAGTTGTTCTCTCTTAAGGTAAACTGAATTCCCTCAGCAGTGGGAGGTTCAATCTTTCCTCGGAGACTTGCAACAATCAGCCACTGCAGATCTTCTCCTCCTTGATTATTGAGCTGAGCTCCGAAGAACTCGGGGTGCGGATGCTCCAGAAGTTCCGAAAGCTGGTCCAAATCCCTCTCAAAGATAAGGTCTCCTCCATTCCCCAACTGATAAAACTTGCTGTACTTCACGTCCATCTATAAGAATATAGGATGAGTAAGTTAGTAGAGTGATCAAGTGTGTCAAATTTTATGTATTTTGCAAGAGTTTTTGAGGAACATGAATTTTCATGAAAGAATCAAAGGGATAAGAATGAGAATAAGTTTTTGTAAATATTTGTTTTCTTTGGTTTTGAAACTAAGTTTTTGATTCAAACATCCAGTCTAACTAGGGTCTCCTATGGTCAGGATGGCTCTGATACCAACTTGTCAACACCCGGATTTTTAATCCCAGATGCCTGTTATGCCATACATCGCAATCCCAGGATTACCATTTTTGCGAGACATAACAGAATTGGACACCATAGTACATCATCCATTACAAACCATTCATAATGTCTTACGCAAATAGGGATCTCATTGATCCAGTTCTTAATACAACTCAAGCAGCGGAAATACGTAATAATAACGGTAGCGTAGGTGAAGCTCCATCTTCGGGGTCACAGGCAATGCTGACGATGGGAGATGATCCTAGTTGTCGTAACCTTCCTGGGGTCCATCCTCCAGGTACTCCTCTTCATAGTCTGGCCACGGGAATAGCCAGGGACAAAGCCATGAGTACTCATTAAGTACTCGCAAACTAATACTAACAGGTGAAGGGGTTTTTTGATAATAGGACACTAGGCTCTAGGGTTGTTTTGCAAAAGCCAGATTTATTTCTACTAAGCTGAGAAGCAAGAGAATCTAGTCACAATTTTATAACTCCTAAGTAGGAACTTGTATTTCATATCACAACCCTGTTGTGGTCAAGTCAAAGTCTCAATTCATTTCACAAGTCTTTTGAAAACATCTGACGGGGGAATAGTATGGCCACTCCAACTGTCCATGACCACGGATGCGGCTATTCGAATAGTTTGACACTCTGCAGAGATTGTACACTTTCACCACAACATTCATTCGAATTGGGAGGGCAATCCTCCCGGTGAACTGACCGTACCCCAAACCGACACAGGTGAACAAGTAGAGTATACTAGGGCGATACATCCGTCAGGAACAAATCCTGAATTCACCATACTCAGTATGCGGATAATGAATCCTAACCTTTCAATTACACGCCCTAGTATAAGCACCTCTCCTGTGAGTTTGGCCTCCCAACCATGACCAACTGTCATCTTGGGTACTGCACAGGTGGACAATCTTCACAAGGTAGCCTCATCTCAGACCTTGGCCATGAGGGAACTAATACTAAGGTATATAAGTTTTTAGTCAAGCCCTACCCAATCTTCGGGTATTGTGGTTGTACGATAAAATTGGAATGGTATCGCATCCAGACAACCATCAGTTTTATAAAGGGCTAAGGCTCATAGCTCAACATTTTCATCACCAAAATCATCTGGTGCTCGGAAACACATGTCAAAAACATTTCAATAGAATGATCCATCATTCCAAGGTTTTCATAACCATTTTCACCTAGTATTCTGATCTAAAGTTGATTCAGTTTTATGCTTAGCACTAGCATCTACAATTGGGGGTAAGTACTAATGAGGGGTGGTAAACTAGTGGAGTTTCAACTAAGTTCAATCTCATGCCTTGGGATGACATCAAGATTATCTAGCTTAGGCAAAATTTTATGCTCTTTATGCAACCTTCTAGTATCTACCATTTATTCCAGTAAACTCTAAGTAAGATCTTTGATAAAGAAATGAAGTAATAAGCTTGCAAGTAAAACTAGGATTGGGTGTCATCAAATGTATCTAACCAAGCATGCTTAGTGCATTGCATAGGTTATTTAACTCTCATAATTGCAAGTGTTAGCTTGCATAGGTATAGTATCATCTTGCATTGGTCCACTTGGTTAGTAAAGCTTGCCTTGTGCAGAGCAGTGGTTGAAGTTCTCCTCGGCTTCTTCTTCATAGTATCCTCCTTCCTCCTCGTATCCTTGGTCGGTACTAGCGTTTATGAATAAACACGAGGTACACAATCACCAAACAATACTTAACTACTTGTATTCATCACACACAAGGGTCCTATAGGATCTAGCCTCATCACTAACATTACAAGATTAAAGCTTGGTTTAATTCCTTTTAATTTTAGAAAAGTAATTTCTACTCATTGAAAAACTACTTAAGATTTAATATTCTCGAAACCAAACATGGGATCATGTTGACACATGTCATCACTACATATTTTAGTCCATGGGAATGTGATTTAAAGTGGTGTCACAATTTAATAAGGTTTTACCCTTTTATTTTAATTAAATAAAGTGACTAGAAATGCCTATGTAGCACTCTTTTATTACTTGAACATTATTTCTGTAAGTAAACCTATATATTCTGAAAGGTATGGTTAAATGTGATTTTTGAGAGTTGGAATCAACTCAAAAGCTATTATGGTTTTAATTTGAAAAATGTTTGAATGGAGAAAAGCTTCTGCCTTGTTATTTTTACCATGGATGATCTACAGATCCAAATGACTTGAATCCAACGGGCTTGGATTCAGCATTCCTAGACCTTTCTAACAAAATTGGTTTTATTCAATTTGGTCACTGAATCGACCTAGGTTGATTTTTTAAACTGGGTACAGAAGGGTGTTTGAAATAAAATGGAAAAGGTTAAATTCAAATAACTGGGCTGTGCGGGAAGCGATACTGGGACGGCCTGCTAAGCACAGCCCTTACGCGGGCTGGTTAAGTGGCTGTCCCCACGCGTCAGTGAGACCGAGGGGTGCGAAGCGGTATGGGGCGATGTGGTGCGTTCGATCTGATTCTAATCCAACGGCTGAGGGTCATCGTCGACGTTGGGCAACGCTGGCGAGACAGAAACCTAGCGTGGCCAGTGGGGGTCGTTCGGGGCTCACCGGGGTTCAGGCGAGGGTCGGCGAGGTGGGCGAACGACAAAGTCGACGACGACGAACCTCCTAGTACTGGCAGCTTCTCCTGGGGCGGCTCCAATCGCTGTCCCCCTTAGAGGGGAGTGATATGGTATGCTCAATTCGGCTGGGGGTGGCCTCTATTTATAGTGGCGAGAGGGAACCGACGGGGCGCAAGGTGAGCTCGCCGTGGTCGACGGTACAAAGAGCTATCAATGTGGGCGACGGTAGGGGGCGGTGCGGTGCTCCCTAGCGATGCTCAACAACACGGTGGCGAGACGTGGGGTATTGTGGTTTGGTCGGAACACGACGGTGCTCTACGCATGCCCGACGAAAGATTTAATGGCGCACAGCACACATTGTCCGCGTGGCGGCGAACGAGCGTGTTTGAGGGGTTGCTGGAACGGTGGTGATCACGTATGCACGCGGCGAGGGCGGCGAGAGGTCTGTGGGCGATGGTCGAGTGTGGCACTCTGGGCGTGCTCTCGGCATGGTTACTGGCGAGCTTGGCATGGTTTGTGCGTGTGGTCTAGTGGCTGGCAGGGTTCGAGCGCTGGAAAGGGAGCGGCGGTGGGGTGTTGGCTGCCTCCTAGACATGTTGTTTAGGCTTGGTGCTTGCTCTGGCTAGCTAGCCATTGTCGGCTGGCAAGGTGATGCTCGGGTTGGCATGGCATGGGGCAAAGGGTAGGGGCTAGGGTTTGTCCAAGCACTGGTTGGCACTAGGGAAGACAAGGGTGATCAACGGTGAACATTGCTTAGCCAAATTACTGCTCCAAACAATGAAGTTAGGCCGGTTTGATTTGTTTTTGCCAAATGTTTAATGAAATGGCCGCAAGAATTCAAGTTTTGAATTTTTAAAAGATTTTTGGTGGGTGTGCTAGGTTGGTGCTGGTGAGTCTGCAGATGCCTGGGTTTTAAAAATTGAATCTTGTTTGAGTGGTTTTTGAAAAAGTGGGATCTTCTCATATGATAAAGATTCAATTTTGAACTGTCCTTTAAACTATGCATTTGAATGTTTCTGGATGATCACAAAGTGGGCCTTGATACTTTGTTATGAGTACAATCAAGGGGTGCAAAGATCCAGAAAAGTGTTTGTTAAGTTCTCAAAGTTTGACACTCTGCAGAGATTGTACACTTTCACCACAACATTCGATACATCCGTCAGGAACAAATCCTGAATTCACCATACTCAGTATGCGGATAATCAATCCTAACCTTTCAATTACACACCCTAGTATAAGAACCTCTCTTGTGAGTTTGGCCTCCCAACCATGACCAACTATCATCTTGGGTACTGCACATGTGGACAATATTCACAAGGTAGCCTCAGCTCAGACCTTGGCCGTGAGGGAACTAATACTAAGGTATATAAGTTTCCAGTCAAGCCCTACCCAATCTTTGGGTCTTGTGGTTGTACGATAAAATTGGAATGGTATCGCATCCAGACAACCATCAGTTTTATAAAGGTCTAAGGCTCATGCCTCAACATTTTCATCACCAAAATCATCTGGTGCTCAGAAACACATTTCAAAAACATTTCTATAGAATGATCCATCATTCCAAGGTCTTCATAACCATTTTCACCAAGTATTCCCATCTAAAGTTGATCAAGTTTTATGCTTAGCACTAGCATCTACAATTGGGGGTAAGTACTAATGAGGGGTGGTAAACTAGTGGAGTTTCAACTAAGTTCAATCTCATGCCTTGGGATGACATCAAGATTATCTAGCTTAGGCCAAATTTTATTCTCTTTATGCAACCTTCAATTATACTTCTAGTATCTACCATTTATTCCAGTAAACTCTAAGTAAGAGCTTTGATAAAGAAATAAAGTAATAAGCTTGCAAGTAAAACTAGGATTGGGTGTCATCAAATGTATCTAACCAAGCATGCTTAGTGCATTGCATAGGTTATTTAACTCTCATAATTGCAAGTGTTAGCTTGCATAGGTATAGTATCATCTTGCATTGGTCCACTTGGTTAGTAAAGCTTGCCTTGTGCAGAGCAGTGGTTGAAGTTCTCCTCGGCTTCTTCTTCGTAGTATCCTCCTTCCTCCTCGTATCCTTGGTCGGTACTAGCATCTATGAATAAATACGAGGGATACAATCACCAAACAATACTTAACTACTTGCATTCATCACACACAAGGGTCCTATAGATGATCTAGCCTCATCACTAACATTACAAGATTAAAGCTTGGTTTTATTCCTTTTATTTTTAGAAAAGTAATTTATGCTCATTGAAAAACTACTTAAGATTTAATATTCCCCAAACCAAACATGGGATCATGTTGACACATGTCATACCTACATATTTTAGTCCATGGGAATGTGATTTAAAGTGGTGTCACAATTTAATAAGGTTTTACCCTTTTATTTTAATTAAATAAAGTGACTAGAAATGCCTATGTAGCACTCTTTTATTACTTGAACATTATTTCTGTAAGTAAACCTATATATTTTTATATATTCTAAAAGGTATGGTTAAATGTGATTTTTGAGAGTTGGAATCAACTCAAAAGCTATTATGGTTTACATTTGAAAAATGTTTGAATGCACAAAAGCTTTTGCCTTGTTATTTTTACCATGGATGATCTACAGATCCAAATGACTTGAATCCAACGGGCTTGGATTCAGCATTCCCAGGCCTTTCTAACAAAATTGGTTTCATTCAATTTGGTTCACTGAATCGACCTGGATTGATTTTTGAAACTGGGTACAGAAGTGTGTTTGAAACAAAATGGAAAAGGTTAAATTCAAATAACTGGGCTGCGCGGGAAGCGATACTGGACGGCCTGCTAAGGACAGCGCTTACACGGGCTGGTTAAGTGGCTATCCCCACGCGTCAGTGAGACTGGGGGGTGCGAAGTGGTATGAGGCGATGTGGTGCGTTCGATCTGATTCTAATCCAATGGCTGAGGGTCATCGTCGACGTTGGGCAACACCGGCGAGACAAAAACCTAGCGCGGCCAGTGGGGATCGTTGCGGGCTCACCGGGGTTCAGGCGAGGGTCGACGAGGCGGGCGAACGACGAAGTCGACGACGGCGAACCTCCTGGTACCGGCAGCTTCTCCTGGGGCGGCTCCAATCGCTGGCCCCCTTCTTCTCCAGCAGCGGCAGACTCCGATGAAATTCCGGCGAAGTGCTGCTCGCCTTGCTCCGAGAACAGGGTGGCACAATGAGTGAGGATAGGGGAGTGAGATGGTATGCTCAATTCGGCTGGGGGTGGCCTCTATTTATAGTGGCGAGAGGGAACCGACGGGGCGCAAGGTGAGCTCGCCGTGGTCGACGGTACAAACAGCTATCGACGTGGGCGACGGTAGGGGCGGTGCGGTGCTCCCTGGCGATGCTCAACGACACGGTGGCGAGACGTGGGGCGGTGTGGTTTGGTCGGAACGCGACGGTGCTCTGTGCATGCCCGACGGAAGATTTAATGGCACACAGCACGCATTGTCCGCGCGGCGACGAACGAGCGTGTTTGCTGGGTTGCTGGAACGGTGGTGATCACGTATGCACGCGGCGAGGGCGGCGCACGGTCTGTAGGTGTCGGTCGAGTGTGGCGCTCTAGGCGTGCTCTCGGCATGGTTGCTGGCGAGCTTGGCATGGTTCGTGCGTGTGGTCCAGTGGCTGGCAGGGTTCGAGCGCTGGACAGGGAGTGGCGGTGGGGTGTTGGCTGCCTCCTAGACATGTTGTTTAGGCTTGGTGCTTGCTCTGGCTAGCTAACCATTGTCGGCTGGCAAGGTGATGCTCAGGTTGGCATGGCATGGGGCAAAGGGTAGGGGCTAGGGTTTGTCCAAGCACTGGTTGGCACTGGGGGAGACAAGGGTGATCAATGGTGAACATTGCTTATCCAAATTACTGCTCCAAACAGTGAAGTTAGGCCGATTTGATTTGTTTCTGCCAAATGTTTGATGAAATGGCCGCAAGAATTCAAGTTTTGAATTTTTAAAAGATTTTTGGTGGGTGTGCTAGGTTGGTGCTGGTGAGTCTGCAGATGCTTGGGTTTTGAAAGTTGAGCTTGTTTGAGTGGTTTTGAAAAAGTGGGATCTTCTCATATGATAAAGATTCAATTTTGAACTGTCCTTTAAACTATGCATTTGAATGTTTCTGGATGATCACAAAGTGGGCCTTGATACTTTGTTATAAGTACAATCAAGGGGTGCAAAGATCCAAAAAAGTTTCTGTTAAGTTCTGAAAGTTTGAGACAGCCAAAGTAGGCATGGGAGTTAAATTGGTCAAAATGACCATTCACTCATTAATCTTTGTTTTGATTTATTTGTCTTTGAGAAAAGTTTGGGAATTGTTTAGATGATGTTTATTTCACCTAAGCATCCATTTACAAGCAAAGGAACACACAAACAAGTTGGTTCAAAAGAATTCCAAATAAAATGCATACACCATGCATGCTTTCATTTTTTTTATTTTAGCAAAGTTTTTGTTAACCCTAAATTTGATGATTAGAGTTTGATGATCCAAGTTTAGTATTTTTGGGATGTTACACTCTTTCTCCTGGAGTATGCCTCCTCCCTATGCATGTGCCACCCCTGCTTCGGCCTCGACCCTGTGAACACCTCTGCCTCGAAGCGCGAAGCTCTATGACCGGGCTCACGGACCTGTTTATCCCTGTCGTGCATCTTATTTTAAACCGGTGAGCCCATGTAGTGCTATCTACTAGCTCTAGGTGGTTCTATGCCATGCGTTGAAGCCTTCTCTGTTGATCTGGTGTCACAGTGGCTTTCTTTGACTCAGGTTTCAGGTGCTGCCTTATCGTTATCGAGGCGTTATGTGTGATGAAGTATATTCGGCAATGCTAGAACCCGTCAACAATGCCATAGGGATGTTGATGTTGGTTCCTCTACAAATCCTTTGACAAGATCGACCCGACCTGTTCAGCGTCAAGACCTAGCATGAGGAACCGAACCTTGAGAAAGATCTTACATTCCAAGGCCGCCGGACGCCAAGTTCTTCTTCCTTGATCCTGGAAGCTGATGGATTCCGACAAGGGTGAACAAGTTCTTCGCGGAACGCCATGACCTTCAACACGGATCTGAAACCAAGCCTACAAGACCTTCGTGTCACCAATGTGTGACCCCTCTCTCCGAGATTCTATTTTTTGATGAATATAAAATACCTTGTTGCATATAACCATTCATACTTGCATACATCTTGTGGTTTTGAGGCATTATATCAGTTCACCTAATAATTAAATATGGAGGGATATATGTGGGCTGATCTAGTCTTATATTGGCTCTATTTAAATTGGTGTAGCGAGCCGGTGCTATATTTCTCCTTGTAAGACAATATTTAAAATGCGGGGTATCTAAACAATATGAACCTACTAATTAATTGTCGAGACCCCGATTCCACTTAATATTGCCTAATTGCATCCCACCTTTGCCATGTCATACATGCATCATGCCCGATCTTCTGCCGTAGTATTAAATAGTGCATCCAGTGTTTCTTCTAGTGCTTTGCTTCTTTACGGATTAGGCCGATGAGTTGATGCGAGTGTTGACCAGATCTCCGGTGAACCTTCGATAGTTTTTCAGGCGTGCATTCTCCCCCTTTCTACCTATTTTGTTCTTATAGTCTTTACTTCCTCTTGTTGATCTATTGCTATCCGTGTTGTGATGCTTTAGTTTCTGTGCACCATTTATATTCCTTGCAGCCTCTATATTGCCTTGGACACCTCCTATTGCCTGTTGATTGATAGACAGTCGGCCTTGCGAGTCATATTTGCTTGCTCAGGTGCTACTTCATGGCGTCGATGTTCCAACTTTGTTGGGTGGTTGGCACATGCTTAATGGTGGAGATGATCATGGCTTTAATTACCATATAATAACTAATATTGAAAGTATGTAAATAATGGAGAGGCACCGGTGGGTAATAGACAATATTTGGTTTTTAACCGCCCAATTGTGTCCACCTAGGACACGATTCTTGACACCTGTTTCGAGATCGAGCGCGCTAACCACGGGTGAGGTGTGTGGGCACCCCCATCGATTTAGTACCTGATTTCAAAGTACTATACTAGGGGACACAAACTACTTTGTGGTGTTATTACTATCCTATACTTATGCCATGCTTTACTGCTTTATTTACTATTGCGCGTGGAGTTCCTGTACTATTTAGGAACAAATGTGGAATGTTTTTGTGGTATCGACAAGCCCAGTCACACTTCCGGGTTCCCAGTCATTTACAGCCATTGGCACAAATCCTGGGTCCATCTCGGAGAACGGCCGACTTCGTTACGGGTAGCTTAGTGGGTGGACCCCATGTGCTTGCTTTGGGTCTGGGAAACGTTGTGTCTGAAACCCCGTCGACATACCGTTGGGTGTATGTTTTGTGATCTTGTACCTACCTGATCTAACAACAAAGGTGTAGGTGCGTGTGGAAACTTTGGTGCACCCCTGCAGGGTTAAATCTTTTCAAAAAGCCGTGTCCACGGTTATGGACGACTTGGAGCATAGTTATCGATCATAGACAACTATAACTAAAGTTTACTGTTATAATTTGACTTGTATCTGAAATGACTAGTAATTTGGATAACCACTACGGAAAGAATGAATAAAACTGCCAGTCGTGTGAGTTTCCTTGGCAGGACTTCATCGTTTGGTCTTGAGGGGGAAATACCAGGATGGGTATGTTTGATGGTAGTATCAGCTTGGTTCCAAATAGGTCCTTCTTATCCCTCTCTGATAGCCGACAGTTGTATCGAGTCTATATAGGTTGTTTGGTGCATGCTTCACTGCCGCTTTAGTCCACCATACCTATGTAGGCGAGAGCCGCCAAATTCTAGTCTCGCCGTGTACTAGCCTTAGTACTGACTGCTCTCTTTTTCCTTTGCCCTTTGCCGGCACCCCTTCTGTTTAGCAGGTTTGAGATCGACGTTGTTAGCGAGGTTACCCTTCCGTCTTGGCCTGGGCAGGGTTATGGACGCCATTTGTTATTATTCAGGGCTCTTAGCCCCATTTTCTTCTTATCCATACTCGGATGTTGTATCTTTTTCAAGGTAATTTGGATCTTTGTATTGTATATCTGTATTTTTGACTCAGGGAGTCATTGTTGTATATAGTTGCTCTGTGGGTTCCATCATGGACTATTGTGTAATGATATTAATTCATTTACCACCCGCACACAAGTACCTGGTGGGCACCTTTGAATCGTTTCTATGCGGGTTTGGCGGGAATCGCTAAAACTTGCATAGGGCTGATCTGAGGGTGTTACATGTTTCAACGCCATGTTCCTTGTCTGAATTAAGATGCGAAAGGATTTGTACACTCCACTTCTGACCATGATGAACTTCTATGACCGCTAGAGTCAGCAAGGAGATGGCATCCATTGATTAATCTGGAAGCAGGTTGCCGAAATTAGGAAAATAACACACCGGAGGAAGCGATAGCTGATAGCTGTGAAATATAGCCATCCACACTCACATTTAAACTGGATATTATTCATACTCTTGATGAAATATCTCTCTAAACCCTGCCACTAATGCCTAATGATCAAAGGGGTATGGAATCTTTTCTTGCTATTTTTATCCGCAGATAATGACGTATAATGATGGGAATCACAACATAAAAGTTAAAGATACGAGATTTCCAACACGTCAAAGAAACCAGGAGTCGTGAAGTGGATACAGAAGGCTTAACGAACAACTATACGGCAGGAATAAAATCCCGGCCCTATAGTTCCGGCCGTATAATTTCCATCGACTCCATTAGGTCAAATAGAACAACTTTCATGAAGGGACCCCTATATAAAGAGTCCTCAGGCAACAACAAAAGGGCCTCTCTCCTTGTTCTGCTATTCACCCCCGACTTCATCTGCTTCGCCGTCGCTGACACCCTTCCATTAGATCTAATCTCCAAACCCTTCTGCACCACCATAGCCATATTCCACCACTTGTAATAGTAGATCTCTTCTCCAATTGGCGACATTGTAAGACTATTTGCTATCAATCTTATGATGTCTACTACAATGTTTATGATTGTTGATTTCATCTCTATGTGTGAGTAATTCTCCTTGGGCTAAGGGCTTCGGCATAGCCATGTAGCTTTTTGTGCATGTTATTTATCATAGATGGGATCATGTATTAGTTTGTATGACATGATGATTATTGTGCCCTCTGTTTCCTCAATCTAAGGACTTGTAAGGTACCCAAGACCCCAAGGATTGATCCAGGTATAGGGAGTATGAGTAATGATTGATCTACAGGTTGGGAACCCTAGTGACAGAAGGGGTAGTATGGCTATATGCGAGGGATTTACTTGGGATTAACGGTGACAACAATATGCATATCATTAATTATGGATGAAATGCACACATATAATTATATTGCTATAAAAATTACATGCATACTTTATTATTATATTTTATTCCCATCAGATGTTTTGCATAGCTACTGGTGAAATCAAAAGCCCCAGGCCCTCTCTCTCCATCGTCAACAATAACAAAAATATTTTTTACTCTTGGTCTGGTGAAAACACAGAAATAATTCCAAAACTCTTGAAGGTCTGTTAAAGTAATTTCACTTTGCTTTATGCTTCCCGAGGATTCGATAAACCTAGGTATACTAGGGAAAAAAGCTATACTACATCTGTAATCCGGATCAAAGGTATCAACCCTTTTTCTGGCGCCGTTGCCGGGGAAGCAATAGCTACCCTGGTGCGGTTAGTAGGAACCTTGCTAGTTTTAATTCTTGTTTTTTATTTTGTTAGTTTGCTTTCAGTCTTTATTTGAAAACCCAAAAAAAATTAGCTAGTCTTTAAATTCTAGTTTTTACTATGGTAAGTTTTTAGTTTAAGAAAAATCCAAAAAACATAGGAAATATGGCTGAAAAGAAGCTTGGGGAGTTTGCAACTCCCAATAATGATTATTTGCATACTTCTATTACTCAGCCATCAATTAATGCTGAAGATTATGAAATGAAGCCCCACTATTTAAGTTTGGTTCAACAGAATCAATTTGGAGGCTCTACTCTTGACGACGTAGGTAGGCACTTGAACACTTTTACTGAAATATGTGATATGATGCACATTAAATATGTTGAAACCAATGCGGTCAAGTTGCATTTATTTCCTTTCTCTCTTAGAGAAGAGAAAAAGAATGATTGCTATATTTTCCTCGAAATACTATTGCATCATGGGTATAATGTACTTCTTTATTTATGAGTAAATTCTTTCCAACTGCAAACACTATGAAACTAAGATCTAATATTACTGGTTTTAGACATGAAGAGCGTGAGCCACTAGCGCTTGCATGGGAGAGAATGAAAGAATGCATGAGGAACTGTCCTAGACATGGGATGGAAGATTGGTTAATTCTCCATTTATTTTACAATGCTCTTAACCCTATGTCTAAGTCTATGCTTGATACTACAGATGGAGGAACATTTATGGGTAAACAAATTACCGAAGCAAAGCAGCTGCTAGACAATATGCGAGACAACCATGCCCAATGGCGTGTGGAAAGATCAAACATGAATAAGGTGAACTCCATCACACCTCAAGAAAATGAAGAACTTAATGCTAAGTTGGATGAGCTCATATTAGCCGTCAAAGGTAAGGAAACCCCTGTAAGAGATATCCTAGAAACAAATATTGAAGAAATATATTTCATAGCTCGTAATGATTATAACCCTGCTTGGAAGAAAAACTATAATCCAAACTTTCAAAAACATTATTCTAGTCCTGCAGGTAACTCTAATAATAATATGGGATTAAGTAATAGTAGTATCCAAGAAACACTTAAGTCCTTTATGGACTAAAAAATGAGCAACAAAATATCCTAGTTAAAACAACGAAGAACCATGATGCTATGCTTGGTAAATTATCTAACTAAGATGTTAGTTTGAAGAATGATTTGCAGGCCCTCTAAGAAAGGACAAGGATTGTTGAGGCACAGATAGGTAAGATAATTGATACTTCATAAACGTATCTATAATTTTTGATGTCCCATGCTTGTTTAGTATCCACCTTGCTTTGCTTTGTCTACACTTTGTGGTACTTTTATATGTTTTCTGGGACTAACCTATTAACAAGATGCCACAGTGCCAGTTGCCCGTTTTCTGTTGTTTTTGGTTCTAGAAAAGCCATAAAATGAATATTCTTGGAATTGGACGGGACAAAATCCAAAGTCAATATTTCACCGAGGGGAACACGGAGCTAGAAGACGAGACGGAGGAGGGCCTTGAGGGGGGCACACCCCCGGGCCTCGCGGCCAGGCCTAGCCCACGCCTAGGGGGTGCAGCCGCCTCGGGCACCCCCTCGGCCTCCCTCTTCGCCTATAAGAAGCCCCCGATACCTAAACCCTAAGTACCCGATCAATCTTCCACGAAACAGTCCGTAGCCGCCGCCACCATCGTCCCTAGATCAGGGGCATCTGAAGCTCTTCCTGGCACCCTGCCAGAGGGGAGAGATCATCCTGGAGGCCTTCTTCATCACTATGCCAGCCTTCGGTATGATGCGTGAGTAGTTCCACCTTGGACTATGGGTCCATATAGTAGCTAGATGGTTGTTCTCCTCCTTTGTGCTACCATGTTTAGATCTTGTGAGCTCTGTTCATGATCAAGATCATCTATTTATAATCATGCATGTTGTGTTTGCGGGTATTCGATGGATATTGAGATTACTATGTCAGATTGGTTAATGATTCTATCTTATTGATTCTATCATGTCTGTGTTGTTTGAGATCTTGCATGCTCTTCGTTTCTACTAGCTATCTTGGCCAAGTAGATGCTAGTGACTACAAGAGGGAGTATTTATGCTCGATAGTGGGTTCATGTCTCGGAATATGGGGAAGTGACAGAAATCTCTAAGGTTGTATATGCGTTGTTGCTACTAGGGACAAAAAACAATCTTTTGTTCATGGAATAATTCTATTGTTTACTTTACACACCTTGCTTAAAGCAGTTATCTGTTGCTTGCAACTTAATACTAGAGGGGGTTCGGATGATAACCTGAAGGTGGATTACTAGTCATAGATGCAGTTGGATGGCTATCTATGTATATTGTTGTATTTCCCAATCGAATCTCATAGGATCATGAATGTCTAGTATTGCATTGTTATTGAATGCTCAGTCCTGTCAATTGCCTTGCTGTAATTTGTTTACCCAAGATGTTATGTTATTTATCTTAAGGAGAACACCTCTAGTTAGCTATGGACCCTAGCCCAATCTTTACCATTGATATATCTTCGACTGTTACTGTTTACTTTATGCAAGCCACCATTACCTTCCACACCATACGGTTAATCCTTTGTTTTCAGCAAACCGGTGAGATTGAAAACCTCACTATTTGTTGGGGGAAAGTCTTGAGTTTGTGTTGTGCTGGTTTCCAAGTTGCTAGCAACACCTTTGAGTCGTTTCCTTCCTCCTACTGGTTCGATAACCTTGGTTTCTTACTGAGGGAAAACTTGCTGCTGTGTTCATCATACCTTGCTATTGGGGTTTCCCAATGAAGCTCTACAGTGATCTATGCTGCAATCAACAAGCTTTTCTGGTGCCGTTGCCGGGGAGGCTAAGGACGGCTTCAAGAGGGGAGTCCTTCACAAACTTTCTCTTTACTTTGTTTTGGTTTTGCTTAGTTTATTTTTCCTTGTTTGGTTTGTTATTTTTATCAAAAATTACAAAAAAAATTAATTTCCTTTGTTTTGCTTTCTTTTATTAAAAACACAAAAAATTAGTTCCTACTCTAGTTGCTGCTGTTGTTGGTTTGCTCCACTTTTGCAAAAATGAACTTTGCTGAGAACACCAAGTTGTGTGACTTCACTAGCACAAACAACAATGATTTCCTGAGTACACCTATTGCTCCACCTGCTCCTGATGCTACCTTTTATGAAATTAAGCCTACTTTGTTAAATCTTGTGATGAAAGAGCAATTTTCTGGTGCTAGTTCTGATGGTGCTGCTGCCCACCTCAATAACTTTGTTGAACTTTGTGAGATGCAAAAATATAAGGATGTAGATGTAGATATTATTAATCTCAAATTGTTTCCTTTCTCCTTGAGAGGAAAAGCTAAAGAATGGTTGTTATCCTTGCCTAAAAATAGTATTGATTCTTGGATTAAGTGCAAAGATGCTTTTATTGGAAAATACTATCCTCCTGCTAAGAATATATCTATGAGAAGTGAAATAATGAAATTTAAACAACTTGATAATGAACATGTTGATCAAGCTTGGGAAAGAATGAAATCTTTGGTAAAGAATTGTCCCACTCATCGACTGACTGCTTGGATGATTATCCAGTCTTCTTATGCAGGACTAAACTTATGTTCAAGAAATCTGTTGGATTCTGCTGCTAGAGGTACCTTTATGACCATTACTTTGGGTGTTGCAACAAAGCTCCTTGATAATATGATGGTCAACTATTCTGAATGGCACACTGAGAGAGATCCACATGGAAAGAAGGTAAATTATGTTGAAGAAACCTCCTCTTTGAGTGATAAAATTGATGTTATCATGGCTATGCTTGTTAATGGAAAAGCTCATATAGATCCAAATAATGTTCCCTTAGCCTCTTTGGTTGCTCAAGAAGAGCAAGTTGACCTGAACTTCCTTAGAAACAACAATTTCAACAAAAATTCCTATAGGAATAATTTTGGTAGTAACAATAACTATAGGCCTTATCCTCCTAATAATGGCAATAGTTATCATGGTAGATGTGGAATGCCTAGTGAAGATAGGATTCCAGAAGTTTAAAGATCCACTAAAAACTTTATGCAAATGCAATATGAGCAGAACAAAATATTCACTAAAACTATGGAAGAACAATCTGCTATCTTGAAAAATATTAGTCATCAACTTGAGAATTTGAATAGGGAAATTCCTATTTTATAGTCCAAAATTTTGAGTGCCAAGAAAAATATTTCCACTTTGTCTGAAGCACAGTCCTCTTTGATTAATAAAATGGCTGCTAAACCCGAAACCTTGGAAAGTACCTTTGTTGCTACTCATGCCATACAAGATACTATTGATGAAAATGTTAGACTGTGAGCTAAACTACATGCTAAATGGGAAAGAGAAACTGAAATTGCTAGAAACAATAGTGTGTGTTCTATTACCACCACCGATATGGATGCCACTAAACCACAAGTCCCTATTCCTCCTACCACAATGCCTAAATACAATGAGTCTACTACCAGTGATGCTAAGTTTGATTTTGATCTTGATGGTTGCAATATCTCTGAAGTGATTATGTTCCTACAAAAGCTTGCTAGAAGTCCTAATGCTAGTGATATGTATGTGGCTTTCACCAAAAACATTACAGATGCTCTCATTAAAATTAAGGAAGAAAAATTGAAAAACAAAGCCTCTATTCCTATGAAAGTAGAAGATAGTTGGGAACCCATTATTAATATGCAAGTGAATGACTTCGATCTCAAATCTTCATTTGACCTATGTTCTAGCGTCTCTATTATGCCTAGAACGATTTATAAAATTCTTGATTTGCCACCTTTGGAAGATTCCTATTTGGATGTCCCACTTGATGATAATGCTAAAAAGAAACTCATGGGGAGTGTTAATGATGTTCTTATTATGGTTAACAATGCTTTTGTCCCTGTTGATTTTCTATGTTTTGGATGTTGAATACAATGCTTCTTGTCCTATTACATTGGGAAGACATTTTCTTAGAACTGTTGGTGCCATCATTGATATGAAATAAGACACCATTAAATATCAACTTCCATTCAAGAAAGGTATTGAACACTTCCATATGAGTAGAGAGAGGTTACCCTTTGATCCTCCTTTGAAATCAAGGTTTGATGTTAATGTTTCTTCATTTGACAATACTTGATTCTTCCTTCTTGTGCCTAACTTAAAGGCGTTAAAGAAAACTACTTCTTGGGAGATAACCCAATAGTTTTCTTGAGTCTTGGAAGTTATTAATTCTGTAATAACCTCTCCTTATCCTTTTTGTTTGATTTTTGTGCCAAGAATAACCTCTAATGAGATGGAAGTAAGATTTGGGGTGTTGCTGTCCCGAAAAAGATTTTTGTGCTCCATTGTAAAAATTCGTGTAATATCTATGTAAGTAATATTGAGCTGAAATTTTCTAAATAAATTCAAAATGTTTTGGGCTAACTTTCGTTAGTTCAACACCTTTTTATTTGAGCAACATAAGGTCTTCGAAAAAATCGATTTATACTTGCTGGTCTGTTTTGACAGATTTCTGCCATTATTTGCATTTGCTTCTTATTGATGCCTTTTTGGGTTATTTTTGGGAAATTGAGCTTTTTGAGGGAATTGCTACATTATCTTGTGTCTTTAGTGAAAGTTTTTTGTTTTAAAACTAAACTCCAAGGTCTATTATCTTTTGAATGCACTAATGTTGCTAATGAAGATTGTGTGAAGTTTTGTATGAAGGAAAATTTTCAGGTGTAAGGAAAGAATGATGTAATGAGATGAAGAATGGACAAAATCTCAATCTTGGGGATGCCACCCCGTGTCACCCCAAGAAATATTCAAGAGGTACAAGCATCAAAACTTGGGGATGCCCAAGGCATCCACTTCTTCATCAATAAAAATCTCAGGTCTTTCTAGACACTTCATTTTGATTGTTTCATGCACAAGTTGTGTTGTTCTTGCAGCGTCTTAGTTTTCGGTTTTAGTTTTGGTTTGTTTAGTTTGTTTGAATACAGTAGTTGGACCCCCGTTCTCGCTGTGTTGGAAAGGAGTAGAAAGTTCTTGCTTGAATAGTACAAGAGGAGCTTGCTTTGACTGTGACTTAGAATTTATCATGTCATGCTAGATGTTGTTTTGACCTTATTCTTAGTGATTATTCATGTAGCATGACTTGTTCCAAACAATTATGATTGCTTAATATGCCTTGAAAGAATCATGCATTCTTTTAGCATACAAAAGCATAGTATTATGGTATTCTCCTTTCATGCTTTGTTTGGGTTGACTTGGCACATGCTTACACCATGTTATGACTATGAACAAGTCACCTTAGCCTCTATGATCATTTAGTTTTTAACTTGTGGTACCACTTTATGCTTTGATTAGTAATGTTTTGTCGCTCTACATGATTATGGCCATTATTGCTCTCTTAGTTGGTCGCTCCCAGTCTTTTGCTAGCCTCCACTTGTATGAGTAAGCTCTAATCATGCATCCAACTCCCAAGAAACCAAGTTGTTCCAAAGTGTCCACTATAAATTCCTATGCATGGTGTGTTACACCATTCCAAGTATATTCTTGTTTTATCTATCTTCCTAATTAAACTTGTTATGTGAAAGTTAGTAATTAAAGCTCTCATAAACTTGATGGCACACTTTATTTTTCTTGCCCCTAATAAACTTGAACCATTGTGTCATCTATGTTGTATATGCTTGCACTTATACGTTGGAATTAGCAGAACCATGCTGTCATGGGGAACGCTTTCAACATTGAACCTGTACATTGTACCTAGTTGATACCACTCTCTTTTGTTTGTGGATGTCGTCGGTGTGAAATTTAAGGGGAGCTTGTTAGTCCATGGAGTTATGTATGTGTGTTAGAGAAACGCCTGGGCCGCTAGCCTAAGCCATGCTTAATCATGGTGGAAACTTGCATCATCACCATAGTGAGCAATCTATGAAGCTTTCTTCTTATAAAAAAAGAGAGACATATTAAAAAGAGGAAAGAGAGAAAAAAGCACCATTTTCCCATGGTAAATAAGAAGATTGATGAGATGCTCATTCTCTGCTTGCCTTGTCATTTTGATATGGGATAGCTCATGTATCATGTGCAAGGGGTACCCCGTGGGCGGTTCTCTATGATACACATGTACTTACTATGACAAGAACTTACCGGTGACTAAAGTTGAGTATCATGATGAGCGGCCCTCGTATTCAAGGGACAGGAGATTGCCAACTTATACTTTGTCAAGCATATACTCCATAGTTTTTTCACTTTAACCTTAATCACTTCAAGATGTTTATGATAGGGGCAATGAGAGCTGAAAGCTAACAAGTACCATAATTTTTGTAAGCTCTTTATGAGACTTGAAATCCCTGCTTCCCTTTATGAAGGGCCTTTCTTCCACTATTATATTGAGTCTCCACCTTCTATCCTTAGGCACCAATTAAGAGAGCATAGTTGCTATTCTTAGTTCTATGTGCATTTACATAAAACTTATTGATTGATTCATACTGTTGATATTGCTTGCTCATGAACTATTTGTATCTAGTCACCCTTATGAACTTTAAAGGTGTCATATGCATTTATTGCTACTCCATGAGGGACAAGCCGAATGCCACTATGCTATGTTTTATGTATGTGAAACAAACAAACGTCTTTCAATGCATTGTTATTCATGAATCTTTGTTTGTATCCTTTCATGTTGCATGCATAGTTAGTTTGTCTTATTGTTAGAACTTCTTCTTTCATGCTCATGTTTAGAGTACTTTGATCCCAGCTTTCAATGCTTGCAAATGGTTTGATCTTGATTTTGATGGTGCATGTCATCTCAAAAATTATTCTTTTTATCACTTACCTACTCAAGGACGAGCAGGAGTTAAGCTTGGGGATGCTTGATATGTCATAAACGTATCTATAATTTTTGATGTTCCATGCTTGTTTAGTATCTACTTTGATTTGCTTTGTCTACACTTTGAGGTACTTTTATATGTTTTCTGGGACTAACCTATTAACAAGATGCAACAGTGCTAGTTGCCTATTTTCTGTTGTTTTTGGTTCCAGAAAAGTCAGAAAATGAATAATCTCGGAACTGGACGGGACAAAATCCAAAGTCAATATTTCACCAAGGAGAACACGGAGCTAGAAGATGAGATGGAGGAGGGCCTCGAGGGGGGCACACCCCTGGCCACGCAGCCAGGCCTGGCCCATGCCTGGGGGGTGCAGCCACCTTGACCTCCCTCTTCGCCTATAAGAAGCCCCCGATACGTAAACCCTGAGTACCCGATCAATCTTCCACGAAACAGTCTATAGCCGCCGCCACCATCGTCCCTATATCAGGGGGATCTGAAGCACTTCCCGGCACCCTGCCGTAGGGGATAGATCATCCCGGAGGCCTTCTTCATCACCGGCCAGCCTCCGGTATGATGCATGAGTAGTTTCACCTTGGACTATGGGTCCATGTAGTAGCTAGATGGTTGTTTCTCCTCCTTTTTGCTACCATGTTTAGATCTTGTGAGCTCCGTTCATGATCAAGATCATCTATTTGTAATCATGCATGTTGTATTTGCAAGGATCCAATGAATATTGAGATTTCTATGTCAGATTGATTAATGATTCTATCTTATTTATTCTACCATGTATGTGTTGTTTGAGATCGTGCATGCTCTCCATTTCTAGTAGCTATCTTGGCCAAGTAGATGCTAGTGACTCCAAGGGGGAGTATTTATGCTCGATAGTGGGTTCATGCCTCTATTGAATCTGGGGAAGTGACAGAAATCTCTAAGGTTGTAGATGTGTTGTTGCTACAGGGGAGAAAATAACAATCTCTTGTTCACCGAACAATTGTATTGTTTACTTTACACACCTTTCTTAAAGTAGTTATCCGTTGGTTGCAACTTAATACTGGAGGGGGTTCGGATGATAACCTGATGGTGGATTACTAGTCATAGATGCAGTTGGATGGCGGTCTATGTATAATGACCAATCAAATCTCATAGGATCATGAATGTCTAGTATTGCATTGTTATGCCTTGCTCTGTCTTGTCGATTGCCCCACTGTAATTTGTTTACCCAGCATGTTATGTTATTTATCTTAAGGAGAACACCTCTAGTGAACTATGGACCCTGGTCCAATCTTTACCATTGATACATCTTCCACTATTACTGTTTACTTTCTGCAAGCCACCATTACCTTCCACACCATACGATTAATCCTTTGTTTTCAACAAACCGGTGAGATTCACAACCTCACTGTTCGTTGGGGCAAAGTCTTGAGTTTGTGCTGTGTAGGTTTCCAAGTTGCTAGAAACACCTTTGAGTCATTTCCTTCCTCCTACTGGTTCGATAAACTTGGTTTCTTACCGAGGGAAAACTTGCTGCTGTACTCATCATACCTTGCTCTTGGGGTTTCCCAACGAAGCTCTATAGTGATCTGAGCTGCAAACAACACTAGCAACACCTTTGAGTCGTTTCCTTCATCCTATTGGTTCGATAACCTTGGTTTATTGCTAAGGGAAAACTTGCTGTTGTGCTCGTCATACCTTGCTCTTGGGGTTTTCCAACGAAGCTCTACAGTGACCTGAGCTGCAATCAACAATAACCGAGAGTGAAACTCTCATTCTAGCTAAGTTTATAGGTAAATTTGAGCCCATTCCAGTGGAAGACCTCAAGATGATAAGAATCCAAAGGGAGGAGCCTGAAGAACATGACTATAGCAATGCTCCTTCACCGAATTACATAGTTGAAGATCTTGTAAAAAGGATCAATATCAAGATTCTGGTAAGTGAAAGAAACGAGGAAGCCATGTATCAACACTTCGTTAATCAAGTAGTAATAAAGTTACGTGAGCTTGAGGAAGAATTTAAGAAAACTGCTGAAAAATTACCTATTAAGCTTGATGATATATTTGAGCCTACTATTAAGATTAAAATTGGGACTAATGAAATAGCTGCACTTTTTTATTTAGGTGCAAATGTTTCAAAAATTCCAAAGAGTCTTTTTAATAAGTTAAACCTTTGATATTTTGAAATCACTGAGTTAAAATTGCATCTAGCAGACTCTACCTACAAACAAGCAGTAGGAATTAAAGAGAATATCTTAGTATACATTAAAGTCTATCCTGCTCTCATTGATTTTGTTATTGTTGACATGCCTAAAGATGCTACTACTCCTATCATATTAGGTTGTCCATTTTTAAGAACTATTAAGGCTTTGATTAATCTACATAAAGGGAACATGAAGCTTCAATTTCCTTCGCGGGATCCTTTTGTTATTCATTTTTCCAGGAGGAAGAAAGCCAATCATGACGAGAAGGAGGCCATCACTTTGAAGGACAACTGTTTTGGAGTGGGTGTTCCACTCATATGGCCTAAGTGAGCAACATCAAGGTCAAGCTATTGACCATATCAAGCTTGACAGCACACAGCGGGGTCTCCCTCTTCATTGTACGGATGGTCTGTGTACACTCGTAGGCAATGAAGACGTTATCTGTAATCAGCCTTCCTGGACAAAGGCTCTTTTCTCGTCCAAGATTAAAATAGGAAGGTTCTTCTTTAGGCGATTTTCAACGACATTCGGTGCTATTTTATAAAGAACATTGCACAAACTAATCTGGTGAAACTGAGAGAGGTTATCGGGTGACTGCACCTTCGGAATGAGTACAATAGTGGTTTCATTCAAATCCATTGGAGCGTCCCCTCCCGCCAAGAATTCCCAGATAGCCTGGCAAATCACAGGCTTCAACATTGCCTAGTGCTTCAGATAGAACAGGGCCGGAAGCCCATCTGGACCAGGTGCCTTCGTCGGGCCCATCTGAAATAGAGCTGTCTCTATTTCAGAGTCAGCGATGACTATGGACAGTTTAGCATTTATCTCATCATTAACAAAACAACCAATCTTGTCTAAAATTCAGTCCATGTTAGCTGAGCCTTCAGAGCAGTATAAGACCTGGTAAAACCTCCTAGCCTCTTCCCTCATCGCATCAACAGTTGTGCACCGACTACCATCATTCCCGACAAGGAACCGAACCGTGTTTTTCCTTCGCCTGTGCAAAGCTCTATTCTAAAAAAACTTTGTATTCCGATCACCTGCTCTATAAGGATTCATTAAACCCGTATGATATGCTTGCCATTACTCTATCTAAGCTGGAGTTTTCCATATGAATAAAGTGGAGGAAACATGAGACTACCAATCATGAGTAAGATCATCATCTCGTTATTTTAGTTTAAATGATGAGTTCCTTTTTGATTTTGGTTTTCTTGCTCGAGGACGATCAAGTTTAAGCTTGGGTAGGTTGATGGCTGTGAAATATAGCCATCCACACTTATATTTAAACTGGATATTATTCATACTTTTGATGAAATATCTCTCTAAACCCTACCACTAATGCCTAATGATCAAAGGGGTATGCAATCCTTTCTTACTATTTTTCCCTGCATAGATAATGACGTATAATGATGGGAATCACAATATAAAAGTCAAAGATACGAGATTTCCAACATGTCAAAGAAACTAGGAGCCATGAAGTGGATCCAGAAGGCTTAACGACCAACTATATGGCTGGAATAAAATTCCGGCCGTATAGTTTCAGCCGTATAGTTGCCATCGACTCCATTAGGTCAAACAGAACAACTTTTGTGAAGGGACCACTATATAAACACTACTAGGAAAACGGCTATAGGTAATCCACACATCCGTGACACACGTGCTAGTGGTGCCCCACGGGTAAAATAGGCGTGGCGCACTGCCCACAGGTGCCCTACGGCTAACTACCCTAAGCGTGGCGCACATGGGGGTGGTGCGCCACGCCTATGTGTGGGCCAGGGCACGTGTGGCCGCAGCACACATACCCGTAGTGCACTAGGTCAAGGTGCGCTACAGATGTGCAACTTAGCCGTAGGACACTCCGGCCTAGTGCGCTACGGGGCTGTATGTTGCAAAGAATGGAAATCTTAGCCGTAGGGCACTCTGGTGCTAGTGCCCAGCTAAGCCTACCAACTCCACCCCCCTGGATCGCCTTTTTAGGCTTTCTAGAAAATAAAAGAAAATGATAAACACCTTAAAAAATAAAATCATTTTATATGTAGGTAGGTAATGTGGTATAGTTTTTAGGAAAATTAACAAACATGATGTTCCACTTTTTCTGCAAAAAAAAGTCATGCCACGGTAAAATGGCCGTAACTTTTGCATACGATGTCGAAAAAAATCGTATAATATACCAAAATAACGAGAACGAGATTTCGCATCCGATCGTTTAGAGATTTTTTAGATTTTCAAAATTTGAAAAGAGTAAAAAGTTATGGTCAAAAGACCGTTTTTTCCTGCAGAAAAAAAATAGAGAAAACTTACCCGTAGCGCACCACCACCTAGTGCGCCACAGATAAGCTTGGGCGGGATTCAAATTTGAATCACCACCCCGCCCACCTACCCCTCAACTTTCCCTCCCCCTTTTCCTTCTCCTTCTTTATTCTCCTTCTCCTCCTTCCCATTTTTCCCCTTCACCTATCACTGGCCACCTTGCTCCGGCGTCCTTGCTTCGGCCTCTTCCTCTCCTTCAAGTGACGGTGGCACGACGACGGCCTTCTCCTCCTCCTCGCAGCGACGATGGGCGGCCTCCTCCTCCTCGCAGCAACGACGAGCGACGACGGCCTCCTTATCCTCACCTACCTCTCTTCCTCCCTCTCTTCTTCTCTTCCTCCCTCTCATCGTACCTCCCCTTATCCAACCATCTACTGCCTCGATGCCGGCAAGGACTACCACGGCCATGGCCTCCTGCACCTCCCTGCGATTGTAGGTCGTGGCCATGACCATGCTCCACGAGGCGACACGACGGCGGCGCACAGACCCGATTGCTTTTGAAATTCAAAACGATGGTGTTTTTTGCATTTTTTTTGTTTTTTGAAAAACACATCCGTGGCGCACCCTGTACCCCTAGCCGTGGCGCACCTGGTAGTGCGCCACGCCTATCTCGACACAACCGTGGCGCACCATGCAGTGCGCCACGGCTACGAGATAGCCGTAGCGCGAGGCCCGTGGCGCACTGCTAGTGCGCCACGGAAGGCCTTTTCAGGTGCGCCACGAACATGCGTTTTCCTAGTAGTGAAAGAGGCCTCAGGCAATGAGAAAAGGGCCTCTCTCTCCTCATTCTGCCATTCACCCCCGACTCCATCTGCTTCTCCGCCGACGACACCCTTCCATTAGATCTAATCTCCAAACCCTTCTCCACCATCATAGCCATATTCCACCACTTGTAATATTAGATCTCTTCTCCAATTGGCAATATTGTAATACTATTTGTAGGGTTTGCAGCATAGAAAACAAAAAAATTCCTACGATGGGAACAACTAAGTACCAAGATCTATCTACTAGATACAAGCAACAGGTGGATATACATCCATAGAATAAATACCCTCAAAGACCGAAAAGCGTTAACGAGGTTGTACTCGTGGATGATGTAGTCGAATGCTTGTCGATCTCAAGATCGAGAAGAAGTCCATCCGGTCCAATACGATCAAGTCCATCACCGTAAAGTAGTGGTGCACCCGTGATCGCACACACATTCAGGTACCCCGACAATCTCCACGCCCTCGCTCTAGCGAAGCAGCGGAAGCAACAAATCCTTCTAAAAAAGCCACTGGGAACATGTATCTCGCTGATCCGAGACCATGGGGAAATTCTAAAGGAGGGAGAGAGATTCTTCGCGAGGAGGTGTAAGGTGAGAGGAGGAGAGGGGGGGCTTTTATAGGGAGAGGGTGGCACCCAAGGGGCATGGCGCCACAGCCATGGTGGCTGTCCCAACCTCTTCCACATTCATGTGGGTGGAGCTCCCACTCAAAATGAAAAGGCTCCACTCACATAAACATGCCTCCACTCAAAAATCCACTCACATGCATTAAATTTCCACCAAATTTAATGCAAGCTCTCATTTAAATAAAAATCTTCTATTTATTTATTCATAATTTTGTTAATTACTTTAATTAACAAAAATTCACATAAAACCTCTTGCTAGTATTCAATTTCACATGTAGAACCAGTTTCAGCAATTTCAACCGAAACAATTCCGGTGTCTAGTGAAATAAATTCCTACGCTTTCTTTTTCTTTCTTTGGCATCTTATTTTCTCCAAATGGTGTCGATATCCCTGAAGTGTGTCACCCTACGGTTCATGAATAATGTAGACATGATTGAGAACCCTCTCTAATCAATAATCAGAAGCGGGACCTGGAGATCCGTGCTGACTCCCACACATTCAACGATGACTTCTATGATTGTGTGAACCTTATACGAATGTAACTCAATCCCTTTGTCTCGCGATATATTACATGTCCGAGATTCGATCATTGGTATCTCTGGTGAGCTCAGATCACTGTACAACTTCGTTGGGAAACCCCAAGAGGAAGGTGTGATGAGCACAACAGTAAGTTTTCCCTTAGTTATGAAACCAAGGTTATCGAACCAGTAGGAGGAAGGAAACAACTCCAAGGTGTTGCTAGCAACTTGGAATCCTGCACAACACGAAATCAAGACTTTTCCCCAACTTACAGTGAGGTTGTCAATCTCACTGGTTTGCTAGAAACAAAGGATTAAACGTATAGGATGGAAGGTAATGCTTGCTTGTAGAGAGTAACGGTAACAGTAGATGATGTATCAATGGTAAAGATTGGACCGGGGTCCACAGTTCACTAGAGGTGTTCTCCTTAAGAAAGATAACATAATATGCTGGGTGAACAAATTACAGCATGGCAATTGACAGGACTGAGCAAGGCATAACAATGCAAATACTAGACATCATGATTCCTATGAGATTTGATTGGGCATTACAACAATATACATAGACCGCCATCCAAATGCATCTATGACTAGTAATCCACCTTCAGGTTATCATCTAAACCCCATCCATTATTAAGTTGCAAGCAACGGATAACTGCATTAAGCAATATGTGTAAAGTAAACAATACAATTGTTCCATGAACAAAAGATTGTTGTTTTCTCCCTAGTGGCAACAGCAGATCTACAACCTTAGAGATTACTGTCACTTCCCTAGATTAATAGAGGCATGAACCCACTATCGAGCATAAATACTCCCTCTTGGAGTCACTAGAATCTACTTGGCCAAGATAACTACTAGCAATGGAGAGAATGCAAGATCACAAACAACACAGACATGATAGAATCAATAATCAATAAGACATGATAGAATCAATAATCAATCTGACATAGCAATCTCAATATCCATCGGATCCTCACAAACACAACATGTATGATTACAAATAGATGATCTTCATCATGAACAAAGCTCACAAGATCAAAACATGATAGCACAAAGGAGGAGAAACAACCATCTAGCTACTGTATGGACCCATAGTCCAAGGGTGAACTACTCACGCATCATACTGGAGGCTGGCATGGTGATGAAGAAGGCCTCCGGGATGATCTATACCCTCCGGCAGGGTGCCGGGAAGAGCTTCAGACCCCCCAGATCTAGGGACGATGGTGGCGGCGGCTATAGACTGTTTCATGGAGATCTGATCGGGTGCTTAGGGTTTTGGCATCGATGGCTTTTATAGGCGAAGGGCGAGGCAGGAGGGCGACCAGGGGAGCACACCATAGGGCGGCGCGCCCTAGGGTGGGCCCATGCGTCCCTAGGGTGTAGCCTCCCTGTGGCACTCCTTTGGCTGCCCTTCGGTCTCTGTGTTCGTCTAGGTGAAATATTGACTTTGGTTGTTCCATCTAATTCCGAGAATATTTCCTTACTAGCTTTTCTGAAACCAAAAATAGCAGAAAACAGGCAACAGGCACTGTGACATCTTGTTAATAGGTTAGTCCTAGAATATTTATAAAAATATCTCAAAGTGTAGATAAAGCGTAGCAAAGTTGATACTAAACAAGCATGAAACATTAAAAATTATAGATACGTTTCCGACGTATCAAGCATCCCCATGCTTAACTCCTGCTCGTCCTCGAGTAGGTAAGTGATAAAAAGAATAATTTTTGAGGTGACATGCACCATCACAATCTTGATCAAACTATTTGCAAGCATTGAAAGTTGTGATCAAAGTACTCTAAACATGAGCATGAAAGATTAAATTCTAACAATAGGACATAGTAACTATGCTGCAACATGAAAGGATATAACAAAGATCATGAATAACAATGCATTGAAAGACGTTTGTTTGTTTCACATATAGAAAACATAGCATAGTGGCATTCAGCTTGTCCCTCATGGAGTAGAAAAAACATAAATGCATAGGACACCTTCAAAGTTCATAAGGGTGACTAGATACAAATAGTTCAAGAACAAGCAATCAACCTTATGAATTAATAAATAAGTTTTATGACAATGCACATAGAACTAAGAATGAAAACTATGCTCTCCTAGTTGGTGCATAAAGATAGAAGGTCGAGACTCAATATAAAAATGGAAGAAAGGCCCTTCAAAGGGATGCAGGGATTTCAAGTTTCATAAAGATCTTCCAAAAATTATGGTACTTGTTAGCTTTCATCTCTCATTGCCCCTATCATAAACATCTTGAAGTGATTAAGGTTAAAGTGCACACAGTATGGAGTATATGCTTGACAAAGTATAAGTTGGCAATCTCATGTCCCTTGAGTACGAGGGGCGTTCCTCATGCTACTCAACTATAGTTACCGGTAAGTTCTTGTCATTGTAAGTATATATGTATCATAGAGAACCGCCAACGGGGTACCCCTTGCCCCATGACATATGAGCTTTCCCATGTCAAAATGACAAGGCAACAGACAATGAGCATCTTAGAAATCTTCTTATTTACCATGGGAAAATGGTGCTTTTTTCTCTTCTTTCCGATTTTTTTATTTTTCTCTTCTCTTTTTTCTACTATTTTTCATAAGAAGAATGCTTCATAGATTGCTCACTGTGGTGATGCTGCAAGTTTCCACCATCATTAGGCATGGCTTTGGCTAGCGGTCCTGGCATTTCTCTAACACATATACATAACTCCATGGACTTACAAGCTCCCCTTTTATTTCAAACTGCCGACATCCATAAACAAAAGAGCATGATATCAACTGGATAATATTTACAGGTGTTGAAAGCGTTCCCCGTGACAACATGGTTCTGCTAATTCCCAACTTATAAGTGCAAGCATATACAACATAGATGACACAATGGCTCAAGTTTATTAGGGGCAAAAGAAAATAAAGTGTGGCATCAAGTTTGTGAGAGCTTTAATCACTAATTTTCACATAACAAGTTTAATTTGGAAGATAGATAAAACAAGAATATACTTGGAATGGTGTAACACAACATGCATAGGAATTTATAGTGGATACTTTGGAATAAATTGGTTTCTTGGGAGTTGGATGCATGAGTAGAGCTTACTCAATACAAATGGAGGCTAGCAAAAGACTGGGAGCGACCAACTAAGAGAGCAATAATGGCCATAATCATGCAGAGCGACAAAACATTATCAATCAAAGCATAAAGTGGTATCACAAGTCAAAAAATAAATGATCATAGAGGCTAAGGTGACTAGTTCATAGTCATAACATGGTGTGATGATGTGCCAAGTCAACCCAAACAAAGCATCAAAGGAGAATACCACAATATTATGCTTTTGTATGCTAAAACAACGCATGATTCTTTCAAGTCACATTAAGCAATATTAATTGTTTGGAACAAGTCATTCTACAACAATAATCACTAAGCATAAGGTCAAAACAACATCTAGCATGACATGATAAAGTTCAAGTCATGGTCAAAACAAGCTCCCTTTTGTACTAGTATAAGCATGAAACTTTCTACTCTTTTCCAATACCAATCAACTTATTTGAAACAACACAACTCAAGTGGGGGTCCAACTAATTTATTCAAGAAAACTAAGAAAACAAAAACCAAAAAAGAAAACTAAGACGCTCCAAGAACAACACAACAGTGCATGAAATAATAAAAATGAAGTGTTTAGAAAGAGACCTGAGATTTTTATTGATGAAGAAGGGGATGCCTTGGGCATCCCCAAGCTTTGACGCTTGTACCTCTTGAATATTTCTTAGAGTGACATGGGGTGGCATCCCCAATCTTTAGCTTTTATCCATTCTTCATCTCATTATATCATTCTTCCCATATACTTGAAAATTTCCTTCATACAAAACTTCACACAATCTTCATTAGCAACATTAGTGCATTCAAAAGTAATAAACCTTTGGGGGTTTAGTTTCAAAACAACAAAACTTTCATTAAAAACACAAGCTACTGTAGCAATTCCTTCAAAAAGCTCAATTCACCAAATAGAACTCAAAAAGAAATCGAAAAGAGGCAAATGCAAATAATGGCAGAAATCTGTCAAAACAGATCAGAAGTTAAAACCCGATTTTTTCGAAGACCTTATATTGCTCAAATCAAAAAGTGCTGAACTAACAAAAGTTAGATAACAATCTGGGTGATTTACTAAGAAAATTACAGCTCAATCCGACATACAGAGATTTTTCAGGAATGTTTACAGTGAAGCACAAAAATCTGTTTTGGGACAGCAACTTCCCCAAAACTTACTTCCCTCTCATTAGAGGTTATTCTTGGCACAAAAATCAAACAAAAAGGATAAGGAGAGGTTATTACAGAAGTAAAAACTTCCAAGACTCAAGAAAACTATTGGGTCCAAGAAGTACTTTTCTTTAACGCCTTTAAGTTAGGCATAAGAATGATGCTCACATAAGAAATATGAATTGAAGTAAAAGAGAGCATCAAGAAGAAAAATCAAAACACATTTAAGTCTAACCCAATTCTATGCATAGAATCTTGTAATAAAATAAATCAAAGAAGCACATAGTAACAAGAATGGGTAGATAAAACAAGAGCAACTTCAAAACTTTCAGCACATAGAGAGGTGTTTCAGTACCATGAAAACTTCTACAACCATATTTTCCTCTCTCATAATAATTTTTAGTAGCCTCATGAATAAACTCAACAATATAAATATCACATAAATTATGACTTTCATGATCTACAGACAAATAATTTTTATCAAGCTAAAAAATAGTTGGATTAAAACCTTCAAACCCAGTTTTAACAATTTTATAACAAGATGACTGATCTTTCTCAAGAGCTATGGGGTTCCAAGATAAAGTCAAGACCCCTCCAATCTCATTTTCAATAGTAGTACTATTAATATTATCAACCAGTATAGGAACATTATCCAGAGCTTTATCATAAACATTTTCTAAGCAAAACTCTTTAGTACCATGCATTTCAAAGTTAGGCACAAATAAAAATTATCATAGATAACAGGAGCATAATTATTATCCTAAGTTTTACCCATAGTAGATATTTCAAAAGGATCCATAGGAACATAGCATTCATCATCCTTTGGTAATCAAGGGGGAAAATCAAATAATGTAAGGGATAAAGAGTTACTCTCATTAGAAGGTAGGCATGGGTAGCTAATCCATTCTTACTCCTCTTGATCATCACTCTCCTCCTCTTTTTCATCTAATGAGCTTTTAGGTTCAGTAATTTATTCTTTCATAAGCTACTGCAAGGCATTAGTCTCTTTTGTTCGTGGAAAGTATCTATTAATATATTCAAGAATATAGCCATTTTATTCCTTGTAATTATAGAAATAGAATTTAAGTATATCATAAACCTCATATTTATAAGGTGAATCATCAGTATTTTCAAGCAAACTAGCAAGTTCAAATGCACCCTTCCAAGCAATAAATTATTTAGTTTGTTCTACATCATAAAAGTCATAATTTCCCTAAACATAAGAAGATATGGTAACATTATCATTATACTCACATTTAAAAGGAAGTTGTTTATACCTCCTACAGCAACAAGATTTATCACAGAAATAAGTAACATTATAAGTAGAGCACACGTTTCTAGCAATGGTATTCAATTTATCAATTTGTACCCATAAGTGTTTCCCTTTTTGTGACAAGTGGTGTTCCTTATAATAATACTTTTGTTCTTCCATGAACCCACCTTGCCAATAAGAACTAGTTTCAAAGAAACCAACCATTGATAGAAAGCATGACAAAGCAAGGCAATAACAGACCAACAACTATAGTAGGAACTAATTTTTTTGTGTGTTTTTATAAGAAAAAGCAATCCAAACGAAACTATTTTTTTGTATTTTTGAAAAAGAGAAACAAGCAAAACAAAGCAAAAGAAACTAATCAAAACAAAAACAAAGTAAAGAGAATGGTTGTGAAAGACTCCCCTTGTAAAACTGTCCTTAACTCCCCGGCAACGGCGCCAGAAAAAGTCTTGATGAGCTCAGATCACTATAGAGATTCATTGGGAAAACCCAAGAGGAAGGTGTGATGAGCACAACAATAAGTTTTCCCTCAGTTATGAAACCAAGATTATCGAACCAGTAGGAGGAAGGATACAACTCCAAGGTGTTGCTAGCAACTTGGAATCCTGCACAACACAAACTTAAGACTTTGTCCCAACTTACAGTGAGGTTGTTAATCTCACTGTTTTGCTGAAAACAAAGGATTAAACATATAGTGTTGAAGGTAATGGTTTCTTGTAGAGAGTAACTGTAACAGTAGATGATGTATCAATGGTAAAGATTGGACCGGGGTCCACAGTTCACTAGAGGTGTTCTCCTTAAGAAAGATAACATAACATGCTGGGTGAACAAATTACAGCGGGGCAATTGACAGGAATGAGCAAGGCATAACAATGCAAATAATAGACATCATGATTCCTATGAGCTTTGATTGGGCATTACAACAATATACATAGACCGCCATCCAACTGCATCTATGACTAGTAATCCACCTTCAGGTTATCATCCGAACCCCCTCCATTATTAAGTTGCAAGCAACGGATAACTGCATTAAGCAATGTGTGTAAAGTAAACAATACAATTATACCAAGAACAAAAGATTGTTGTTTTCTCCCAAGTGGCAATAGCACATCTACAACCTTAGAGATTCCTGTCACTTTCCCAGATTAATAGAGGCATGAACCCACTATCGAGAATAAATACTCCCTCTTGGACTCACTAGAATCAACTTGGCCAAGATAGCTACTAGCAACGGAGAGCATGCAAGATCACAAACAACAAATACATGATAGAATCAATAATCAATAAGACATGATAGAATCAATAATGAATCTAACATAGCAATCTCAATATCCATCGGATCCTCGCAAACACAACATGTATGAGTACAAATAGATGATCTTGATCATGAACGAAGCTCACAAGATCTAAACATGATAGCACAAAGGAGGAGAAACAACCATCTAGCTACTATGTCGACCCATAGTCCAAGGGTGAACTACTCACGCATCATACCGGAGGTTAGCATGGTGATTAAGAAGGCCACCGGGATGATCTCTCCCTCCGATAGGGAGCCGGGAAGAGCTTCAGATACCCCCTTATCTAGGGACGATGGTGGCGATGGATACAGACTGTTTCGTGGAGATCTAATCGAGTGTTTATGGTTTTGGCATCGGGGGGCTTTTATAGGCAAAGAGGCCCAATTCCAAGAATATTTTCTTACTAGCTTTTCTGAAACCAAAAACAGCAGAAAATAGGCAACTGGCACTACGACATCTTGTTAATAGGTTAGTCCCAGAGAATGTATAAAAATACCTCAAAGTGTAGACAAAGCATAGAAAAGTTGATACTAAATAAGCATGGAACATCAAAAATTATAGATACGTTTACGACGTATCAATCTCCATACCTATTTTGATCTCATTACCGACATGTACTCTTTTCTTGTTCCCGTGATATAACATTCTAGTGATCAAATCACTTGCTTGCAATCTAACTAATGTGATATCACCGAGAGGGCCTAGAGTATATCTCTCCGGCATTGGGATGGACAAATTCAACTCTTAATTCATGAGCCTCAACATAACACCTTCATAGCACTGAACACATCTTTATAGTCACCCTGTTATGTTGTGACGTTTGATGTTATCAAGATACTCTTCCGGTGTTAGTGATTGACATGATCTCATGGTCTAAGGACTGATATTACTTCGTATGATGTTATAGCAATATAAATACAATGACCTTGATCGTAATGCTATACTTTCGATGAATGTTCATCACATCATTCCAACAATGTTGTGACCTCGTTATTAACAACATGCAATGTCCATGATCAGGAAACCTTTGATCATCTTGTTAATCAATGAGCTAGTTTATAAGATAGGCATAACTAGGAACTTTCCTTTTGTTTATTAAACACACATGTACTAACGTTTCCGTATTAATACAATTATAGCATGCAAAATAAACATTTATCATAAACAAGGAATAAGATAATAACCACTTTATTATTGCCTCTCGGGCATATTCCCTTCACTATTTTCTATCAATCTTATGATCTCTATTACAATGTTTATGATTGTTGATTTCATCTCTATATGCAACTAATTATCCTTGGGCTAAGGGATTCAGCCTAGCCATGTAGCTTTTTGTGCATGTTATTTATCATATATGGGATCATGTATTAGTTTTTATGACATGATGGTTATTGTACCCTCTCTTGCCTCTATCTAAGGGCTTTTCAGGTACCCAAGACCCCAAGGTTTGATCCAGGTATAGGGAGTGTGATTAATGACTGACCTGCAGGTTGGAATCCCCAGTGACAAAAGGGGTGTATGACTGTATCTAAGGGATTTAATTGGGATTAACGATGACATCATTATGCATATCATTAGTTCTCTTTCTTCTATAGATGAGACTAGTAGGTTATTGCTATAAGCGGTTGCTGAGGCAAAAGCAATTATGGATGCAATGCCCACATATAATTATCTTGCTCTAATAATTACATGCGTACTTTACTATTATCTTTTATTCCCATCAGATGTTTTGCACAAATACTGGTGAAACCGAAAGCCCCAGTCCCTCTCTCTCTCTCCATCGTCAACAAAAACAAAAAGATCACAAACTCTTGGTCCAGTGAAAACACAAAAAGAGTTCCAAAACTCTCAAAGGTTCGTTAAAGTAAATCCACTTTGCTTTCTGCTTCCCGAGGATTCGATAAACCTAGGTCTACTAGGGAAAAAGAAGCTATACTACATCTGTAATCTAGATCGAAGGTATCAACAACCGAGTTGTTCCTATCGCCCTCTTCGTCTGGTCCGGCAGACGCCGTCGAACAAGTCCTCCATTGCGGCGTCCTTCTCCTCAACGAACCGTGTTATGCGGATTTATGGCAGTGGCATGCTTCAATCCGATAAGTTCGGCGTCTAATCTGGAGGACGACGTGAATCTTGTGATATAGGAGGCACTAGGGCATGTGCGAAATATTTGCTTCTTTGGAATCATAGGTGCCAAAAGCATCCTCACAAAGAGCTGATGCATGATTGGGAGGTGATGTTCGCTCATTTAGGCTCTCATTAGGTTCTTTTCTCTCTTGCCCTCCCTTTTGTTGGCCTATATTTCCTAGGCCGCTACTTCGATCGGTCGACAAACAATCTGTATAGTTTTTGTCTCTTGGATTTTTCTTTTCTTATGTCCTTGTAACCAAACTTTATAACTTTGTTTTTTATTTGATTGGTTTAGGCCGGCTTGTTTGCCTGCCGTAGAATGCCTCAAAAACTAGGGCATGTGTGGCCGTTTCCTGCATGGTGAAGCTTGCCGGCGACGCTCCCGACAGCTTCTCGTCTTAACTCACATAAAAGGGGAAGTGAAAATAAGGTGGGTTATATGCGGGCTTTGCGGGGCAGTTTACTAATCCTGCAAATCTAAGGAACTTAGTCGCGGGCACCCGCATAAGATATTAAGAGGGTTGGCGTATGCGGCACCATAGGTGGCCCACTCCCGCTTGCACTATGACGTGGAACTGGGGAGATCAGGAGCTAGTGCCAAAGCAATCGGGCGACAACGCAGAGGAACCGAATAGGGCGCCGCATGCAGGTGAAACACATTAGGGCAAAGGGGCGGTCATGTAGGGAAGGGATGGGGACCGGGGAGGCTGGGGGCGGCAAGCCGGCGTGGGCGTGGAGATCCCTACCTAGATGAGCACCAGGCGAGGGGAACAGCCGAACAGGCGCGCTGCTAGTGAGGCGAGGTCAAAACTGGAATGAAGGACTCGTTTTCTATCGAGCAAGGAAGCGACAAGAGGCTGAGCAACGAGTTGGGTTAGACATGGGCTCATGATGCGCCTAGGACAAATTTACTGTTTCATAGATGGTAGGTAGAATTTTTTGATGTGTCTCGGGTCATGGCCCTTGTTACCCTAGGCCTAGCTCTGCTTCTGGTCTTAGGGGCTCTTCAGACATCTCCCTAGAATAGATTAAGTTTCCATTACTTCCCTCTCCACCAATGATATTGGTGGTTATTTACACAAGACCTTGAGATTATAAAAGGCATCCATAAGGGGCACCCCATGAGGTAATTTGTAACCCATCTCTAATATGCAGCAAGAGCTCTCTCTCAAGGTAGGACCTTCTTATTGAGTTGATACTTTTCGACTTTGAGTTCGAGGTTAATTTCTCCAATGGAATCCCTCAGAACTTATATTCCTCGGGAGTAATCACGACGGAAAATTGATATGCCACGTCATATCGCTGGCTTGTCCTCTTTGAACGCCCGAGGTTCGCTCAACCGGTGTCAGAGTTCTGGTAACAGGGGTACCTCAATCTGACGGTCGCCGAGCCCACCTCTAAGTGACGGCGCCCCCATATAGGGTCGTGACGCCTTGGCACGTTGCCTCATGAGTCATGTATTGGGCGGTTAGCCCCTCACGAGCCTCGGTCCCTGGCCTCGCTCGGGTCGCCTTCAAGATACCGTCTCGCGAGGGGAGGCCCATGTCCTTTCCTGGACTCCAACATGCATCGGATACCTTGGAGACATAGACAACAAAACCCGACGAACGGCGCCACAACTTTATGGACCACACGGACCGCCTCGGTAAAGAGGAGAGGGTCTGGCATCTTTAGTGCAGAAAGGGCGAATGACCTCGGCGCCCGTAGCGTCACCTTTTGCCATTTTGGTGCAAAGAAGGGCGTGGGTGGTGTCGTGTAGCAGCAGGCGACGCCGTTAGCACCAGCTTTTACAAAGGATTGACGGGCTCTAGACGGCCAGGACCTAGTCTACGTAAAGTAGTCTTGTAGACCGAGCCACCTCTGGGCGGCAATATGGTGACCCTTCCCGTCCAAGATTTGGGGGAAGAGGCCGACGCCACTATAAAAGGAGGGCCATTTATATCTTAGAAGGGATCGATCCTTGGGATATAAAACTCTAGACATCCATCCACCATTGTACCCTCGTGAGACACCGCGAGCAATACAACAAAGCAGGAGTGACTTTATCTTCTCATAAGGGTCCTGAACCTGGGTAAAAAAACCCTGTGTCTACTCTCTGTAGTGTGCAAGTTCTGTCGTCGCCATCGTCGTTGAGAAGATACCAACGCGTGTTCAGCCCCCTCTCAGACTCAGGGCTAGTTGTACCCCTTGTTCCTTCACGGGACGCAATTCTTCGACAACAGGGCTAGGTCTCTCTCGCATGCAAGTCAAGGTTGAACATGGTTAATAAAATTTTGTGTCCCTCATGTTAGTGTCTGACACCCAGTATCGTGGCCGTTCGGTTGCGACCTTCACATTACAAGCATCACCGCTATTTCAATTTCTATTGTTTTTATTAGAATAACATTGGCACCGTCTTTGGAAAACACAAAACGTAAAGTCTTGCTTCCGTCAACCTTCACAACCAAGCAAATCGGCAACTTCAAATAATCTTAAAGGCCACCACTCCCCATATCCATGGTCTCGAAGGGAGACCTCCCCGATGATGCCTTAAAGAGGTCAAAAAAGAGAAATCTCACAAAGAGAAAGTCGGACAAGAATGCTACTATCGAAGATCCGGTTCTGACACTTATGACATTGGGCACAAGTGGCGGACAAACCGAAACCCCTCATGGCACTGGCCCAAACTGCCGGCATCTTTGGGTGGGCTGCCCACACTGGCGCACCCAACAATGAACCCCAAATGGATTTCTGTTTAAATAAATTCAGATTTTATAGATAGATTGCCTAGGCTATAGAAAATAAAAATTACATGGTCTTCTTGGCCCTAGTCAGCTTCATCCTCCCCCGCCCTTCTCGCTGCAGCCCTTGCTCTATGGCCTCGTGTGGTGCCTTTGCGTCGTGGCCTAACGCTGCTAGAGCCTTGCTGTGGACATCCGCTCTCTAGACGTGGAGGTCACCGCGTTACGACGGTCCTCTCTGCTAACTATGTTGCTGCCGACGAGGACCCCGCCTCGTTCCTAGCCCTCTGCACCATCGTCCTGAGATCTGTCATTTCTATCCTTAGAGCCGGCTTGGAATGTTGTTTTTTAAACAAAACCCCCGGATTACACGGAGCTTCTAGGTTTAGCATCTTCACAAAATAAAAACGATAGGATTTTAGACGATAATCCAAGCGGGGCCTTAGTGGCCGACAGGAACTCGATGTTACTATCGCTGGTAGTCGATGTCCTAGTCCTAAGGTCCAAGGCAAAAGCGGCATCAGAGAAGAGAATGAACTGGATTATGTCTATAGGTGCCCCTCTTTTTGTGACCTCTCTGATCGATCTACGAACATTATGATTGGTCCCTTTTTTGCGCTTAGTGAAAATGTATTTGTTGGGCAACTGGTGCCAACTCTTTTTATGTGTATGGTTTACTATTGTGGTGGTTTGGGGAAAGGAAAGTTCCCAAAGTTCAAACGAAACATATCTCAGGCGTACAGTCTAGCAGTAATCAAGTTTTGAAAATGTTCATTTTTGCAAGGAGACATACGTAGTACAAAAAGTTCTAGACTAGACTGGAGCTGATGTACGTACGTACGCGGGCTGATTGATCGAGCTGATCCAGTCGGGCTGGTCCTTTTTCCGTGATCCGTGTCCTGGCCGGCGATAATCCGTACCTGGCTGTACACCAGACAAAAGCTGATCAGCTCCTCCTAATATAATCCAGCACACACACCCCTACAGTCGAACGGAGATCTTGCTAGCCCCAAATTTTATTGATCTCTCCGTAAGTTTGTTCAAACGAGGAGGCATATAGTAGTAGTAGTAAAAAAATGCAAGACTTACTGAGTGCATCCGATCCTCGTGTAGGTGTAGCATTGTTGGTGTACTTGTTGTTGGTGTGTACTTGCTTAATCAAATTGGTATTAATATGGTATATACAAAGCTGTGCCAGCTTGGGGAAAGCTGCACGACTGACGACTCCAAGGGCGAGATCGTCGCCTTCTTTGCCCACGTCACGCTCCAGACAGGACGTAATAAGTTGCCAACTCCGCCGATCGACGAGCCATGGTGTAGCTTGACCGGCCGGCCTCAGTAAAGAGCACACGACCGACGTCTCCAAGGCCCAAGCACGCACGGCTGGCTTATCAATTGGTATCAATATTATGGTTTATGAAGCTGTGCCAGCATAGGGAGAGACTGCACGACCGACGATCGCCTGCTTTTTCGCCAACGTCACGTAATAAGTTGTCAATTCCGCCGACGAGCCAGTGGTAGTACACGATGCGATTGATCTAGCTGAAGATGGATCGACGTCGTCCATCGCTATATAAACCGCCGAAACCATGCCATGACCCATCTCATCTCATAAACAATCTTGTAGCACCCTACCTAGAACGAATTGATCAGCATGGTGAACTCTCCCATGGCTGTGTTCTCGTTCATGGCTCTTGGGATAGCAGTAGCACTCCTCTCCACCGCTGCAGGTCCGGCGGTGGCGCAGAACTGCGGCTGCCAGGCGGGCTACTGCTGCAGCAAGTACGGTTACTGCGGCACCACCAGTGCGTACTGTGGCGCAGGGTGCCGGTCCGGCCCGTGCATTGGTGGAGGTGGAGGTGGAGGCGGAGGTGGAGGCGGGGGCGGCGTGTCCGTGGAGAGCGTCGTCACCGAGTCGTTCTTCAACGGGATCAAGTCCAAGGCCGGCAGCTGGTGTCCCGGCACGAGCTTCTACACACGTCAAGTGTTCTTGACCGCCGCCCTTGCATACCCTGGCTTTGGCACAGACGGCACGACCGACGACTCCAAGCGCGAGATCGCCGCCTTCTTCGCCCACGTCACTCACGAGACCGGATGTAAGTTGCCGGCTTGCCATGCATGATGCCCATTAGTGGAGCAATGCAAAATGCATGTAACTTTCCGAATATATATGCAGTTTTCTGCTACATCGAGGAGGTCGACGGGGCGAGCAGCAACTACTGTGACCCGAGCAGCAGGTGGCCATGCTCTCCTGGGCATGGCTACTATGGACGAGGGCCGCTGCAGATCTCGTGGAACTACAACTACGGGCCAGCCGGGAGGGACATCGGCTTCGACGGGCTGAGGAACCCGGGGATTGTAGCACGAGACCCGCTGGTGTCGTTCAAAACGGCGTTGTGGTATTGGATGACCAGCGTCCACAAGGTGTTGCCGCAGGGCTTCGGTGCCACGACTAGGGCCATCAATGGTGCCAAAGAGTGCGATGGCAAGAACGCCGCAGAGGTGGTACAACGGATAGGCTATTACAAGGCCTACTGCCGCCAGTTCGGCGTCGACCCAGGGGCCCACCTCACTTGCTAGACTTGTTCGGCTGCGTCGATGGATCCGGTATGCATGCATGCATGTGGACCACGGAGGATAAATATTTCCATTTCCATGGAATAAAACCGAGCACGTATAATGCAGTATCAGTTTCACGGTTGACACCTTAAATAGAAAATTATTATTTATCAATATTATGTTCATCTATACTACTATTAAACAATCAAACATTTTCTTTTCTAAACTCACCCATCAAGTGTCCCCGGATTATTCCCGGTCTGATTTGTACCCCCAGATTGCCCACTAAGTGAGATTTAACGGGCCAGATTAGTCTGACCTAATGCCTTGTGTGCACATAGCAATTACCTTTGACTGACCATGTTCCACCGGCAGAGCAATTTTCCGCGCACGTCGTACGCCTCCGAGGGAAAAGGACATAATTAACTCCCCAAGATCCTGCACCAACTCCCCGTTATCTTCTCCGTAATTTTCTCCTATTCCCTTCTCTCCCTCATAACCGGCATCGACCAGGTCTACGCACGTGCCGCGATTTCCACGGTCGCAGCCTCCCTGCGCGTCGCGTATCCTATCGAGGTTTTCGAGGCAGCTCGCCGGGAGAGCACATCCCTCGTGGCTTGCTCACGCGAGCTTCGTGCTGCCGCCAACACCACGCGTCCCCTTGTGCCGCCTCTGCAGCTGCTCTGTCAGGACGTGATAGAAGAAGTAGATCAGAGATGGACCATGGCGACTGTAAATTTGATTGACTTGCATAATAATATTGCTTGAGGGGTACAAAGTATATATAGAGTTACAAAACTTGTCGGCCAAGATTACTTAAACCGACTCTAAAACAAACTCTTAACAAATCAAAATCGACTCAACATTGTCTAGTCTAACATCCTCGTAGTCTCATCGGCGAGCGCAACGACGTTGAGACTGGATCGTATGTCAATGAATGGTGCAGTAGCAAGCCCCTTGGTGAAGATGTCAGTAAATTGCGCCGTGGTTGGAACATGAAGAACACGAACTTGTCCAAGAGCAACCTTCTCGCGAACAAAATGTATGTCGATTTCAATATGTTTTGTCCTCCGATGCTGAACTGGGTTGCCCGCCATATAAACTGCAGAGATATTATCATAATACATAATGGTAGCCTGCTGAATTGGGCGATGAAGCTTGGCCAGAAGTTGACGCAACCATACCGTTTCTGCAACTCCATATGCAACCGCGCGGTACTCAGCCTCAGCAGACGAATGAGAAACCGTTAGCTGACGCTTAGAAGACCAAGAAATCAAATTATTGCCAAGTAAAACACAATAACCAGATGTGGACCGACGAGTCTCAGGACATCCAGCCCAATCTGCATCGGAATATGTTGTCCAAGTTGTAGGGGAAGAAGAATTAATATGAAGGAAATGATCAAGAGTTCCTTTGAAATATCGAAGAATTCTTTTGACTAGATTATAATGAGCAAGGCGTGGATCATGCATGAAAAGGCATGCTTGTTGAACAGCATAGGAAATTTCAAGATATGTAAGAGTGATATATTGAAGTGCTCCTGCGAGACTTCGATATAGAGTGGGATCGGAGAAGGATTCGCCGGTAGAAGAAAATTTAGAAGTGGCGTCGATGGGGGTGCGGGGTGGTTGGCAGTCCGACATGCCAGCACGAGAGAGAAGATCGAGAGTGTATTGCCGCTGAGAAAGAAAAAGGCCAGAAGAATCACGAGTTCCAGCAATCCCAAAAAATGATGAAGCATACCTAGATCAGTCATAGAGAATTCGTGTTGAAGACTAGAGTTGAGAAAAGTTTGGGTGGATGCTGTGAGAATAATGTTATCAACGTAAAGGAGGAGATAGGCAATGTTATTATTTGATTGATAGACAAAGAGAGATGTGTCAGAGAGAGAGGGAATAAATCCTATAGTTTGGATGAATGTAGAAAAGCACTGAAACCACGCACGAGGTGCTTGCTTCAGGCCGTAGAGAGACTTTTTGAGAAGACATACATGATTGGGTGAACTAGGATCTTCGAAACCTAAAGGTTGTTGACAGTAGACAGTTTCTTGAAGAGAACCATGAAGAAAGGCGTTTTTGACCTCAAGTTGATGAATAGGCCAAGAAGAGGAAACGACAATGCTAAGGACGGTGTGAATTGTGCTTGGTTTGACAACAGGTGAAAAGGTTTCATCATAGTCAATTCCTTGTTGTTGAGAATAGCCACGACATACCCAGCGGGCTTTGTAGAGAGAGAGTACCATCGGAGTGAAATTTTTGATGAAAGACCCATTTACCAGAAACAATGTTTGAATTAGAAGGACGAGGAACTAGCTGCCAAGTATCATTGGTGACCAAAGCATGGTATTCGTCTTTCATAGCAGCGGACCAGTTGGGATCGAGAAGAGCGGATTTGTAGGATTTTGGGATGGGAGAAAGGTTGGGTTGAGCTAAGAATTTAAGACGTTTGGAGGGTAGACGAAAACCAAATTTGCCGCGGGTACGCATAGTATGATCATTGGTGGGTGCTGGAATAGGAATAGCATAGGAGGGTAATTGTGGGGAAGGAGACGGATCATGCTCAGAAGTGGGTGCCGAAGAGGGAGGCGTAACAGTGTAGTTGGGAGATGCATCAGATGAGGTTTGCGACATGGTAGGAGAATGTGCCGTGGGTGGAGAGGGTGGTGCGACGACAGGCTGATGTGAGGGCTCGGTAGAGCGCGCGATAGGAGAAGTGAGCGAAACGCCCGGCTCAACGGATGTAGGTTCGGGCGTAGGGGGTTCTGTATGGAATATTGGGTTGTGTAGGGGATTAGGTGGTGTAGCTGAACGAGTCGAGGGAGAGGGATCGGTGGAGACGGAATCATGGGGAGATGTATGGGTGGCAAAAGGAAAAGAGTGTTCAACGAAAGTAACGTGACGAGAGATATGAATACGACCAGAAACTGGGTCAAAACATCTATAACCTTTGTGCTCATCGGAATAACCTAGAAAAACACAGGGTAGAGATCTAGGAGCTAGTTTATGAGGTGAAGTGACATAGGTATTTGGAAAACAGAGACAACCAAATACTCGAAGTTCAGGATAATTGGGATGACATAGAAAGAGAGAGTAATATGGTGTGGTTTGTGGATTAAGTTGTTGGAGATATGTCCTATAGGCAATAATAAATGTAGTTATTATTATATCTTTGTGTTTATGATAAATGTTTACATTCATGCTATAATAGTATTAACAAGGAAACATTAATACTTGTGTAATTTGTAAACTAAAATAGAGTCCCTAGTAAAGCCTCTTTATAATACTAGCTTATTGGTTAATAAATGATTGTGGTTTCCCTATCATGAACATTGAGATGTTATTAACAACAAGATCAGATCGTTAGGAGAATGATATGGTGTACATACTCCTATAGATAAGCGTAGCATAAAGATCAAGTCATTTTAATAGTTCAACTGCTATATGCTTTCTGATACATAGTAACCTAATTCCTTCGACCATGAGATCATGCATATCACCTTCACCGGAAGGATGCTTTGATAACATCAAACACCACACCGTAACTGGGTGGCTATAAAGGTGGCATTGAGTGTTCGGAAAGTATTGGTTGAGACACATGGATCAAGAGTGGGATTTGTCCATCCATATGACGGATAGATATACTCTGGGCCCTCTCGGTGAAATGTCATCCAATTAGCTTGCAAGCATGTGACTGGTTCACAAGGGATCACATATCACGGGAACAAGAAAAGAGTACTTATCAGTAACGAGGTTGAACTAGGTATGCACAGATACTGACGATCATAACCTCGGATAAGTAAACTATCGTAAGACAAAGGGAAATTGGTATCGTATGTAAGTGGTTCATTCGATCGCAAAGTAATCGTAGAAATATGTGGGAGCCATATGAATTTCCAGATTCATCTATTGGTTATTGTTCAGAGAAGTGTCTCGATCATGTCCGCATAATTCACGAACCATAGGAAGACACGCTTAAGGATTCGACGTTGTTTGAGTAGTTATGGAATGATGAGTAAGAGACCGAATGTTGTTCGGAGTCTCGGATGGGATCCGGGATATCACGAGGAGATCCGGAATGGTCCGGAGAATAATATTCATATAAGGAAAGTCCTGTTTCGGGGTTGGAGAATGGTTCTGGTGTTTTCATCGGGAATGTTCTAGAAGGTTCCAGAATGTCCGGCACTCCGGAGGGGAAGGGTACATGAATGTGTCATACCAAGTTGGAATGATTGCATCATGTACTAGGTGTCATCGCTGAACAAAATAAAGGGTTTAATCAAATCCTAGTTTGAAAAGTCAAACGCCAATTTGAAAAGTCAAATGGCTATTTTGTGAGGTGGAGGGGAAGTAGGAAACCTACTTGGGGAGGAGTTCCCTCCCTCCACCGCCGGCCCACTTGTGATCCGAGTTGGGGAGGGACGCCCCTCCCCTGGTGCGCCCCCTCCACCTATATAAGGAGGGGCAGGGCTGCCCCTCCAAGGACACAACACCTCCACCCAAAACCCTAGCTCCTAGCCGCCGGCGCTGCCACCTCCTGCTGCCGCCGCCTAGGCAAACCCTAGACGCCGGCCTTGCCCCTCCTTGGTGCGTCTAAACCCTATATCGCCTAGGCTCTCTCTCATAGTCCACCATACTCGCTCCGGCTTAAGGCGAAGCCCTGCGAGATCTCCCCTCTACTTCTGGTACCATGCCATTGTGCTGTCGAAATCGCGAGGAAAGTGCTACAACCTCCGCTGCCTGCTGGAACAAGGGAGAGGAAGGTCTTCGTCGAGTACCGAATGTGTGACCGACTGCGGAAGCACTGCCGGAACGCAGCGCCGAAAGGATCGTCTATGCGATCTTGAGATCGGGAAGAGTACGAGTACATCACCCACGAGAATCCGCTCTCGTTAAACACTTTGGAATCTTCGAGGGTGAGTTATTCCATCGACTCATTGCTACAATCTAGTAGATAGATCTTGGCTTGTTTGTTTATATGCGGTAGAAAATTTTTGTTTTCCATGCTACGAAACCCAACAGTGGTATCAGAGCCGTGTCTATATGTAGATCTGTTGCACGATTTGAACACAATGGTCATTGTGGGCGTTGATGCTTTTGTTGTCGATTGCTTCTTGTGTACTTTGCATCTTGCGGGATGGTGGGATGAAGCGGCCCGGGCTAACCTTACATGACATCGTTCATGAGACTTGCTCCACGCTTGACATGCAACTTGTATTGCATAAGTGGCTTTGCAGGTGCCTGTTTCTCCCAACATAGTTAAGATTCAATTTACAACGGGTGATCGACAATACTAGTATCAATGTTGTGGTTCTTGTTCATAAGTTAGAACGACACTTATTGAAAGCCCCAAACCACGTAAAACATGCAAAGAAAGTAGAGGCGTCTAACTTTGTTTTGCAGGGGTGTGCTGTGATGTGATATGACCATGATTGTGATTATATTTAATGTATGCAATGTTCCTTATTGTAAGTTGGCAACCGGCAGGAGCCATATGGTTGTCTTTAAATTCTGTTAAGACCCGCATGTCTATTCAAAGTAGTTGTAATAGTTGAAGCCGGTGGACGACAACCATGGAGCAGCGTCATTGACCTTGATGCAATGCCGGTGATGATGGAGATCATGTTCGTGCTTGAAGATGGAGATCGGAAGCACAAAGAAGAAAGGCCATATCATATCACATATTATGAATTGCATGTGATGTTAATCCTTTATGCATCTTGTATTGCTTAGTTAATGACGGTAGCATTATAAGATGATCCCTCATGCACATGAATTTCAAGTTCTAAAGTGTTCATCCTTAGTAAGCACCGTTGCTAAAGCTTGTTGTTTCGAAGCACCACGTGATGATCGGGTGTGTTAGATTCCGCAAGTGTATACAACGTGAGCAAGCCAGACTTGCTCATGCGAAAGCTAAGGTTTGATCTTGACGAGCCTAGCATGTACAGACATGGTCTCGGAACACGGATCACCGAAAGGTAAAGCATGAATCATATAGTAGATATGATGAACATGTCGATTGTTCGCCATTGAAGCTGCATCAACTCTCGTGATGATCAGTGTTGATGTGGTGGATTTGGTTCGTGTGATCACTAAAACAATGTGAGGGATATTGTTTTGAGTGGGAGTTCACCTAGATTAATTTAACTATTAATTAGAACTCAATTTGTCATAAACTTAGTCTAAACTATTGCAAATATGTTGTAGATCAATGGCGGCCCCTACCATCAATTTTAATGTGTTCCTAGAGAAAGAAAAGGTGAAAAACAATGGAAGCAACTTCGCGGATTGGTTCCGCAATTTGAGGATTGTCCTCACAGCTGGTAATTTGACCTATGTGCTATATGCACCGCTGGGTGACCCACCTGCAGCTACTGCTACCGATGAAGTAAAGAATGTTTACCTCGCTCGGAAGACTCAGTACTCCACAGTTTAGTGTGCTATCTTGTATGGTTTAGAATCGGAGCTTCAGAAAAGGTTTGAAAATTCAGACCCACTTGATATTATCCGTGATCTCAAATTGATCTTTGAGACTCACGTGGCAATTGAGAGCTATGAGGCTTCTGAAAAGTTCTTTAACTGCAAGATGGAAGAGGCAGCTCCGTCAGTGAGCATGTGCTTAAGATGTCTGGGCACGCAAACAAACTTCAAAGCTTGTGTATAGTGATTCATAATGCTTTGGGGATTTATCGTGTCCTACAATCACTACCACCAAGTTACAAGAACTTTGTGATGAACTACAATATGCAAAACATGAATAAGCAGTTGCCAGAACTCTTTGCCATGTTAAAATCTGCAGAAGTGGAGATCAACAAAGAGCACCAAGTGTTGATGGTCAATAAGACCACCAAATTCAAGAAAGGCAAGTATAAGCAAAAGGGACACTTCAAGATGGGTGGTAAGAAAGTTACCGCGCCGACGAAGAAGATCAAGGCTGGACCTAAGCCTGATACTGAGTGCTTTCACTGCAAGGGAGAAGGTCACTGGAAGCGGAATTGCCCAAAGTACTTGGCGGATTTGAAGAACGGCAACATCAAGAAGAAAGGTATATCCGATATACATATTATTGATGTGTATCTCACTAGTACTCGTAGTAGTGCCTGGGTATTTGATACTTGTTCGGTTGCTCATATTTGTAACTCGAAACAGGTGCTGCAGAATAAACGGAAGCTAGCGAAGAACGAGGTGACGATGCGCGTGGGAAACGGATCAAATGTTGATGTGATCGCGGTCGGCACGCTACCCCTTCATCTACCATCGGGATTAGTTTTATACTTAAATAATTTTTATTTGGTGCTTGCGTTAAGCATGAACATTATATCGGGATCTTGTTTATTGCGAGACGGTTACTTGTTTAAGTCCGAGAATAATGGTTGTTCGATTTATGTGAGTAATATGTTTTATGCACATGCACCTTTGATAGATGGTCTATTCTTATTGAATCTCGATAGTGGAAATACACATATTAATAACATTGAGGCTAAACGTTTGAAATCGAGCGATAACTCGACCTATATGTGGCACTGTCGTCTTGGTCACATTGGAGTGAAGCGTATGAAGAAACTCCATTCCGATAAACTTCTTGAATCAATTGATTTTGTATCACTTGAAAGATGCAAAGCATGTCTAATGGGTAAAATGACTAAGACTCCATTTTCTGGTATGATGGAGCGAGCTACGGACTTATTGGAAATCATACATACCGATGTGTGTGGTACAATGAGTGTAGCATCGCGCGGTGGTTATCGTTATGTTCTTACCTTCACGGATGACTTCATAGATATGGGTATATCTATTTCATGAAACATAAATCCGAAACTTTCGAGAAGTTTAAGGAATTTCAAAGTGAGGTTGAGAATCAACATAACAAGAAGATTAAATTTCTATGTTCTGATCGTGGAGGTGAATATTTAAGTTACGAGTTTGGCGAGCATTTGAAGAAATGCGGAATACTTTCACAATTGACACCGCTGGGAACACCACAGCGTAATGGTGTGTCCGAACGTCGTAATCGAACTCTCTTAGATATGGTTCGTTCTATGATGTCACTTACAGATTTACCGCTATCATTTTGGGGTTATGCATTAGAAACAACCGCATTCAATTTAAATAGGGCACCATCTAAATCCGTTGAAACGACACCGTATGAATTATGGTTTGGGAAGAAACCTAAATTGTCGTTCCTTAAAGTTTGGGGTTGCGAAGCCTATCTAAGGTTACAGCCGGACAAGCTTGAACCCAAAGTGGAAAAATGTGTCTTCATAGGATAACCGAAGGAAACTATTGGGTATACCTTCTATCAAAGATCCGAAGGAAAAATCTTTGTTGCCAAGAATGGATCCTTTCTAGAGAAGGAATTTCTCTCGAAAGAAGTGATTGGAAGGAAAGTAGAACTCAACGAGGTTGTCGAACCTTCTCTCGAACTTGTGAGTAGCGCAGCACCGGAAGAAGTTCCTGTGGTGCCTGCACCAATAAGAGAGGAAGCTAATGATGATGATCATGAAACTTCGGTTGTAGTTGCTACAGAGCCTCGCAGGTCAACGAGAACTCGTACCACTCCTGATTGGTATGATCCCGTCATGAGTGTCATGTTGGTGGACAACACCGATGACCCTGTGACGTTGAGGAAGCGATGATGAGCCCAGATTCCAATAAATGGCAAGATGCCATGAAATCCGAGATTGGATCCATGTACGAAAACCAAGTATGGACTTTGGTGGACTTACCAGATGGCCGGAAGGCTGTCGAGAACAAATGGATTTTCAAGAAGAAAATAGATGCTGATGGTAATGTTAGTGTCTATAAAGCTCGACTTGTCGCAAAAGGGTTTCGACAAATTCAAGGAGTTGACTACGATGAGACTTCCTCACCTGTAGCGAAGCTAAAGTCTGTGAGGATTATGTTAGCAATCGCTGCATATTATGATTATGAGATATGGCAGATGGATGTCAAAACAACGTTCCTCAATGGAGACATTGATGAAGAGTTGTATATGATGCAACCCAAAGGTTTTGTAGATCCTAAAGATTCTAACAAGGTATGCAAACTTCAACGGTCCATCTATGGATTGAAGCAAGCATCCCGAAGTTGGAATCAACATTTTGATAAGGTAATCAAAAGTTTTGGTTTTATACAAACTTACGGAGAAACTTGTATTTACAAGAAAGTGAGTGGGAGCTCTGTAGCATTCTTAATACTATATGTAGATGAAATATTGTTGATTGGGAATGATGTAGACCTTCTTAATAGTGTCAAGGAATATTTGAATAATAGTTTTTCAATGAAAGATCTTGGCGAAGCAGCTTACATATTAGGCATAAAGATTTATAGAGATAGATCGAGACGCCTAATCTCATTATCACAAAGTACATATTTGGACAAAGTTCTAAAGAGGTTTGGAATGGAAGATAGCAAGAAAGGGTTCTTGCCCATGTTGCCCAATACGACCTTGAGTAAAACGCAAAGTCCGACAACGGCAGAAGATAGAGAAAGGATGAGTAAAACTCCCTATGCCTCAGCCATAGGATCTCTAATGTATGCCATGCTATGTACTAGACCCGACATTGCATATGCTGTTAGTTTAACTAGCAGATATCAAAGTGATCCAGGAGTGGATCATTGACAATGATAAAAACATCCTTAAGTACTTGAGAAGAACTAAGGATATGATTCTTTGTTATGGAGGTGATGAACAGCTCGTTGTTAATGGTTACACCGATGCTAGTTGGAACACCGATCCGGATGATTCTAAATCACAATCTGGATAGTTATTTACTTTGAATGGTGCAGCAGTTAGCTGGAGGAGTGCAAAGCAAAGCATTGTGGTGAGATCTTCAACTGAATCGGAATACATGGCTGCTTCGGAGGCTTCACAAGAAGCGATATGGATGAAAGAGTTCATTACAGAGCTGGGTGTGGTTCCTAGTGTGCTGGACCCAATGTCTATCTACTGTGATAACATGGGCGCCATATCCAATGCGCAAGAACCAAGGTCACACAAGAAGCCGAAGCACATCAAGCTACGTTTTCACGCTATTCGATAACATGTCCAAGATGGGGACATAAAGATTTGCAAAGTACACACAGATCTGAATGTGGCGGATCCGTTGACTAAACCTCTCCCGAGGGCAAAACATGACCAACACCAAACTGCCATGGGTGTTCGGTATATTACCATGTAATCTAGATTAGATGACTCTAGTGCAAGTGGGAGACTGTTGGAGATATGCCCTAGAGGCAATAATAAATGTAGTTATTATTATATCTTTGTGTTTATGATAAATGTTTACATTCATGCTATAATAGTATTAACAAGGAAACATTAATACTTGTGTGATTTGTAAACTAAAATAGAGTCCCTAGTAAAGCCTCTTTATAATACTAGATTGTTGGTTAATAAATGATTGTGGTTTCCCTATCATGAACATTGAGATGTTATTAAAAACAAGATCATATCGTTAGGAGAATGATATGGTGGACATACTCCTATAGATAAGCGTAGAATAAAGATCAAGTCATTTTAATAGTTCAATTGCTATATGCTTTTTGATACATAGTAACCTAATTCCTTCGACCATGAGATCATGCATATCACCTTCACCGGAAGGATGCTTTGATGACATCAAACACCACACCGTAACTGGGTGGCTATAAAGGTGGCATTGAGTGTTCGGAAAGTATTGGTTGAGACACATGGATCAAGAGTGGGATTTGTCCATCCATATGACAGATAGATATACTCTAGGCCCTCTCGGTGAAATGTCATCCAATTAGCTTGCAAGCATGTGACTGGTTCACAAGGGATCACATATCACGGGAACGAGAAAAGAGTACTTATCAGTAACGAGGTTGAACTAGGTATGCAGAGATACCTACGATCATAACCTCGGATAAGTAAACTATCGTAAGGCAAGGGGAAATTGGTATCGTATGTAAGTTTTTCATTCGATCGCAAAGTAATCGTAGAAATATGTGGGAGCCATATGAATTTCTAGATTCCTCTATTGGTTATTGTTTGGAGAAGTGTCTCGATCATGTCCGCATAATTCACGAACCGTAGGGAGACACACTTAAGGATTCGACGTTGTTTGAGTAGTTATGGAATGATGAGTAAGAGACTGAATGTTGTTCGGAGTCTCGGATGGGATCCGGGATATCACGAGGAGATCCGGAATGGTCCAGAGAATAAGATTTATATAAGGGAAGTCCTGTTTCGGGGTTGGAGAATGGTTCCGGTGTTTTCATCGGGAATGTTCTAGAAGGTTCCAGAATGTCCGGCACTCCGGAGGGGAAGGGTACATGAATGTGTCATAACAAGTTGGAATGATTGCATCATCTACTAGGTGTCATCGCTAAACAAAATAAAGGGTTAAATCAAAACCTAGTTTGAAAAGTCAAAGGCCAATTTGAAAAGTCAAACGGCTATTTTGTGAGGTGGAGGGGAAGTAGGAAACCTACTTGGGGAGGAGTTCCCTCCCTCCACCACCGGCCCACTTGGGATCCGATTTGGGGAGGGACTCCCCTCCCCTGGCGCGCCCCATCCACCTATATAAGGAGGGGCAGGGCTGCCTCTCCAAGGACACAATACCTCCACCCAAAACCCTAGCTCATAGCCGCCGGCGCCGCCACCTCCTGTTGCCGCCGCCGCCTAGGGCAAGCAGCCGCTGCCTAGGCAAACCCTAGCCGCCGGCCTTGCCCATCCTTGGTGCATCTAAACCCTAGATCGTCGAGGCTCTCTGTCATAGTCCACCATACTCGCTCCGGCTTAAGGCGAAGCCCTGCGAGATCTCCCCTCTACTTTCGGTACCACGCCGTTGTGCTATCGGAATCGCGAGGAGAGTGCTACAACCTCTGCTGCCTGCTAGAACAAGGGAGAGGAAGGTCTTCGAAAGTACCACGCGTGTGACCGACCGGAAGCGCTGCGGAACGATCTTGGAAGGATCGTCTATGCGATCTTGAGATCGGGAAGAGTACGACTACATCACCCACGAGAATCCACTCTCGTTAAACACTTTGGAATCTTCGAGGGTGAGTTATTCCATCGAATCGTTGCTACAATCTAGTAGATAGATCTTTCCTTGTTTGTTTGTATGCGGTAGAAATTTTTTGTTTTCCATGCTACGAAACCCTACATAAGTTGGGAGGGACGAATGTTGAGGAGATATGTGGTTGTGCTGAGAGCTTCGACCAAAAAACGTGGGGGCATAGAAGCTTGGATAAGAAGGGTTCTAATTATGTCGTTGATAGTGCAGAGGGATCTCTCAGCTTTGCCGTTTTGAGGGGAAGCGTAGTGGCAGGAAAAACGGAGGAGAATGCCATGGTGGAGAAAGAAATTACGATTTTGGTTATTGTCAAATTCTTTGCCATTATCACATTGGATGAACCGAATGGGGAGAAAGAAGTGAGTTGCAACATAGCGTTGAAAATTGAGAAAGATTGTGTGCACATCAGATTTTTTTGCGTAAAGGAAAAGTCCATGCATAATGAGTGAAACCATCCAAGATCACAAGATAGTACTTAAAACAAGAAATACTCTCAATAGGTGACGTCCATAAATCACAATGTAATAATTCGAAGGAAAAAGTACTAGAAGAAGTAGAACAATTGAACGGAAGACGCACATGTTTTCCTTGTTGACAAGATTCACAAACTAGAGGATTATGAGTATCACGATTACAAGGAATAGAGAAATCACTAAGGAGAGAATCTAAGACAATTTTATTGGGGTGGCCTAGACGTTGATACCAAAGCTCGACAGAAGCAACCATAGATGAGGGTTGAGTGGCCGTGGGAAACCATGGAGGGAGTAGAGATCTCCATCACTATTGAAGCGAGCGATCTCCGCCTTGGTTAGAAAATCCTTCACAGAAACACCAAAGGAGTCAAATTCGAGAGAAACATGATTGTCACGAGTGAATTGTCGAACGGAGATTAAATTTTTAATGAGATCAGGTGCAACAAGAATATTGCGAAGGAGGAGAGGTTTTGTGGGTGAGAGAAGTTGTGCATTACCAACACCGGAGATAGGGATAGTAGAACCGTTGCCAAGAGTTATAGAGGAAAAAGGTGAGGAGGAAAAATTTGACAGCATATTATTCGAAGAAGACGTGTGACTAGAAGCACCAGAATCGAAAATTCAGTCGGTACATGAGGTTCCTTGAGCAGCAAAGTGGTTCATGGCCTGGATAAACGCTGCTTGGTCCCAGCTCGGTGACGAGGAAGAGGACGACGATGGTGCAGGCAGTGGAGCAGGTGGTGATGGCGCGTAGATCGGCATGTAGGCACCAACAGACATCGGAGAAGGGGCTGGAGCGTTGTACTGCTGGTAAGTCGGACCAGGCATGTAGGTCGGTGCAGTCATGTAAGCTTGGTGCGGAGGGCGGGTGCCGAGGAGGCCCGGAGAGCTGGCGTGGGGGCGCATGCCCGGCGTCCAGGCGTCGAAGTACGCCGGGGAGCACCAATTGGAGAGGGCGCGAGGCCTGGACAAGCCTTGTCCACGGGTCGTGCATCGAGCGCCAGCTAGGAGACGCAGGAGGTGCCAGCGCTAGAGGCGTTGGGCCGCTGGGATGAGCCGTGGGTGGTCGAGGCGGCCGGAAGGTAGGTTTTTTGCCCCTGTAGTTCGGACTAGGGAGCCACCCCAGAGGTGGCTGCACCGGTGACAGAGGAGGCGGCGCAGGAGCAGCAGGAGGTCGTTGGATCGCGGCAAAAACTTGATGGCGCGCCTCTTTATTTGCAAGGGAACGGTCGGCCCACTACAGCATAGATCGGACCTCGGCGAAGGTAGGACGGGGCCGCATCATGGGAATAAAGGAGGCCTGCTTTTCAAAGCGATCACCGAGCCTGACGAGGAGGATGTTAATCAGTTGACGGTCGTCGACGGGGTCGCCGAGCTCTTGGAGTTCATCGGCGATCGTCTTGAGCTTTTGATAGTAGATGCCGATGGGAGAGTCACCTTGGACGGTGTTACGGAGCTCGGTGTGGAGGGTTTTGACGCGGGCGTCGACGTTGTCTTGGAAGAGCTGTCGGAGGGCCACCCAGAGGACGGCTGCGCAGGTGGCGTCGCGAAACACGAGATTGAAGATCTCAGTGGACACCCGCTGGTAGATCCATTGGATGATGGCGAGGTCGTCCTTGGCCTAGCGAGGATCGGTAGGCCGGGGAATGGCGTGGTCGGCGACGTGGTCGAGAAGATTGCACCGACCGAGGTGAACCTCGAAGAGATGACGCCAATGGTAGTAGTTATGCTTTGATAGATCTAAATTGATTGGAATAAAGGGGTTAACATCTGAGATTGTATCGGAATAGTGGATAGTTTGGAGGGTAGGAGAGGGTAGAGCAAGGGAGGTGTTGGAGGTTTGGCCGGAGTCACCCAGGGAAGCAGCGGCGGCGGCAGCCTTTTTGGTGAAGTAGTCGGGAGGGGGAGGAGGGGGCGGCGTCGGTGGCGACGCCATGCCCTAGGATCTAATTGTCTGATACCATGTAAATTTGATTGACTTGCATAATAATATTGCTTGAGGGGTACAGAGTATATATAAAGTTACAAAACTTGTCGGCCAAGATTACTTAAACCGACTATAAAACAAACTCTTAACAAATCAAAACCGACTCAACATGTTTAGTCTAACAGCGACCTCCTTCAACTACCTGACATCACCTCGGCCGGCTGCAGAAGCCTTGCACCGCCACCGATTCTTCTTGGTTCGTCTCCCTTCCATGCACTTTGGTTTTTTTTCATCGGCTTCTGGTTCGCCATGGTTCTCACTCTCGGATGCTTCGGAATTGAATAAGACTCTTTTGATGGGCACCCCTATTGAGGCTCAAGGTGATTTTTCTGATCATAATGAAGCAAGAACGAGGCGCCCATCTAGAAAACTTGGTCACTGTGACTGCAATGTGCCTCCAGTATGTATGTCTAGTTCTTGGTGTGGATGGATGGTAGCACGTGTTTATCTTTTAATGGAACTAACACATATTTGTTGTTGCATATTATTCTTGATATTCACATCTTGCAGAAAGGATTATACATGCCAATTAGATTAAAAGACTCAGACAAGGTCTGAATTTCTAACCTCTATTGATCTATCCATTAAAATACATGTTTCCAGTTAATAGTATAGTGAGTTCACTAGACACAAGAGCCCTCCATAGATAGACTAGAGTTCTGAATATGTGTATTCACGTATTATGATTGCATCAGGCAAGAGGTTTTCCAAACACAACAAAGAGCATCCCAGCTTTCATACACGAATGATTTATGTATGCTATGAGTTTCCTGAATAGATGCTAAAGTGGTACTTTGGAAATCCTATTAAGTGGTCAGTTGAATTGAATATTCTAGATGCATTTTTTTCTGAATTAAAAGAGTTGTCCAAAAAATGGTTAATATAAGTATGAAAGAACCACAATTTATTGTTCTTCAAAAGTAGAATACCATAGAAATTGGTAGTGCACATTTGGTGTCAGGATAGTCCGTCATTGCCAAGAGATAAATAATATTGATCCTTACTGCTACAAGATTTTTAATAAGTCGGTCTGAACCTATAGTTTCTATTTCTGCAAATGTAACCTCTGAATAATGTTTATAGCTGATAGAAATATCACTCATAGTAGCATTCAAGCTGTAAAGGTACAATACAATTACCTTTCCTTTCTATTTACCCTGCAAAAAAGGTTATCTTCATTTATCTTCTATAATAGTGGTCTACATCTTGACAGCTATATTACATCTACTATGAAGTGAACAATACGCTGCTATCAACCTTCACTTGATTATATGGTTTCTGATTTATATAATGAATATTTTGCCTCATATGGTTACAGGGAGCCCTATATATATCTTCATATGTCCATCTATGCATAATTCCGCGCTGAATCCTCATTTCCTCGATTTGCAGCACCGGTGTGGTCACATGCACATCATAAATTAAATGATTGAATGTGTGAAGATACATGGTTTCATTTTCCCCAAAGACGATATGTGTGTAGAAAGCCTCTCCAGATAATAGGTTGTGTTTAACAATATCTACCATTGTTGCACTGCCTTTTCCTGTCTAATTAACATAAAATGTAGACAAGAAGGAAAATGATTATCTACTTGCCATCTTCCATATATCAAATGAGAAATGTTGGCCGTATGTTTCTGCAGATTTGCTTGAGAGGGAGAAGGACATGTACAAGTCATGGAAAAGAAGAAACTGGTCGCACTAGTGCAGAGCCCCCCCTCTAACAGCGGTTGGGAGGGCCCTCTAACAGCGGTTCCCAAACCGCTGTTGAGGGTTCGGTGTTAGAGGGGGGGGGCCTTTAACACCGGTTCTTATACGAACCGGTGTTAAAGGGTGGCGCACGTGGGGCTGCGCAGGCCTCAGCCCCCCCCCTTTAACACCGGTTCGTGTCTGGAACCGGTGTTAAAGGTTCTTCTGCCGCGGCAGAGATTTAGGCCGTTTTCCTGCCGCGGCAGATGCCCCGTTCTGGGCGTATCTCTGCGGGAGGGGGGGGAGCGAGGGGGAATCGATCGGGAGCGGTATACACATAAATCGTCATCGGTACATACGAGTACATGAATAATTAAGCAACTATTATTATACACAAACATCGTCATCGGCACATACATCGTCATCGGCACATACATTGTCATCGGCACATACATCGTCATCGTTCATTTTGGTGGATATCTAAAGAGTTCTCCGCCAGGCGTGACGACCTCATCAAGTATGAACCCCGCCAATTCCTCTTGAATGGCTCGTATGCGTTCAAATGGTAGGAGTTGGTCCCGCATCCGTTCGATCTGAATATATATGAAGAATGGGCCGTCAATATATATAAGAATAAAATCAACACAATTGATGGTAATAAAATAATATTGTGGACTTTGTTTACTTACTCTAAGTTGTTCTAGTGCGGCTTGGCCCGTCGCACATATCGTGTTAAGTAATGAATTACAAACATAGTACCCACATAAGTTATTGCCGTGTCCCTGATGCGCGCGCACTTTACGAGAATAGAGTTCAATCAAAATAATAATCAATAAAGCATGATATAATGGAATTGGAAGCTAGCTAGTATTACTTACATTTTGGTCTACAAATTTTAGTTCTTCTGACCATTCACCCACGGCCCTGCCCGTGAACCTTTTCCAAACCCTGTCCGACAAAGAAAATGGATAAAGGAGTAATTAATTACTTATTGTCACGAAAGTTGCCGATCTAGTGCGATAATATGATTGAAATTACCTCTGGAGCATCTCTCTAAAGTTTGCCCATATCTCTTTTTCTTTTAAATCGAGTCCATGACAAGGACTTTTCCTGAGTCGGGTTGAATGACTAGCAGAATAAAGTGGAACCTACGCACGCATAACTCATCATCAGTTACACTTAACATCGAGTAAGCCGAAACAGAATGTGTACAAGAGAGAGGGTAACAGTACTCACGAGAAGTTGTAAGGCAATAGTATTTCCCTTTTGGTTTGTTGTCTCAGTAAAGACGTTAGCAAGTAATCTTCTGTTTGCCCGGGTTGGGTTTCTACCACTAGTTCATGAACTCTATTTGGGTCAACGAACCCAATGTCAAAGGGGCCTCCTTTCCTGCATTCCATAACCTTTTTCCTGCATAATAGTATATACATATATGGTGAGCATATATATACATGCAATTAATGAAGTGAATGAGATGAGATATAAATTACAGAAATAGTACTTACACACAATAAAGGCTGATGGCAGCTTTGTCGAGTTCCTTCTGATTGAATAGAAAATGCAAGTCTTCCACAATAGGGTCACGCAAACATTCTTTGTCACGTGCATCACGTCGATTGAAGAGCGGACCTCTAAGACTTTCCAATAGGGTAGGTCCCAAAATATAGATTGCTTCTTCCACATGGGCGCGTGTCCGGCATCGTCATTCGGAACAGATAGACTGCCAGGACCTTTTCCAAAGATTACTTCTAGGTCCTTGACCATACCAAATACCTCCTCACCGGTACGGAGGACAGGCTTCCTCCGGGGTTCTGCCAGACGTTTGAAATGCTTGCCTTTCTTTCTTACTGGATGCAGGTTCGGAAGAAATCGGCGATACCCTAGGCACAACCTTCTTACATTTATCCAAATATACACTTTCAGTATCATCTAAACAGTGTGTGCATGCATTGTATCCCTTGTTTGTCTGCCCTGAAATGTTACTAAGAGCAGGCCAATCATTGATGGTTACGAAAAGCAATGCTCGTAGGTCAAATGGCTCCCCTTTGTGCTCATCCCACATACGTACACCTGGTTTGGCCCACAGCTGTAAAAGTTCTTCAACTAATGGCCTTAGGTACACATCAATGTCGTTGCCGGGTTGCCTCGGGCCTTGGATGAGCACTGGCATCATAATGAACTTCCTCTTCATACACAACCAAGGAGGAAGGTTATAGATACATAGGGTCATAGGCCAGGTGCTGTGACTGCAGCTCTGCTCACCAAAAGGATTCATGCCGTCTGTACTTAGACCAAACCTTAAGTTCCTTGCGTCACGTGTGAAGTCCGGGTACTCTCGCTCGACTTTTCTCCACTGTGACTCATCGGCGGGGTGTCTCAACATCGCGTCTTTCTTACGGTCTTCCATGTGCCATCGCAATAACTTGGCATGCTCTTTATTTCTGAAGAGACGTTTTAACCGTGGTATTATAGGAGCATACCACATAACCTTGGCGGGAACCTTCTTCCTAGGGGCCTCGCCCTCAACATCGCCAGGATCGTCTCGTCTGATCTTATACCGCAGTGCAGTGCATACCGGACATGCATCCAAATTCTCGTACTTCTCACCGCGGTAGAGGATGCAGTCATTAATGCAGGCATGTATCTTCTGCACGTCTAATCCTAGAGGGCAGACAACCTTCTTTGCTTGGTATGTACTGTCAGGCAACTCATTATTTCTTGGAAGAAGATTCTTCATTTTTACCAACAACTTTGAAAATGCGCTGTCAGTCACACCATTCTCTGCCTTCCATTGCAGCAAATCCAGTGTGGCACCTAGCTTTTTGTGGCCATCTTCGCAAGTTGGATACAACAATGTTTTGTGATCCTTTAACATCTGCTCCAGCTTCTCCTTCTCCTTTTCAGTTTCACATTCTTCCTTTGCATCAGTAATGGCCCAACCAAGATCGTCATCAGCGGGCCCATCTGCTCCCTCTTGATCTTCATTATCTACCTCCGTTGCATTATCATCATATTCAGGATACATATTATGATAGTTTTCATCATCCTCTTCTTCTTCGTTGTCTTCCATCACAACCCCTTTTTCTCCGTGCTTGGTCCAACAATTATAGCTGGGCATGAAACCGGATCGAAGCAGGTGGGCGTGAATGGTTCTGGTATTTGAGTAGTCTTTCTTGTTCTGACAGTGAACACACGGACAGCACATAAAACCATTGTGACCACGGTTTGCATTAGCCACAACGATGAAATTTTGGAGGCCCGTAATGTACTCGGAAGTGCGGCGGTCACCGTACATCCATTGCCGATTCATCTGCATTAATATGTAGTATATATCAAAAAATAATAGGAAGATGACCATTTATATATAGTACATCAATGACACATGAAACTATAGTTGCCGACCTCGACCGAGACGGAAAGAGCAACAAGAAAGCTTATTTTGAGCTCTCGGGCATTTCACCGAACACCTCTAGTGCATATGAAAAAAACACAAACTAGCACTCTTCACACCCTCTTGCTAGGCTCCAAAATGTGAAAGAATGGAAGAGTGGGGTGTGTGTGGGCTGGGGTGGTGTCTTATATAGCCCCCCCTTTAACACCGGTTCATGCCACGAACCGGTGTTAAAGAAGTCTGCTGTGAGCCACTGCTGCAGGGACCTTTAACACCGGTTCGTGGCACGAACCGGTGTTAAAGGGGGGCTCCTTTAATGCCGCAGGGGCCACGCTGGTACGGCCCCCCCTTTAACACCGGTTCGTAGAAGAACCGGTGTTAAAGCCCCTTTTCGGGATCAACAAAAGACCTCGTTTCCACTAGTGTCGTCTGCCCATACTATATTCAGCCTAGAGGGAATTTTTTATCTTATTGTACAATATATGGAAAAATACCGGTACAGCCTATTCTTCTGTATACTACTCTCCACGACAACTGCTATTCCTAACTCCTAATTTCTAAAATAGGAGGTAACTGCTCTCGGTATATGGATTTGCTTGATTATCTACTTGCCATCTTCCATATATCAAATGAGAAATATTGGCCGTATGTTTCTTCAGATTTGCTTGAGAGGGAGGACATGTACAAGTCATGGAACAGAAGAAACTGGTCGTCTGCCCAAACTATATTCAGCCTACAGGGAATTTTTTCTCTCATTGTACAATATATGGAAAAATATCGGTACAACCTATTCTTCTGTATACTACTCTCCATGACAACTGTTATTCCTAACTCCTAATTGCTAAAACAGGAAGTATCTGCTCTCGGTATATGGTTTCGGTATGAGGTCTGATAATATTTTGCAAGATTTGCTTAATTGGTGGTACGTTCAGCAAGTAGATAGGTAGAAGCTGGATTGGTGGCACCGGGAGTAGTGAAACATCTGAGCAATGAATGGAGGTGGACATGAGGATGCTATCGGATGATCCAACAACAATAGTGAGGAGGTGAACCTCCTAGACGCTAAATATGCAAACTTAATGAGCCAGTCCCCGACATCCTGCAACCAGTTATCTTTTTATATCTCAGTCTATGAAACAATGAAAGATTTGCAGACACATCCTCCAGAACTTGGCAGTATCTTTATTGTGTGTAAGCCATCTGTTAGATAAATGTGCACATGTCAGGCCGTTGCGTGAGCTCCCAGATTCATTGATGCAAGTTGGTTCATATGTCTGCCAGGTGATTTCTTGCCACAATTTCATTAGTTATTGCAACCATGTATCCTAGATGGTCCTAGGTGGTTTGTAAGTTTTATTTTAGCCATGACTCGTGATTTTCTTAAACATTTGTTACCTCTGTACCATGGACTATAGCACATAATACAGCTCCTTCACTTTATAGGTATAAACTTCAAAATGTGCATGTTTTGTTTACAGTTTCTCTAATTTGGGAGAACGATTTATGCTGTAGAACTTTTTTTAGTTATGTTTTTGTCTTTGCATTCAAGTTTGAAAATTTTAGTTGAATGTTCTGATTGTTGAATAACCATCAGAGAGCTACATTTGGTTTTCCTATTTCGCGGGAAAACTTCTGATTGGGTTGTATGTTTTTCAATAAAAATTCATAGCATTTCTATCAAATTATTGATTTGCTATCCTTGTTTCTTCTGTCAAGAATTTTGTTTAGGACATGATTGTCGCTTTATTATGAAGCCACACATTATTTTTCTTTGATGCAAGTATTTCTCATGTTTCCACTTAATATTAGTATTTCAGCAGTGCCAGAATCAACATATCCAAAATTTTGCCACTAAAACACACCAATTGATGAACACTCCCTTGTTTCTACTTACTAATGTGAAATTTGACTTAATGGTCGACTCGGATGCCTTCTGAATTTTATGATCTACTACGAAGATTCTGAATTTCTTGAAGTTGCATAAATAAAATAAAGTTACTTACTTCTGAATTTAGCAATGGTAAACATTCTTGGTTAATTTTTTTCATTTAGTATGTGTATTGGATTTGTTAATTCTTATTTAGTTTTTGAGGCATCTTAGAAATTTCAATTCATTTGTCGTTAAAACATTGTCGTGTTACGCATCGCTTCCGTATGGGTTGCTGATCTCAGTGACTTCCAGGTTTGTATCCAATTTACCAAGCATGTGTTGCTTACTTTTGAAACATAGTGCCGACTTGTATATTGATTGCCACTCTTTTGTTTACATTCAAGTTAATATTATATTTTGGTTGCTTTACAATCAGATGTGCAACTTGTGCCGGAATTGAATGATGCCAGTGAGTTCTCATAATCTAGAATGGAAGATAGCACACCTGAATTTTTTGTTTATTTTCTAAAGCGATAATATCTTGTGTACATTTGTTTAGAGTTTGTAGGCACTGAATTGTTTGGATAGGACTCTACGCTCCCAAATCAGCAGCAACACCACCGGGAGCACATGGCCTTTAGGAGCTTGTTGCCATGAAGAGAAATGGGAGAAATCAAATTTTTATTCCTAACATGGGAATAGACATCTCGATATACTAGCAAAACATGTTAAGATTGCCCGCAAATGTAATGGATAATATATACGATTATTTAATACAAATCTGCAATACTCTTTTTTTGACATATTATGTGATTATTTGGATAGAGCTAAGAATTTATTGGTTGAGACGTGCGTTGCGCGTGCATAGCTACTAGTTTTGCAAACAACTCAACTTCGAGCCGAAATAGGACTTTGGACCCAAAATTAATCTGATATTCGGAGTTAGACATCCCCATTTATTCTCAGGCCCGGGCCGTGAAGTCTAGGGGCTAGGGGGGCAATTAGGGTTGCAAGAGGCAACTCATGCGGGACGGACTCGTTTTCCAACTAGTGCAATTTAACTTTTTTTCAAGAATTATTACTGGAAAAAATAACATCACACGGAGGTTATGGATTCGTACGAGTGCACATGATATACAAGAATTATTTAATAAAACATTTACAAATAATTAATATTGTTATATTCACTTCAAGTGTTTAATGGTAAAATTACGTATGCATGGATGATTTTTTACTTTTATTTTACACTATCCGGATCTAAGAAAGATAAGATTGTCGATTGATTCTATCGCTGCAAATAATAAAACAACAACTCATTGGTTTGTGTACATCATCCACACGTCTCGCCATCACGGATTCTTTGGTGTCGGTAACACTTCTCTTGTGGTATCAAATAGTCATTTCATCTAAAAGTTATGCATGACAACGAAAAAAATACCAGTTGATCGAGTCACATAGATATTTATCAATAATTTAAGTTAATGTTTCTTATTATAGGTCAATATGAACGTAAGTATTAGTATTTCAGATATAAATTCTGAATGAAAGAATGTGAAAAATTTGGGCCCAAAATAACGTATAATGCACCCGGGTGTTGAATAGCATTAACTTTAATTATATATTACAAATATTGACTATTGTTTTAAGGCCGAGGATTCTTGTTTCTCCTAGGGCCTTGTTTACTCTCTCGAAATAGGATTCCATCTCTATTTATAAATGAAGCAAAATTAATCGAACCGAGATAAGGTGGTGATAAAACCGTCTTATAAAGTATGTAAAAAAACCAACCGAGAGGGTAGAAAGATTTCACCAACTCTAAGTCAAAGAAAAAAAGAAACCCTTAGGTTTGGCCTGATCTTCACGGATTTGTGGGAGATTTGAAAGAGGAGATTAAGAACACGATACAAACGCACACCACACTCGATACAATTCCAAAGTTTGTTCTCGTTGGCCCGAACCACTAACCCAATAAAATCACTAGACAAGGACAAGGTAGAATCCCTTTTGAAAGATTGCCAAGACATTGATAGAGTCTAGGGAGGGGAAGATATTGCTCTAAGTAGAATCCAAAGGGAAAGACTAGGTAGCAATAGAGATATCCAGTTCTTGAAGAGATCTTGTATAAATCATGGATTCAATCTAGAGAGGCCTTGGTATCCACTTGGGAATCTTCTTCGTAAGAGAAGGCTAGGAGGAGCACATAGCTCTATCTTTCCTATATAGCATATGAAGGGATATGTGGCTATATATAGTCCAAGGGCTAAGGGGGATAAGATACAAGGAACATAGCTATTACACTCTGGTATCAAGTCGGCCATAATGAGTCTAGATTGGACCGGTGCACATGGGATCCGGTGTACCGGGTTGGGGACCGGATGGGTTGATGTGAGATCTAGTGTATCAGGCTGGGGACCGGAACGCTTTAGTAGCCCGACATGGTATATAGTTGGTGTACCGGGCTGGGGACCTGAATGCTTTATTAGCCAGACCCGATATAGAGTAGGTGTACCCAGCTGGGGACTTGGTTGATTGGTCTATGAGCCGGTGTACTAGGCATGGCACCGAGATAGTTGTTTTAGTTCCTTTCTTCTTCCTTCTTCTCTTATATGCTCCAACCTTGTCAGGCTTAAGTCTGTGTACGCTTGTGCCTTCCTCCTATGCTCATGTACTCTCCTCGTCATCAATCTAGCATTGTCATAGGACGGAGTATGAAGTACTATACCATTCACAAAGGGAGAAATTGGACTCGCATGGAAGAAGCAATTCACCTTTAGAGTCAATCAGGGGTGGATCTAGCATGTAGTCAATGGGGGCAGCTGCCCCAACTCAATTTTTAGTCACCTTTGTTCTATGTTGAGCTAAAGCCCCACATAGCAAAGATATTTGCACCACATTCGTAACCCCTCTAAAAATTTGTCCTAGGTCTTCCCCTAGAGGCAATGACAACTTGGCGTAAGTTAGAGATTATGGCAAGGTACAAGATGTGACGATGGGCGTAGGTCAGGCTGTATAAAAAAGTTTATGACAAACCCAACGATATATTCTCACTAATCAGCATGCATATATCACTACACCATGGACCAAACAAGAGGGCATAGGTCTGCCAGAAAAAGTCCACCTAAGAAGGCAATCTGATTGCCAGGAAAACTTAACTGCTGACACAAATAACAGATGGCACATTTGTTGTCGGTAAAGGTGGAGAAGTAGTTGCAATCTATCTGTCGGTAATGATGGAGAGATAGATCGGCTCGCTATCTGCCGACGCAACTCATTTCTGGCCCATCAACTGTCGGCTCATCCAGCCCGAGGGGCCGCCAAAATAAGCCCGCAGTAGCCAATTTACGCGCGGAGCGAAATATTGGAACAAAAGCGCGTGTAGCCCAATCTCTATATATAGTATATCAGTTGGAATTAGAAAATTTTAAGTACACTACTTTTATATATCCTTAGATCTATTGAGCGAACGTTCAGATTCTAGTCTCGGCGCGCGACACTCTCTGCGCCGTCCGGTCGTCATTGGACACATCCATGCGTGATGGCTCGCTGTGCTATCCGGCCCCGCTGACACATAGGATCCGATGTGGCGGTGGACTCGGCGGCGACGTGGCCGGTGGTCCAGGCAGATTATGCGCGCATTAACCTTAGTGCGCGACGGTTATTTAATGTGTCCCAATCGGTTTCCCCTCTCTCTCCCTCGTGCTTCCCCTCCACCGATTTCGTCGCCTCCCCGTCCCCTCCGGTTCTAGCGGTCGCCGGAGTGATTCCGGCCGGCATTTTGTCGCGCAGAAGCTCGCCGCTCATCACAGTTGAGGTACATTGACTTCCACCTCTCTTGTGCTGCCCATTTTGCTCCCTCGAGTCCGCCGTTCTGTATGGAGTCGGCGACAAAATCAGCGAAATCCCGTAAAATGTGTGGGTATTTTGTGTTACTAGCGATAACCAGCTACAATTCGTGCTCTGTGTTGTGATTCTATGGCTAGATTTCGCTCAGTTGTGCTCGGATTTGCGGTTATGAATTTCGTCTAATAGTATCTACACGCACGTGCCCTCCTCGGATTTCTTGATCTCTGGATTGTGCTTGCCGCATGGTAGTTGTAGGATTTGATTTCAAACGACCAGGTGGTTGTGTAGTTAGATTTCTTGGTAGGCTTCTACTGATGGGAATGTGCCTACCGGGGTATACCCAGCAGGACGTTTTCGACTGGCCCAGGAACTGGCGAGTGGGCCTGCAAGGCGGCGACTGGATCAAGGCCCGGTGTGGATCCAATCGACTGGAGGCTGAAGGCCCAGGCGAGTAGATAGGCCCAATCAAGTTAGGTTAAACGATTACCGAAGCCTTAACTGATTCGGTTGAGATATGTAAACCCTAGGGAAGGTGAGTCTATATAAACCTCCCAACAGGGCGTGTAGAGGTACGTTCCATCATACACCCAAGCGACTCGCCGCCTAGCCGTCGAGCTCGCCCATTGTACCACCATCATAATACAATCTAGCAGGAGTAGGTCTTCACCCTCCGGGGGGCCGAACCTGGGTAAAACCTTGTGTCTCCGCCCTCATCTCGCACCGCAGATGGCTGGCCGCCCTTGCCCCTCGTTCTACTACTCGCTGCCGATTGCAGCATCTGCCGTGACCATTCCCTCGACAGTGGTGCCCACCGTGGGGCCTGGCCGGTCTGGCCGGTGTTCTGCGGCGAGATCCAATCTGCCCATCGACGAGACGGTCGCCACCGGCCGCATGATAGCGATCGGCGAGATGCTCTAGATCTTGCCGAGCAGCTACGTACCGGCGGCGCGACCCGTCACGCACAGCGTGATCCTGCTGGTCGGCACGATCAGCCTCTTCGTCGGCCTCACCGACATCATCGTCTCGGAGGATTCGGCTCGCATCCGCGAGTCGCCGCCACGCGATCGGCTCTCCGAGAGCCAGATCCGCACGATCCATCGCCTCGCCTCCGAGTACAACACGGCCCACAGCGACGTGGCCGAAAACACTGCGGCCGCGGAAGACGCGACCCTCAACGACGACGCCGACTCGGCGACCCCGGCGTCACTCGCTGGATCCATCACCGCGGCTTCACCCACGGGCTCCATCACCCAGGTCTCCAACGTGGGAGACTTCGAGGACCCCTCCATCCTTGGGATCTTCGATTTCGACTCCGGGTCGGAAAATTCCGCCGACCTCCGCGACAGGACCGGTCGCCACGCCGCGACCTACATGGCGACCGGCACCAATCCGCCGGAGGATCCCATCTCCACCCCGATCCCTCCTAACGCCACGACAACGGAGGTCGAGGAACTCCGCCTGAAGCTGGCGGAGGCAGTCGCAAGCAAGCGGCCGAAAAATTCGCCTCAAGCGGTTGGCGCGAGAGCTGCGCTACCACCAGCAGCGGATCAGGACGCGCCTGAACCCCACCGTCCAGGGGCGCGTCCTGAACTTCGACGACAAAAACAACCCGGCCCGCACGGCCGAGCGCGCGATTTGCGAGAAAGCGCCACCAGGAGGAAGCGCCCGGCCCCCGCCAGGGTCGACGGCGATGGGCGCCCCACCTCCACCCAACCGCACACCCCCCAGGGATCAGCCGCGGATAGTAGTCTCCTCACGGGATCGAGACGCGAACGGCCTCCCACTATTCTCCACCCCGATGGACAACCTCGTGGCGGGCCGAGCAGCAGCCGACAACATTATGGCCACCGACGATGGCGCCCTACAGATCTAGTATGTCCGGGCCCTGCTCGCAAAGGCCGTCGAGCAGCAAAACGCAGGCGCCGACTCACAGGGTCGAGTATACTCGCGTTCTTTGGGAAGCAGAGCGGCCTCAAGCGGCCTCCCAATGGCGGCAAACACCCTCAACTGCCCGCCACCAGAGCCATTGCAGCTCCAACACCGACCCGCGAACGCGGCACTCTCCACCAACGACCCCAGACCAGCGACCAACTTCGTCGCCGCTAACGGTCAACCCATCGACGCCCGCACCCACATCATCAACAACCAAAGCTGGCGCGCACGCCATCCCGACGACCTGCGACACACCCTAACCAATCGCCGAGACGGCGAGCCGATGGGGTCGCTAAGCCGACTCGGGCCCAGGTGCTTTGGACCGATGATCCGAGGAGAAAAATACCCGGCGAACTTCAAGGCGCCGAAGGAATTAGAGAAGTACGACCCTTCGTACGACCCTTCCGTGTGGCTCGATACATACCTCATGGCGATGGGGATCGCAGGCCACACCGACCTGCTAGCCGCCCGTTACCTCCCCCTGATGATGGAGGGGACATGCGCGATGGATCAACACCTCCCCGTGATGCTCGACTCACAGGAGGAGATGCGCGACGCCTTCGTCAGGCACTTCGAGTGATCCTACACCCGCGCCACCACCATTGAGGACCTGGAGCGATGCGTCCAGGGACCCCGCGAGTTGACCCGCAACTGGGTCCAGCGGTGGCAAGAACTCTGGTACAACGCGGTCGGCATCCACCCGGACACCGCGATCCATTGCTTCAAGACCTCGTGCCGCTACGAGCCTCTGGTCGCCAAGCTCAAGCGACATTCTCGCACACTCGACAACATACCGGACCTCCTCGAGATCGCCAAACAGTACGCGGAGGAAGATCCAAACCAGGAAACCGACGACGAGTCGGGAGGCCAACGCCGCACGAGCGGCAACGACAACGGACGACGGTCCGAGCTACGCTACAGCAACACTCGCCTCACTGGCAAGCGCCGCAGCGACGGGCGAGTCGACTTCGTCGCCAACGCCGGGCACGCACAACGCGAGCCCAAAAGCTTCCACCGCGACGGCGGAAACTACAAGGCCAAGCCAAGGTTCGACCCCGTGGCCCTCCTTAACCAACCTTGTGCGTTCCATAGCAGGGAAGGGAAGCCCGCAACACACACGACCGCCGACTGCCACACCCTCAGGGAGATCGAGAAGGCACGGCAAGCACGGGAGGACCCCAACAACGACCCGCCAAACGGCGGCAACTTCGGCAAAGTGGCCCGCTCGCTCCATACCTTCACAGGCTTCAGCACGAAGCGCGAGAAGAAGGTCATCACACGCGCCGTCGCCGTCAACACGGTGGCTCAGGTGGACGTTCCCCAGTTCCTCAACTGGTCGGAACAGCCCATCACCTGGAGCCGCCAGGAGCACTCGCCACGCATCGAGTACCCAGGCCGAGTCACCCTGGTGGTCAAACCTAAGGTGGGCGACTACTGGCTCCCCAAGACATTGATGGACGGCGACAGCTCCATCAACATCCTGTACCTGGACACCTTCAGGCGGCTGCGGCTCCCGCAGTCGATGATAGAGACAACCCACACCATGTTCCATGACATCGTCCCCGGTCGGAAGGCGTACCCGATCGGCAAGGTCACACTGCCCGTTACCTTCGGCACACCAGCAAACTTCCGCACCGAGCGGATCGTCTTCGAGCTGGTACCCTTCGACAGCCCCTACCACTGCGTCCTGGGGCGCCAGGCGTTCGCCAAGTTCATGGCAGCGCCCCACTACGCGTACAACGCGATGAAGCTCCCCAGGCCGTGTGGCGTCATAACCATCAACGGCGACCCCGACATGGCCGCCGAGTGCGAGGCCAAAGGAGCAGAACTCGTCGACGCTGTCATCGCGGTAGAAACCAACCACGCCGATGATCTCGCCAAGTACGCGAGCGGGGTCAACAACAACGACCCCACCATACTCAAGAAGCCCAACTCGGAGGGCGCAAACACCTCAACCTTCGAGGCAACGACGCACACCCCGCACCGTCGAGCTGGTCCCAGGCGACTCCAACCAGACGGTGACGATCGGGACGGGCATGAGCCCAGCCTAGGAAGGCGCGCTCATCGAGTTCCTCCGTGAGAACAGGGACATCTTCGCATGGAAGCCTTCTAACATGCCTGGAGTCCCTAGGGAGCTCGCTGAGCACAAACTAAATGCCGACCCCAAAGTGCGACCTGTCAAACAGTCGCTGCGGCCCTTCAATGAAGAGCGCCGCCGAGCCATCGCCGAGAAGGTGCAGCGTCTACTCGCTGCAGGCTTCATCCGGCCAATCAAGTACTCCAAGTGGCTGGCAAACCCAGTCCTGGTCGAGAAGAAGAACGGGACCTGGAGGATGTGTATCGACTACACAAACTTGAACAACGCCTGCCCGAAGGAGCAGTTCGTCCTCCCGCGGATCGACCAAATAATTGACTCCACCGCGGGCTCGGAGTCGCTATGTTTCCTCGACGCCTACTCTGGATACAACCAGATCAAAATGGCTGTCGAGGACGAGGAGAAGACGGCCTTCATCACGCCATTCGGAGCTTTCTGCTACACCGCCATGACCTTCGGCCTCAAGAACGCCGGGGCAACCTACCAGCGGTGCATGCAAGAGTGCCTCGCGGGCCAAATTGGCTGCAACATCCACATCTACATCGATGACGTAGTCGTAAAATCAGCTCTCCAGGGTGATCTACTCGCCGATCTTGCGGAAACATTCGCCAACTTGCGAAAATACAAGATAAAGCTTAACCCAGGCAAATGCACCTTCGGTGTACCAGCAGGACAACTACTGGGGTACGTCGTCTCCAAGCGAGGGATCGAGGCGAACCCCACCAAAATAAACACAATCGCCCGACTCGGCAAACCCGAGTGCCTGCGCGACGTCCAGAAGCTGGCCGGGCGACTAGCGGCTCTCAGTCGCTTCATCCCCCGCTTGGGCGAAAAGGCGATGCTCCTATACCGTCTGATGCGCAAGAACCCCACCTTCCAGTGGGACAAGGAGGCGGACGACGCACTCCGCGACCTCAAAAAGGTGCTACTCGCCGCACCGCTACTCGCCGCCCCCGCTGACAAAGAACCCATGCTGGTCTACGTCGCGGCTTCCGAGCGCGTCGTCAGCGCAGTCATGGTCGTCGAACGGCCGGAGGAAGGGAAGGAGCGCCCAGTACAGCGACCGGTGTACTACATCAGCGAGGTCCTCACCGAGTCGCTCCAACGATACCTGCAGTACCAGAAACTGGTATACGCGGTCTTCAGAGCACAGCGGCGCCTGCCGCACTACTTCCAGGAGCACCCGATCACGGTCGTCTCCTCAGCACCGTTGCAGGACATCATCCGCAACCGTGAGGCGACTGAGCGAGTCGCTAAGTGGGCCGTCGAAATCGGTGTCCATAATATCAAATACGAGCCACGAAAGGCGATCAAGTCGCAGGCTCTAGCGGACTTCATCGCCGACTGGGAAGAGGCCCAGCAGCCAGAAAAGCTGCCATACCTCCATTAATGGAGCCTGCACTTCGACGGCTCCAAGAACGCGGACGGCGCAGGAGTAGGAATCGTGCTGACTTCCCCGAAGGGCGACAAGCTCCGCTACATCCTCTGCCTCGACTTCACCCCCTGCACCAACAACATGGCCGAGTACGAGGCACTACTCCACGGCATGCGAGCTGCCAGGGAGATGAACGTCAACCGCCTAAGCTGCTACGGAGACTCCGACCTCGTCGCTGGACAAGTCGCTGGCACCTGCGACGCCGTCTCCCCCACCATGGCGGCATACCGCCAAGCAGTAGACAAGCTTGGCGGACACTTCGCAGGCTACTCCGTTGAGTGGATTGACAGGCGGAAGAACGAGGAGGCCGACGCACTCTCTCGCATTGGGTCGGCTCGACTCGCAACACCCGCCGGCGTCTTCCTCGACACGATTACCAAGCCATCAGTCTCTCCCCCAAGGGAAATCGACATCGGAGTCCCGCTGCAGCCGGAGGCAGCCCTGGTCGCACTCGTCACTGAGCCAGACGACTGGACCAAACCCTACGTCGCCTACCTGGAGGCTGGCACCTTGCCGGCAGACGATACGGACGCTCGGATGATCGCACGCCGATGCAAGTCCTACACCATCATCGACGGCGAGCTCAACAAGCGCAGCGTCACCGGCGTGTTCCAACGCTGCGTCCAACCCGCCAAAGGACGCAAGATCCTCCACGACATCCACTCTGGCGACAGCGGCCACCACGCCGGCGCCCGCTCTCTGGTCGCCAAGGCTATGCGGCATGGCTTCTACTGGCCCACTGCACACGCCGATGCCGTCGACATTGTCCAGCGGTGCGCCGGGTGTCAGAAGTACGCCAACCAGACGCACGTGCCAAGCTCAGCGCTCAAGACAATCCCCATCACCTGGCCATTCGCCGTGTGGGGCATGGACATGGTAGGCCCCTTAAAAAAGGCTCCCTCTGGCTACACCCACCTCCTGGTAGCGGTCAATAAATTCACAAAGTGGGTGGAGGCCAGACCAGTCCGGAAGTGCGACGGGAAGACCGCCACTAAATTCCTACGCGAGCTCATATATCGCTATGGGTTCCCAAACAGCATCATCACGGACAACGGCACTAACTTCGCCAAAAGGAGCCATGGCCGAGTTTTGCGAAGAACATCACATCCGGCTCGACCTCGCGTCAGTCGCCCACCCAGAATCCAACGGCCAGGCGGAACGGGCCAATCAAAGCATCCTCCACGGCCTAAAGCCGCGACTCCAAGTACCACTCGAGCGCACCGCCGGGTGCTGGGTCGAGGAGCTACCCTCCGTCATCTGGGGCATCCGCACCTCGGTCAACAGGTCGACAGGATTCACCCCCTTCTTCATGGTGTACGGCGCCGAGGCAGTCATGCCCACCGACCTTGAGCACGACTCGCCGAGGGTCGTCCACTACACGGAGGCTGCGAACGAACTCGCACGACAGGATGGAGTCGATCAACTCGACGAGGCACGCGACCTAGCTCGCTCGCGCACCACCATCTACCAACAAGGACTCCGCCGCTACCACAGCCGGCGGGTGAAAACTCGTACCTTCCAGGAAGGAAACCTGGTGTTGCGCCTCATCCAGGACAAGAAGGGCATGCACAAGCTTTCCCCTCCGTGGGAGGGACCATTCGCCATCGGGCGCGTACTCGGCAACGACGCTTACTACCTCATCGACGTCCGCGGGGACGGCAAACTCGACGTCAAGCGACCATGGAATGTAAACCTCCTACGAAAGTTCTATTCCTAAAACTCCACATATGTACTCTGCAGTCGCTATGAAATAAAAAGAATCGGTTACCGCAAATTGCGCCTACTCTCCGTGTCTTGTGCCACTCGCACTCGTAATAACAGCGTCAAGCTAAACCACAGAAGTCAACCTTTGGTAAAGCGATCGGCACGGCCAAGTAGTGCGATGCAAAAACACTGGGTCACCTCAGGTTTTGCATCGTCCACGAAAAACGCCTACCCGGAGCCCCATTGGAGTCGCCTAGCCCGGATCGGGTTTCTGAGCCAAGACAACCGCTTTGCTTCTTCACGACCATGACCCTCCGCATCCTCGACATAGCGACTCGAACGGCCACGTACCACGCTCGGGGACTGACGACCAGTTCAGCGTGAGCGGCTCGGGAAAACGCCAAGTATGAGAGCATGCCCAGGACTCGCCGTGCGACTGACCCAACGGGCCAGGCAGGAGTGATGCGCTCAAATTAACGCGCCAAGTCCTCACCCACCCTCGAGTCGCGCCTAGAACAACCAAGTACCACGCTCGGGGACTCGGCCACCCGACCTCGTTCGCGCAAGGGAAAACGGTGAAGTACAGAGAACTCAAGGGAGTCGCCTTGCGACTGGCTCTCCGAGTCCGGGCGAGTCAACCACAATACCAAAAACATTCAAAAACCACAAACACATCACACACGAGGTAAACCCCACAAAAAGGGCCGACGCGCTCGGGGACTCGTTCAACCCTCAATCGGAAAACACACGACAATTCATAAAGCTAACACGATATGTCATTAATAGCATGTTGCAATCATCTCAGAATACAAAATATGCCCAAATGGCAGATCTGCTACAAACGCCCCAGGGCAAACTACTCTATTCCGCAAGCTTCGACGACGACTCGCCAGCACCCTTGCGATTGCGGATGAACGGCGTGTACGGGTTTGACGGGTACGTCGTCAGCTCACCCGCCATCGCCGCGCGGAAGGGCTGCTCGACCTTGAAGTCCCGGTGCTGCGGCTCGGGGTCGTTGGGCGCGACGACCGTTTCCTGGTAAGGAAGAAGGTCGCCCATCGCCCAGACACGCTTAGAGTACACCACGGCGCGACCCGTCAACTTGAGCACCTCGGAGATCTCCACCTCGCCAGTCGACGACGGGTAGCCACTAGTCACATCGTCCAGATCGAAATCTTCTGGAAAATGAGCAAGCCCAAGGCTCAGCGCCGTCGCCGCTCCACGCCGGAACGCCGATTGCGTCATGAACTCAACGACCGATGGCGCCTTCTCCAGGTACTTCCACACCACGACGAGGTCGCTGGGAATTACTTCCGTGGGCGATATCTCCTGGAGGTAGGCTCGGATGCATGTCGCCGACAACGTCGCCGGGTCGACGAGCGTGGCCACACATTGCCGCGCGTCGAACGAGCTCGCCTCTTCCTCGCTATCAAGGATGCGACCTGCGGATAGAAGATAACAGTGAGTACATTGGATATTACGAAAAGACACATGCAATAGGCAAGGGCAGACAAACTCACCAATCAAGGGACAGGAGAGGTCCGTGATGAAGCTCTAAAGGGAAGTATAATCATCCTGAAGCCCAGCAACAAGGGCATCAGAAACTTTACGCTCTTCCGCGGCGGCCGTAACGGCGGCTTTGGCTCGACCATCCGCCGAACTCGCTTCCTCTTTCGCCTCCCTCAGCTCGCGCTCGAGATCGGCGATCTGTTTCTCAGCCGAAGTCAACGCCGATTGAGAGGCTGCCAACTCAATCGCTGGGACAAGTCCCTAGCGAGCCTCCTCTGCCTTTGCGGCAACTGCCTGAAGCCCCTTATTCGCCTCTTGGATGGTGGCCAGTTCCTTCTCCGCGCGGTGTTTCGCAGCAAGTCGATCAGCCGACTCACGTTGCAGACCCTGCACACAATTCAAATAGTTAGCCAAAGCGAAATCCTAAGTGCCCACCCGCTGAAATTGAGCGAGTGCGCACTCGGGGACTGGCAACCAAAAAATCCTAAGTGCCCACCCGCTGAAATTCAGCGAGTGCGCACTCGGGGACTGGCAACTAAAAAAAATCCTAATTGCCCACTCGCTGAAATTCAGCGAGTGTGCACTCGGGGACTGGCAATCAATAAATCCTAAGTGCCCACCCGTTGAAATTCAGCGAGTGCGCACTCGGGGACTGGACGCGAAAATATCAACAAGACATTAAAAGAATCAGACCGCTGCTGCACACTGACCTGATCTTTGGGGACTGGACGTACCTGGATGGCTGCGCCAAGCATGCCGTGAAGTTGTATCGCATCCACGGATGCGAGGAGAGCCGGCGTGTGCCCACGACGCTGCTCGACCTATACGTCAGCGACCCCATGTGCACGGCTCGAGGGCGAGGTCCCACTCGCTGCAGCCGCCCTGGTCATGAAGCGCGGGAACGTGGCGATGGAGGCACTGGCACCAAAGGAGACCGGCTCGGTCACCCCAGGCGAGGGAGCACCATCCTTCGTGGGTACGGCCGCCTCCATTGAGGATTCATTCGGCGCGACCACCGTGTCGTCGGAGATCGTGACGACATTGTCGCCCTTGGCCTTCTTGGCGCCATCCGCAGGAAAGACGACTTCGTCCGCCTTCCTCTTGCGGGAAGGATCCTCTTCGTCAACGACGGGTGGCACCTTAGACACGGTCGGGTGGACTATCTTCTTCGCTCCGGTCCTGTAAATCGATCGTGTGAGCGAGATAGTTCAAGCTTCTATGAAAGACAAAAGTAGGTGAGCGAACTAACTTGGCGACCGGAATGAAGTGTAGCCCCGTGCGGATGCCGGCCGGCTTCTCCAGTTTGGGCCCAGTCGGCGGCTGAGACCCATCTCCAGGACGTCGCGTGCCCAAGACACGGACGGCTTCTTCGTGGTCGAGGCTGCAACGGGAGCCTCTGGGACATCTTCAGCAGGGGCTTCCCTGCGAGGTGAAGCCGCCGCGGCTGGAGCGGCCCCTAGCCCAGAAACTGGGGCGAATGGCGGAGGCATCGAGGCCAGTGGCACCTCGACAGTGGCCGTGTCCAGTGCGGCTGCCGTCGGTGGCGCCTCGTCCTTGGCCGGGCTAGGGGCGTCGGAACTGCTCGCCGAGTGCGGTGGCGAGGCCGGCCTCATCGGCTTCGTCTTCTTCTTCGGAGGAGCCTTTGCCTCCTTCTCCTTCTTCTTTTTCTTCGGCGGAGTAGCCTGGCGGTGCGAGGTGGTCTCTGGAAGTTCGTCATCGTCATCATGACGCTCGAGGCTTTTACTCGCCTCAAGTTCAATCTGACGCTGCCCGCGGGTCTTGCGGACCAGCGGGGCGACCTCCTCCTCGGACTCGTCATCGCCATCGCTCTCGTCGCTACCGGCATCTCCCTTGGCAGGAGGCGACTCGCCCATGTGCTGGACGGACGAGCTCGAATTCTCGTCATCTGAAGGCGGGAGCCATCCTTTCACCACTTGGAATAGCTACAATGAACACAAAATGAAATTAGACCGACCGCGACTGCAAAAACTGCGACTGCGAATGATGCGAGGTGGCTTACCGTTGGGGCTGGATGCTTTGCGGTGTAGGGGGCGACCCCAGCCTTTGCATCCAGGTACACCGCCTGGGTGATCTTCTTCAGTGCTGGGGTGTAGTCCTCAAGCTTCCACTCGGTGAGGCAGGACTTCGTCGAGTCCTCCCGACCCGTGTATTGGTACATGTAGTGGTCGCGCCGAGCCAGAGGGACGAGCCGCCGCCCGAGCCAGCAGTTGTATAAGTTGATCGTCTGGATGCCCTTCTTCTTCAGACCACTGATGGTTTGAAGCATTTCGTCCACGACCATCCGCTTGTCGCTGGGGAGCTTGCCGACTTGAAGTCGACGCGGTTCGGACCGGTTGGCGAAGTATCATGGGATCGCCGTCTCGCCCTCCGGGGTCGCCTCGGCAACATAGAACCAAGACTTCTTCCAGTCGCTCGCCGCCTTGTCAGGCAGCATCAAGTCAAAGAACGAAGCCTTCGACTTCAGCTGGAATGTTAGGCCGCCCGCGGCAAGCATTGGGCCGCCCGCTTCCTCGCGGCTGATCCGTCCGTGGAACAGATCTTGCCATAGAGGGAAGTAGGGTCGGCAGCCCAAGTAGCACTCGCAGAACGCCACGAAGATGGCGAGCTGCTCGATGCTGTGTGGACCCAGGTCCGACAGTTGGATCCCGTAGTAGGCGCAGAAGTGCCGGAAGAACATGGACATGGGGAATCCTAACCCCCATTCTAGGTGGCTGGTGAAGCAGATGAATTCCCCCTCGCGCGGGTTCGGGGTCACCTCTTCGGCCACGGGGATGCGCCAGCAGCCGGCGCGCAGGATCCCGGCCTCCTCAAAGGAAGCCAGTTGCACCCTCGTACACTTAGATCTACCCCAAGGTTCGGTGGAGAGGGCCATGGCGGAAGGATTTGTGGGGGGTCGGAGGATTTCGGGTCGGCTGGATCGCGATGCGAAGGAAGGCGATAGTGCGTGCAATCGGAGGAAATGACGAGAAGATGGTTCTCTGATCGCCTGCCATTCCCCTTATATAGCGGTTGTTACCCGCCAAATCAGGGAGCCGTTACTACGCGGTGATTACGCCAAAAAGTTACCGTTGGATTACCCCAACGGCTAGTTTGACCACGTTTAACAGTCCAACTTCAGCCACTCGGCTCGCCGACCCGATCACTATGACAGTGTTTCGCCGACTCGACTCGCCAAAGCTGCGGTCAGGATGACTAGTTTTCTCCTTTATACAGGAGCCCGCCGATGATTCGACTGGATGTCTACTTTGAAGCCGTATACTCCGACTGCCAGCAGCCACCTACGCCTAATAGACGACAGCCTCGGGGACTACTGATGGGGATGTGCCTACCGGGGTATACCCAGCAGGACGTTTCCGACTGGCCCAGGAACTGGCGAGTGGGCCTGCAAGGCGGCGACTGGATCAAGGCCCGGTGTGGATCCAAGCGACTGGAGGCTGAAGGCCCAGGCGAGTAGATAGGCCCAGTCGAGTTAGGTTAAACGATTACCGAAGCCTTAACTGATTCGGTTGAGATATGTAAACCCTAGGGAAGGTGAGTCTATAAAAACCTCCCAACAGGGCGTGTAGAGATACGTTCCATCATACACCCAAGCGACTCGCCGCCTAGCCGTCGATCTCGCCCATTGTACCACCATCATAATACAATCTAGCAGGAGTAGGTCTTTACCCTCTGGGGGACCGAACCTGGGTAAAACCTTGTGTCTCCGCCCTCATCTCGCACCGCAGATGGCTGGCCGCCCTTGCCCCTCGTTCTACTACTCGCTGCCGATTGCAGCATCTGCCGTGACCATTCCCTCGACATCTGGATTGTGCTTGCCGCATGGTAGTTGTAGGATTGGATTTCAAATGACCAGGTGGTTGTGTAGTTAGATTTCTTGGTAGGCTTCTACCATTTTTTTGTATGGAATGCATATGTAGTGTCCTGTAGTTCGTCCTCTCTTTTTCCATTTTGTTAAAGGCTTTACTGGGAACGCATTGGTGTATGGGAGTTTTTTGTCACACCCCAACTGATGTAGGTGTGAGGTGGCGATTTATTCTACTTTTTGTTGGCATTTCTCGGGCCGATCATCGGGATTTTGTGATCATCATCATTTTTGTAGGTTAGTTTAATACCCTATCTAGCTGTTTGATGTATGTTTTTGTAATTTTCATTATGTTATTCCATGGTTACTACAATATATCATGGATGGAATTTTTAATTCACATGGTTGTTGTTTCATGTTAAGGTGGGTATTTTTCCATTTAGAAATGTTGCTCTATGCAATATAATTTTAGGTTGTCATATTGTAGTGGTTATATTTTTGGTTGGTATTTTTTGTGTTGTTCAACGCCATGTTTTGGTAGTTGCCCCTATATGTTTTTGTAGTGTTCATTATAATTATTTTGTTAAATTTCATGCCATGGTTTTTTCATTTCATCGTGTCTGGTATTTTTTGTGTTGCTTGTTGTTATTTTTTTAGTTCCTCAATAAATGGTTACTAAAGTGTCATGTTGATGGCAGTCTGCATTTCATGGTTGTTATATCATATTATGGTTGGAATTTTCCATTCACAGTTCAATTGCTCAAATTAATCTTCTCTCCCATTTTTTGAAACTGTATAGGTTATGATCAATGCCTCCGAGAAAGCGCAAAGCGGAAGATGGATCACTCAATGATGTTGAAGGGGTAATGATTTGTGTCCTTGCACTTTTGTTTATGTCCTCTGTTTTTATGTTTACCAACTATGGCATTCTATCTTGAATAGTACCGGCAACGTTCTCCTAGGTTGTGTCGTTTCACTCTTTCTATCATGGAATGTGTGTAGCAGATATTTTTGTGTTATTTTTATATATGTACCTTTTTGTCATTTTGAAATGTTGACTCGTCCATCACCTTTTGCACTTTATGCATAGTGGACATTTATTTTGGTTGCTCTAATTTCTATGTACAACATATGGCAATTGATGTTTGTAGACCTTGGCATTTTTATTTTCATCCTATCTGTTTCTCCTACATTGTACAGTTTTTCTCTTTTCTATCATGGACTGTGTATAGCAGACATTTTTTGTGGTATCTTGTATATGTACCTCTTTTGTGATCATTGTATTGTTGAATCATCCATCACCTTTACCACTTCCTGCGTGATTAACCTTATTTTGTTTTTGCTCTAATTTCTATATACAGCATATGGCAATTTTTGTTTGTATTCCATGGCATTTTTATGTTGAGCCTATCCGTTAACGTCTCGATACTGCATTCACTATTACAAACCCTAATTATTGCCATATTTTTTATTTTAGGATAAGAAGCGGAACCGGGCATCACCAGCTTCGTTGGTCCTGCTATACAAGAAGTTCACCGAAGACCAGAAGAGTGCTATTGTAGGTTCAGGTCCATGAACCACATCACATGTCCTAATCTGGACAATAGCTTGTGTCTTTGGCTTGGTCATCGATAGGATCCCAGTAGATGGACGTTGGCCAAAAAAAAACCGGCTCGTTGATTGCCCCTGCGATTTTTTCTAAAAACAAACTCATAGTGTTAGTCAATGGCATTTTTAGATGTACATGTATGGCAACTTTTCAAACTCATGGTATGATGGCATTTTGTAAGCATGGGATTATAGATTTCAATCAAAACCAGCATGGTAGTTACATTCTAAAGTTCATGGCATTTTTTATTAGATTGCATTTTATAAAATTAACAACACCAAATATGTCAATTTCTGTTTTTGCAACCAACTCTGATTTGATATATCTTTTTTGTCAGAACCCTGACACTTATTGTAATTAACATTTGGCATTTTCTACTATATTGGCATGGCAACTTCTGTCCATAACAATTCTCATTGTTCATCATTTGATCAATTAACCCACCAAAAACTTTAGTTTTGCTGATGGCAACAATATGGAATCTATATCATGTGTCCACACTATGGGTTCATTTGTACATTATACCCAAACATGTCGTACTAAATTGACATATGAACTGGCTCTTTAGTGTATTAGCATGGGAAATTTTAGTGTTCATGCCTAGTCAATCATAAACCCATACAATTATTTGCTAACATCATGCATTATTCTTACCTTGCATGGATTTTTGGGGTACACCAGTGGGTACGATGTATTAATTGCCTCAATATCCATCCTAATTTGTTCCTCTGTGTTTAGAATAGGACCAAACCATTGATCAACCTCTTTGTAACTTCCATCATGATTCTGGTTACTACTTCCTGGATCCATCCTGCAAAGAATGCAAAAAAAATTAGCATCAATTTAATTCTGTTTTGGCTTTAATATGTTCTAACTAATTTTTTCTTCTTCTTTCGTCTAGGTCTGATGCACATTGTATGGGGATGGTTTGTTTGATTGAAATCACTTTCTCTTTTAAAAGGTCAATCAAATCATGTCTATGCATATGCATATGGACCGTGATCACCCCTACAACCCTCTAGATACTCTTTGTTCTATCTCACCCTATTTTTACTTTTCTGTGATGTAGAAAAATTGTAGTTCTATGTGCGATAGGTTGTCATACACTTTTTGATTTTGTGTCACCAGTGATGTAGAGACTACGTGCATGATTGTTATTGTACATATATGTTTGTGTGGTCTGTTTGATGTCATACCTTCTTTTATTTATCATGTTGTTCACTATCTATAGCTTGACAAATTTTATGTGCTTACTAGATGGCGTTATATGAAGTTACACCCCTTGGTATTTTTATTAGAAATTTCATGGCTACTACACTTTAGTCTAACTCGCATTTTTCAGCTTGGCTTGTTTTTCCAATACAAAACCCACATGGTTGTTACATTTTTAGACTCCATGGCATGGTCTACCTAAATGGCAACCAGAATGGCATTTACATCTTAAAATTCATGGCTTTTCATATTTTGACACTACATGGCATTATCAGTTGGCAGTCCATGGCATTTTTCAAGTTGCACTCCATGTCATTTTTTGTTGACACTTCATGGATAATTCACTATAGGCTTAGTGGCATTTTTTGTTAGCTTGGCATGGGATTTACATAGTAGACTTCATGACATTTTTTCTAGAATGCATTTTGTAACAACCCTAGTTCTACTAATAGTAATTAGGGTTTGATTGTGCATCCATGAGCATCATATAGTGTTATCTAAATAAAATGCAAGAAAAAGAAACCAAAAACCCTAAAACCTATTTCCCCCTTCCTATTTGAAACACATTCAAAATGGTTTTGAATTTTGAAAACTACAAAAATGATGGAATCCAACTTGATTACAAGGGTCTCTGGTATATTTTTATAGTTTCACAAAAGTTTCTAGTATTTTTGAAACGACTCAAAAAGAAAAACATTTGAAATACAAAGAGAAAAATGAGAAAACAGAAAAAGAAAAGAATTTTGAAATAAAAACTTGCAGCCACCCTATTCTAGCCTAGCACAATTTCCTCTTCCCCTTCTTGCCGCTCAGCGCTCCCGCATGGCCCAGTCCGGCCTAGCCCTGGCCCAGTACCGCTTTGCTCTTTACTATCGTCTTCCCCACCGTCGGCAAGTAGCTCAGTGGCGCTGCCGATGCCGTCCACCACGCCGTTGCGTTGCGATGCCCGCCGCCCCCGGATGCAAGGATAAGAACCGCCACTCCCCCTCTCCCTCCTTATCACCATTTATCTTCCTCTCTCGCTCTGCGTCGCTCACGCGCAGCAGCCCCGAAACCCTAGCCGCCGCTCGCTGATCGTCGTCGTTGTCTTCGGCCACACCTCCCCACTTGAGCACACCGCTGGAATCGCCGTGCTCGACTACTTCATCTGCCCGACTAACCAAGCCGGAGCCGTCCCTAACGCCACAATCGGAACCTCCTTCCCCATCACCGGCCGTCGCCTCACCGTCGATTCTGGTACCCTCCAACCTCGCCCGGCCTCGCTGACCCCTCCACCGCCTCCGTGGTGAGCTCATGCACCTCTCAGTGCCCTCCAACCTATCCCTCTCGCTCTCTGTCGTGCCTGCACTGAAGCTCTCCATCCACCGCTGATGTCTATGCACTTCTATTCTTGTAGACAGTTGTTGGGCCTCCAAGTGCAGAGGTTTGTAGAACAGCAGCAATTTTCTCTTAAGTGGATTACCCAAGGTTTATCGAACTCAGGGAGGAAGTGGTCAAAGGTATCCCTCTCAAGCAACCCTGCAATCAAGACACAAGAAGTCTCTTGTGTCCCCAACACACCCAATACACTTGTCAGGTGTATAGGTGCACTAGTTCAGCGAAGAGATAGTGAAATACACGTGATATGGATGATTATAAGTGGTAACGGTGCCACAAAAGAGCTTCTGACAGGGAGGAAAATACTAAAGGAAAAAAGATGGAAGCAAGCAAACATGCAACAGAACTAGTTGTGAATGGTGTTTCAATGCTTATAAACAAGGCCTATCGATCATACTTTCACTAGTGAACACTCTCAATACATATATTCTCTTCATGATGCTACCCTGAACTACTCTCCGGTTAGACACTCTAATCCATGGTATGGCAATAACAACACTCCTCAAAGTCCGCCTTCCCCATCTAGATAACCCCACACTGTCACCTTGAGCGCTATGTGGTTCCAACAAACACCACAATTTCATAAAGACAACCAACTCAAAATATACTCAAGATAGATATTTATGAACTCTAGCCTAAGTGCCACCACGGCGTGCACGCTGTCACTTTCACACACATGAGGAGAGCAGAGATCTATTCAAGAACTTGAGTATTTATGTAAACTCTAGCCTAAGTGCCACCACGGTATGCACGCTGTCACTTTCATACACGTGGGGAGAGCCGTACATCTATTAAAGCACTTGAGTAGCAATGTAGACCTACTTGATTACAAAGCTCATGATTACAATATGATCACGGATAGAGAGAGAGATGAACACATAGCTACCGGTAGAGCCCTTATCCTCGAGGAAGAACTACTCCCTCATCATCATAGGAATCAGCAACGGTGATGGAGATGGTGGCAGAGATCGATGGGGATGTCTCCGGTGCACTTCCCCATCCTAGCAGGGTGCCAGAACAGAGACTTCTGTCCCCTGAATCTCCCCTTCGGTGGCGGCGGTGATGTAGACTTTTTTGTAGATTCTGCCTGCGTTAGGGTTTACATCTCGAGGAGATGTATATGTAGGCGAAAGGGCAAGGTCGGTGGAGCCTCGAGGGACCCACACCTAGGGCTGGCGCGACAGGGGGCCTGCGCCACCCTAGGGTGTGGCCACCTCCTGGCCCCCCTTATTTTGTCCTCCTGGCTCCGTGTTCGCTCCGGTAAAATATTGACTTCGGCTTTTATCCTGTCCAATTTCGAGAATATTTATTTTCTAGCTTTTCTGGAACCAAAAATAGCAGAAAACAGGCAACTGGCACTGTGGCATCTTGTTAATAGGTTAGTTCTAGAAAGTGTATAAAAATACCTCAAAGTGTAGACAAAGCATAAGACAAATGATATAAAACAATCATGGAGCATATAAAATTATAGATACGTTTGAGACGTATTAGCCGCCATCGGACATCGTTGCAGATGATGCTCCGATGACCAATAAATGGCGGCGCGACCACCGTTAGCCTTCCCGTGCTCCGCTCGTTCAAACGCGCGCAACCTCGCATCCCCTCGATCCCTCCACCACCGTCCCCTTGCCGTTATGTGGCTCACCAGCGTCGATGACATCACCCCGACGTCATCGCATGCTGTCTGACCCGGTCAAACCCAGCCCAGGTCCCACCCTGCCCGCGTGGCAGCTGAGGTGGCCATGGGGCCCCTTTGTCAGCCTCTATGGCTAGGGTTAGCCCCAGTGTAAAAATTAATTGCCTTTAGGTTTAAATAATTTCAGAAATTAATTTAATCTTATAAATTCAATAACTTTTTATTTATAAGTCCGAAAAGTGTTTATAATATATCAAAATGTTTAGAAAAATGATATGTGCCTCTTTAAGATAAAATCATGCGTTGTTAAACAACTTAAATTGCAAGTTATTTATAAAGACAAAATGAACCCTCTCATATACGTCCGGGGTTTCTCCGAATTAGGGTTTGGACCCCGTTTAAAATGACTAAGCATGTTTAGGGTTTCAATTTCAATAAAATTCAAATTGTCATATCATCATCCTTGTTTGAGCATTGCATTGATTCCATGTGTTGATTGTTTCCCTCTATTTTCGGTGTTTTGCTTCTCCCAAGTAGAATACGATATCGAGATTGAGACTGAAGACCGATATCAACAGCGTCGAAGCTCGAAGACCAATACTTGACCAACTATAACCAAGTAAAGTACCAGGTGTCCGAAGATATGCTTATCGGTTATCAATGGGCAAAGGCAAGTTAAACCCCACACATACATATGAATCATATGCTTTCAAAGTATTTCAATTCTTTCCATGTGCATATGATTCTAAAGTATTTTATCAATAGATAGAGTAATCCTATCTGGTGCATGTTCCCTTTTAACCTATAATCCCTGATCCACTACTCCTAGCATAACTAGGGTTTGGCTTTGTGAGCGCTGCTAGAGCTACTTTATCTGTTGTGCTTATCCATGCTTTAGTAGTTCTGCTAATGTCCCCTGGTTGATGGATCCGAGCTCCGAATGAACCAAGTTAGACAGGAGAACATGGTATGACAGGTGATGTGAGGTAAACATGCTAAGGCTTGTATGGGAGGCCACGTGGATTGTGGTTTTTGCAGTCCCATACTTGCCACCCTTAGGACCCGAGGTTCTTGCCTGTTGAACCAATATGAGCGTGCAACCACACGGTGGTTTCTGGGGACCCCCTTGACCCCAACTTTCCTAGTATGATCCATGAGTCCATAGTTTGAGGTTTTATTCGGCACATGCATGGAAAAGATTTTTGGAAAATGGTGCAAGCATATAGGACGTGGTCAGGTGAAGGGTGCACGACGCTAAACTGGATCCTGGTACACAGAGTCGAGGACCGCCTGGGAGTATGGCCAACTACCGCAGCCGGGAGCCCTTCAGGTGACTCATGGATTAGGAAAGAGTAAGGGAAAGGTTTTGGTCGATCACCCTCTATCAGCACACCAAGGAAGTGTGTCAAGTGATGCTAAGAGTCAGTCGGCATGTGTGGGTAAAGTTGTACACCCCTGCAGGGTTAAATCTCTTCGAAAATCCGTGTCCACGGTAATGGACGACTTGGGAATGGACGTGGGATCATAAAGAAGAATAACCTAATCGTAAAACTTGGCAAGTAAAGTGTGCCTAAGGATGCTTCCTCATGGTATGAGGGGGTGATACTGGTTGAGGTTCGATGATGATGACTTGGTGGATATCAAAGATGATGATCAACACTTTGGACATGTCACTCTCATATTCCTTTTTAAAACACTCTAATTAGACAAGATTCTTCTCCCTCCTGTTTTATAAACAAAGATGGCTTTACGCAAAATAACTCCACCAGCCATAAGTCTTGCCGAGTATACCCTATACTCACCCTTGCTTTGTTGATCATTTTGCAGCAGAGTAAATGTTACCATAGAAGATGAGTTTGTTTTGGCATCGACATCGACGAGTATCTTGGGGTTCCTGGTCGGCAGCCTGGAATCTATGGAATGGGACGTCATCGTTATGCTTTAGGACTCTTAGGCAATTTGTTAAGTTTGATATAATTAATAGCATAATTTTCCTTCCGTTGATTGATGTTTGTGGTCAGTGACCTCTGCTTGTAATATTTTGGTTCTTTGCTCATTTATGAGCTTGCTGTAATAAATTTTGTGTCGTAGGGTCACTGTTGTGTTATCGATTCTTCCCTGGATATCCTCGAGCTCAAGGTTAAGCTTATGTCAGACGGAGGTCTAGGATTTGTCTAGCCCTATTCCCGGGGGTGTCACAAGTTTTGGTATCACAGCAGTACCGACTGTAGGAAATCCTTTATATTTGTCGATGTTGAGTCTAGAGTTTGAGAAAACTATTTCAAAGATGAAAATTATGTGCGAAAACTCTAGTATGCTTGTATTTCTTCTTATCTAGTTTCGCTCTAATTCTGGTTCATCTTATCTTGTGTTGATTTGGAAAAGTTTTGCTATCTTGTCTTGTCTTTCGAAGCTTAGGTGCCTCTTTGGCATGTCGTGCTCAACCATATGACCTAGTGTTGAGTTCTTTAGAGTTGTGAGTCTTGTGAATTCCTTGTTCCCCTTGCTCCTATTCACCTGAGATATTTCTTTCTATCATGATGCCTCTACCTTAAGGGTCCACAACATCGTGTTGATGGTTCCACAATGTTCTGTTCTAGGCCTCGAAGTTTCCTTTCTCCTCGTGTTCTTACTTTTTATCTATTTGGGTACTTCAGAAGTCGTTTCTTCTCTTGGAAGCTACCTTTTGATTGCTACCATGTGGTACCCTCTATGCTACTAAGAAAGTAGTTACTCCTTTCTTTGGGTTTTAACCCTTGGACTTGACCTAAGATCCACGATTGTGCCAGATTCTGGTGTTGTGAATCTTGTGCATGAAGCTGACCTTTAACCCAAGGTCCGGTCCATTGAACCTTGTTGCTAATGTTTATACATTACCTTAGAATGGCTGGTATTACAATTCTAGACTTCAATCTTGTGGTTATGGTCATGATTGAATCGTTACAACTAAGGACTTCCTTACCACTAGCTATGGCGGATTTTCTTTAATGGAACCAAATAGACCGCGCCAAGAGTACTCCTCGAGAGTCTCGCATCTATACTCGTGACTCTGCCACACCTCCCTTTCTGCATTGGTCTCCGGAAGATTGTTTTCTTATGCATCCACATCTCGAGATTCTATCCTAATCATGTTTCTTTTCCCTTGTTGTTTTCCGAGCTTTGTCTACCAATTGGTAGCAAAGTAGTAATTGTGCATCAGTTTATTCTCATGAAATATACTTTTGTGGTCCGTCATGACAAACTATTTTGGGATGTCCGGAGAAACAAACTCCAGTACCTCGTCATTTCTAGGACCGGGTCAAAGTGTTGTAATCTGCAGATCAAGAGGAATTGATTAGCTTCTACTTTGTTCTACCTCAGAGTAACACACTCTTTCATACTAAGAGGTCATGCTCAGTTTCATGACCCTCTTAATGAAGTGATGCCCTTACACATATTTACCCACCTTTCCTCTGAGTTGTTCTCACTCATGAGTGTTGTGCATGCGTAATGATGTGGCCATCTAAGATTCTTAGCAATTCTTATTTCTTTGAAATCCAAGGATATTTATGTCATTCTAAGCATGAATAGCTATCTAATCACTGAGCAATGAATGATTGTGCTACCAAGTCCGTTATTCTAGTGCACCCTCTTCGGTCAAAGAGTTAGGTTCGTACCAAAACTCTGAGACTATGTCTTCTTGCCGTACCAAGCAAGTTTCCCTCTTGAGCTCTGTGACATATCGGTGGTTCGTGATATTCTAGAAGTATCGCCATGTTTCCACATGACCGTTTTGTCAAGTTCTTGAGTAAGCTAGTTCTCTGAACTGCTCTTTTCTCTAAGGAGCCGTACTAGATACCCCTGAAAACAAGTTGGTTGAGCTTAAACAACAACTTGGAGAGTTGTAAGACAAAAGTTCTATCCAACTCTATTCCTCTTTAAAGGGATGTCTAGTTCCGCTCGTGCATAAGTAAGATAGTATGTTCTTTGTGGATATGTTATCTTCCCTGACTTTGATTTGACTTGGGTTATTGTCAAATCAAACCTAGTTCCAAGAACTATCTTGATGGTGTTGCTACTCGTGATGTTTCACTTGAGTACATCCTGATGTCTTCGGTATGACCAACAGTTATGCTTTGTTCAGGCAACATATGAGTCCATCTTCTTGGAGTGTCTCAATAAGTTTGTTGTTGAGCCCATCGATGGCATCCTTATATTCTCCATGTTATATGAGATTCATACGGAACATTTGGCATTAATGTTGGAAACTTTTGAGAACCATCCTCGTGTTATCTCGAAGTATATGTTCTGGATGTTAGAAATAACCTTCTCTAGTTCATGTGAAATTTTTGAAAGATGTCGCTGTGGATTCAAGTAGATTATCATTGCTTCCTTGGGAATCATTTTAAGTTAGTCAAGCATGTGCGAAGAACTCTTGATATGGTAGGATTATACCTTTATGTCTCGAGAAGACCCTCCAAGCACACCAAGCCACTGACTAATTTTTCATGGAAGAGAAGAAGTTCTAAAAAACTTCAATGTCCTCCTAAATGTTTCCCAACAAGGATTCAGTTGTATTTTTTGTAAACAATTGATGTAGGTGCAATTATATTTTGATAACTTGTTAGTACATGGGTTTTGCAACTTAGATCATCTTTTGGAGCTTGACATTGTATTTCATGTATTGAGAATCTAGTGACTATACCTCTGTGGTAAATGTTGTAAATATTCTATTCGGACATGTTGAGTCTGAATTATTGTCCCACCTAACCAAATTTGAATCTCAAGCAGATATGATGGTTAGTGTTCTTCAAGGTTTGACATAGGTCTCACTGTACATCCGGTAAGATTGATATACGGGTTGACACAACTAGCCGGAAGACCTATTGCGATAATATCTTGATTCAGCAGTAACAACCACTCTTCATGAGGCTTATTCTATATTTTATTATAGGAGTTGTGATTATGGTTACTACCAGAGAAAACCTTATGCGAGGCGCACCTAAAAGCATATGCGAGGCGCATATCATATGCTCCTCTAACTTTGAGCCTCGCCTATTTTTTATGCGAGGCGCATATGATATGCGCCTCCTATACTTCACATATTATAGGAGGCGCATATCGATATGCGCCTCGCATATGTGAAGTATAGGAGGCGCATATCATATGCGCCTCGCATATGTTTCACAATGCGCCTCGTATATTTATAGTATATGCGTCTCCTATAGTGTCCTATATGCGCCTCCTATAATATTTTCGAAATTCAAGTTTTACAGACCACTATAAATAATAGTATATAGATATTCAAATATACAATATAGTCCAGAATACAGTATAAACAGCACAGAATTTTTCAGAAACTTGCAATTTGCCAAAGCATAATAGAACCAACATGAATACAATACATTACACATCAATCATGACATACAAGTTCATACATCAAGTGTTTGTGCCACAAGTTCACACCTCTGAGTACAAGTTCACAATCACATTACAACTCCAACGACGAAGCTCTACCTAGATGAAGTAGAGCACATAACCTACCATAAAGAGCAACAAGGTGGTGATCACGAGGAAGTTCCTCCACTTCTTCCTTCCATGCCTCCTCCACTTCTCTTCCGCCACCTCTCTACTCTCATAACCTTGGTAGTTGTTGCCCGAGAAGTTGTTCACTTGCTTCTGGCAGTCTTTCCACTCCTCGTACACACCTGGAACCCGACCGATGTACACGACATAACACTTCTTTGCCATCTCCTACACATAATAAAGATGATATTACTTATGTCAGTGGAAAGCAATAGCTAGCAGTTCACAAGATAGAATCATGCATATATATGGGTGCAACAAAATGTAAGAAATCACGTTCTAATCATCGGCATTTCAAAGAAAGACCAAAAAAAGCAAACCAAGAATGACTTGGATTAGTACCTCATACTTAGGTTGGGCACGGAAATAATAATGCTCGTTGTTAGATGTTGTGCGTCAAGTAGAATATATGCCCAAATTACTAGTCTACTTGGCACACCAGATCCGCCACAACATGTTCTAATCATCGACATTTCGAAGAATGACAAAGAAAGCAAACCATAAGTAGGGAAGCAATGACGAATGAAAAGCAACAAGCACTTAAAATAGTTCGTAACACAAATAACTAGCTAGTGTCTCTCACAATCAAGTTCAACGGTTGACGAAACATACTCTAGAGGTTTTGCTAGGCAAGTTTAACATAGTGATAAGAGGTTACAACATGATTTTGGAACTAACAACTAGGTACCCAGGCAATGCAATCATGAAGTCTTCTTCGGATCTTGAGTCGGCTTTGGGGGGGCATTGATGAAGCCCGACCGAGTTTTCGCCATCTGCATGAACATCCTGCCGTCACCCTGTTGCGCTAAGCGTTCTTCTATCTCCCTGTTGGACGGTGTATAGCCGCCGTAGAAGGTGCCCCCGGATTTTATGACTCCCTGGTACATGATTGCCGCGATCTCCTCCTGGATGTTGAAGAAGTGCTGCCTGAGGTTGCGAGCCTGTATGCATGCAAGCTTTTCAGCCCAACTCACAAGGTCAGATGGCAGCGTTTTGGTCTCCTTGTCATTGAAGAATGCCTTCATGTGGTAAAGGGTGTAGAAGGCATCCTTCCCGCTGCCAGACGGCTGCTTGACGCAGGCGAACTTCGTCGTTTGGCGGAACACGTGCGCGCTGAACTTCACATGTGGCCTTGCCGGTTTGACGCCTCCCGCTGCGACGTAGCCGGTGAGAGCGCCAGAAAGAATTTTCTTGATATTGGTGTAGTTTTTTCGGATCGCACTGTTTGAGTCGAGGTACAAGGCTGTTGAGTGTTTGAAATTCAAGCTTATGAGCATGCAGCCTGTCCGATCATCCTCCGTGATGGGATGGTAGGGAAGGAGAATCACATCCTTGTCCGAGTATGTTTGCAGGAAGTTTGAGAGGTAGCCGGTCGCCAGCTCTATGGCCTTAGCATCTTTTAGGACGGCGTCACGCATGAAGTAGGGATCCACTATCTGGATGCCCGGGATCTAGTCTCTGGTGATCTCCATGGCCATATTGAGGGAGAACAGCCGGACCAGGGTATTGTGCAGCCGAAACCCGTTCAACTTGTCAAAGAGGTCGGTATGCCTCACGTAGAAGATATCCCCGGGGGGTACGCTGACGAAGCACGGCATATGAGAAGGCACCTTAGCCTTGAAAACGAGGTATGACTGATCGTTGTTGCGAATTCGGTGCTCCTCAATTGTGAGACATGCATAATGAATACTACGCATATGCGAGCCTGCGACCTCGAGCATCGATTTACACATCATCGGTACACCTGCCACGTGTTGCTGATTCCTGGCTTGCCCCACAGCGCCGTCCCGAAAAAGAGGATTTGGATCCTGGCCCCGATCACCCTTAGGCTTCCTTTTGCGACCCTTCTTGCTCTTTATGGCTTCGGCCACCGCGTTCACCTCACCAACCTTCTTATGGAGGGTGCCAGGGCTGATCAAAGGAACTACTGGACTTGGAGGCTCGGTGAAGGGGGCAGGTGGCGGCGTCTCCTGACTAGTTAGGAAGAGGCGCACCTTGCATGAAGGTTTCACCGGTGCTGGTTGGGTCTCGGCAACTTGATGTGTGCCTAATGGTGCCGGCTCATACAATTCAGAAAACCTTGTGTTAACAAACTGGTCACCGAAGTTCGGGTCAATTTCTCCATCATCATCGGGATTCTGTGCCATGTTGTCCAAGTCTCCCATCTCGAAGTCTTCGTCATGTGCTAGCTGTGCTGCCTCTAGGGTGATGTTGAGCTGGTCCTCCGTCCCCAAACGGATCTGGCTCTTCGGCCATAGGTACAAGTAGCCGAAGCTGGTATTGAGGACCGCTGCCGTATCCTCATCATCCCATCCTTAAGGTTGAGAGGGAGGTTCCACTTGCTCGTAGCCCAGAAGCACCATACTGTATCTGACCCTCATCATGTCGGGTGGCATTGTGACATTGTTCATTTTGCGGTTCTCCGGTTGAACAATAGTACCCTTGGCAACATCCATCAATTGGCCGCCCACCCAGTGCATTAGAGTGCAAGGAGTGTCTCCCTGCAAAAGATCGACATGTAGGCCGGGCGTTAGAAAAACGGAAATCAAGTCATCGGTGTGGTTGAGCCTCCCAACTCTCGCTTTAATTAGTTAGTTACCTTGAGGGAATCAAACTCGGCCAATGTCGAGGCACCGACACCGGCTTGGGTGCTGGCGGAGTGGCGGCTGATAGGCTCGATGGCACGGCGGCGCCTTCGCCCGCCAGCAAGTTAAGCTCCGGAGCTAGAGGAGTCTCCAGCACCACCGGCCCCGCTGAAGGAGTCACCAACGCCTCCGGCCAAGCCACGTTGTCTGATTGGGCGCTGTCGAGGTTGGGAACCGGTGGCGGCCCCCGTTTACCACCCTTCTGCCACTTGTTGTACTTTTCCATGTATACGGGAAGGATGGTGTTGAGCTTCTCGTTCACTTGTGAATGGACTTGTGACTGGACTTGTGTCTGGACTTATTCTTGGAACTTTGTCTCGGCAACCCACACAGCCTTGTTCACGGCATCTTGGACTATATTTGGAAAGGCTTCCACCTGTTCCCTTAGGAGTTTTACCTCGGCACTTTCGGCCTTCTTGCCCTTCCGCTCCGGGGTGCCATAGTACTCGGACCATGGTATGCCACCAAAGCCGACCACACGACCAGCCGACGGGGCAGCCAGGGGATCAACACTCTTGGTCCGGTTCAGTGTCCTGTTAAAAGTGGTGTCCCACTTGGCGACAGGCGGCAGCGCTGACCCTTGGGATGAGGAGATCCTACACTCCTCGTCCTGCGCACAAGGAACGCGAAGCATTTGATCAGAAAACTGGACTTCATTTATTAATCATGAACGCAATTAATCAACTTGGATGCAAACTACTTACATATTTTTGCATGAAGTTCGTCACCCTCGGAGCAAAGGGGCCGGCGGGCTCCAAAGAATAATCAGAACTCCCTTTTGGCTTGGCAAACCGGGCCCTGACGAAGTTCTTTGCCTGCTCCTCCTTTATGTCGTCAAAGGGAGGTGCCAACCCCTTTGCACGAGCATCGGCATCCTCCTTATCCCATTTGGGCCTCGCGGCTCTATAACTGCCGGCGCCGAGATGGTGGGTACCAATGTTCAGGGCTCTCATATCCTTGCCCTTCTTACTCCAGGCCTTGCCCAAGGCGGAGTTACATCTTGCCTTGAACACATTGTAGTCTTCTTCCTTGACCAGAGGCTCCTTCTTGATGAGCTCCAAATAACTTAGCTTCTCCTCGAAAATCAGATTCTTCACCCGAGCCTTCCAATTCGACAAGGCCTTGGTCATCCTCCCGAGGGCATACTTGTTCACCGGATTCCCTTTGAGATTGTCATTATTATACTTGTTTTCCTCATCACCCGGGAACGCGTATCTTGCGTGCAGCTTCTGGAAAAGCTGGATGAGGAAACCCTTGTTCTCTTCGGCCTTCAGGTTCTCCATGTTGATCGTGACGGTGTTCCGGAGGATTGCCGCGAGCTGGTTAGAGTAACCCCCGACAAAATCTTTTGGCTCCAAAGGCGCACCTTTAGGGATCACGCTTGTGATGATGGACCTTTTGATGTCGACCACGATCCGGGTCCGATCCTTCCAGGACTTCTTCGATGCGCTACCACCGTCCGTAGTAGCTTCACTGCCGCCATCAGTGGTAGTGGCGTCGCCATCGGCGTCCCCCATCTCCTCATCGCCCAACGAGGTATCCTCGTCCTCCTCCATCTCGTCGTCCCGTGGAACAAATTCCGGGTCCTCTAGGGATTCCATCTCCGCTTGCTGCTCCCAAAAGGGCTTGTTTCAAGGGCTCCACGACATTTCTAAACACACAAATAAATGAAACTAATAAGCACAAAAATTCACAGAAAATTTTGGCATAAACTTTGCTAATTTTCTATGTCTAGGAGTGCCAGAAATTCGCCGGAACGGAAATGAATCAACATTCCGGCGAAACATTGGCAACTCAAAAAGAAAAACCTGCACAAAAAATCCTAAATAGGCACAAACACAGCCATTTTGCTGCCAGGATACACAAACGCTCGACTTGAGTACATGCTAACATACAGAATTACATGCGTGCAAATACTTACTTGAGGATGACAACAACTAATTTTGCTGGCCACCATACCCATACACAACAAAGATTCCATTTGTATTGGAATCTTGCAAGACTAGCTCCTCGCCAGAAAATCCATGTGGTACAGTTGTGTTCCTATGTGCAATAGAGGAAACGAGTCTAGAATCCACGCCCAATCATGTGATCTGCAGCGGCCAGTGCTTGTGGCCATCCTGCGTGTCTCTGCTCGTGCATATGGCCATGCCCATGATACGCCGATTGAAAACTAGAGCGTGCTTGCTTGATCAGGCTCAGATAGGTCTCAATGGCAAGTGGTGGGGCTAGGCCGCAGCAGCAGAAGACAGCAGCCGCACTCCTAGATTAACCTACAGCGGTTACTATACACGGGCGAGCTACGGCCAGACCGCCAAAGAGGATGAAGGGAGAAGGGGGAGCGGCGCTCACCTTTTCTGCTACTACTACTACAGTACGAGGGGTAAGGGAGAAGGGGGAGCGGCGCTCACCTTGGGGTGCTCGGCGAGGACGGAGGTGAGGTTGCAGGCCCTCCACGAGCGCAGCAGCAACAGCAGATCCTCCAAGAGCGCAGCAGGTCCTCCACGAGGTGGGGCGGCGGTGAGCTCCTCCTTCACGGGGAGGGCGGCATCGGGCGGGGCGGGCGGATCGCCGGCGAGGTGTTCTCCTCCTATGGCTGGTCGTAGAAATATCAGGGAGATGGAAGAGGGGTAGGGGAAGGGGATGGAGAGGGAAATGGTTTCGGGGCTCACCTCTCGATGATGGTGGACGGCGGGCTGCTCCGGGCGCGGACGGCCGGCGGCAGGAAGGGCGCTGCGAGCGCAGACGGTGGCAGCTGCGGCGACGGCTTCGATCTGTGAGATGTGAGACGGTGCGCGTGCGTGAGATGTGAGACGGCGGCAGAAAGGTCGTGTAGCTTGCTGTGTGTTTCGATCTATACCGGATTATACGAGGCGCATATCGCAAAGTGTGCCTCGTATAATATTACGTGAGGCGCATCTGGTCTGAATGCGCCTCGTATAATATGCAGTCCTAGACAAATAGGGCAGTGCGCAAGTTTTTGTCAACAAACACACAGCAGCCTAGTGGTAACATGCCTTGTCCTATTTCACTGGCCACCCAGGTTCGAATCCTAAGGTTAACAATTTTTTGGAAATTTTTTTTAAAGGCCATTTTCATGTAAAAGCATTGTCCAAACACAATATGAACTATAAAATATATTACAAATATTTTAAATATTCAAATATTGCTAAAACAACAAAAGTGAGTATTCTCAATGAATGTGTCTTGTCGATACATAATATTCTCAATGCAATATTATTATAACACACACATAATGAAAATTAAGAATGTTTTGATACATAATAGTAGGCCACATACACGACGGTTCTTGACAATGGTCGGAGCGCGCTAGCGTTTCTTGACAATGGTCATCTTCTTGCCCTTCTTTGTCGCGATTGCATAGGTTAGGTCTGGGACGTCTTCACTACTTCTCTTGAACGGAAGTCCTTTCTTAGGTAGGGTTGTGGTGTACGGTGTTTGGTTGCCATACCCGTCTTCTATCTTCGGGTCGCCATTCTGGTCAAAGTCTTGCTCGTTGGCGACTCTGTCCATTCCAATAATGTTCCTTTTGCCTTTCCTGACGACAACCCAGCTAGGCTTTGACGGGTCTTTGATGTACCAGCATTGGTCGACTTTGCTAGCCAAAACCCAAGGCTCATTTCTTGCGGGTGCGTTCGCACTGGTGGTCTTTGACGGTATAACCATGGCGGTGAAATACCGGTCTTATTTCTCGACGCTCTTGGCCCACCTGACATGGAACATCGGCACCTTCTCCGTAACATAGTCGAGCTCCCAAATCTCCTCGATCCTTCCATAGTATCTTTCCAGGATGTCGCCGGTGTAGAATATCCCCGTTACCCCTGAGTTCTGGTAATCGCAGTTATTGTCTTTTTCCTCTGTGTAGAACGTGTATCCGTTGATATCGTAAGCCTGATAGGTCATGAGGTTGTGTGAGGCGCCCTGTGACAATGAGAATATGAGTTTATCTTCCTCTGAGTACTCGCCCTGCGGTGGATTAGCTATGACCTTCTCCCTGAACCACCACGTGAAACCGGAGTTGTGCTCCTTGATAACATCTTCCTCCCTCGGGACCTATCGCCCCCGATCAGCGTAATTCTTCTTGATAAACTCTTTGTGCTCATGTATGTATGGATCAACCACCTGCAGGTGTTGCAGCGCGACTAGGTTTGCTCTTTCAAAGTCCTTGGTTCGGCGCTCCATGTCGACATGCTTTGCACGCCGACCCTCGCGGTGACCCCATCCAGCGAGCCTCCCGAGGTGCTTGTTGAATGGCATACCAAGAGGGGTCTCGGTTTGTAGAAAGTTCGAGCAGAAAGAGATGCACTCTTCGGCTAGGAAGCCGTTTGCTATGCTTCCATATGGACGGGACTTGTTCTTAACGTATCCCTTGATGTGTCCATTGAGCCTTTCGAACGGCATCATGCTTCGCAGAAACGTAGGACCGAGCTGGACGATATCCTCCACGACATGGAGAAGCAGATGAAGCATGATGTCAAAGAAAGCGGGGGGGGGGGGGAATAGATCTCGAGCTCGCACATTATCACCACGATCTCATCATGTAGCCTCATGAGCTGCTTAATGCCTATCGACTTCCGAGAGATGACGTCAAAAAAGTTGCAGAGGCCAAACAGTGTTTCACGGATGTGCTTGTCCATTATACCTCGGATCGCGACCGGGAGTACCTGCGTCATTAGCACGGCGACATCGTGAGACTTCATTCCGTCGAAGCGCTGCTTCGCCTCGTCTAGCCATCTGCTTATCTTCCCCGCGAAGCCGTTCGGAAATTCTTACTCAGAGTGAAGCATGAGGCCTTGAGCTTGACCTCTCCCTTCTTAACCATTTTCCCCTTGCGACGACGGCTATTCTGTGTTTCTGTCTCCTCCTCCTCGTCCTCCTCCTCATCATCGCTAGGTGGTGGTTGAAGTTCATCCCTGATGCCCATATGCTTCAAGTTGTTCCTTGCCTTCGGCCCATCTTTGGCCTTGTCGGTGTTAAGGAGGGTGGCAAGCAGACTCTCGCCCACGTTCTTCGTGATATGCATGATATCAAGGCTATGAGGCACGCGGAGGATCTTCCAGTATGGCAAGTCCCAGAAAACAGACCTCGCCTTCCATACCTTCAGCAACGGCTCTGGCTTCTTCTGGGTCTTTCCTGGCGTAGGGCACTCCTTCCAGTTATTCAACAGCTTGTAGATTTCCGCGCCACTCCTCTGGTGTGGGATTCCTCGGAGCTCGATCGTCCCATCGAACTAATGTCCTAGCTTTCTCCAGGCGTGATTCTTGGGAAACCACCTCCGATCCCCAAGGAACATGATTGTCCCGGACCCGGGATCTTTCTGTAGCTGGCGGTACGTTGTATTATCCTTGCACCTAATGCACCCATAGAATCCTTGGACCACCTGCCCCGAGAAGTATCCATAACCGGGATAGTCTTGCACCATCGTGATCACCGCCGCTCTCATGTCAAAGTAGTCTTGTCTCGAGGCGTCCCATGTATGGGCTCCTTCTTCCCATAATGTGGCCAACTCCTCTTTCAACAACGTGAGATACATATTGATGTCTGTACCAGGTTGTTTTGGCCCTTGAACGAGCATACTCATGGTTACGTACTTCTTCTTCATGCACAACCAGGGGGGAGGTTGTAAATCCATACAAACATGGGCCAGGTGCTGTGTGTGCTGCTCTGGCTTCCAAACGGATTGAGTCCATCAGTGCTCATGCCCAGCCTGAGGTTCCTTGACTCTTTCCCAAAATGTTGGTAATATGGGAGGTCCAACGCCTTCCACTGGCAAGCATCCGAAGGGTGCCTCAACATTTCCTCTTTCTCCGAATCATCGTCTTCCGGCCTCTTTCTTTCCGCGTGCCAGCGCATGAGTTGTGCTTCCTTAGGGTCTGCGAAATACCGCTGCAAACGAGGAGTTAGAGGAAAGTACCACACCACCTTCCTAGGAGCTTTCTTGGTCCCTTTCCTGTATCGAGAGGTCTTGCACACCGGACATGTGGTCTTCTCCACGTCCTTGCCCCGGTAGATGATGCAATCATTTATGCAGACGTGGTATTTCATGTGCGGTAGATTGAGAGGGCACACGACTTTCTTCGCCTCAGCGATACTAGAAGGACATGTGTTCCCCTTCTTGGGAAGAATATCGTGCCAGAATCCAATGTTGTCGTTGAAACATTCGTCGGTCATTTTGTGTTTCACCTTCATCTCCAGAGCCCTAAGCGTTACATTTAGACGGGTATCCCCGTCGTTGCATCCGTCAAACAATGGAGTGACCGCGTCTTTCTCCATTTGCTCCAGTTTAACTTTCTCTCTACCGGCGGCTCTGGCGTTACTCGTCTCCTTGAGAAGCAGATCTTGGACATGAGGGTCTCGCAACCAGCTCGAATCATGGTCAACACCTTGATCTTTGTGTTCATGACCGGCGCCACCTTGATCATCTTCGTGTCCATGCCCGACGCCACCTTGATCATCTTCGTGTCCATGTCTAGTGCCACCCTGATCTTCGTGATCGTGACTGGCGTCTTGATCTTCGTGATCATCACTGGCATCTTGATCTTCACCATTATTGACATCCTCATCATCATATTCGTCATCACGTATCCATCGAGTGTAGCCATCTATGAAACTACGTCGAAGCAGGTGCGACTCCAGCAGTCCGGAATCGTGCCTTATCAGATACATCAGCTTGCAGTCCCGACATGGACATCTTATCTCTGTCTTGTTTGCATGTTCCATGTCGGCCCTCGCGCATGTCATCCACCTATCCACGCGGGCTTTGTTGATCAGTGGTCGGACCATGGCCGCCTGCGCGGTACAAAGAGCAAGAGAATAATTAGAGCATATATGGACGTGGATCGCCGGAAAAAATCGGCATGACCTCCCCTAAAAAGAGGACATCCACGAGTGCCAGAAATTCGCCGGAAAATAAATAAATCGACATTCCGGCGAAACATTGGCATCTCAAATGAAATCCCTGCACAAAAAGTAGCACCACAACACAATCATATAGTCGGTGTCTCCGACAACACGCATACATGCAAGCAACGCCTTCACGCTTCCTCCAACGAGGACTTGCACAAGAGAGCCGGAGAAGAAGTAAATGGACATGTTGTAGATCTAGAGGAGCAAGAGACTTCACTTACATATGGGTGTCAACCAATGGAGGTTGAGCAAGCTTCTATGGTGAATCAATGGGGGAAATGAGGTGGGGAGGAGGAGGGGGCGACCAGATTTGTCTTGGTGGAGGAGGAAGAAGTGACACAAGTGAGTGGGGTGGTAGTTCGCTCCATGTGCAAAAAGCTGGAAAAAAGTGGTGCCAGGTTATAGGAGGCGCATATTGCACAATATGTGCCTCCTATAATTCAAACTATAGGAGGCGCATATAGCAATATGCGCCTCGCCTATGCGGCCACCAACCTCCGCCCGGCCCCGCAGGAGTTACTTGAGGCACATATGACCATATGCGCCTCGCATATTATCAAATATAGGAGGCGCATATAACCATATGTTCCTCGCATATTCGTGCACCTACCAACACGCGGGCCCACACAGATTATGCGAGGTGCATTCTGCCCGTATGCGCCTCGCCTATCTAATATATAGGAGGCGCATATGACTAGAATGCGCCTCGCATAATCTGGGGATGCTAGATTTTGTCCGTACAGGGATTATAGGAGGCGCATTCTTATCATATGCACCTCGCCTATTTTTATACTAGAGGCGCATGGAGAAGGAGTGCGCCTCGCCTATTTTATAGGAGGCGCATATGGTCTAAATGTGCCTCCTATAAGCATGTCTCCTATAGCCTTTTCTCTAGTAGTGGGTTCCTTGTATCCAAAGTCCGACCTTTACTTGATGAATCATTAAAAGCTTGTTATTAGTCTGATATTGGTATTTCAAACAACAAGGAGAACATTTAAAGTAGAGTTGCTAAATGTCTCCCGGTCGATCCTCTAGACCCTTTTATGTTGGCAATCGTTTTGTTTTGCATACTAATCGGAGTATGAGAATGAAGTTTCTTTCTTCTCGTGTCATCGGGAATCTTCTCCACTATTCATCTTGGTGGCGTAAAGTGATATCAAGATCTTTGGTAAAGATTTTGATAGTCCTAGATGAATAAAGAGTTTCCTTCCCGCTTTCTTAAACATGTACAAAGAGAGACCATGATTTTTGTAACTAATAGTTCTTTTGTTACATGTTCTTTTGGGATCTTATGAGTCCTCTCCACAAAACACCTTTCTGTCTTGGCCTTTTGTTGAATGAAAGAGTGACCCTTCTGTTTCAAAAGTACTTCAACAACCTTGTTTTGTTGGTATCTATATCTTTCACCTATAAATCTCTACTTACAATGTATAGTAGAGGTTTACCTCTCGAAGTCTATCGTCATGTTATCTCTATTGGAAGTTTTCTTCCCTCAGAAATCAAAACTCTTCTGCAAGCTCCATGGTCTCAATCCTTATGAAGACCAATTATCTGTCACCTTGAGACCATCTCCTCTTGTTTCCTCTGTTACCTTGACGTGTTTCATGTCATTATCTCTAGAGATGTTCATGAAACATCTATCCATGAGTTGACCATGAGATACTCAGTTTGTGGTTTCGTGTCATTCCCTCTCTTCCTTAGTGTGGGCAATAACCTCGAAGAAATGAAGCGCTTCATTCATTCAATAATGGTGGCATGGATCAACCTCTTCGAGAAGATCGTCGAAGTTTAGTGTAACCCTGTTCCTTCTATCTTCCTACCAAAGAATCTCGGGACAAGATTCTTTTAAGGGGGATAGAATTGTAACAGCCCTAGTTATACTAATAGTAATTAGGGTTTGATTGTGCATTCATGAGCATCATATAGTGTTATCTAAATAAAATGCAAGAAAAAGAAACCAAAACCCCTAAAACCTATATCCCTTCCTATTTGAAACACATTAAAAATGGTTTTGTATTTTGAAAACTACAAAAATTATGGAACCCAACTTGATTACAAGGGTCTCTAAAATATTTTTATAGTTTCACAAAAGTTTCTAGTATTTTTGGAATGAATAAAAAAGAAAAGCATTTGAAATACAAAGAGAAAAAATGAGAAAACAGAAAAAGAAAACAATTTTGAAATAAAAACTTGCAGCCACCTTAGTCTAGCCTGGCCCAATTTCCTCTTACCCTTCCTCACATGGCCTCACATGGCGCCAAGCCTCGCCTAGCCCAAGATCGCTTTCTCTTTCATGTTGTCTTCCCCACCGTCGGCAAGCAGCTCGGTGGCGCTACCGATGCCGTCCGCCACGCCGCTGCTTTGTGATGCCCGCCGCCGCCCCCGGATGCGAGGATAAGAACCACCACGTCCCCCTCTCCCTCTTTATCCCTATTCTCTTCCTCTCTCTCTCTGCGTTGCTCATGCGATGAAGCCCCGAAACCCTAGCCGATGCTCGCTGATCATCTTTGTCGTCTCTGGCCACCCCTCGCCCACTTGAGCACACCGCTAGAACTGCCATGCTCGACTACTTCATTTGCCCGACTCACGCAAGCCGGAGACATCCATAATGCCGCAATCAGAACCTCCTTCCCATCACCGGTTGTCGCCTCACCGTCGATTCCGGCGCCCTCCGACCTTGCTCGTCCTCGTTGACCCCTCCACTGCCTCCATGGTGAGCTCCTGCACCTCCCAGTTCCCTTTAACCCCTCCCTCTTGCTCTCTATCGCGCTTGCGCTGAAGCTCGCCGTCCGCCGCCTTCGGACATCATCGCAGACGATGCTCCGATGATCAATAAATGGCGGCGCGGCCATCATAAGCCTTCCCGTGCTCCGCTTGTTCAAACGCGTGCAACCTCGCTTCCCCTCGAGCCCTCCACCGCTGTCCCCTTGTCGTTCTGTGGCTCACTGGTGTCGATGACGTCACGGTGACGTCACCCCAGCATCAGTGCGCGCGATCTGGCCCAATCAAACCTAGCTCGGGTCCCACCCTGCCCGCATGGCAGCTAAGGTGGCCATGGGGCCCCTCTTATAGCCTCTATGGCTAGGGTTGGCCCCGGTGTAAAAAGTAATTGCCTTTAGGTTTAAATAATTTCAGAAATTAATATTAATCTTATAAATTCAATAACTCCAACAGTCTCCCACTTGCACTAGAGTCAATAATCTAGATCACATTGTGTTGTACCTAACACCCATGTCGTTCTGGTGTTGATCATTATAGTGGTGGTGGCACAGAAGATGCCATGGGTAGGCTTCACAAGTGGGATCCAGGGAGGGATGATGTAGTGGTTTCTACACGCGGAAGACATAAACTCAAACTTTACTTTGATCAACAATGTCTACACTTGCTCCTCGAGCTGTATGAGCGAGAGCAAGAAGAGGCTCACTGGTAACCACTAAGCGTAAATGAATAGATCCCTCTACTGGGAGGCCCTGGCTCACCTTATAAAGGGGTGGCAGGTTACATCTAGGGCTGACGTGGATAGCATATTCGTGGAATATGCTTGTCCCAAAATAGTCATTCAGTAGGAGCCTTTCCGTCTCTCCCTTCTATCGACGGCAATGGCCCAGAGTCCACGGCATGTGAGCGTCGGGTTCTGGGACTGTCACCTCTGTGACGCTCTTCTGCCCCTCTGTCCCTCTGACCATTGTCTGTAGCGCTTGGCACTATACAGATTCCTGAGAGAGAGAGATCCAGTGTGCAGTGTTGACTTCGGGTTTCACCCTCTCCTTCTTGAGAAAGCTTCCCCATGACTCAGCCTCATCTCGGGTATAATGCTCTTGCTGCTCATGTTGATCTGCCGACATAAGCTCTGGCTGAGTCGGATCACCCAGAGCATATGAGTCGGCTATTCTGATTGTCTCGGCCAATGTAGTTCGCTTATCTCTCTGCAGCCTCTTCCACAACACACTTGCGTATCTGCATCCTTGTGTAAACCAAGCAATTGCTTGTGACTCGACCACCCCTTCACAGGAGTTCCTGAGGTTACACCACCGAGTCAAGAATTCTATGTCGGTCTCATTCGGTCTCTGCTTGCACATTGCAAGTTGTTGAGGCCTATTTGGCCTCTTATATGTGCTAGTAAAGTTGCTAACAAACATTTCCTCAAAATCTAACCAACAGTTGATACTTCCTGCTGGCAGATTATTCAGCCACACTCTCGCTGGCCCCTCCAACATCTGAGGCACATACCTTAGTGCCTATCTGAGGTTGCCCTCAGCAATTTTCACTGCAGTTGTATATTCAATTAACCAATCTTGATGCTTAGTACTTCCATCATACATTTTCGTTCCTCTCGGTAGCTGGAAGTTCGACACTAGTGGTTATTTCATGATTCAGGGCCCAAAGCACGCTGGACCTAGAGGACCTTGCTCTTCGAGTATCTCAGACATGTATATTCGGTCTAACTTTAACCTTGCATCATCCGGCTGCAAGTTTCTGTTTCCAGCTCTTTCTCCGACTCCATGGTGACTTGGTCTAGCAAATCCTGCGTTTTCCATCTCCGAGTAACCATCATTATACCTGTTTGGTTCCGGGTTATGCGGAACTGGTACTGTATTATGCTCCTGTCGAGGTTCATACCTCAGGTGGCGCTCCTACAGGGGATGTTGTCCTACTCCAGCCGAATAATGCGGGCATGGGATACGCTGATCGTCATTCCCTTGACTACCATTTCCTTGGTCGGGATTCCTGTTCCCGCTCTTACCTCGGCTCACATTGCCTTGGTCTACATTTCTCTTTCTAGTTATTCCCGTATCATACAGTATCATCTGTTTGTCTCCTTTTCCAGATCTCACTGCCTTGTCCTTTCTTGGGTTATCACCCGGTGAAGATGCTGTCGTAGCTGATATTGCAGGAGTACCTCCAGCCGAATGAACGACCTTGGAGGCTCTAGGCATGGCCGGGTTATTTCTATTTATCTCCTCATTTTGCAGATTTGCTATGTGAACCAGCTCGTTCACTCGGTCATGTTGCATCTGCCGGGCTTCACCGGTTAGACCAGGTATCTCGGTTGTAGCTGCATCTACAGCCTTTAAGTTTTTTGCCAGGGTGTTGTACCTCGGCAACCATGGGACAACCGAGTCACCCGCCCTTGGCACATGCTCTTTGTTTATATACTAAGAAGGTTATTGCCCCTCAATCTCACCCCATCCATTCTAGATGGACTAGTTTTTAGCTTCTTAGCTTTTGCATACTCACACAGAGTAATATTCAGTGATTCTAGAGCTCTGCTACTTTTTTGGCTCCGGCTAACACTTTCTGCCGAGTTAACTCCAGGTTGGCCTATGCCTGAGATGGGTCTACTATTGGAGCTACATGGGTTGTCAAGCTATCTATTGCAGCATGTAGTATATTCTATGGTTTTCTAGAGGAGGCCTCCTTGTGCGTGCCACCTTTGGAGTGACATCATGCGGATTAACTGGATCTCCTCCTTCCGAATTTGCTACCACCGGGTTTCTGCTTGTGCCTGCGCCAGCGCCTGCTGCAGGTGCAGTCATCATCACCTCAACACTGCCTACGAGGCGAGTGATATGTGGACCGCTAGCAGCACTGAGGGGAGGCTCTCCTGCGAGGATGACTCGATGCGGGTAGACGCAGGAGACATCGACATCAACGTACATCTTGTGTGAGCCTAGGTTAACAAAGACACTGTTGCGCGGAGGTGGCTGCGTGCGAAAGTTGCACGCGTTGTCGCTGACGTAGTCCAGCGAGCCGAATTGCTGGACCAGCCCAGAGATGATGCGCTCTTCGGTGACGATGAAGTTTCCCGTCCGGATCTTGACTCCAGCTAGCACCGTTGCTGGCCCCACGGTGGGCGCCAACTGTCATGGTGGTGGCATGGCAGATGCCATGGGTAGGCTTAAGTTGGGGCCAATGTGCACTAACACTACAAGGAATCTGGCTATATATGACCCTCTATTTTGGTCACAGAATCGTAATAATAGTCCATTTATGACGATTCTATGACGATTTTGAGATCTTCAAAAGTTGGGCGTCGCAAATGAACTATAACGACGTTTTTAGTAAAATCGTCATAACCATCTATGACGATATTGGATCGTCATAACGTCTATGATGATCCAATATCGTCATGGGCCATCTAGCCAGGCCAGCTCGGATCCTACGTGGCCAATCCTACGTGGAAAAATTGTGACGAAATGAAATCGTCGTAATGTGAATTCAGCCCACCGATTCACCATTTGTATGGAGTCCAATAATTCAGAAAAAAATTCTGATCAATTCCGTTTAGCTACATGGATCGAGCCCATCATATGGGCTTTTTTTATTTCTAGGCTATGGCCTTTTCTACAATGAGTTTATTCTGTATTTTTTTGAATTGTTCACTGTTGGAATCTAATATTGTTTTGGCCACGGCCATTTTAAAGCCCAAACATTATTTGGGTCATTTCCTACAAGCCCAAATATCTTTCAGATTATTTCTTACGACCGAGCAGTCTAGAACCCAAATCAAATAATTTTTCACAAATAACATCAAAAATTATAATAAATATTTTAATCAAGCCATATTACATAACCTAGAATGTAAACCAGTTGGGGAAATGCAGTATATTACAATCATTCATAGTTTAGACCATCCAAGATCATGTATAATAACTAGCTAAAAAACAGGACTGTCTACTCTACACTTTGCTGAGTATGTAATAAAATCTTCCTTTCTCCCAACTTTAGCCTTGAACTCCTGTATAAGAGAAAAAATGATAGCCATCGAGTCAGAATTAAGCATATCTTCTAACAATAACATAGAAAACTAGAAACACAATAAAGAACAGATTTACAAGAACCAAACTCTAAATCAACAAATTACAGTACCATAGGACTAGAAGATCACAAACTAATCGTTACTGGCACTCAAATATACACATGTAGTTCATCAAATGCACGACTTGGATAATACAAGTACCAGATAGCACACAAATTAGTAATGCATTAGATATGACCAAATTGTATAGGGTGCATGGGAGAAGAAGGCAGCTGCATCATATTAGCTAGAGAACCAAACTACACAGGGTGCATCATGTTAGCTAGACCATCATATTATTGTTCCATATTATCATCACATAAGGGTCTCAAGACAATACTACCAGGAGATGGTTTTACATTAAGCTTTTGCTTGTTCCCGCATGAACAAGAATCTACATGCATAACTCGGCCCCAGCCAAGACACGTAACCATGCAGAAAAGATCTGAATATTACTGATAAACTGGTGGTGAACAATACAAATAAAGCTTGATAGAGCATTAGAAACAGAAAATGATAGACGATTGAAAACTGGTTATGTTATGCAAAGGAATGCAGTAGCAAAAGCAGATCTGACGTATGATTAATCCAAAACAGTTGAGTTTTCCTTTTATAGAAGCCGACAAGGAGTTGAACAATTAGTAGCAAGTATCACCAGGACATTCGGTGTGTATGTTTTAACCAGGAGTGGCAAGTTATATGAGCTAATGATGTAGAAACAGAAATATAAATCTGAGTGGAGTGAGAATTTAGTAACCCAAACCAACTTTCTAGATTGTGATAAGTCAACCATCTGTCCTTCCACTTGGTCAAGGTCTCGCTGATACTGCACAGTTGGGTGTTAGTAGAGAAAAACTGCAATAGGAGAGGATAGAGTTAAATGGATGATCTGCACTTTGACTGACATACACTGAGTGGTATTCATTTAGGTGGGCACGGTAGGACTTCATGTCGGCTCTAATCTGTCGTCTCAAGGAACTTCATGTCGGCCTCTGTTAGGCACTTGTCCCACACCTGACCAAAATCAACCAACTAGTCAGGATTTGGAATTGATATCCAACATACGTACCACTGAGTCAGAGTGAGAGCAGTAGGTACCTCGTAGGAGAGCACCCGCCATAGGTTATAATACGTTTTAATTCTTCTATCAAACAAGTTTGTAATTATTTGTTTCTCCTTATTCCTATAGTCAACATAAAAGAATAGCACACCGAAAAGTTTTAGTTACAAGTAAACAGAAAATAGTACATCCATGGGATAGGGATCATGAATTAAGTAAACCAAAGCATATTCTACTTTGTCAATCAGATAGGTTCCTACACCATCTCAAGTCAAGTGCCTTGTCAATCAAATATGTAAAATTAAAGTAAATGAAGCAACAATATATCAATGCAAGTAGATGTATGTTTTAGTTACAAGTAAACATAACCTAATACATCTATGATCTCACAGGCAATGTCAGTTTCTATTTATTGCAGTTGTGATCCATTTTCAGCTATGGTTCCTTCAACAATAATAAAAAGATCATGCATCAATGACTTCCATTTTACTGCTAATGCAAATTCTGCATTCATTCCTAAGCATCACTTGTTTGTAAATAAGCAAGATCAGCAACAGAAATTTACAAGCTACACTTATAGCTTGGTAGTTTCCTTGTTAGCCTTGGTTATAGCCATATCCACCATACCCACCTTGATTATCATAGTACCCACCATCTTGGTTGTATCCGCCTTGATTATCATACTGCCCACCATCTCAGAATTCTAATCTAGCAAACAAAAATTAACAGTAGTATCAAATCTCAGTACACAAATAGTAGGGCATCAACAAATCAATGACTATACAAGGTGTATGTGACTAGGAATCAGTATACATGCATCCATGGCCATACTTAATAGGGGATGTCATTTCTCTTATTTGTTCATCTACATACATGCATTAGGATATACACAAAATTATGAACTAATCAGTCTCAAATCTTAGCTAAAGCTAGCAGTACAAGAGTGCTAGAATCTAGGTCATTGGCCATTCCTACAAATTATGGTACTAGTAGCTCCTAAATATACCAATTGCTAGATGCCAGGCATAAATTGGCAATCATATGAGTTTTTTTTGCAATCACAGATCCACAAATAGTAATAACAGGAACACGATTGCTTGTATCCCTTTCTCAAAATCACAAGTGCTGATCTATATGATACAAGCACCTGCCAGTACCTTGCGTACTGGACCTGGGCAATGACCTGGGCAATAAAAAGTTCAACTGGCATGTCCGAGTGCTTGTATAATAGAGGTAGTTTTTATTAGCTCAGCAAACATCAAATATGGCATGGTAAAGTTCAGTGCAGGACAGGACTCTCCGTGGGAAGAGAGGTTAGTAGGCAGGACAGAATTACTCACCGTAGATCCCTTGTTCGAGGGGTCGAGGAAGACGGCACACGCTCGACGATGGGCTTGAAGTAGATGAGCACGACCTTTCTAGCGCGTCGCGCTGGCGATGGTGGTGGACCTAGGGCGCCACCGCCTCCTTCTCCCCATCCACTCCTTGGGCGACGCCACGGCGCCGCCAGCTCGTCCTTCGCCTGCGTGGTCACGGATGGTGAGGGAAGAGAAGCAAGCCACAGGAACATCAGCGTTGGTGAAGGACGGGGCATGTGGGCCAACCGCATCTGCTCCGCACGATGAAGACGGAAGCTGACCTTGGTCACCACCACCCGCCGCTGGGGCGCCGACATCGCCATGGAGAGCATGCTCCTCTCTATACAACCGGGATCCAGGGCTAGGGTTTCTGTTGTAGGGGCGGTTTGCTGGTACCACGAGGTGGAATAAAGAGGGAGAGAGGAGGGGCCCGGGGAGATGGTCTGCGGGGCAGTGAGTGGCCGCAGTTGGCCGGGATCTAGGCCGCCACCGGCGGAGGAGGACATGGGAGGAGGGAGAAGGCGTTGATAGGTGAATCGAACTTGTGGATCCAGGGAGTACGTGGAGGAACCACCGTCTCCGCAGGCGGGCGAAGGGAGATTAATGGGCGAGGCGAGAGGGGGGCCGCGGGTCACGAAGGAAGATGGATGGGCGCGGCCGTGAATTTGGGGTGGCGGCAGCGACGGATGGGAGGGTGGAGAAGGGAGATGAGCGCTGCAGGGTGGGAGGGGATTAGGGTATGGGTGATGTTCCTCTCGAACTTGGCCGAGGCAGGGGGATTCAGGGGATGTTGTTGCCAAGGCAGGGGATGGACGGAACTGGCCGGGATCTTGGCCGGCGGCGGAGAGGGGGGAGAGGAACCATGGAGGAGGGAGTTCGGCGCTGGGAGGCCAGGACGATAGTTTTTTTACAGGGGTGGGGTTGGTGGTTTTGGGTTCTTATCCCGCTTGTTGGGCCCAAATTTCGCTAGTTCTACGGGCGTATGGTGTGCCAGGTCATTGATCTAGTGCAAGTTCCCACCGAACACCATCTCAGCCGTCCATCCTGTTTACATCCAATGGCTGATATTGCCCTCCTCTTGTATCTTGTCGTTCCTAGCACTATGACTATTTTTCCTTATAAAATTACGACGTTTTTGTACAAAATTGTCATAAGTTTTCTAGGCTTGAACCCTCCCAAATAGTCCATGACCATGTGATGCATAATTGTCATAAATCTATGACGATTTTGTCCATGGGCACTACCAAAAGGTCATAGGCTGACACATTTCTTGTAGTGTAGTGGGATCTAGGTAGGGATGATGTAGTGGTTTCTAAACACAGTGGTTTTGTCCTAGGGAGAGGTTTAGTCAACAGATCTACCACATTTAGATCTATGTGTACTTTGCAAATATTTATGTCACCATCTTGGACATGTTCGCGAATAGCATGAAAACTTAGCTTGATATGCTTCAGCTTCTTGTGTGACATTGGCTCTTGTGCATTGGCTATGGCACCCATGTTGTCACAGTAGATAGCCATTGGGTCCAACGCACTAGGAACCACACCAAGCTCTGTAATGAACTCCTTCATCCATATTGCCTCTTGTGAAGCCTCAAAAGAGGCTATGTATTCCGATTCAGTTGAATATCTCGCCACAACACTTTGCTTACCACTCCTCCAGCTCACTACTACACCATTCAAAGTAAATACGTATCTAGATTGTGACTTAGAGTCATCCGGATCGGTGTTCCAACTAGCATCGATGTAACCATTTACAACGAGCTCTGCGTCACCTACATAAGAAAGAACCATATCCTTAGTCGTTCTTAAGTACTTTAGGATATTTTTGACCTCTATCCAGTGATCTAATCCTAGATCACTTTGATATCTGCTACTCAAACCAACCGCATAGGCAATATCCGGTCTTGTACATAGCATGGCATACATGATAGGTCCTATGGACGAGGCATAGGAAGTTTTGTTCATCTTGTCTCTATCTTCTGTTGTAGCTGGACTTTGAGTTTTACTCAAGTTCATATTGGGCAACATGGGCAAGAATACTTTCTTGCTTTCTTTCATTCTAATACTCTTTAGAACCTTGTCCAAATTATGTACTTTGTGAAAGCTCTATTAAGCGTCTTGATCTATCTCTATAAATCTTGATGCCTAAGATGTATGCAGCTTCGTCAAGATCCTTCATTGAAAAACTATTATTCAAATAGTCTTTGATACTTTTAATAAGTTCTATATCATTCCCAATCAATAATATGTCATCTACATATAGTACTAGGAATGCTACAGAGCTCCCATTCACTTTCTTCTAAATACAAGCTTCTCCATAAGTTTGTATAAATCCAAAGCTTTTGATCACCTTATCAAAACATTCATTCCAGCTCCGGGATGCTTGCTTCAATCCATAAATGGACCGTTGAAGTTTGCATACCTTGTTAGCATCTTTAGGATCGACAAAACCTTTGGGTTGTACCATATACAACTCTTAATCAATGTCACCATTTAGGAACGCCGTTTTGACTTCCATCTGCCATATCTCATAATCATAATATGCAGCGATTGCTACCAAATCCTCACAGACTTTAGCTTCGCTACCGGTGAGAAAGTATCATCATAGTCAACTCCTTGAATTTGCCGGAAACCTTTAGCGAAAAGTCGAGCTTTATAGACGGTTACATTACCATCAGCATCTGTTTTCTTCTTGAAAATCCATTTGTTCTCGACAGCCTTCTGGCCATCCGGTAAGTCCACCAAAGTCCACACTTGGTTTTCGTACATGGATCCAATCTCGGATTTCATGGTTTCTTGCCATTTGTTGGAATATGGGCTCATCATTTCTTCCTCATATGTTGCAGGGTCGTTGGTGTTGTCCACCAACATGACATTCATAACAGGATCATACCAAGCAGGAGTGGTACAAGTCCTCATCGACCTGCGAGGTTCAGTAGTAACTTCGCTCGAAGATTCATAATAATTATCATTAGCTTCCTCTCGTATTGGTACAGGCGGCACATGAACATCTTCTGGTGTTGCGCTACTCTCAAATCTAAGAGAAGGTTCGACAACCTCGTCGAGTTCTACTTTCCTTCTAGTCACTTCTTTCGAGAGAAACTCCTTCTCGAGAAAGGATCCATTCTTGGCAATGAAGATTTTTCCTTCGGATCTATGATAAAAGGTATACCTAATAGTTTCCATAGAGTATCCTATGAAGACATATTTTTCCGCTTTGGGTTCAAGCTTGTCAGGCTGTAACTTCTTTATATAAGCTTCGCAACCCCAAACTTTAAGGAATGACAATTTAGGTTTCTTACCAAACCACAATTCACACGGTGTCGTTTCAACGTATTTAGATGGTGCCCTATTTATGGTGAATGCGACTATTTCTAATGCATAACCCCAAAATTATAAAGGTAAATTAGTAAGAGACATCATAGAACGAACCATATCTAAGAGAGTTCGATTAGGATGTTCGGACACACCATTATGTTGTGGTGTTCCGTGCAGTGTCAATTGTGAAAGTATTCCACATTTCTTTAAATGCTCGCCAAACTTGTAACTTAGATATTCACCTCCATGATGAGATCGCATAAATTTAATCTTCTTGTTATGTTGATTCTCTACTTCACTTTGAAATTCCTTAAACTTATTGAAAGTTTCGGACTTACGTGTTATGAAATAGATATACCCATATCTACTCAAGTCATCTGTGAAAGTAAGAATATAAAGATAATCACCGCGCAATGCCACACTCATTGGGCCACACACATCGGTATGTATGATTTGCAATAAGTCTGTAGCTCCATTATGCCAGAGAATGGAGACTTAGTCATTTTTTCCATCAGACATGCTTCGCATCTTTCAAGTGATTCAAGAAGTCCATCGGAATGGAGTTTCTTCATACGCTTCACTCCAATGTGACCAAGACGACAGTGCCACATGTATGTAAAATTATCATTTAATTTCCAATCGTTTAGCATCAATATTATGAACATGGGTATCGCTACTATCGAGATTTCATAAGAAAAGACCATCTATCATAGGCGCATGACCATAAAAGATATTACTCATATAAATCGAACAACCATTATTCTCGGACTTAAACAAGTAACCCGTCTCACAATAAACAAGATCCATACATAATGTTCATGCTTAACACAGGCACCAAATAATAATTATTTAAGTATAAAACTAATCTCGATGGTAGATTAATAGGGAGCGTGCCGACAGCGATCACATCAACCTTGGAGCCATTTCCAAGACTCATCATCACCTTGTCTTTCGCTAGTTTTCGTTTATTCTGCAGCACCTATTTCAAGTTACAAATATGAGCAACCGAACCAGTATCAAATACTCAGGCACTACTACGATTACTAGTAAGATACACATCAATAACATGTATATCGAATATACCTTTCTTCTTGATGTTGCCGTTCTTCAGATCTGCCAGGTACTTGGGGCAATTCCGCTTCCAGTGATCTTAGCCCTTGCAGTAAAAGCACTCAGTATCAGCCTTAGGACCAGCCTTGGTTTTCTTTGTAAGCGCGACAGCTTTCTTTTCACCCTTCTTCTTAGGCTTGCCTTGCTTTTTGAAATTGGTGGTCTTATTGACCATCAACACTTGGTGCTCTTTCGTGATCTCCACTTCCGCAGATTTTAGCATGGAGAAGAGTTCAGGTAACGTCGTGTCCATATGTTGCATGTTTATGTTCATCACAAAGTTCTTGTAACTAGGTGGCAGTGATTAGAGGACACGATACCAATGCATTAGGAATCGTTATTCCCAAATCTTGGAGTTTATTGGTGTGCCCAGACATTTTGAGCATGTGTTCACTAACGGAGCTGCCCTCTTCCATCTTATAGTTAAAGAACTTCTTAGATGCTTCATAGCTTTCAACGGTCACATGAGTCTCAAATATTATTTTGAGATCACGGACAATATCATGAGGGTCATGGTTCTCAAACCATTTCTTAAGCTCCAATTCCAAACCGTATAACATGGCACACTGAACTGTGGAGTATTGATTCTTTCGAGTGAGGTAAAAAATTTCACCTCATCGGTAGCATCAGCTGCAGGCGGGTCACCTAGCGGTGCATCCAGCACATAGATCAACTAACCAGCATTGAGGACAATCCTTAAGTTTCGGAACCAATCCGCAAAGTTTCTTCCATTGTTTTTCAACTTTTATTTCTCTAGGAACACATTAAAATTGATGGTAGGGGCCTCCATGATCTACAACATATTTACAAAGAGTTTAGACTAAGTTTATGATAAATTGAGTTCATATTTAATTCTTAAATTAACTAGGTGAACTCCAACTCAAAACAACATCCCTCACATTGTTTTAGTGATCACACGAACCAAATCCACTACACCAAGTCCGGTCATCACGAGAGATGATGTAGTTTCAAAGGCGAACAATCAACATGTTCATCATATCAATCATATGACTCATGCTCTACATTTCGCTATTCCGTGTTCCGAGACCATGTCTGTACATGCTAGGCTCGTCAAGGATAACCTTAGTATCCGCATGTGCAAATCTGGCTTGCACCCGTTGTATGCACACGTAGAATCTATCACACTCGATCATCATGTGGTGCTTTAAAACGACAAGTCTTAGCAATTGTGCCTACTAAGTACGAACACTTTATTACTTGAAATGTAGTGAGATGGATCATCTTATAATGCTACCGTATAAATCTAAGCAATACAAGGTGCATAAAAATTATTAACATCACATGCAATTCATAATATGTGATATGATATGGCCTTTCTTCTTGTGACTTCGATCTCCATCTCCAAGAACGAACATGATCTCCATCATTACTAGTGTGGCGTCAAGGTCAATGGCGCCGCTTCATGGTTGTCCTCCACCAACAACAACTATTACAACTACTTTGATGAATAGACACACAAGTCTTAAATGAAATTTAAAGACAACCATAAGGATTCTGTCGGTTGCCAACTTACAATAAGGATCATTGCATACATCATATGTAATCACAATCATGGCCATATCACATCACAACACAAGCCATGCAAAAACTAGTTATACGTCTCTAATCTACTTTGCATGTTTTACGTGGCTGGGGCTTTCGAATAAGAATTGTTCTAACTTACAAACATGAATCACAACGTTGATACAAGTATTGAAAAGTGTCTATTGTAAATTGAATCTTCACTATGGTGGGAGAGATAAACACCCGCAAAGCCACTTGTGCGATGCAAGTTGCACGTTGAGCGTGGAGCAAGTATCATGTACGATGACATATAAGGTTAGCCTGGGCCGCTTCATCCCACCATCCCGCAAGATGCAAAGTACACAAAAAGCAATGAACAACAAAAGCTTCAACGCCCATAAAACCATTATGTTCTACTCGTGCAATAGATCTACGCAGAGAGTCGGCTCTGATACCACTGTAGGGGTTCATAGCATGGAAAACAAAAAAATCTATCGTATGAACACACAAAATCCAAGATCTAATCTATGAGATCGGTCCAACGAGTTTGTAGAGTACTTACCCTCGTAGATCCAAAGCGTTTAACAAGATTGGTGCAATGAGTTTTTATAGTACTAACCCTCATAGATCCAAAGCGTTTAACGAGATCGGATTCTCGTGGTTGATGTAGTCGATCGCTTGCCGATCTCAAGATCGTGAAGACGATCCTTCCAGTGCCACGTTCTGGCAGCGCTTCCACAGTCGGTCACACGTACGATAGTCGATGAAGACCTTCCTCTCCCTTTTTCCAATAGGGAAGTGGAGGTTATAGATCTCCATGGAATCCCAACAGCACGACGGTGTGGTGGTGGTGGTGGAGAAGAGATTATTACAGGGCTTCGCCTAAGTCGGAGCAGCTATATGGAGGAGAGAGGGGAGGTGTCGGTGGCTAGGGTTTGCGGTGAGGGTTAAGGGGGCGCCCCCACCCCTCCTTATATGGGTGGATGAAAGATCCCTCCCTTTATAAAGGTAAGGATCCCTGTGATTGCAATGCTAGTCCCTGGATCAATGCTAGCATCCACAGTTTAAGATGAAGTACACAGAAACAAAGGTCATTATTACATATCATTCCAGAGACAAACATAGTCTTTTACAAACTCCATGGCCGCAGGCCTAATAAAAGAGTTCAAATATATAATAAGATAAATAAGTCTTCATCTTCATGTGCCACAGGCAAGCATGTTGAGTGTAGACTCATCACCCCTAATCATCATCAGAATAACCTGCAACATCACAAGTTACACCCATAGTAGGTCAACACATTGGAATAGTATTGGCAAGTGAAACCTTAGTAAAATTTTAGTAGTCTAGATACTATATGCATTTTGGCTAAGTGTAGCTTAGGCTTTCTTGCTCAAAATAGGTTTTACCTATCAGTTGAAAACTCTAAGTTTTTCTTTGACAAAACTTTCCCAAGGAAACACAAATAGAAATTAGTGTTCCTTCACCCTGGTTCAACCACAAGCTTTTACTTAGAAATTGGTATGAGGAGATTCTTGATAGCTTCCATGTCTTGATGCTCAAGTTGTCCAATACCAGGGACATGGCTAAGTACTTAGATTCTTCCATCTCCAGAGGTTGTGCACTTTCCCCACAAGACTTGATTTTCACCAAGACAGGACCTTTCAGAAGCCTTCCCTTAGACCAAATGGACGCGTTCCAACCTATCATCCCACTACCACCAACTGTCCAAAGGGCTAAGTTATTGCAACCTATATGATCCAGGCAGAGCCCATATTGCCATGTGGCTGCACTAGAAGCTTCTTAACATTTGGCCTCTCAAATCCCTTTGTTCCTGGGTGGCTTTCCACAAGTGAGATACGCAAGGTAAACCATAGAAATGGGCCTTGTGTAACCACTCAACACAAACCATTCTTTCCATTCCACCCAGGTGATTCATTCACTTAGTTGTTTTATTAAGCAAAACACAAGTCCAACGACTTAGAAATATTTTATCATAGCATGAATATATAACCACCCTTGGTTGCTACTAGCTAGGCTAAGAATGGCATTGATAAGCATCTTAACTTAGAAATTTCTAGCAATTCTACAACTACTAGGATTTCCCAAGCATAGCACATATATCAAAATATTCATGCAAGTCTAGCAAAATATTTCTAGTGCATAGTTGAAAAACATAGGAATAAAATCATGAAGCACCACTTGCCTTGGTAGTTTGGGGAGTAGCAACAATCTTCACAATCACAATCACTATTTCCACCAAAATCTACACATAAAATAATGGCACCAAATAACATACAAAATTTATACAAACAAAAATATATGAATGGATGCAAAATGCCATGTGATGATTTTCTACACCAAACAAGACAAGTTCACAGTACTGAATCTTAAACAAGTTCAAAACTTTCCAAATAAACTTTATTTGAACAACAAAGCATTTTTCAAATAATTACTATACACAAATTATGCCTACAAATGTTTCTGTAAAAACAATCATTTTATCAGAGGCAAAATGTTAAACACATGGCATAAATGGAAAGGATTTTCTCTCTTGATTCCAATGATATAAAATTTGTAAAATTTGGACGTGGGAATCAAAAGTTATGAATTTTACAAGTTTAAACATCTAATAGATCTAAATTCTGATTTTAAATCAAACCTACTGACACGCGGCGTGTTCTGATTGGTTGATACCTCTTCGTGTGGATCGATCAATGAGGGCCGTTAGATCTAACTTAAATCGCACGGTCATATCTGCTCCTTACCTCTTCGCTACAGATCTAATTCTACACGTTGGATCTAGATCCTACGGCCACGGATCAAACGACCACAGATGGGTGGCGCTAGCAGCGGCGAGTGGCGGCGGCGGCTCTGTCAGAGTCGTTACCGACGATCTAGGTCACGCGGGAGAGGGTGAGGTGGCTTACCGAGTTCGTCGTGCGCTGCTGATACTCAAGGTGGGCTTGGTTAGCGAAGGGGCGCTCGTGGTTGACAGGTATTGCTCGCCGGAGTCGTTGCTGTCATTGGGCGTGTGCGGATGGAGACGGTGGCGACGCTACGGCTCACGCTAATGCACAAGAGAGGTGGCGTTAGACGCGTGCAGACGAGGCGAGCATGTGAGTATGAGTGAGAGAGAGAGAGGCGCGGTCGGTATAAACCAGGAGAGCTCATCGGAGTTTGCGGCTGCGTCGGGAACTTGCGGTCATCGTCGTTGGTGAGGCTCCAGATAGTCCTAGCATGCACCAATGGGGTTACAAGATGTGCAAGGTTGCTGCGATCACACTGGCAAGATTAGAAGGCAAGGGGCGACGAGAGCTCACCGGAATCGTACGCCAGAGTTTGTCGGTACCGCGGCGGTGTGAGGGCAAATACTGGCAGCCTGGTGGCGCTTCTGGCTAGCTCTATTGGGGGAAATGGCCGCGAGGGGGAGGGGTTTAAGTAGCTGGAGCGGGGGCGAGATTAACGCGCGGCATCAAAGGGATTGATGAGCATTTGCTCGGGAGGAAACGGCCACGGCGGCGTCGGTGAAGTAGATTTGGGGAACGGAGTGGCGTGGCTGCGAGGCCCGATTGTCGTGAGGGTGTCTTGGCCTTGAGAAAACAGAGAGAGGGGGAACCCGGGTGGGATGATTCGCTTGCTGGGCTGGAATGGTGGTGCCAGGCCCAATTGGGTTTTAAATTTCTTTTTCTTTTTATGAGTTGATTTTCAGGAATCATTTCAAATGAATTTAAAGGCAAATGAATTCAAATCTTTTTCTGGATTTTTGTAAAGTATAAACTTCATAAAATTAAACACAAAACCTTGCTGTTTCCTTGGTATTGCTAGGTCTTATTGAGAAAATCAAAATAAACAGAGCCATAACACTTGATTTGGATATGTTTTGAAGATGGTTTTAAAGCCATATTTGGTTTGTAAATTTTGTCTAAACTCTAGCATTAAACTAAAACAACATGAGAGTAAACAAAGCTTGGTTTGAAACGATTATATTCTCATTTGAGAGTGGCATTAGATTAATGCATGCTCACATAAACTAATAGCACTTAATGCTTCTGTTTTCTTGAAATGGGTTTGATATTTGATCCCTAAATGATATGCAATGCATGGATGATTTGCAATCTTTGAAAACATGATTTTAGGGATGTTACAAATCTAACCCCCTTAAGGTGAATCTCGCCCTCGAGATTCGGGTTGGCTAGCAAATAGGTGAGGGTGGTCTTTCCGAAGATCATCTTCTCTTTCCCATGTGGCTTCTTCTTCGAATGATGGTTCCATTGAACTTTGCAGAATTTGATAGTCTTAGTCCGAGTAACTCTTTCTGCAGTCTCAAGAATCTTGATAGGTTTTTCCTCATAAGTGAGATCACCTTCCAATTGAACCTCTTCTAATGGTATAGTATCCTTCAAAGAAGTCTCTTCCATTTCTGGATGGCATTTCTTTAGCTGACTCACATGAAACACATTGTGAACAGCAGACAATGATTCTGGCAATTCAATCTCATAAGCTACTTCTCCTTTACGACTTAGAATCCTGATTGGTCCAACATATCTTGGGGCCAATTTTCCTTTGACTCCAAACCTCTTCACTCCACGAAGTGGTGACACTCTAAGATAAGCTCTATCACCCACTTCATAGGTGACTTCTCTACGCTTAGGATCTACGTAGCTCTTTTGTCTAGACTGTGCTATCTTCAATCTGTCCTTAACTAGTTTGATTTTCTCTTCAGCCTCTTTGATTAGTTCTGGTCCGAACAAACTTCTTTCTCCCACACCATTCCATAGCAATGGGGTGGTACACTTTCTCCCATAGAGAAACTCAAATGGTGCCATCTCAATATTGGCTTGATAGCTGTTATTGTAAGAGAATTCTGCATAAGGCAGACTTTCATCCCAACTGGATCCATAGTCTAGGGCACATGCCCTCAACATATCTTCAAGAATCTGGTTGGTCCTTTTTGTTTGTCCATCAATCTGAGGATGAAAAGCAGTGCTGAATTCCAACCTCGTTCCCATTGACTCATGTAATTGCCTCCAAAAATGAGAAGTGAATTGAGTTCCCCTACCCGACACAATACTCTTGGGTACTCCATGCAGACATACAATCCTGCTCATGTAGATCTTTGCTAACTTAGAACTTGTATAGGTTGTCTTCACAGGTATGAAATGAGCCACTTTAGTTAAGCGGTCCACTACTACCCAAATAGAATCATATCCAGACCCGGTCCTTGGTAATCCGGTGATGAAATCCATGCCAATCTTGTCCCGCTTCCAATCAGGAATGGGTAGTGGTTGTAACAATCCTACTGGTTTCTGATGTTCCGCTTTCACTCTACTACATACGTCACACAAAGAAATATGTTCGGCGATGTCCTTCTTGAGATTATTCCACCAAAATATTTTCTTCATATCCATGTACATTTTGGTGTTACCCGGATGAATGGAATACGGTGAGTTGTGTGATTCTTGCAAAATCAGTTTCCGAAGTTCCGGGTCTTGTGGAACAAAGATATGTTTTCCATGCCATAAAGTACCCTGTTCATCTTCATGGAATCCTTTGACTTTTCCCTTGCCAATATTTTCCTTAATCTCTTCAATTTCCTTATCTGTCTTTTGGGCTTCTTTGATTTTGTCCAACAAAGTGGGTTGAACATCCAATGACATGAGATGTCCTTCAGGCACAATCTCCAATCTGAGATCTCTAAATTGGGCACACAGATCATCTAGCAATTCTCCCTTAGTAAGGCCATTCACAAAAACCTTACGGCTTAGAGCATCCGCTACAACATTTGCTTTACCGGGGTGGTATTGCAAACTCAAGTCATAGTCCTTGATGAGTTCTAACCATCTTCTTTGCCTCATGTTAATTTCTTTCTGGGTGAAGATGTACTTCAAACTTTTGTGATCTATGAACACTTCACATCGCTTTCCCAAAAGATAGTGTCTCCATGTTTTGAGTGCATGGACAACAGAGGCTAACTCTAAATCATGAGTAGGGTAATTTACCTCATGAGTTTTGAGTTGTCTCGAGGCATAAGCCACAACTTTCCCTTCTTGCATAAGTACTGCACCTAATCCATGATGAGATGCATCACAATACACTTGGAAATCTTTCTCCAAATCTGGCAGACATAAGACTGGTGTTGTCACTAGTCTCTTCTTCAACTCATGGAAACTGAGTTCACATCCCTTAGACCAAGAAAATTTCTTGTCTTTCTTTAGTAACTCTGTCATTGGCTTAGCTATCTTGGAGAAATTCTCAATGAACCTTCTGTAGTCTCCTGCCAAGCCAAGGAAACTACGAACCTCTTTTACTGACTTAGGAGATTCCCATTCAGTTACCGCTGAAACCTTAGCAGGATCAACCGCTACACCATCTCCTGACACAACGTGTCCAAGAAATCCAACTTCATTCAACCAAAACTCACACTTGCTGAATTTGGCATACAGCTTATGCTCTCTAAGATTCTCAAGTATAAAACGCAAATGTCCTGCATGCTCTTCCTTGTTCTTGGAGTAGATCAAAATGTCATCGATGAAAATGACAACAAACTTATTAAGGAACTCCATGAACACCTTGTTCATCATATTCATGAAATAAGCTGGTGCATTGGTTAAACCAAATGGCATCACGGTGTACTCATACAATCCATACCTAGTGGTGAAAGTTGTCTTAGGTATGTCTTGTTCCCTTATTTTGAGCTGGAAATAACCTGATCGAAGATCAATCTTTGAGAATACACATGCTCCTTCTAGCTGATCAAACAAGTCATTGATTCTAGGCAAAGGGTATTTGTTCTTGATAGTCACCTCGTTGAGTGAACGGTAATCTATGCATAACCTTTGACTTCTATCCTTCTTTTCTACAAACAAAACTGGTGCTCCCCAAGATGAAGAACTTGGTTGAATAAATCCTTTCTGCAACTGTTTTCCAAGTTATTTCTTGAGTTCTTTCAACTCATCAACTGACATTTTGTAAGGTCTCTTTGCTATTGGTCTAGATCCTGGTAGCAAGTCAATAAGAAACTCCACATCTCTATCTGGTGGCATTCCTGGTAATTCTTCCGGAAACACATCTGGATATTCACTCACAATTGGCACACTGTCTATGCTAACCCCCTTAAGAGAATTTAGCTTACTCCCTTTTGATTCAAAGTTAGTCTTGAATCTAATCCTTTTGTTTTCTGGAGTTGTGAGTGTGACAGTATGGTTGGCACAATCTAGCGCTCCCTTGTGCTTAGTCATTCAGTCCATTCCCAAAATGACATCCTATGCTTGGGAGTTTAGGATTATCAGATTAACGGGAAACTTATACTTCCCAAACTCTATGACTAGAGCATGACATCCTGAGTTCACTATCATTTCTCCGCCAGGAGAACTTACCTTTATAGGACACCCAATAGTTTCTATCGGTAGTTCATTTCTTTCAACAAATGCTCTTGATATGAATGAATGAGATGCACCAGTATCAAAGAGAACAAATGCTGGAACAGAATTGAGTTTGAACTTACCAGCAACAGCATCAGGTTCCTCATATATTTCTTCCACATTGATGTGGTTTACTTGCCCCTTCTGGAAAGGGTTGGGCTTGTTGGGTCCTTCAACTTTCTTTTCTAGGCACTCATTTGCATAATGCCCCATCTTCTTGCACTTAAAACATTCAACCTGACTAAGATCCTTCTTGACAGGCTGGCTTCCACTACCACTTCCACTTCCATTGTGGTGGCTCTTATATCCACTCTTGTGATTCTTGTACTTGTCATTGTCATGACTATGGTGGTGCTTGTTGTCATGATGAAGGTTGTGGTTGTGGTGTTTGTTGTACTTCCCATGCTTGTGGGATCCAGAATTCCCACTATCATCATAATGGGAACGCTTGTGAGATGATCCCGAGTTGTGCTTGTCAGAGTGCTTCCTCTTCCTGCTTTCAACTTGTTTCATCTTGCTCTCCAAGATGGCAGCCTTGTCACATAGAGATTGATAAGTGGGGACATAGGCCATAGCTAGCTGCAGGTTCAGTTCATCGTTCAATCCTTCAAGGAACTTCTCCTTCCTCTTAGCATCAGTGTCAACCTCATCCGGTGCATAACGCACCAGATTGTTGAACTCCTCAATATACTCTGCCACGCTGCGGTGGCGCTGCTTCAAGTTATGAAATTCTTTCTTCTTCAAACTCATCACTCCGGATGAGATGTGAGCAGTGCCGAAACCATCTTAAAAGATAGCCCATGTCACATCCGCAATGGGAGTGGTGATCTGGAAGTTATCCCACCAAGTGGCTGCTGGTCCTTCCAACAAGTGTGCTGCAAATCTGACCTTCTCTTCATCAGTACAGCCAACAGTTACCAAGTCCTTGTTCACTGAGCGTAACCAATCATTGGCCACCATGGGATTAGTAGTTCCTGAGAACTTTGCTGGCCTCGGTCTTAAGAACCTGGTAAGCATGTCAAAACCCGGTGGGTTGTTCTGATTGTTGTTGTTGTTATTATTGTTGTTGTTATTGTTGTTGTTCTGGTTCTGTATGAACGTGGTCGTCATCTGCATCAGCTGGGTCTGATCTGTCATCATCTGCTGCATCTCCGGGGTGATATTGTTGTTGTTAGGGTTGGGATTAGCACGTCGGGGAGGCATCTGTGGTTTTCAATAAGGATAAGAATGAGATACCCATATATGTTTAACATGCACAATACATCACATAAACAATCACCAAGCATGCATCAAAATAACAAAAGTTCAACAACATAAACAACAAGTTTTGAAAGGTAACACACCAATAGCAAGCCATCCACATGTTGGATGGTCATTGCGACTCAATAATCAAAAGCATGGTAAATAAAAGGTAAATGAGTAGTCATCACTACTCCTCTGCATCGACCTCCTCATCAATAAGTGTATGACCTGCATTCTCCATAGCGGTTTTGTATTCCTCGACATTGGTAGTCAAGGCCTCTATCTTGGACTTGAGAGCCCTCTTCTGTGAATGAAGTCTCTCAATCACAGTCTGCTGATGCTCGAGCTCGAAGTCCTTGGTCTCTAGTTCTCCAGTCATCTCTCGAATCCTCTTGTTCCTATCTTGGACTCTTTTCTCTTGACTCTTGAACTTTCTATCTTGACTCTCAAACTTGGCCTCCATTTCCTTGACTATCTCATCTTGCTCCGCGAAGAGCTTGTCCTTCTCACGAAGTTGCACCTGGAGCTCGTCATTGCTAAGCATGACGTTGTCCTATCAGTATCTAGGTGCCTAAGAAGAACCTCTAAGTCCTGGAGGTATAGACGAATCGGCTCTGCCGTATCTCTAGCAGTGTCCTCGAAGTCAATGGCCTCACCATCCTCATCACGTCTACCGAAGGTGTGGAAGTGAGTACCTCTAACCTCCCGAGAGTGTCTCCCTAACAGACGCGCAAGTAAATCCTGCATGACTACCTATAGGCCTCTCTCCCTGTCATCATGCATGAATTTGAAGATGATTGCCTCCGTGGTAGGCTCAGTTTGGCGTCCTGGATGATTAACCTTGAAGCCCCAAAGGTCTTTCCTCTCACCATTGTGAGGGGAAGCACCATGATGCTAGGAAGCAGAAGATTGAGCAGACTAGTGAGCTCAATAAGTCGAGTGCCAAAACGAGTTCCTTGAACTCTTCAGCCGTGCTGATAGTAATGTTAGGCATCTATTTTATAAGATAGAAAAAGTTAGAATCAACACAATTAGAGACACATCACAAGACAAGGCATCACATGCATATCTTTGTCAATCAAAACACAAGTCATGGCATACATAAAACCATTACAAGCATCCAAGGTTCAACTTATTTTAAACAACATTTGGAATATAAAATGAAATTGTGGTGGTCCAACTAACGAAGTATGTTATAATCCCATCCCACTTGCCAAGTTGGCTAACAGGGCATCCCTAGATGCAATCTGTCGATCCTGATCACATGACTCCATTGCTAAGTCTATGATGTCCTCTCTTAAACGTTGGTTGGTAGCCTCTAACTCCTGAGTATGCTTCTTTTCTTCCCTAATGTCATTCTGAGTGTTATGCATTCTGCACTTGATTCTATCACCAAGCTCTTTGATGGCCTTCCAAGCTGCATCCCTTGCTGAATCAAAGAATGTGGTGTGCATCACTGAGTTGGTGACCATGCAGAATCCTGATTCTTTGTGGTTGTCTTCCTTGTTTTTATACAAGTGAAGTTGCACCCACCAGTATTCAACTCCTTCATCCATCACAGGAAAACCTTTGTACACAGCTACACCATGTATTCCCATGGCAACCATGAGGTCCTTGAGGGCCTTGGGAAATTCTGTCTCACATTCCAAAGTCATAGTCATGAGTGGTCCCTTCCTCACGGCTTCGTTGATGGAGTTCATCTACAAATAGAGATGAGAAAGAAGATTAGAAAAGTTTACGAGAAGAAAAGACAAGTGTGGAAGTAGTTGAAATTTTTTTCTTTAGTGGTTTCCAATCCTAGGGTCATAATCCTACAGGCTACACAGTGCTCTGATACCATCTGAAAGATCCCTCCCTTTATAAAGGTAAGGATCCCTATGATTGCAATGCTAGTCCCTAGATCAATGCTAGCATCCACAGTTTAAGATGAAGTACACAGAAACAAAGGTCATTATTACATATCATTCTAGAGACAAACATAGTCTTTTACAAACTCCATGGCCACAGGCCTAATACAAGAGTTTAAATATATAATAAGATAAATAAGTCTTCATTTTCATGTGCCACAGGCAAGCATGTTGAGTGTAGACTCATAACCCCTAATCATCATCAGAATAACCTGCAACATCACAAGTTACAGCCATAGTGGGTCAATACATTGGAATAGTATTAGGAAGTGATACCTTAGTAAAATTTTAGTAGTCTAGATACTATATGCATTTTGGCTAAGTGTAGCTTAGGCTTGCTTGCTCAAAATAGGTTTTACCTATCAGTTGAAAACTCTAAGTTTTTCTTTGACAAAACTTTCCCAAGGAAACACCAATAGAAATTAGTGCTCCTTCACCCTGGTTCAACCACAAGCTTTTACTTAGAAATTGGGATGAGGAGATTCTTGATAGCTTCCATGTCTTGATGCTCAAGTTGTCCAATACCAGGGACATCGATAAGTACTTAGATTCTTCCATCTCCAAAGGTTGTGCACTTTCCCCACAAGACTTGATTTTCACCAAGACAGGACCTTTCAGAAGCCTTCCCTTAGACCAAATGGACGCATTCCAACCTATCATCCCACTACCACCAACTGTCCAAATGGCTAAGTTATTGCAACCTATATGATCCAGGCAGAGCCCATATTGCCATGTGTCTGCACTAGAAGCTTCTTAACATTTGGCCTCTCAAATCCCTTTGTTCCTGGGTGGCTTTCCACAAGTGAGATACGCAAGGTAAACCATAGAAATGGGCCTTCTGTAACCACTCAACACAAACCATTCTTTCCATTCCACCCAGGTGATTCATTCACTTAGTTGTTTTATTAAGCAAAACACAAGTCCAAAGACTTAGAAATATTTTATCATAGCATGAATATATAACCACCCTTGGTTGCTACTAGATAGGCTAAGCATGGCATTGATAAGCATCTTAACTTAGAAATTTCTAGCAATTCTACAACTACTAGGATTTCCCAAGCATAGCACATATATCAAAATATTCATGCAAGTCTAGCAAAATATTTCTAGTGCATAGTTGAAAAACATAGGAATAAAATCATGAAGCACCACTTGCCTTGGTAGTTTGGGGAGTAGCAACAATCTTCACAATCACAATCACTATTTCCACCAAAATCTACACATAAAATAATGGCACAAAAATATATGAATGCATGCAAAATGCCATGTGATGATTTTCTACACCAAACAAGACAAGTGCACAGTACTGAATCTTAAACAAGTTCAAAACTTGCCAAATAAACTTTATTTGAACAACAAAGCATTTTTCAAATAATTACTATACACAAATTATGCCTACAAATGTTTCTGTAAAAACAATCATTTTATCAGAGGCAAAACATTAAACACATTGCATAAATGGAAAGGATTTTCTCTCCTCATTCCAATGATATAAAATTTGTCAAATTTGGACCTGGGAATCAAAAGGTATGAATTTTACAAGTTTGAACATCTAATAGATCTAACTTCTGATTTTAAATCAAACCTACTGACACGCGGCGTGTTCTGATTGGTTGATACCGCTTCGTACGGATCGATCAATGAGGGCTGTTAGATCTAACTTAAATCGCATGGTCAGATCTGCTCCTTACCTCTTCGCTACAGATCTAATTCTACACGTTGGATCTAGATCCTACGACCACGGATCAAACGACCACAGACGGGCGGCGCTAGCGGCGGCGAGTGGCAGCAGCGGCTCTGTCAGAGTCGTTGCCGACGATCTAGGTCGCGCGGGAGAGGGTGAGGTGGCTTACCGAGTTCGCCGTGCGATGCTGATACTCAAGGTGGGCTTGGTTGGCGAAGGGGCGCTTGTGGTTGACAGGTATTGCTCGCCGGAGTCGTTGCTGTCGTCGGGCATGTGCGGCTGGAGACGGTGGCGACGCTACGGCTCACGCTAAGGCACAAGAGAGGTGGCGTTAGACGCGTGCAGACGAGGCGAGCATGTGAGTATGAGTGAGAGAGAGGCGCGGTCGGTACAAACCAGGAGAGCTCGTCGGAGTTTGCGGCTGCGTCGGGCACTTGCGGTCGTCGTCGTTGGCGTGGCTCCAGATAGTCCTAGCATGCACCAATGGGGTTAGAAGATGTGCAAGGTTGCTGCGATCACGCTGGCAAGATTAGAAGGCAAGGGGCAACGAGAGCTCACCGGAATCGTACGCTGGAGTTTGTCCGTATCGCGGCGGTGTGAGGGCAAATACTAGCAGCCTGGTGGCGCTTCTGGCTAGCTCTATTGGGGGAAATGGCCGCGAGGGGGAGGGGTTTAAGTATCTGTAGTGGGGGGAGATTAACACGCGGCATCAAAGGGATTGATGAGCATTTGCTCGGGAGGAAACGGCCGTGGCGGCGTCGGTCGCAGGCGAGATTTGGGGACGACGGAGTGACGTGGCTGCGGGGCCCAGTTGTCAGCGAGGGGTGTCTTGTGGCTGTGAGAAACAGAGGAGAGAGGGGGAATCCGAGTGGGCTGATTCGCTTGATGGGCTGGAATGGTGGCGCCAGGCCCAATTGGGTTTTAAATTTCTTTTTCTTTTTCTGAGTTGATTTTCAGGAATCATTTCAAATGAATTTAAAGGCAAATGAATTCAAATCTTTTTCTGGATTTTTGTAAAGTATAAACATCATAAAATTAAACACAAAACCTTGCTGTTTCCTTGGGCTTGCTAGGTCTTATTGAGAAAATCAAAATAAACAGAGCCATAACACTTGATTTGGATATGTTTTGATGATGGTTTTAAAGCCATAGTTGTTTTGTAAATTTTGTCTAAACTCTAACATTAAACTAAAACAACATGAGAGTAAACAAAGCTTGGTTTGAAACGATTATATTCTCATTTGAGAGTGGCATTAGATTAATGCATGCTCACATAAAATAATAGCACTTAATGCTTATGTTTTCTTGAAATGGGTTTGATATTTGATCCCTAAATGATATGCAATGCATGGATGATATGCAATCTTTGAAAACATGATTTTAGGGATGTTACAAATCTAACCCCCTTAAGGTGAATCTTGCCCTCGAGATTCGGGGTATGACATCCCTTGTGACCTAGTCCAACCTCGTTGGTATCTCTAATACCTAGTTCAACCTCATTACTGATAAGTACTCTTTACTCATTCCGTGATATGACATCCCTTGTGACCTAGTCACATTCTTGCAAGTCAATTGGATGACATTCCACCGAGAGGGGCTAGAGTATATCTATCTTTCATTTGGATGGACAAATCCCACTCTTAATCCATGTGCTTCAACACATAATTTCAAAATACTCAATGCCAACTTTATAACCACCCAGTTACGAAGTGGTGTTTGATGTCATCAATGTATCCATCTGGTGATGGTGATTAACATCTCATGGTCGAAGGATTAGGTTACTATGTATTTAAAAGCTTATAGCAAACGAACTTTAAATGGCTTGATCTTATGCTACGCTTAACTATAGGGGTGTGTCCATCACATCATTCTCCTAATTATATGATCTTGTTATTAATGACATCCAATGTCCATGATTAGGAAACCATGATCATCTATTAATCAACAAGCTAGTCTAATAAGAGGCTTTACTAGGGACTCTTATGTTCACAAAAAACACAAGTATTATTGTTTCCGGTTAATACAATTATAGCATGGGATGTAAATATTGATCATAAACACAAAGATATAATAATAACAACTTTTTTTATTGCCTCCTGGGCATATCTCCAACATGATCTACTCCATCGATATGATCTTGCTACGATGGAATTTTGTGTTTTGGAGGCTGGAAATTCCTGCCAGATCTCGTTGGGAGTAGGGAGGGCTTGGAGAAGAAGGTGTGGTTGGGGTGGAGGTGGGTTTTGTAGAGATCTCTCAGGATCTGTCCGGGCTAGGATTCGAATTCGAGTGGCGGAAGGATTTTTTTGCGCAGGTTGTCACGCGCTAGCGCTTCAGCGCGACATGTATGGTTGGGCCGCGCGATATCGCTTTAGCGTGACAACATATAGCTGGCGGCATCGCGCGGTAGTTACTTGGCGCGTACGACGTCTGACGTGGCTGCTGAGTCATGGATCGCGCTCGCGCGCCTCTGCGTGCTCGTGCTCGTGCTCGGACCGGTCACGTCGGCGTCGCGCTAGCGTCATACAGAGTGTACAGTTGCGCGATAGCATAGTCCCTATATATTAGGGATTTCTATTTTCGTGCCCTGGTTCATTAGCTGTACTCAGTTTTCCCCAGCCGCTTAACTTTTTCTCACTTTTCCCCTCGCTATGTTGTGAAACCCTCGCAGGCGCTCACACGGAGGGATGTCGTTAGGTCAAAGGCTTGACTGTTACATGCTGACTGGTGGGACCGCGTCTGGGCGGGTCATGTGTTGAGCGTTACATTACGTGGCCTTGATCGTTACATGCTGACGAGTGGGACCGCGTTAGGGTGGGTCCTTCCATGGCCGTTACGTGCTGACGGATGGGGCCAGGATACATGTCGGACCCGCCATCCATCTCTCGCTAACTTGTGGGCCATTTTTTTCCTGATTGGGTGGCCGATGCGGCCAATGACAAATGGGGCTGTTTTGTGGGGCCATCGAAGCCAATGAACGATGGGGCCGTCATGTGGGACCGTCGAAGCCAATGACCGATGGGTCCGTGATGTGAGGATGGAGGCGGTATTCGCATATTTTCCATGATTTAAGTTGCAACTTGCATATTTGCCATTTTGTGTGTCACTGATATGTGGTGGTTATGTGGTAAATATGCAAATTTCAAAAAAAAAGTTTGGCAGATATGCAAAATTAGCAAATATGCAAAAATCCCGGAGCAGCTACTCCCCCAAACATTGACAGGTGGGGTCGTGTATGACACGTGTGAGGTCGTCTCTATCTCATCCTCTCCCAGCCCCCAGCCCCGAGCAGCTCCCATCCCACCGGCTGAGAGAGCACCCATTGTCGGCACGTCCGCGGCTCCGTCCTATGGTGGCGTCGGACGGACTGCCGTGCTGCACCTCAACCACGGCTCCACACCTGTTTCGTCTGCACGCTTTGTACATGAGGAAGTACCGACCGCAGGCAGGTCCACTTCCCATGACGACCGGGATTTTGTTCCGCCACCACAGCTCGATGAACGGTCGCATCAATTGCTAGTAGTGCTTGGTAAGACCTTTGCTCCTGCTCCGCCCACCCTAATCGATTCGGTTCCTGTAATTTCCTCGATATTGCAGGGGTAAATTAGTCTTCAATGTCTGGTCATAGCAGGTACACCGGCGAGGGTGGGGATTCGATCATGTCATGGCCACATTCTCCTTCTCCTACCACATCAGAAGTGCAGGTAGCTCCTTCTCTTTGTACTACCGTTGAATTTGAAGTGCTGCCATGGCCTATCAGACTAATTTTAATTGATTTCGTTTTGGGATTGTTACAACATGCTATGCAGGCCGATGATCCATGGTATATTGCATACCAAGATGAATCAACCCAGTGGTCTAGCCAGAGGATGGATTTGGAGGCGATGGTTGCCAATTTAGGCGATGAATTTTCTCGTAAAAACCTATTGATATTAGACCTAAAGCGTACCGTCGAGGAAGAAAAGAAGAACTCAGAGCTTATTCACAAAGAGAAGTTAACACTTGAGGCTGATCTTGCCGTATCTGATCAAGTGGTAGAAAATCTTAAATATGAACTTCAAGTGAAGGGGGAGGAGAATAGTAGATTCATGTGGGCAGTTTTAGTTGTTGTCATCCCTGTCCTAATAGTTATAGTATGGGGTTGTGGTGAAGGTGGCACGTGTGATGATTATTTGAATTGATAGCTAATTTAGAGAGTAGAATTGTTATTCAATGGATGGTTGTGAGTTCCTGCTAATTTAGTCACTTTGTGGCCCCAAAGTTATCAAGAGAATGCATTGCAGGGCCCAAGTTGTTTGCCATTGGATCTAGCTTCGCATAGTTGGCATGCCAAATGCCTAGAGAGTCAAGTTGGGGGCCTATAAGTTATGACCATTGTGTTGCTGCCATCGTGGCTACCATGTAGACTTGCAGTATTGACGGCAACATCCATTCCCCGTTCTTCTTGACGCTGCATTCTCTTCTCCAGAGAGGTGATCTGTCAAAGAAAGTACTACTCCCTCCTATCCAAATTAGTTGACTCAAATTCGTCAAGATACAGATGAATCTAATACTGATTCATGTCTAGATACAATCAAATCTAGAAAAATCTAAATCAACTAATTTGGGTCACAGGGCGTACTACTCATGAATCATCTTTAGAGCATATCCCTCCAATCCATATTACTACTTGTCACTGAAATGGATGTATCTAGACATGATTTAGTGATAGATACATCAATTTCAGTGACAAGTAGTATGAATCAGAGGGAGTATCAATTTTGATTCAAATGATACATATTTTGATCAAATTTATACAAGCCCACCAGAGATTGTCAAAGCAAGTAGTGCTACTTATGAATCGACTTTAGAGAATATCCACTGGTCTCACGGCTCAAATAAATACTCCCTCTGACCCATATTAGCACTAAGACTTGACTAGATACGTTCATATCTAGATGAATCTAAGTCAACTATTCATATCTAGATGAATCTAAGTCAACTAATATGGGTGAGAGGGAGTATCAAATTTATTCAAATCATACATATATTTTAAGTCATAATTTTGGTTCAAATTGGGCTCAAATTTAAGTGGACGGTGAGCTATCCGCCCTCCCCGCCGCATGTGTAATCCAAGAAGTATGGGCAAAGTGCTCCCATCCATCCGGCCATGTGGTACATCCGGCCTTTACTGTCGAAGTGCACCTCGACGTGCCAACTATGGCCATGGCCTACCTCCCACAGCATCGATTCACGAGGGCTTGATCTGCGCCGTCGCAGTGATGTTTGTGGATGATGGCTTCAATCGTCGTCGCATCGATGACCACTATCGGCACCACCGTCGGCTCGGTGTCTTTCATTGGCAGTAGATCTGAGGAGGTGAACAGGAGTTAGACAGAGAAAGACAGAAATTTCAGACGCTTAGATCCTCACCACTGCATGCCGTTCCAGCTGCCACGCTTGGATCCGTGCCGCCGCAAGACGTTTCGACCCCCACACTTAGGTCCGCGCCGCCGCACTCCATTCCAACCGCCAGGCTTAGATCTGCGCCACCGCACGCTGTTCTGACCCCCACACTTATGTCCACGCAGCCGCACGCTTTTCCGACCTCCAGGCTTAGGTCCATGCTTCCGGACGTCGTTCCTACCGTCGCGCTTAGAACCGCGTCGCCGCACGCTGTTTGGACTGCCACGCCGCTGTACGTTGATAGGACGAGAGGAAGATACGGCTAGTATACGTGCGACAGGGAAAGGGAGGGGGAGACATCCAGCCTGTCGGGCTCTCCTCTGCGCACAGGGTAGGTTCACCCATCGAGACAGATAGAGACCTCCCCCCCCCCCCCCGTCGGATCATGATGTATCCAACGGTGGTTGGCCAAGATCCGTGTGACATACATCTCGACCAATCAGAGCGCAGCAGCCAAACTCAGTGCAAGTTGAGCTGTTGTAAGGGTTTGAGTCAGGAGAGAGGGTAAAAGTGAGGAATACTATAGCGAGAGGGGAAATGTGAGGAAAACTTTAGAGGGAGGGAAAACTAGTAGAACTAAGAAAAACAAGGGCACTCAGATAAAAAAATGAGTAAGGGGAATTCAAGATTTTGGCATAAAAATGGAAATTTCTTATTTGAACAAAATAATTCATCTTGGCCTACATTATATTATTTGCAACTCAAAGATACACAAGTGTTCCAAATTTGGCCTCATTTAGATAAATTATGTTTTGGGATGGGTTATTTTGGAGGTTGATCGAGTAGAAAGCCATGCATCTTCATAGTAGTAGCACATTCCAAGGAGGGTTTAAGAAGTGGTTTAGGGGATAAGTACATTTCTCTTTATTTCCTTTTCCTTTATTATTCATGCTAGATTGTAGGAAACATAACAAGACTCTATTTGAAGGTTGTACTATGTTTTGACTTTTTTTTGAACTAAATCAATTAGAAAGAGAAAAATGTGGCTGATTACAAGTTAATCCAAAATTTCCAATTTCATATCGTAAATCAATCCAAGATACACAAGTGTGCCAAATTTTGGATCAATTGATTAACGTTTAAGCCATGAACTAGCTAAAACCCATGTGTTGACCACATGTCGAGGGCAAAACTGAGCAGTGCTAAGCAACTAGGTGAATGACCATAGAAACTTGCAATAACACATACATTATGGGATTATCCAACATACAAACTTGAAAGCGTCACTCTAGTTCGAATTCAATACAAATATTAAAAATAGTTCAAATTTATCATACAAATTCAAATTCATTTTTACTTGCTCCTAATGTTTTTCACTGGGTTCACCACCTTGCTCCTAGTGATCCTAGATGGAATATTATCGGAGTTCACCACCAGCTTCTTCCGTTTTCCCGTTTGTTCTTTTTCTCTGCATCCAATGAGTCAAGTGCTTCAGTCTGTCGTACAATTGGTTCAATCACGTTTCGATCCTCTGGTTCATATGGTTGAAAAATCTTTGCCTCCATTTCTTTAATATCAAGTGCTTCAGTCAGTCTGTCAAATGCTTCAGTCAGTCTGTCGTACAAATTCCTTTACGTTTGAACTCTGCTTCAATCTCCCATACAGTTGATGTAATGTCTCCTGCATTTGGTCCAATCTCCTCTCGATCGACTGGTTCAATCTTCCCTGCATGTGGTTCAATCTCCTATGCATTTGGTTCAATCTCCTCTCAATCCATTTGTTCAATGGTCCAATCTCCTCTGGATCGACTGGTTCAATCTCCCCTGTATTTGGTTCAATATCCTATGCATTTGGTTGAATCTCCTCCCGATCCATTTGGTCAATCTCCCCTACATTTGGTTCAATCTCCTCTGCATTTGGTTCAATCTCCGTTCCATCCATTGGTTCAATCTCCCATGCATTTGGTTCAATATCCTCTCGATTCGTTGGTTCAATCTATAATGTATCCATTGCTTCATTCTCCTCTCGTTCAAACACTTCATTCCCATCTGCATTTGCTGCTCCCACCTGATCATCCATTCCATAAGCTGGGTCCACTGAATTTTTACAAAGCCTAGAAATGTGCCCTAGGATCCCACAACATTTGCACTTATGTCTTCGATGTGGTACACCACCCTCTGCACTATCTCTCATCCTATTCTTCCTTGGCCTACCCACTGGTCTAGTAAAAACTGGAGGGTATAGCTTGAAGCCTGGATCCATTTCCATCCATTGGTATTTTATGAACAAGACTGGAACATTCTGAGAATATGCTTCCCTAAATTTGGCAACGGGGAAATACTCCGACACGTATTGATCAACTTCACCCTCTTCACCTCTTAGAACGCCCATGAAAAACAATGCATGTATGTAGGGTTTCCCACGGAGCTACCATTGCCTGTAATGGCATGTCCTATAAACCAAACTCACTGGATACCTCCATTTCCTATCTTTACTATCAGTGTATGTTACTTCAGCCTCCATTCCTCTTCTAATGCATTTCATATTTAATTATTTTGCCCTAGCATGCAAAGCCTTAATCAAATATGGGAGGATGAGATGGCCAGCATATACTATTGACGCAATTCTTTGATGCAAATCAATCTTTATAATGATCATCTTCCTAATCTTATCAAATATTTTCCACATCATAAGCCCTTTCAATGACTTAACCTTTGCATTGAGACTCTCTACAAGGTTACTTGTTACATGGTCTATCTTGCAAATTTTATTGAATCGGCTTCTTGACCACACCATTTCATGATGTGCATCCAAGTACTCCTTCATCGCAGGTTTTTGTTTATACAACACTTCCAAATGATACATATGCTTCCTCAAATTGTATGTGTATGAAGTTGGCCATAGGTTGTTAGTATAAACTTTACCCTTAAATTTCTTTGTAAAATTCTGCAATAAGTGTCACATACATTCTCTATGCTCCACTCCAGATAATACTACTTCTATAGCTTTCTCCAAACCTTTGCAAGCGTTCGTGTGGATAGTAAGTCCTGATGGATGACCTATAGGTCGCGCAAATTCTCTAGAAACCAAGTCCAACTTTCCTATGACTCAATCTCCAAAACTCCATAAGAAACAGGGAATATCCAATTCTGGCCATCAACTGCAGTAGAAGCTACTAGTTGTCCTTTAAATATGCCATGAAGAGTTGTTGCATCCACGGCCAAATAAGGCCAGCAACCATCTAGAAACCTTGCCAGCAAGCTTTGAAACAAACAAAAACCCTTCTAAAGCACTCCTTCTTCATTGTCTTCCCTCTTATTTTGTACTGAAATTTATGCATGTCTATCTGTACAACACTACCTGGACTAGCCATCTCCCTTTTAGCTTTGAAGCTATAAAGCAACTGAAAAACTTTCGTTCCATGGACCATTGATCCTCTCAAGAGCCATTTACTTTTCATAGAACATCCTCATGTAAGGTACTATAATATTAAAATTTTTATAAACTTCTTTTATGAGCGCTGTTGCACCAAGTGATGGGTTCGCTCTCATCCAATCCATGATTGCATCTGCCAACCACCTAGTCTATGATAGTTTTGTTTTGTCCTTTGGCTGTCCCCCTTGAGGTGGACAAGAATGTTTAAACCGGTTAATTTTTATCTGAAACATAATAGAAATGTCAGGTACAGCTAACAAACTCTACACAATGATCTAAAATACACAACTGGTTGTAATACCTAAACCAACTACTCCTAATCATAGTGGATGCATGCATCCTCCACCTACACCTCTTGTATGGGCATTTCACTGTGAACCTTGCTGGCTCACACTTAGTAATATCATAATCATTATTAGTGCGGATGCAATATGTAGTAAGGGCATTACGATATTCCCTCATCATTTCAAATATGATGATTTCTGAAATCTTAGGATCATCCATGTCCCACTCAATTACTGGCAAGTCCTCACCATCGTACTCAGCTAAAACGAGACTATCATTATTCTCCTCATTCTCTTCGTCATCAGTGTCATCAAATCTGGCATCAGGGGCAATTTCATCCGTGTATTGATCCTCTAGTGCCTGTTTACTGAATCTATCTACCAATTTAGGAAACATCAACCCATCCTCATCATCTAGTGGAGGCACTCCCTCGTCAAGCTCTGCTTCGTCCTCCACATCGGCCACACGAGCAGTTTGCCTTACACTCGCAGTGCAAACAGATGGTACTATTGTGGACCTACAAGGAGTGTCGGGGCGCACACTATTAGCAGAGACACATGATGCCCGACCACCTGATAATTCGTGACCATCAGATGATGATTTAACACTCTTTCTTGTGTGCTCAACTTTAGGTTGCACATGCAGACGAATTCGACAAAAACGTTCGTCGGCATTCAAAGATTAAAAGCATTATCAGATCATCTTCGCTAGTTAGTGGGAGCAATCTTTGCTCGCTAATGTTAAAATATTGCAAATCAACTGAATTGCCTCTGCTCTAGGAGAATTTATAATAGATTTTATCTATCAAATCTCTGAGAGTTATAGAGGCTGCAACCACCGCTGGGAAGTAAAATCTAGAGAGATATTGTTCACAACCATGAATTATGCTATTATCCAGTCTAACCACCAGCCGAAATGCCAGCACTGGATCAATCCTATTGGAAAAGCAAGGTAGTTAGTTGAGCACCAGTGATTCGCGCTCAAATACTGCCAATAATCAATCCACAAAGGGAAACGATGCTTACCCAGATAGAATCCGTGCGTTAGATTCCTCCGTTTCCACCCAATCTTCTCAGTGCTCGACGCGGATGGCCGGTACACCAGCCGGCGTTGCATGCTGTTCCACAAAAGCGGTAGATCTAGTGGGGGCAAGAGCGGATTTGGAGGTGGAGTGGGCTCCGCGGCTAGGGGAGGGGTAGCTCTGGGGACGAGGATGACATAAGGTAGGAGTACATGACGGCGGGGCAGCGGAGGGGAGGTGTGGGAGCTGTTCCAGGCTCGGGGTGAAGCGAATGCTTTGGGTGAGCGAGAATGGCCGGTTCAGACTTGTCTCCATGCATCCCCACTCTTCACCACGTATGCAAGACCTGTCTCTATGCGACCCCACCCTTCACCACGTATGCAGGATCCATCCCAACATGGCCCTACCCGTCAGCATGTAACGTTCGAGGCCACGTAACATAGCGCTCAACGCACGATCCACCCCAACGCGGTCCTACCAGTCAGCATATAACGGTCAAACCTTTGACCTGACGGCATCCCTCCTTCCGAGCGTCTGCGAGAGTTTCATAACATAGCGAGGGGAAAAGTAAGAAAACGTTAAGCGGATGGGGAAAACTGAGCACAACTAACGAACCAAGGGCACGAAAATAGAGATCCCTATATATTAGTAGTAGTTTTTGACGGAGAAAAAAAAAGTGAACAAGAACATTTTTACCATCCCACGAACTTTTGTTCTATTAACTTATGGAAATGTACTCTTATGGTCGCAACATTCTCATCATCGACGAAATTTCGTTCTATTAATTGTGGGCTTCTAATTGTCAGAATACATATATGGATTAGACTAGAACTCTACATCATCTTATACTCCAAATTTCTCTCCCCATGTACTTCTATATATACTCGTGACTAATCTCTAGGTAGCACCATAGAAGATCCATTGCTGAAACATCAAAGACACACCCTCTTATAATGAGAGAAATAAGGTACTATAAGAGGTGTAACTATTGTTGGTCCTGGGTCGGGTGGTAGACATGGATTTCAAAATGTCGCATGACACTAGTGCAAACAACTCCATGCATCCGGGTTGGTACGGGGCTTTAGTCCCGGTTGCCCAACCGGGACGGGGCAATCGGGACTAAAGCCCTAACCTTTAGTCCCGGTTGCCCCACCAACCGGGACAAAAGGGTGCACACGTGGCCGCTGCTCCGTGCGAGGGGGGAGGAGCTTTAGTCCCGGTTCGTAATACGAACCGTGACTAATAACCTTCTGCCACGGTAGAGATTTGGCCCATTTCTCTGCCGCGACAGAGAATTCATTTTGGCATATTTTGTTGCCGCGGCAGCATTTTCGCCACTTTTTGTGCCGCGGCAGAGAATTCATTTAGGTTGTTTTATTGTTTATTTAGTGTTTTGCACTTATCAATGAAGGAACCTTATATTACACAAGATCATCATGACAATAGATCGAGTTCATGCACTACATACAAAAGTATTCCCCTTGTCTATACACGGATCGAGTTGCTATTTTTACAATCCCTATTGTCTATACACAGCAGAATAGTATTCCCCTTTCGGGTTTAGGACTTCTGCATCCAAGAATCCCGCCAATTCCTCCTGAATTGCTCGTACGTGATCCTTTGGCAGAAGACCATCCCGTAGACGTTCGATCTGATTTAAAAAAGGAGTCAGTCTATATGAATGAAACTAAACACAATTTGTTTGAAATTAAAAACTATAGAAATTTTTTATGTACGTGGAGTTGCTCTAAATGTCTGCCCTTCTCATCGCACGTCTGCCGGATGAACTCGCAAACATAGTATCCACATAGATTGTTACTTGGTCCCTGCGTCAGGCACTTTACGAGAACAGAGTTCAATCAAAATAATAATCAAGCATGATAATAACTGTATCAAAACTAGAATCAAAGAGATGCGCGGATATAGCTAGTGGTGCTTACATCTAGTGGTTGAAATGTAAGGTCCTCTTTCCAAACACATCTAGCCTTGTTGGTGAACCGTTTCCAAGCGCTGCCTGGCAAAGAAAACGAATAAAAGAAGTTATTAATTACTTGATATCATAAAATTCACGAATGTTGCCGATATAGTGTCGTAATGATTAGAAATACTGCTGGAGAAGCATCTGCATGTCCTTCCACGTCTCAAGGTGTTTATGTTTCGAGTCCATGACTAGTACACGCCCTTTGTCAAGTTGAATGATTAACAGAATATAGTGGAAGTTGTGAATGCATAACTAATCAATTATATACTTAACATCGAGTAAGCGAAATAGAAAGTGTATACAAGAAAATAACACTCACTTTAAGTTGTAAGGAAAAAGTATTTCCCTTTTGGTTTCTTGAAACCTTAACGCCTGTACTATATTATCCTCCGTATCCTGGGGGCTTATTTTGAGATTAGCTTCATGAACCCAATATGGGTCAATGAAGCCAATGTCATAGATTTGTCCTCTGTTGCATTCGAGAATCTTCATTCTGCATATTACAGTATGATTATATACATGCAATAAACAAAGTGAGATAGCTAGAGACTAAATTAATTACAGAATTAGTACTTACAGACAATAGGCACTGATGATCGATTTGTCCAAGGCGTCTTGATTGAATAATTGAAATAGTTCATCAAATTCAATGGATATCATGTCATCCTTTTCTTTCCCATGATGCTTTTCTGTAACCCTCAGCACTATTCAGTTAGCCCCGGCCTTTGTGGCATGCATGTACCAGTTATGCAATCTTCGCATTTTTGTTGGAAGATTGTTTACCTCCTCAGGTTTGACGAGAGGTTTGCCGTACTGGTATTTGTATGCTACTTCACTCACGGGGAAGAACTCTAATCGATAAGTCTGGCAATACTCATACCTTGAGCAATGGCGGCTTCTCCGTGAATGCAACTACCTCGGATCATACTGCTATTCGGCCCCATATTTGCTCGACCCCACATTGGTTTGAGAAATCACCTTGAGAGGGGTGCAAGTCTATTTTGCTTGTTCTTCGAGCTGGGCAACAGATTTCTCGCTTGCATCAGTACTGCTCTTCGAGGCTTTTTGTGCCGCATGTGACTTGAGAATAGAACGCTCATAGTCTGATGACAGCTTTGGCTCGGGTTGATGAAGAGTCTTTAGCATTTTCAACACTTTGGCTTTTTCTTCTTTGGTGCTGGGGAACTCTGGCTCTTTTGGCCGCCTCAGCTTAGCGAAAAACGCTGTCGTTTCCGCATCAACGATCGCCGCAGTCTCCTTTTCAGTACAGTCATAAGCTCTCTTGGGAGGAACCTTTGGTACTTTTGGAAGAGGCTCTTGTTTACGTTTCAGCGATCGCTTACCACGACACACAGTAGCGGTACGCTTACGCTTTTTATCCTGCAGAGGCGCCGGCGATGGCTCCCGCGGCGATGGTTGCGCCGGAGATTGGTGAGGCGATGGAGCCGGGTAATGAAGACAGCTACTTCGGCATTTGGAGACGGGTGAGGCGGCGGCGAAGATGGCCTTGGCGTGTGATTTTGAAGCACGATACATTCCTTCGACCATATAATGGTGACGTTTTTTGCGTCTCCCAGTACAGTCACATCCCCTTCACCTGCAGGGTAGTGAAGATCCAAAACTTCAAAGGTGGGCATGATTTCATCCACCCCGACAACAGCGTAGCCCTCTGGAACCGGACGACAGTGGTAAGTTGGTGTGGGTCCAATTGGTAAGGCATAGCCGACCGCTACCTTCATTGATATGTTCACAACTTTGACATGTAGCTCGTAGTCTGTCATCTCTGTGATATCATCCACTGGGTAGCCAACAGGAGCCATCATCGGTGCACCATCGTAATCGCCATTGTCATCACCCGGGACCTCGGTGGAAGCCACACTGCTTTTTCGATTATTCGATAGGTCGGTAGCATCGAATGCAGTGTGCTACTGAGATGGGCCGGTAGTACTTTTCTCTTTAAGTGCGTTAATTTCATCTTGTTGTTGCTTTAATCGTTCTTCAATTAAACGCATTCGCTCTTTCTAACTATCTGCTTCAACTTCCGCCCTGTCCTTTCTCCTCTGACGGCTTCTATCAGGATATTTCTTCCTCTCTTCGGGAAACCCAGTCCTCCATGGTTGGGAGCCTCTTGTGCCTCGTGTTCGCCCATCATGTTCCTTATTTCCAAGGGCGAGTATGAGCTCATCATTCTCTCTACCGGGAATGAAGTCCCCATCTTTAACCTTTTTACTGCTTTTCTCATCCTCTCGATTGGCAAGGGGTCTTCTTTATGTCGTATGTTATATATACACCTCCCTTCCGAGTCCAACGTGCCCCCATGCCCGTAAAACCAATTCCTTGCACGTTCTACCCAATTGTCTGTCTCTGGGGTGATATTTTTAGCACGTAGTTCTTCCTCAAGTTTCTCCCACTTAGGAATGACAGCCCTGTAGCCACCTTGCCCCATAGTATGGTGATACTTCTTGTTAGAAGCATTCAGCTTATTCTTTGCAGACATTTCCTTAGCTTTTTCTGATGTCTTGTATTCCACAAACTCAGCCCAGAATGGTTTTATCTTCTGAAACTGAGTCTTCTTGAAACTGAGTCTTCCTTTCACGACATAGTCAAGGTGCAATCTTTTCTTCCAGTCGGTGAAACACTGGGCCATCTTCTTCAAAGCCCACTCCCTGACCTTAGCCTCCATGGCTCTCCCATGTTCTAAGGCGTCCTCAACTGGATCCTCCGCATTTGGATCCAGCTCTATCTTCGGTAGTTTGAAATTAACCATGAGCCTCTTCCACAGTAAATCTTTGGCGAGGTCAGGGACATATAAACATGTTCCCTCTTTATCCGCATTAGTAGGCCTATTCCAATTTATAATGGTGATCGGGATTAACTCCCTAACGATTACTCCGCATTGTGCCACAAATTTGTTTGCGACAACTTTGGGAGCCGTCGGTTTGCCGTCTTCAGCGATATCTTCGATCCTAAACCTCTCATGGTCTTCCAACTTTTTGGTTGGGCCTCGTATGCTCTTTTCAGTAGATTCCTTCGATCCAGAGGGCTAAAAGAAGAAAGATCGTCATTACTATTTCTATATAGATAGCAGATGATTAATTAATGAATTGATTATATTACATGCACCTCGCCGGAGCGGTCGTCTTCTCGATTACACAAGGCATCGCCTTCTCCCTCGCGGAAGGCAAGACCTTCAACCTCAAACAAGTCGTCTATTCCAGTAAAAAGAGGATCACCCTCACCGGAGTTGTTCAGAAACGTTGATACGTCTAAATTTTCTTCCCCACGGATCACACCTTGGATCAACTTCGTCTCTGACGTGTGGGTCCATATTTTCTGCATAGGTGGAAAAACGAATAAGTCAAACCGGCTAAAGGAGAAAGTTAGGTACGGTGTTGAGAGATATAAACCCTAATTCAGAGAAACCCTAATATATACATACACAATAATAAAAACGAAGAGAAACCCTAAACCCTAAACCTAGCTACAAAAAGGAAACCGTGTAGTAGATAGGCACATCGTCGAACCCACATGCACCTAAGGGGTATTAATGATTCCTTATCTAAGATAGGGCTTTTAAGTTGCTTGACAATGTGAATCGGGTCTGGGGCTACCCACAGTGACTGACCAGTGGGGCCGAAGACAAATAATACTAAACTAATTAATAAACCTAATAATACCTAACTAATAATAAACCTAATAATCCAAACACCGAAAAGAAAGGGAAACAATCAACACATGGCATCGATGCAATGCTCAAGCAAGTATGATGATATGACAAGTTAATTTGCATTGGAATGTAACCCTAAGACATGCTCGACTATTTAATCGGGGTTCCGAGGGGTGAAAACCCTAACTCGGGGAAAACCCTAGTTTCCCTCCTTCTTTGAAATCAATTCAAATGGCTTTTGAATTTTGAAAACCTCAAAGTGTTTGGAGCCCAAATAGTATAAAGGGCCCCTTAGTGTTTTCAAATGTTTTATAAAGGTATCTTGTATTTTGAACCTATTCAAAAACAGAAAAGAAATTGAAAATACAACTAGAAAAAAAATAGAAATAGAAAACATTCCAGCCTCTCTCTCCCTCTCTCCCTGGGCCGAGGCCCATCTCCTCCTCTTCCCTGCCTGCGACAAGAAGACTGCTAGCAAAGAGCAGTGCACAAGACCGCCGGGCAGAGGAGGGGAGGGCAGGGAGGGGGCGCCTTACCTCTTCTGGAGGCACGGGCGGCGCGGCGGTGGTGGGGGAAGGGCGCGGCCGGCGGCGCGGTCGTCGGGGAAGGGCGCAGGTGGCGCGGTCGTCGGGGAAGGGAGCGGGCGGCGCGGTCGTCGGGGAAGGAGACGCGGGCGGCGGTGGCGGCCAGAGGGCGCGGTGGTGGCGGCCGGAGGCGGAGGCAGAGGCGGAGGCGTTGACGACGATGGAGGGTGCGGGTAGCCTGGCGGCATCGTCGATGAAACAGAGAAGGGGAAGAAGAAGAAGAAGAGGCACGCACAGTTATAACGAGGGTTCAACATTGATTTAAGAATGTTCGTGATGCCTGGTAAAGGTACACCGTCGAACCCACATGTACTTAAGAGGGTTCGATGTTTCTTTAGAAAAATTAGGGTTTTGAATTACTTGAAAATGTATGATGACATCTTAAATACGTAGATCTCATTTCTCTAAAAAAAATTGATATATTATTCACATTTTTCTGATTAAATATGAATTAGTTATGAATTTTCCAAGTTTATAACAATTACTGCCATTTTATAACTCAACCTGAGGTCATCGTCATGGTTAAATATTTTTATTATCGCACCCTAATCTACCCACAAACACTGACGGGTGGGACCTAGGCCACGTCGGCTTGCCACCGTCACAAGGCATGCCACATCGACGCCCACGCGGCAGCCCACATCTGCCTCCATGTCGGACTCCGCCATGGAGCATCTTCTTTACTTAACGGAATGCTTGGGTCAGTTTTCACTGTGAAGGGCGGAATTTCATCAAACTTATTATAATATTCTGACATGTCTGTCTTGTCCTCGATTCCCACGATGTTTCTTTTCCCTGAAAGAACTATGTGACGCTTTGGCTCATCATATGATGTATTCATTTGCATATTTTTTCTTTTTTTTTGTCTGGAGGACATGTCCTTCACATAGAAAACCTGAGACACATCATTGGCTAGGACGAATGGTTCATCTCTATAACCAAGATTGTTGAGATCCACTATTGTCATTCCGTACAACTGGTCTATCTTTACCCCTTCCCCATTCAGGTTGACCCATTTGCAGCGAAACAAAGGAACCTTAAAAGAGACTCCATAGTCTAGTTCCCATATCTCCTCTATGTAACCATAATATGTGTCCTTTTGTCCATTCTCGTCTATTGCATCAAAGCGGACACCACTATTTTGGTTGGTGCTCTTTTTATCTTGGACGATCGTGTAGAATGTATTCCCATTTATTTCGTACCCTTGGAAATTCAATATAGTAGAAGATGGTGACGCGCCCAACAAGTATAGCTGATCTCCAATAGTGGTGTCATTCAAGAGATGTGTCCGCATCTAACCATCGAAAGACTTCATGTGTTCATCTGTAATCCATGATTCAGGCTTCCCCGGGTTTTTGGAGCGTACAATATTCTTGTGTTCCTCGATATACGGAGCTTCCAAGGTGGAATTATGTAGAGCTGTGTAGTGTGCTTTAGTGAAAGAATCCCCGTCCCTACATATCATTGCTTTCTTTCCCAGCGTGCCTTTTCCACTTAGTCTTCCCTCATGCCGCGAGTCAGAAACACCAATCGGCTTAAGGTCAGGAATAAAGTCAACACAAAACTCAATGACCTCCTATGTTCCATATCCCTTGGAGATGCTTCCTTCTGGTCTAGCACGGTTATGAACATATTTCTTTAAGACTCCCATGAACCTCTCAAAGGGGAACATATTGTGCAGAAATACCGGACCGAGAATGGAAATCTCTTCCACTAGATGAACCAGGAGATGCGTCATAATATTGAAGAAGGATGGTGGGAACACCAATTCAAAACTAACAAGACATTGTACCACATCCTTCTGTAACCTTGGCAGAATATCTGGATTGATTACCTTCTAAGATATTGCATTGAGGAATGCACACAGCTTCATAATGGGTACTCAAACATTTTCCGGTAGAAGCCCCCTCAATGCAATCGGAAGCAACTCCGTCATAATCACGTGACAGTCATGAGACTTCAGGTTTTGGAACTTTTTCTTTGCCATATTTATTATCCCCTTTATATTAGATGAGAAGCCCGTCACCTTGATAATGTAAAGGACTTCAAAAAGATTTCCTTCTCGCTTTGGTAAGAGCATAGCGGCACGACTTAAGTGACGCCCTTTATCCGTCTTGTTATGTGTATGCATGTTCTTTGGGTCTTTCATAATTTGTTGGTCCTCCCGTGCTTCAGGTGTATCTTTTGTCTTCCCATACACGCCTAGGAATCCTAGCAGGTTCACGCAAAGATTCTTCGTCACGTGCATCACGTCGATTGAAGAGCGGACACGCAGGACTTTCCAATATGGCAGCTCCCAAAATATAGATTTCTTCTTCCACATGGGTGCGTGTCCTGTAGCGACGTCGTCGAACTGATTGACCGGGGACCCTTTCCAAAGATTACTTCTATGTCCTTGACCATACCAAATACATCATCACCAAAGAAGGAGTTCAGCTTCTGGGTGATCTGCCTCACCTTTGAAATGCTTGTCTTTCTTTCTTACGGGATGATTGGTCGGAAGAAATCGTCGATTCGCCAGTACACAACCTTCTTGCATTTATGCAAATATGTACCTTCAGTCTTATCTAAACAGTGGGTGCATGCCTTATATCCCTTGTTTGTCTGTCCTGAAAGGTTACTAAGAGCAGGCCAATCGTTGATGGTTACGAATAACAACCCTCGTAGATCAAGTGGCTCCTGTTTGTTCTCATCCCACGCACATACACCTGGTTTTCCCCACAACTGTAAGAGTTCTTCAACTAATGGCCTAAGGTACACATCAATGTCGTTGCCCGGTTGCTTCGGGCCTTGGATGAGCATTGGCATCATAATGAACTTACGCTTCATGCACAACCAAAGAGGGTTGTAGATACATAGAGTCACGGGCCAGGTGTGGATCGCAGCTCGCTTCCCCAAAAGGATCCATGCCATCCGTACTTAGACCAAACCATAAGTTCCTTGCGTCACCTGCAAAGTCTGGGAAGTCTCTCTCGATTTTTCTCCACTGTGACCCATCAGCAGGGTGTCTCAACTTCCCGTCTTTCTTACGGTCTTCTTTGTGCCATCACAACAACCTGGCATGCTCTTTGTTTCTGAACATGCGTTTCAACCTTGGTATTATAGGATCATACCACATAACCTTAGCAGGAACCCTCTTCCGGAGGGGCTCTCCCTCAACATCACCAGGGTCATCTCGTCTGATCTTATACCGCAACGCATTGCATACCGGGCATTTATCTAAATTCTCATACTCCTTATCATGTAGAGGATGCATCATTAATGAATGCATGTATCTTTTGCACATCTAATCCCAGAGGATGAGAGTCTTCTTTGCTTCAGAGGTACTCGGAAGTTCCTTATGTTTTGGAAACTTCGGCTTCATTATTTTCAGCATCTTTTCAAATGAGGAGTCAGTTAGACCACACTCTGCCTTCCATCGCAACAATTCCAGTGTGGTACCGAGCTTTGTGCTGCCATCTTCACAATTTGGGTACAACAATTTCTTGTGATCTTCTAACATGGCCTCTAACTTCAACTTCTCATTTTATGTTTCACAGTCTCGCTTTGCATCAGAAATGACCCTACCAAGTTTATCAGCTGGCTCATCTTATGCCCGTTCTTCACCTCTTTCCTCTCCATTGTCTTCTATTGCAGTATCACTGTATTCAGGAAACATATGATGATAGTTGTTATCATCATCTTCTTCTTCACCATCTTCCATCATAACCCCTCTTTCCCCGTGCTTGCTCCAGCAATTATAGTTGGGCATGAAACCTTTCATAATCAGGTGGCAGCGAATGATTTCCGAGGAAGAGTACTCCTTGTTGTTCCGACATTGAACACATGGACAACGTATAAAACCATTCTCTTTGTTTGCCGTAGCCACATCGATAAATTTATCCACGCCTTTCATATACCTGCCACGCTACGGTCACCGTACATCCATTCCCGACCGTTCATCTGCATCATATAAGTAAGTTTATCAAAAAACAGGACATCATAAATAGTGAAATAACCAATTCACATCGACACATGAATTGTATCAATGACAGAGAAAAGATAAGATTGCTAACCTCAATCGAGGGAAATAAAGAGGAGAAAGCTCAAGTGCATCTCGGACACCTTCTATATTTTTGTTCTATGAGAAATTCAACGGGATTATTCACTCAAACATTTCATCAAACACCTTAATACATGCATAGAAGAGAAAAAACTAGCACACACCTCACACCTTCCACCAAAAGAAAAAACAGAGTGGAGACAGAGGGGGCTGGGGAGGTGCATTTATAGAGGGCGTGAGAATACGTCCCGGTTGAAGCCACCAACCAGGACTAAAGGTGTGTGCCACACCACGTGGCTGTGGCCAAACCTTTAGTCCCGGTTGGTGGCTCCAACCGGGACGTATTCTACCAACCGAGACGCATGCCCCCTGGCCCCGTGCCCGCTCGAACCGAGACGCGTGCCAGCATTAGTCCAGGTTGGTGGCCCAACCAGGACTAATCCTCTGAGGGGGCGCGAACGGATGGCCCTTTTTCCACTAGTGTGAATCTCGCTTCAACCACATGGATCATAGTTTTCCACTTCCCCTCGTGTGGACCTATTCAAAGAGGTGTAATACTACTTGCATCTTAAATCGGAGAGTCTTCAAAGCGTTGGACTTACAAAACTTGTACCTATAAAAATCATGCGACGCAATTTAAGATGAGAACATGGATCTTACACTGTGTGATATCCCTACTCGTAGGAAAGAATTTTTTTGTTTTAGTAAGTCTTTACGATCCAACGGTTCTCTTATTCAAAACAGGTTTGCGTCTGGCTATATTAATATAGCAACCAATCGATATAAAAGTGAGATCACTGCTGGAGCAGACAACACAACAACTAGTCCAAAAAGAAAACAAAAATAAAGCAAAAGAAAACAAAGCTTAAGCCGGCGGGTCGACAAAATCGAAGATAAGTCGCAACCACTGCACCCTCCAAAGATGTACCACCGCGCGCCTAGCATTCCGAAACGCCACGTACCAAGTTGCACCTCATAGAAGGGAAGCAACGACGCTGCTACCTGGACTGGTCCTATGATTTCTCCCGGTATGCTACGGGAGGTGGGGAAGGGATACTCTCGACGCCCTTCAGGAAGGACAGCGACACCCGCAGGCATCGCCGCATCGGTGTCTGGACAACAAGGATTTCTCTTGATCCCTAAAAATCCCACTCCTGGATGCTTCGTATGGTTACACCCAGCTCGCCTCCTGCACACACCACCACGGTCTTGAAGTCACCACCGTCGTCTCATCGTGACTATAAAAGTTACGATCAGGTAGTTTGTCGAGACTACTCGGATATCAACCGAGGTCCCAGGTACGTGTCAATATATGGGCACTTTGTGGTGCTAGCTATACAAGGAAGAATTGGACTCTAGTATATAAGAATCTGAGTCCGATACGTACGTCCGACCTAGATACAAAACATGTACAACACCGACTCAACATATTATCGTTAACACCCTCCCTTAATCACAACTTCGATAAGTTGAGATTATGTTTGAACTCCTCAAAAGTACAAACTGGTAGAGGCTTCGTGAAGCCATCGGCAACTTGATCTTTCGAAGGAATAAACTGAATTTCAAGTTGTTTATTCAGAACTCTCTCTGTGACAAAATGAAAATCGATTTCAATATGTTTTTCTCGTGCATGAAATACTGGATTGACTGATAAATACGTTGCTCCTAAATTATCACACCATAGGCATGGTGGTTGTCTTGTCTTGACTCCAAGTTCGACAAGTAATGATTGTATTCAAATTATTTCAGTAGTTGCATTGGCCACAGATTTATATTCTGCTTCTGTACTTGATCTAGAAAATATTGCTTGCTTTTTAGCACTCCATGAGATAAGATTTGGACCAAATAAGACAGCAAATCCTCCAATTGATCGACGATCATTTCACATCCTGCCCAATCTGCATCTAAAAATGCACTAACTAGTGTAGAGTCAGATGGCATAAATGTGAGTCCAACACTGATTGTTTCCTTGACGTATCTCATGATGCGTTTGGCAGCTGTCCAATGCACAGTTGTGGGAGCATGCAAGTATTGACAAACCTTATTGACTGCATAGGAAATATCCGTCCTTGTGAGAGTCAAATACTGTAAAGCACTTACCATACTCCTGTAACTAGTGCTATCACCAGTGCCTAATAATTCTCCTTCATGTGCTGTAATTTTTTCTGAAGATGATAAAGGTGTAGATGAACCTTTACAGTTTGTCATACCAACACGAGCAAGAACATCTTGAGCATACTTGTCTTGGCTCAGTATAAGTCCGTCATTAACTTTCTGAACTTCGATCCCTAGAAAGAAGTGAAGATCACCAAGGTTCTTCAAAGCAAACTCCTTGCTTAAATCTCTCAACAGAGCATCTGTTGCAGCTTTTGAAGAACTAGCAACTATGATATCATCAACATATATAAGCATATAAATTGTGATGTTAGACTTGTGATAGATAAACAGTGATGTATCAGACTTCAAAGCAATAAAACCAAATCTGATGAGTTGAGTACTTAAACGAGAGTACCATGCTCGAGGTGCTTGCTTTAGTCCATAAAGTGCCTTGTCCAACTTGCAAACATAGTTCGGCCTTTGTCTGTCTTCATAACCAGGTGGTTGTTTCATATAAACCTCCCCTTGCAGAACACCATGAAGAAATGCATTCTTGACATCTAACTTTCGCAGACTCCATCCCCTAGAAACAGAAATTGCCAGAACAAGCCGAACAGTTGCAATCTTCACAACAGGACTAAAAGTGTCCTCATAGTCTATCACATATCGTTGCTTGAAACCTTTGGCTACAAGCCTAGCGTTATGCCTGTCAATGGAGCCATCTGCCTTCCTTTTAATTTTGTAAATCTATCGATAGTCAATGATATTTGAACCATGCCAAAGTGGAACCAACACTGGTGGAAACAACCACATGCGTCCCGGTTGGTAAGGGGCATTAGTCCCGGTTGCCCAACCGGGACGGGGCAATCGGGACTAAAGCCCGAACCTTTAGTCCTGGTTGCCCCACCAACCGGACAAAGATCATGCACGTGGCAGCCGCACTGCGTCGAGGGATTTAGTCCTGGTTCGTAATCTGAACGGGACTAATAACCTTCGCCGCGTAGATTTGCTCATTTCTGCGCGGCAGAGAATTCATTTTTGCACATTTTGTTGCCGCGGCAGCATTTTCGCCACTTTTTGTGCCGCGGCAGAGAATTCATTTAGGTTGTTTTATTGTTTATTTAGTGCTTTGCACTTATCAATGAAGGAACCTTATATTACACAAGATCATCATGACAATATGACATTCATTTTCTGGATCGAGTTCATGCGCTATATACAAAAGTTGCTATTCGATGCTACCGGCCAATTCCTTCAAAGTTGCTATTTTTACAATCCCTATTGTCTATACACAGCAGAATAGTATTCCCCTTCGGTCTAGGACTTACGCATCCAAGAATCCCGCCAATTCCGCCTGAATTGCTCGTACGCGATCCTTTGGCAGAAGACCGTCCCGTAGACGTTCGATCTAATTTAAAAAAGGATTCAGTCTATATGAATGAAACTAAACACAATTTGTTTGAAAATAAAACTATAGAAATTGTTTACGTACGTGGAGTTGCTCTAAATTTCTGCCCTTCTCATCGCACGTCTGCCGGATGAACTCGCAAACATAGTATCCACATAGATTGTTACCTGGTCCCTGTGTCAGGCACTTTACAAGAACATAGTTCAATCAAAATAATAATCAAGCATGATAATAACTGTATCAAAACTAGAATCAAAGATATGCGCGGATATAGCTAGTGGTGCTCACATTTAGTGGTTGAAATGTAAGATCCTCTTTCCAAACACCCCTAGCCTTGTCGGTGAACCGTTTCCAAGCGCTGCCCGGCGTAGAAAACGAATAAAATAAGTTCTTAAGTACTTGATATCATAAAATTCACGAACGTTGCCGATATAGTGTCGTAATGATTAGAATTACCGCTGGAGAAGTATCTGCATGTCCTTCCACGTCTCAAGGGGTTTATGTTTCGAGTCCATGACTAGTACACGCCCTTTGTCAAGTTGAATGATTAATGTAATATGGTGGAAGCTGCGAATGCATAACTAATCAATTATATACTTAACATCGAGTTAGCGAAACAGAAAGTGTATACAAGACAATAACACTCACTCGAAGTTGTAAGGAAAAAGTATTTCCCTTTTGGTTTCTTGAAACCTTAACGCGTGTACTATATTATCCTCCGTATCCTGGGGGCTTATTTTGAGATTAGCTTCATGAACCCAATATGGGTCAATGAAGCCAATATCATAGATTTGTCCTCTGTTGCATTCGAGAATCTTCATTCTGCATATTACAGTATGATTATATACATGCAATAAACAAAGTGAGATAGCTAGAGACTAAATTAATTACAGAATTAGTACTTACAGACAATAGGCACTGATGATCGATTTGTCCAAGGCATCTTGATTGAATAATTGAAATAGTTCATCAAATTCAATGGATATCATGTCATCCTTTTCTTTCCCATGATGCTTTTCTGTAACCCTCAGCACTATTCAGTTAGCCCCGGCCTTTGTGGCATGCATGTACCAGTTATGCAATCTTCGCATTTTTGTTGGAAGATTGTTTACCTCCTCAGGTTTGACGAGAGGTTTGCCGTACTGGTATTTGTATGCTACTTCACTCACGGGGAAGAACTCTAACTGGGATAAGTACTGGGCAATACTCATACCTTGAGCAGCGGCAGCTTCTCCGTATTGTGCAACTACCTCTGGATCATACTGCTATTCGGCCCCATATTTGCTCGACCCCACATTGGTTTGAGAAATCACCTTGAGAGGGGTGCAAGTCTATTTTGCTTGTTCTTCGAGCTGGGCAACAGATTTCTCGCTTGCATCAGTACTGCTCTTCGAGGCTTTTTGTGCCGCATGTGACTTGAGAATAGAACGCTCATAGTCTGATGACAGCTTTGGCTCGGGTTGATGAAGAGTCTTTAGCATTTTCAACACTTTGGCTTTTTCTTCTTTGGTGCTGGGGAACTCTGGCTCTTTTGGCCGCCTCAGCTTAGCGAAAAACGCTGTCGTTTCCGCATCAACGATCGCCATGATCTCCTTTTTCAAGACAGTCATAAGCTCTCTTGGGAGGAACCTTTGGTACTTTTGGAAGAGGCTCTTGTTTATGTTTCGGCGATCGCTTACCACGACACACAGTAGCGGTACGCTTACGCTTTTTATCCTGCAGAGGCGCCGGCGATGGCTCCCGCGGCGATGGTTGCGCCGGAGATTGGTGAGGCGACGGAGCCGGGTGAGGCAACAAAGACGGCTGCCGCGGCGACGACGACCTCGCTGGAGACGGGTGAGGCGGCGGCGAAGATGGCCTTGGCGTGTGATTTTGAAGCACGATACATTCCTTCGACCATATAATGGTGACGTTTTTTGCGTCTCCCAGTACAGTCACATCCCCTTCACCTGCAGGGTAGTGAAGATCCAAAACTTCAAAGGTGGGCATGATTTCATCCACCCCGACAACAGCGTAGCCCTCTGGAACCGGACGACAGTGGTAAGTTGGTGTGGGTCCAATTGGTAAGGCATAGCCGACCGCTACCTTCATTGATATGTTCACAACTTTGACATGTAGCTCGTAGTCTGTCATCTCTGTGATATCATCCACTGGGTAGCCAACAGGAGCCATCATCGGTGCACCATCGTAATCGCCATTGTCATCACCCGGGACCTCGGTGGAAGCCACACTGCTTTTTCGATTATTCGATAGGTCGGTAGCATCGAATGCAGTGTGCTACTGAGATGGGCCGGTAGTACTTTTCTCTTTAAGTGCGTTAATTTCATCTTGTTGTTGCTTTAATCGTTCTTCAATTAAACGCATTCGCTCTTTCTAACTATCTGCTTCAACTTCCGCCCTGTCCTTTCTCCTCTGACGGCTTCTATCAGGATATTTCTTCCTCTTCGAAACCCAGTCCTCCATGGTTGGGAGCCTCTTGTGCCTCGTGTTCGCCCATCATGTTCCTTATTTCCAAGGGCGAGTATGAGCTCATCATTCTCTCTACCGGGAATGAAGTCCCCATCTTTAACAGCCTTTACTGCTTTTCTCATCCTCTCGATTGGCAAGGGGTCTTCTTTATGTCGTATGTTATATATACACCTCCCTTCCGAGTCCAACGTGCCCCCATGCCCGTAAAACCAATTCCTTGCACGTTCTACCCAATTGTCTGTCTCTGGGGTGATATTTTTAGCACGTAGTTCTTCCTCAAGTTTCTCCCACTTAGGAATGACAGCCCTGTAGCCACCTTGCCCCATAGTATGGTGATACTTCTTGTTAGAAGCATTCAGCTTATTCTTTGCAGACATTTCCTTAGCTTTTTCTGATGTCTTGTATTCCACAAACTCAGCCCAGAATGGTTTTATCTTCTGAAACTGAGTCTTCTTGAAATCCGGAGTCTTCCCTTTCACGACATAGTCAAGGTGCAATCTTTTCTTCCAGTCGGTGAAACACTGGGCCATCTTCTTCAAAGCCCACTCCCTGACCTTAGCCTCCATGGCTCTCCCATGTTCTAAGGCGTCCTCAACTGGATCCTCCGCATTTGGATCCAGCTCTATCTTCGGTAGTTTGAAATTAACCATGAGCCTCTTCCACAAGAAATCTTTGGCAGGTCAGGGACATATAAACATGTTCCCTCTTTATCCGCATTAGTAGGCCTATTCCAATTTATAATGGTGATCGGGATTAACTCCCTAACGATTACTCCGCATTGTGCCACAAATTTGTTTGCGACAACTTTGGGAGCCGTCGGTTTGCCGTCTTCAGCGATATCTTCGATCCTAAACCTCTCATGGTCTTCCAACTTTTTGGTTGGGCCTCGTATGCTCTTTTCAGTAGATTCCTTCGATCCAGAGGGCTAAAAGAAGAAAGATCGTCATTACTATTTCTATATAGATAGCAGATGATTAATTAATGAATTGATTATATTACATGCACCTCGCCGGAGCGGTCGTCTTCTCGATTACACAAGGCATCGCCTTCTCCCTCGCGGAAGGCAAGACCTTCAACCTCAAACAAGTCGTCTATTCCAAGAAAAGAGGATCACCCTCACCGAGTTGTTCGAAACGTTGATACGTCTAAATTTTCTTCCCACGGATCACACCTTGGATCAACTTCGTCTCGACGTGTGGGTCCATATTTTACGCATAGGTGGAAAAACGAATAAGTCAAACCGGCTAAAGGAGAAAGTTAGGTACGGTGTTGAGAGATATAAACCCTAATTCAGAGAAACCCTAATATATACATACACAATAATAAAAACGAAGAGAAACCCTAAACCCTAAACCTAGCTACAAAAAAACCGTAGTAGATAGGCACATCGTCGAACCCACATGCACCTAAGGGGTATTAATGATTCCTTATCTAAGATAGGGCTTTTAAGTTGCTTGACAATGTGAATCGGTGCAGGGCTACCCACGGTGGTGACCGATGGGGCCGAAGACAAATAATACTAAACTAATTAATAAACCTAATAATACCTAACTAATAATAAACCTAATAATCCAAACACCGAAAAGAAAGGGAAACAATCAACACATGGCATCGATGCAATGCTCAAGCAAGTATGATGATATGACAAGTTAATTTGCATTGGAATGTAACCCTAAGACATGCTCGACTATTTAATCGGGGTTCCGAGGGGTGAAAACCCTAACTCGGGGAAAACCCTAGTTTCCCTCCTTCTTTGAAATCAATTCAAATGGCTTTTGAATTTTGAAAACCTCAAAGTGTTTGGAGCCCAAATAGTATAAAGGGCCCCTTAGTGTTTTCAAATGTTTTATAAAGGTATCTTGTATTTTGAACCTATTCAAAAACAGAAAAGAAATTGAAAATACAACTAGAAAAAAAATAGAAATAGAAAACATTCCAGCCTCTCTCTCCCTCTCTCCCTGGGCCGAGGCCCATCTCCTCCTCTTCCCACTTGCCTGCCTGCCTTGACTGCTAGCAAGCAGTGCAACACACACCTGACCGGGGAGGGAGGGAGAGGGGAGGCAGGGAGGGGGCGCCTTACCTCTTCTGGAGGCACGGGCGGCGCGGCGGTGGTGGGGAAGAAGCGCCGGCCCGCGCTGTCGGGGAAGGCGCAGGTGGCGCTGTCGAGGGAAGGAGGCGGGCCATGCGTCGGGGAAGGAGACGCAGGCGGCGGTGGCCAGGGCGGAGGCGGTGGTGGCGGCCGGAGGCGGAGGCAGAGGCGGAGGCGTTGACGACGATGGAGGGTGCGGGTAGCCTGGCGGCATCGTCGATGAAACAGAGAAGGGGAAGAAGAAGAAGAAGAGGCACGCACAGTTATAACGAGGGTTCAACATTGATTTAAGAATGTTCGTGATGCCTGGTAAAGGTACACCGTCGAACCCACATGTACTTAAGAGGGTTCGATGTTTCTTTAGAAAAATTAGGGTTTTGAATTACTTGAAAATGTATGATGACATCTTAAATACGTAGATCTCATTTCTCTAAAAAAAATTGATATATTATTCACATTTTTCTGATTAAATATGAATTAGTTATGAATTTTCCAAGTTTATAACAATTACTGCCATTTTATAACTCAACCTGAGGTCATCGTCATGGTTAAATATTTTTATTATCGCACCCTAATCTACCCACAAACACTGACGGGTGGGACCTAGGCCACGTCGGCTTGCCACCGTCACAAGGCATGCCACATCGACGCCCACGCGGCAGCCCACATCTGCCTCCATGTCGGACTCGCCGGCGGGAGCATCTTCTTTACTTAACGGAATGCTTGGGTCAGTTTTCACTGTGAAGGGCGGAATTTCATCAAACTTATTATAATATTCTGACATGTCTGTCTTGTCCTCGATTCCCACGATGTTTCTTTTCCCTGAAAGAACTATGTGACGCTTTGGCTCATCATATGATGTATTCATTTGCATATTTTTTCTTTTTTTTTGTCTGGAGGACATGTCCTTCACATAGAAAACCTGAGACACATCATTGGCTAGGACGAATGGTTCATCTCTATAACCAAGATTGTTGAGATCCACTATTGTCATTCCGCATAACCGTCTATCTTTACCCCTTCCCCATTCAGGTTGACCCATTTGCAGCGAAACAAAGGAACCTTAAAAGAGACTCCATAGTCTAGTTCCCATATCTCCTCTATGTAACCATAATATGTGTCCTTTTGTCCATTCTCGTCTATTGCATCAAAGCGGACACCACTATTTTGGTTGGTGCTCTTTTTATCTTGGACGATCGTGTAGAATGTATTCCCATTTATTTCGTACCCTTGGAAATTCAATACAGTAGAAGATGGTGACGCGCCCAACAAGTATAGCTGATCTCCAATAGTGGTGTCATTCAAGAGATGTGTCCGCATCTAACCATCGAAAGACTTCATGTGTTCATCTGTAATCCATGATTCAGGCTTCCCCGGGTTTTTGGAGCGTACAATATTCTTGTGTTCCTCGATATACGGAGCTTCCAAGGTGGAATTATGTAGAGCTGTGTAGTGTGCTTTAGTGAAAGAATCCCCGTCCCTACATATCATTGCTTTCTTTCCCAGCGTGCCTTTTCCACTTAGTCTTCCCTCATGCCGCGAGTCAGAAACACCAATCGGCTTAAGGTCAGGAATAAAGTCAACACAAAACTCAATGACCTCCTATGTTCCATATCCCTTGGAGATGCTTCCTTCTGGTCTAGCACGGTTATGAACATATTTCTTTAAGACTCCCATGAACCTCTCAAAGGGGAACATATTGTGCAGAAATACCGGACCGAGAATGGAAATCTCTTCCACTAGATGAACCAGGAGATGCGTCATAATATTGAAGAAGGATGGTGGGAACACCAATTCAAAACTAACAAGACATTGTACCACATCCTTCTGTAACCTTGGCAGAATATCTGGATTGATTACCTTCTAAGATATTGCATTGAGGAATGCACACAGCTTCATAATGGGTACTCAAACATTTTCCGGTAGAAGCCCCCTCAATGCAATCGGAAGCAACTCCGTCATAATCACGTGACAGTCATGAGACTTCAGGTTTTGGAACTTTTTCTTTGCCATATTTATTATCCCCTTTATATTAGATGAGAAGCCCGACGTCACCTTGATAATGTAAAGGACTTCAAAAAAGATTTCCTTCTCTGCTTTGGTAAGAGCATAGCTGGCACGACTTAAGTGACGCCCTTTATCCGTCTTGTTATGTGTATGCATGTTCTTTGGGTCTTTCATAATTTGTTGGTCCTCCCGTGCTTCAGGTGTATCTTTTGTCTTCCCATACACGCCTAGGAATCCTAGCAGGTTCACGCAAAGATTCTTCGTCACGTGCATCACGTCGATTGAAGAGCGGACACGCAGGACTTTCCAATATGGCAGCTCCCAAAATATAGATTTCTTCTTCCACATGGGTGCGTGTCCTGTAGCGACGTCGTTCGGAACTGATTGACCGCCGGGACCCTTTCCAAAGATTACTTCTATGTCCTTGACCATACCAAATACATCATCACCAGCAAGGAGTTCAGGCTTCTTCGGGTGATCTGCCTCACCTTTGAAATGCTTGTCTTTCTTTCTTACGGGATGATTGGTCGGAAGAAATCGTCGATTCGCCAGGTACACAACCTTCTTGCATTTATGCAAATATGTACCTTCAGTCTTATCTAAACAGTGGGTGCATGCCTTATATCCCTTGTTTGTCTGTCCTGAAAGGTTACTAAGAGCAGGCCAATCGTTGATGGTTACGAATAACAACCCTCGTAGATCAAGTGGCTCCTGTTTGTTCTCATCCCACGCACATACACCTGGTTTTCCCCACAACTGTAAGAGTTCTTCAACTAATGGCCTAAGGTACACATCAATGTCGTTGCCCGGTTGCTTCGGGCCTTGGATGAGCATTGGCATCATAATGAACTTACGCTTCATGCACAACCAAGGAGGCAGGTTGTAGATACATAGAGTCACGGGCCAGGTGTCAGTGATCGCAGCTCTGCTCCCCAAAAGGATCCATGCCATCCGACTTAGACCAAACCATAAGTTCCTTGCGCCACCGCAAAGTCTGGGAAGTCTCTCTCGATTTTTCTCCACTGTGACCCATCCAGGGTGTCTCAACTTCCCGCCTTTCTACGGTCTTCTTTGTGCCATCACAACAACGGCATGCTCTTTGTTTCTGAACATGCTTTCAACCTTGGTATTATAGGATCATACCACATAACCTTAGCAGAACCCTCTTCCGAGGGGCTCTCCTCAACATCACTGGGTCATCTCGTCGATCTTATACCGCAACGCATTGCATACCGGCATTTATCTAAATTCTCATACTCCTTATCATGGTAGAGGATGCATCATTAATGAATGCATGTATCTTTTGCACATCTAATCCCGGAGGATGAGAGTCTTCTTTGCTTCAGAGGTACTCTCGGAAGTTCCTTATGTTTTGGAAACTTGGCTTCATTATTTTCAGCATCTTTTCAAATGAGGAGTCAGTTAGACCACACTCGCCTTCCATCGCAACAATTCCAAAGGTGGTACCGAGCTTTGTGCCGCCATCTTCACAATTTGGGTACAACAATTTCTTGTGATCTTCTAACATGGCCTCTAACTTCAACTTCTCATTTTATGTTTCACAGTCTCGCTTTGCATCAGAAATGACCCTACCAAGTTTATCAGCTGGCTCATCTTATGCCCGTTCTTCACCTCTTTCCTCTCCATTGTCTTCTATTGCAGTATCACTGTATTCAGGAAACATATGATGATAGTTGTTATCATCATCTTCTTCTTCACCATCTTCCATCATAACCCCTCTTTCCCCGTGCTTGCTCCAGCAATTATAGTTGGGCATGAAACCTTTCATAATCAGGTGGCAGCGAATGATTTCCGAGGAAGAGTACTCCTTGTTGTTCCGACATTGAACACATGGACAACGTATAAAACCATTCTCTTTGTTTGTCAGAGCCACATCGATAAATTTATCCACGCCTTTCATATACCCGCCACGCCGGTCACCGTACATCCATTCCCGACCGTTCATCTGCATCATATAAGTAAGTTTATCAAAAAACAGGACATCATAAATAGTGAAATAACCAATTCACATCGACACATGAATTGTATCAATGACAGAGAAAAGATAAGATTGCTAACCTCAATCGAGGGAAATAAAGAGGAGAAAGCTCAAGTGCATCTCGGACACCTTCTATATTTTTGTTCTATGAGAAATTCAACGGGATTATTCACTCAAACATTTCATCAAACACCTTAATACATGCATAGAAGAGAAAAAACTAGCACACACCTCACACCTTCCACCAAAAGAAAAAACAGAGTGGAGACAGAGGGGGCTGGGGAGGTGCATTTATAGAGGGCGTGAGAATACGTCCCGGTTGAAGCCACCAACCAGGACTAAAGGTGTGTGCCACACCACGTGGTTGTGGCCAAACCTTTAGTCCCGGTTGGTGGCTCCAACCGGGACGTATTCCCCCTTACCAACCGAGACGCATGCCCCCTGGCCCCGTGCCCGCTCGAACCGAGACGCGTGCCAGCATTAGTCCAGGTTGGTGGCCCAACCAGGACTAATCCTCTGAGGGGGCGCGAACGGATGGCCCTTTTTCCACTAGTGTGAATCTCGCTTCAACCACATGGATCATAGTTTTCCACTTCCCCTCGTGTGGACCTATTCAAAGAGGTGTAATACTACTTGCATCTTAAATCGGAGAGTCTTCAAAGCGTTGGACTTACAAAACTTGTACCTATAAAAATCATGCGACGCAATTTAAGATGAGAACATGGATCTTACACTGTGTGATATCCCTACTCGTAGGAAAGAATTTTTTTGTTTTAGTAAGTCTTTACGATCCAACGGTTCTCTTATTCAAAACAGGTTTGCGTCTGGCTATATTAATATAGCAACCAATCGATATAAAAGTGAGATCACTGCTGGAGCAGACAACACAACAACTAGTCCAAAAAGAAAACAAAAATAAAGCAAAAGAAAACAAAGCTTAAGCCGGCGGGTCGACAAAATCGAAGATAAGTCGCAACCACTGCACCCTCCAAAGATGTACCACCGCGCGCCTAGCATTCCGAAACGCCACGTACCAAGTTGCACCTCATAGAAGGGAAGCAACGACGCTGCTACCTGGACTGGTCCTATGATTTCTCCCGGTATGCTACGGGAGGTGGGGAAGGGATACTCTCGACGCCCTTCAGGAAGGACAGCGACACCCGCAGGCATCGCCGCATCGGTGTCTGGACAACAAGGATTTCTCTTGATCCCTAAAAATCCCACTCCTGGATGCTTCGTATGGTTACACCTAGCTCCTGCACACACCACCACGGTCTTGAAGTCACCACCGTCGTCTCATCGTGACTATAAAAGTTACGATCAGGTAGTTTGTCGAGACTACTCGGATATCAACCGAGGTCCCAGGTACGTGTCAATATATGGGCACTTTGCGGTGCTAGCTATACAAGGAAGAATTGGACTCTAGTATATAAGAATCTGAGTCCGATACGTACGTCCGACCTAGATACAAAACATGTACAACACCGACTCAACATATTATCGTTAACACCCTCCCTTAATCACAACTTCGATAAGTTGAGATTATGTTTGAACTCCTCAAAAGTACAAACTGGTAGAGGCTTCGTGAAGCCATCGGCAACTTGATCTTTCGAAGGAATAAACTGAATTTCAAGTTGTTTATTCAGAACTCTCTCTGTGACAAAATGAAAATCGATTTCAATATGTTTTTCTCGTGCATGAAATCTTGGATTGACTGATAAATACGTTGTTCTAAATTATCACACCATAGGCATGGTGGTTGTCTTGTCTTGACTCCAAGTTCGACAAGTAATGATTGTATTCAAATTATTTCAGTAGTTGCATTGGCCACAGATTTATATTCTGCTTCTGTACTTGATCTAGAAAATATTGCTTGCTTTTTAGCACTCCATGAGATAAGATTTGGACCAAATAAGACAGCAAATCCTCCAATTGATCGACGATCATTTCACATCCTGCCCAATCTGCATCTAAAAATGCACTAACTAGTGTAGAGTCAGATGGCATAAATGTGAGTCCAACACTGATTGTTTCCTTGACGTATCTCATGATGCGTTTGGCAGCTGTCCAATGCACAGTTGTGGGAGCATGCAAGTATTGACAAACCTTATTGACTGCATAGGAAATATCCGTCCTTGTGAGAGTCAAATATCGTAAAGCACTTACCATACTCTGTAACTAGTGCTATCACCAAAGGCCTAATAATTCTCCTTCATGTGCTGTAATTTTTTCTGAAGATGATAAAGGTGTAGATGAACCTTTACAGTTTGTCATACCAACACGAGCAAGAACATCTTGAGCATACTTGTCTTGGCTCAGTATAAGTCCGTCATTAACTTTCTGAACTTCGATCCCTAGAAAGAAGTGAAGATCACCAAGGTTCTTCAAAGCAAACTCCTTGCTTAAATCTCTCAACAGAGCATCTGTTGCAGCTTTTGAAGAACTAGCAACTATGATATCATCAACATATATAAGCATATAAATTGTGATGTTAGACTTGTGATAGATAAACAGTGATGTATCAGACTTCAAAGCAATAAAACCAAATCTGATGAGTTGAGTACTTAAACGAGAGTACCATGCTCGAGGTGCTTGCTTTAGTCCATAAAGTGCCTTGTCCAACTTGCAAACATAGTTCGGCCTTTGTCTGTCTTCATAACCAGGTGGTTGTTTCATATAAACCTCCCCTTGCAGAACACCATGAAGAAATGCATTCTTGACATCTAACTTTCGCAGACTCCATCCCCTAGAAACAGAAATTGCCAGAACAAGCCGAACAGTTGCAATCTTCACAACAGGACTAAAAGTGTCCTCATAGTCTATCACATATCGTTGCTTGAAACCTTTGGCTACAAGCCTAGCGTTATGCCTGTCAATGGAGCCATCTGCCTTCCTTTTAATTTTGTAAATCTATCGATAGTCAATGATATTTGAACCATGCCAAAGTGGAACCAACACTGGTGGAAACAACCACATGCGTCCCGGTTGGTAAGGGGCATTAGTCCCGGTTGCCCAACCGGGACGGGGCAATCGGGACTAAAGCCCGAACCTTTAGTCCTGGTTGCCCCACCAACCGGGACAAAAGATCATGCACGTGGCAGCTGCACCGTGCGAGGGGGGGATTTAGTCCTGGTTCGTAATACGAACCGGGACTAATAACCTTCTGCCATGCGTAGATTTGGTTCCATTTCTTCGCCATGCGTAGAATTCATTTTTGCACATTTTGTTGCCGCGGCAGCATTTTCGCCACTTTTTGTGCCGCGGCAGAGAATTCATTTAGGTTGTTTTATTGTTTATTTAGTGCTTTGCACTTATCAATGAAGGAACCTTATATTACACAAGATCATCATGACAATATGACATTCATTTTCTGGATCGAGTTCATGCGCTATATACAAAAGTTGCTATTCGATGCTACCGGCCAATTCCTTCAAAGTTGCTATTTTTACAATCCCTATTGTCTATACACAGCAGAATAGTATTCCCCTTTCGGGTCTAGGACTTCTGCATCCAAGAATCCCGCCAATTCCTCCTGAATTGCTCGTACGCGATCCTTTGGCAGAAGACCGTCCCGTAGACGTTCGATCTAATTTAAAAAAGGATTCAGTCTATATGAATGAAACTAAACACAATTTGTTTGAAAATAAAACTATAGAAATTGTTTACGTACGTGGAGTTGCTCTAAATTTCTGCCCTTCTCATCGCACGTCTGCCGGATGAACTCGCAAACATAGTATCCACATAGATTGTTACCTGGTCCCTGTGTCAGGCACTTTACAAGAACATAGTTCAATCAAAATAATAATCAAGCATGATAATAACTGTATCAAAACTAGAATCAAAGATATGCGCGGATATAGCTAGTGGTGCTCACATTTAGTGGTTGAAATGTAAGATCCTCTTTCCAAACACCCCTAGCCTTGTCGGTGAACCGTTTCCAAGCGCTGCCCGGCGTAGAAAACGAATAAAATAAGTTCTTAAGTACTTGATATCATAAAATTCACGAACATTGCCGATATAGTGTCGTAATGATTAGAATTACCGCTGGAGAAGTATCTGCATGTCCTTCCACGTCTCAAGGGGTTTATGTTTCGAGTCCATGACTAGTACACGCCCTTTGTCAAGTTGAATGATTAACAGAATATAGTGGAAGCTGCGAATGCATAACTAATCAATTATATACTTAACATCGAGTTAGCGAAACAGAAAGTGTATACAAGACAATAACACTCACTCGAAGTTGTAAGGAAAAAGTATTTCCCTTTTGGTTTCTTGAAACCTTAACGCGTGTACTATATTATCCTCCGTATCCTGGGGGATTATTTTGAGATTAGCTTCATGAACCCAATATGGGTCAATGAAGCCAATATCATAGATTTGTCCTCTGCTGCATTCGAGAATCTTCATTCTGCATATTACAGTATGATTATATACATGCAATAAACAAAGTGAGATAGATGGAGACTAAATTAATTACAGAATTAGTACTTACAGACAATAGGCACTGATGAGCGATTTGTCCAAGGCATCTTGATTGAATAATTGAAATAGTTCATCAAATTCAATGGATATCATGTCATCATTTTCTTTCCCATGATGCTTTTTTGTAACCCTCAGCACTATCCAGTTAGCCCCGGCCCTTGTGGCGTGCATGTACCAGTTATGCAATCTTCGCATTTTTATTGAAAGATTGTTTACCTCCTCAGGTTTGACGAGAGGTTTGCCGTACTGGTATTTGTATGCTACTTCACTCACGGGGAAGAACTCTAACTGGGATAAGTACTGGGCAATACTCATACCTTGAGCAGCGGCTCCAGACGTGTGCAAGCACCTGGATCATACCGCTTGCCCCATATTTGCTCGACCCCACATTGGTTTGGGAAATCACCTTCAGAGGGGCGCAAGTCTGTTTTGCTTGTTCTCCGAGCTGGGCAACAGATTTCTTGCTTGCATCAATACTGCTCTTCGAGGCTTTTTGTGCCGCATGTGACTTGAGAATAGAACGCTCATAGTCTGATGACAGCTTTGGCTCGGGTTGATGAACAGTCTTTAGCATTTTCAACACTTTGGATTTTTCTTCTTTGGTGCTAGGGAAGTCTGGCTCTTTCGGCCACCTCAGCTTAGCGAAAAACGCTGTCGTTTCCGCATCAACGATTGCCGCAGTCTCCTCTTCAGTACAGTCATAAGCTCTCTTGGGAGGAACCTTTGGTACTTTTGGAAGAGGCTCTTGTTTATGTTTCGGTGATCGCTTAGCATGACGCACAGTAGCGGTACGCTTACGCTTTTTATCCTGCAGAGGCGCCGGCGATGGCTCCCACGGCGTTGGCTGCGCCGTAGATTGGTGAGGCGACGGAGCCGGGTGAGGCGACGAAGACGGCTGCCGCGGCGGCGACGACGTCGCTGGAGACGGGTGAGGCGGCGGCGAAGATGGCCTTGGCGTGTGATTTCGAAGCACCATACATTCCTTCGGCCATAGAATGGTGACGTTTTTTGCGTCTCCCAGTACAGTCACATCTCCTTCACCTGCAGGGTAGTGAAGATCCAAAACTTCAAAGGTGGGCATGATTTCATCCACCCCGACAACAGCGTAGCCCTCTGGAACCGGATGACAGTGGTAAGTTGGTGTGGGTCCAATTGGTAAGGCATAGCCGACCGCCACCTTCATTGATATGTTCACAACTTTGACATGTAGCTCGCAGTGTGTCATCTCTGTGATATCATCCATGGGTAGCCAACAGAGCCATCGCGGCACCATCGTCATCGCCATTGTCATCACCCGACCTCGGTGGAAGCCACATCGCTTTTTCGATTATTCGATAGGCCGGTAGCATCGAATGCGGTGTCTTGCTGAGATGGGGCGGTAGTACTTTGCTCTTTAAGCGCGTTAATTTCATCTTGTTGTTGCTTTAATCGTTTCTTCAATTAAACGCATTCGCTCTTCCGACTATCTGCTTCAACTTCCTACTGTCCTTTCTCCTCTGACGGCTTCTATCAGGATATTTCTTCCTCTCTTCGGGAAACCCAGTCCTCCATGGTTGGGAGCCTTTTGTGCCTCGTGTTCGTCCATCATGTTCCTTATTTCCAAGGGCGAGTGTGAGCTCATCATTCTCTCTATCGGGAATGAAGTCCCCATCTTTAACAGCCTTTACTACTTTTCTCATCCTCTCGATTGGCAAGGGGTCTTCTTTATGTCGTATGTTATATATACACCTCCCTTCCGAGTCCAACATGCCCCCATGCCCGTAAAACCAATTCCTTGCACGTTCTACCCAATCGTCTGTCTCTGAGGTGATATCTTTAGCACGTAGTTCTTCCTCAAGTTTCTCCCATTTAGGAATGCCAGCCCTGTAGCCACCTTGCCCCATAGTATGGTGATACTTCTTGTTAGCAGCATTCAGCTTATTCTTTGCAGACATTTCCTTAGCTTTTTCTGATGTCTTGTATTCCACAAACTTAGCCCAGAATGGTTTTATCTTCTGATACTGAGTCTTCTTGAAATCCGGAGTCTTCCCTTCCACGACATAGTCAAGGTGCAATCTTTTCTTCCAGTTGGTGAAACACTGGGCCATCTTCTTCAAAGCCCACTCCCTGACCTTAGCCTCCATGGCTCTCCCATGTTCTATATGCCCTCAATCGGATCCTCCGCATTTGGATCCAGCTCTATCTTCGGTAGTTTGAAATTAACCATGAGCCTCTTCCAAAGTACATCTTTGGCGAGGTCAGGGACATATAAACATGTTCCCTCTTCATCCGCATTAGCAGGCCTATTCCAATTTCTAATGGTGATCGGGATTAAGTCCCTAACAATTAATCCGCATTGTGCCACAAATTTGGTTGCGACAACTTCGGGAGCCGTCGGTTTGCCGTCTTCCGCCACATCTTCGATCCTGAACCTCTCATGGTCTTGCAACTTTTTGGTTGGGCCTCGTGTGCTCTTTTCAGTAGATTCCTTCGATCCGGAGGGCTAAAAGAAGAAAGATCGTCGTTACTATTTCTATATAGATAGTAGATGATTAATTAATGAATTGATTATATTACATGCACATCGCCGGAGCGGTCGTCTTCTCGATTACACAAGGCATCGCCTTCTCCCTCGCGGAAGGCAACACCTTCAACCTCAAACAAGTTGTCTATTCCGGTAAAAAGAGGATCACCCTCACCGGAGTTGTTCAGAAACGTTGATACGTCTAAATTATCTTCCCCACGGATCACACCTTGGATCAACTCTTCCTTTTCTTCGTCTCTGACGTGTGGGTCCATATTTTCTGCATAGGTGGAAAAACGAATAAGTCAAAGCGGCTAAAGGAGAAAGTTAAGTACGGTGTTGAGAGATATAAACCCTAATTCAGAGAAACCCTAATATATACATACACAATAATAAAAATGAATAGAAACCCTAAACCTAGCTACAAAAAGGAAACCGTGTAGTAGATAGGTAACTCTAGCTAAAATCAACTAAAATCAATATTTCGGAGTTCCGAGGGGTGTAAAACCTAGTTCGGAGAAACTATCCAGCAGATAGTTGGTAAAGTATTGTTCGTCGATCTTCTATGGTCTTGATCTCGGTATTTGATCTCAATCTCGATATCGTATTCTACCGAGAAAACCCTAACTCGGGGAAACTCCGGAACATATGAGAGGGGTGCATTTGTTCTTCTAATTATACTTGTCATTTAAGTTGTTTAACAATGCATGATTATAGGTTAGATAGATAGGTTTCATTTTTCTGAACAATTTGATATATTATTTGTATTTTTCTGACTTATAAACAATAAGTTATTGATTTTACAATATTAAATCATTTTCTGTAATTAAAAAAAAGGCAAATAGTTTTTACACCGGGGTGCCCCAGCCGTGAGATCGATGTAGGGCCCCAGGCCAACTCAGCCTCCACGCGTACAGATCATTTTTATACCACAGAGAAGCCTACCCACTGAGGCTTACTGATGGGCCCTAAACATCACCGCCACGCGAAAGCACGAAAGTGACGCCAAGACGACGTCACGCGCGAAGCTCGAGCAGCGGACGGCGATAAGGAGACGCTGGACGCGCGGATGGGCGCGTTAGAGAGAGCGTGATGCAGGGAGAAAGACAGTGGCGGCGCCGCTCCTTGTTGGTCACCGGAGTGTCGCCTCCGTCGAGCTCGAGCGGCGGCGTCGTCGGGCACACGCGGGGAGAGTAGTACAGGAGGAGAGGGAGAGAAATAAGAACACCGTGAGGATCAGCAGCTCACCAGGAACACGACAGAGGTGGTGGCGAGGCCAGGCGAGCTCGGGAGACGCCGGAATCAACGGTGGCCGACGGCGGACGGAGCTTCCAATCCAGGCGATTGAGGTCACGCGCGAGGGAGAAAAGTAGCCGGGGCGCGCGTGGACGGAGGCAGCGGTGGTGGCGGACGGAACGCGTGGGGGGCGGCGAGCTCGGGCAGCTTGTCGGCGTCGGGGGCGGTTGTGCGCGCGTCGGTGAAGCAGAGAAGTGAGTGGGGAAGGGAAGAAGAAGAGGAGGCGCGCGCTGTTATAACTAAAGGGCCTTTAGTCCCGGTTGGTGGCTCCAATCGCGACTAAAGGGGCATAAGTCCCGGTTGGAGCCACCAACCGGGACGTATACTCCAATATTTTCAGAAGACCAAGTGTTGGCGCGCAGGGGTCTTTAGTCCCGGTTGGTGGCTCCAACCGGGACATATTCCCCTATTTTCAAAAAAATTCAGGTATTTTCTCTCTGTTCCCGCCTTATTTTTTATTTGGGGGTTTAAATTTGTATTGTTTTTTAAATGATAATTAATTTGGAATTTAGAAAAACTTTAAACATAAAAAGTGTTTGAATTTGAATAAATAATTCAAAACCATTTTCTGTTTTAAAAAATAATTAATGTAACCATTTAAGAGATGAACCATTTACAATTAAAAATGAATTAACTTATATTTTTTTAATATCAATTTGGAATTTAGAAAAACTTTAAACATAAGAAGTGTATGAATTTGAATAAATAATCCAAAACCATTTTCTATTTTTAAAAAATAGTTAATGTAACCTTTTAAAATGAATTAACTTATATTTTTGAATATTAATTTGGAATTTAGAAAAACTTTAAACATAAGAAGTGTATGGATTTGAATAAATAATCCAAAACCATTTTCTATTTTAAAAAATAATTAATGTAACCTTTTAAAATGAATTAACTTATATTTTTGAATATTAATTTGGAATTTAGAAAAACTTTAAACATAAAAAGTGTTTGAATTTGAATAAATAATTCAAAACCATTTTCTGTTTTAAAAAATAATTAATGTAACCATTTAAAAGATGAACCATTTACAATTAAAAATGAATTAACTTATATTTTTTTAATATCAATTTGGAATTTAGAAAAACTTTAAACATAAGAAGTGTATGAATTTGAATAAATAATCCAAAACCATTTTCTATTTTTAAAAAATAGTTAATGTAACCTTTTAAAATGAATTAACTTTGTAACATAAAATGAATAAACAATCCAGCACATAACATCGGTCATTTGGACCAAAAGCCATGAAACCTCGAACATGATAGGTCATTTTGTGAAGGTTTTTTCAAAACATGATCAATATACCAAGTCTGGTATTTTTCCTTTCAACTATGTAACAAAATATAACACCACGCGAAGGATTTTCATTGTTCGGATTTTTTTTAATTTATTATGCCCGTTTTGAATTATCTGAATTTCTAACTATGGTCGAACCGGTGTGCATGAAGATAGGGGACGAGCATCGCTAGAACTTGCATTGTATCTCTGAAGAAACCACATATTGCGAGTCTAAAAATAATTTTTTCAAAATATCACGGGCGATAGATCATGTACCTGTAGTACAAACCGGACCCACTTCCTACCGATTCGGCAGACATTTGTCCTTTTTACCCGGGATGGACGAAAAGGTTTGAGATGTACCGGTTGGGAGATAGTCCATGTAAGGTGGTCTAGTATTTTAGGAAAATGGGACGGTAGCATTCTGAAACGGCATTTTGGTGGTTACTTCACAAAACGACCCGTTTTTTGCGCTCGAAAAATAGAAAAGGGCTTTTCCGTGCGACAAAAAGGAAAACTTCCTCCTGCAACATTGTTCTCCATACCAATGTCCACACACATGCATAATATGGGCACAACATCACAAACTATGCCGTGATCCAGCACATAACATCGGTCATTTGGACCAAAAGCCATGAAACCTCGAACATGATAGGTCATTTTGTGAAGGTTTTTTCGAAACATGATCAATATACCAAGTCTGGTATTTTTCCTTTCAACTATGTAACATAATATTACACCACGCGAAGGATTTTCATTGTTCGGATTTTTTTTGAATTTATTATGCCCGTTTTGAATTATCTGAATTTCTAACTATGGTCGAACCGGTGTGCATGAAGATAGGGGACGAGAATCGTTAGAACTTGCATTGGATCTCTAAAGAAACCACATATTGCGAGTCTAAAAATGATTTTTTCAAAAAATCACGGGCGATAGATCATGTACCTATAGTACAAACCGGACCCACTTCCTGCCGATTCGGCAGACATTTGTCCTTTTTACCCGGGATGGACGAAAAGGTTTGAGATGTACCGGTTGGGAGATAGTCCATGTAAGGTGGTCTAGTATTTTAGGAAAATGGGACGGTAGCATTCTGAAACGGCATTTTGGTGGTTACTTCACAAAACGACCCGTTTTTTGCGCTCGAAAATGGAAAAGGGCTTTTCCGTGCGACAAAAAGGAAAACTTCCTCCTGCAACATTGTTCTCCATACCAATATCCACACACATGCATAATATGGGCACAACATCACAAACTATGCCGTGATCCAGCACATAACTTCCTGCCGATTCGGATGGGCTGAGGATCCCCGGAGTGGCAGGTGACGATGACGATGATGATGGCGATGATGATGAAGTCCCTGAAGCTGCGTAATATAGGACTAGGCATGATTATGACTAAAGGGGGCGGCTTTAGTCCTGAGTGTTAGCTAGTACCGGTTTGTCCCGGTTTTTAATATTAATAAATGTCTTGAGTGTTACCTAATAAATAGAGGGAAATGCCTATATAAAGAGAGGGTTCATCTTTAGTCCCGGTTGGAGAAACCAACCGCGACTGAAGGGATTGCGGCAGACTGGGCCAGGCAACACTAATAATAGGGGTGAGTGTCGACATTATGTCGTGCGGCTTGTACCTTGTCCCGGATGGTGTCACCAACCGAGACTAAAGATGAACCTTTAGTCCTGGTTGGAGACACCAACCGGGACTAAAGATGAGTCAACACTAATAATAGGGGTGAGTGTCGACATTATGTCGTGAGTGTCGACATTATCCCGAGCTGCTTGTACTATAAATAGGCATCCTTCCGAGTCCAGTCCTCTAGCCAGTTTGAGGCATCTCCAAGATGGTTTTAGAGAGCAGGGACACCACTACGGCGATTCAGGAGATGCCGACGAGCCCATCCTCCCATCTCCTAGAAACTGGTCATAGAGGCACTCCCTAATATGTGAAATTAGTTAGCTCCGAGGCGAATTAATCAATTAAGTAAAGTTACAAGCTGCAATATGGTTTTCGAGAGCAGGACACCATCATGCGATTGTGGAGATGCCGACGGAGCCAGTCCTCCAAAGATCTCCTAGAAATCGGTCATAGAGGCACTCCCTAATATGTGAAATTAGTTAGCTCCCAGGCGTATTGATTTAGTTAGAGAAGTTACAAGCTGCAAGATGGTTTTCGAGAGGTGGACACCATCAAGGCCGAGGAGATGCCATGAGACCAGTCCTCTGGCATCTCCGAGAAACTGGTCATAGAGGCACTCCCTAATATGTGAAATTAGTTAGCTCCGAGGCGAAAGATATCCTTCGGTCAAGCCACAAACCGCGAAAGACATGAACTAGAGTTACATAATATGAGCATGAACTTCTTGGAATATGTCATTCCTTATGACCGCTTCAGACGTAACCATGGAGCATCTTCTTTACTTAAGGGAATGCTTGGGTCAGTTTTCACTGTGAACGGCGTAATTTCATCAAACTTATTATAATCTTCTGACATGTCTGTCTTGTCCTCGATTCCCACGATGTTTCTTTTCCCTGAAAGAACTATGTGATGCTTTGGCTCATCATATGATGTATTCGTTTGCATATTTTTTCTTTTTTTCGGTCTGGAGGACATGTCCTTCACATAGAAAACCTGAGACACATCATTGGCTAGGACGAATGGTTCATCTCTATAACCAAGATTGTTGAGATCCACTGTTGTCATTCCGTACAACTGGTCTATCTTTACCCCTTCCCTATTCAGGTTGACCCATTTGCAGCGAAACAAAGGGACCTTAATAGAGACTCCATAGTCTAGTTCCCATATCTCCTCTATGTAACCATAATATGTGTCCTTTTGTCCATTCTCGTCTATTGCATCAAAGCGGACACCACTATTTTGGTTGGTGCTCTTTTTATCTTGGGCGATCGTGTAGAATGTATTCCCATTTATTTCGCACTTTGGAAATTCAATACAAGAGAAGATGGTGACGCCGCCAACAAGTATAGATGATCTCCAACGGTGGTGTCATTCAAGAGATGTGTCCGCATCCAACCACCGAAAGACTTCATGTGTTCATCTGTAATCGCGATTCAGCTTCCCGGTTTTTGGAGCGTAGAATATTCTTGTGTTCCTCGATACGGAGCTGCCAAGGTGGAATTATGTAGAACTGTAGTGTGCTTTAGTGAAAGAATCCCGTCCCTACATATCATTGCTTTATTTCCCGGCGTGTTTTTCCACTTAGTCTTCCCTCATGCCGCGAGTCGAAACAACAATCGGCTTAAGGTCGAATAAAGTCAACACAAAACTCAATGACCTCCTCTGCTCCATATCCCTTGGAGATGCTTCCTTCAGTCTAGCACGGTTATGAACATATTTCTTTAAGACTCCCATGAACCTCTCAAAGGGGAACATATTGTGCGAAATCGGACCGAGAATGGCAATCTCTTCCACTAGATGAACCAGAGATGCGTCATAATATTGAAGAAGGATGGTGGGAACACCAATTCAAAACTAACAAGACATTGTACCACATCCTTCAGAACCTTGGCGAATATCTAGATTGATTACCTTTTGAGAAATTGCATTGAGGAATGAACAGCTTCACAATGGGTACTCGAACATTTTCCTAGAAGCCCCTCAATGCAATCGGAAGCAATCAAGTCATAATCACGTGATACCATGAGACTTCAGGTTTTGGAACTTTTTCCGCCATATTTATTATCCCTTTATATTAGATGAGAAGCCCGACGGCACCTTGATACCGTAAAGGACTTCAAAAGATTTCCTTCTCGCTTTGGTAAGAGCATAGGGCACGACTTAAGTGACGCCTTTATCCGTCTTGTTATGTGTATGCATGTTCTTTGGGTCTTTCATAATTTGTTGGTCCTCCTGCTTGGTGTATCTTTTGTCTTCCCATACACGCCTAGGAATCCTAGCAGGTTCACGCAAAGATTCTTCGTCACGTGCATCACGTCGATTTAAGAGCGGACACGCATGACTTTCCAATATGGCGCTCCCAAAATATAGATTTCTTCTTCCACATGGATGCGTGTCCTCAGAGCGACGCTGCTCGAACTGATTGACCGCCGACCCTTTCCAAAGATTACTTCTATGTCCTTAACCATACCAAATACATCATCACTAGCGTGGAGTTCAGCTTCTTCCTGATCCGCCTCACCTTTGAAATGCTTGCCTTTCTTTCTTACAGATGATTGGTCGGAAGAAATCGCCGATTCGCCAGTACACAACCTTCTTGCATTTATGCAAATATGTACCTTCGGTCTTATCTAAACAAAGGTGCATGCCTTATATCCCTTGTTTGTCTGTCTGAAAGGTTACTAAGAGCAGCCAATCTTTGATGGTTACGAATAACAACCTCGAGATCAAATGGCTCCTGCTTGTTCTCATCCCACGCACGCATACACCTGGTTTGCCCCACAACCGTAAGAGTTCTTCAACTAATGGCCTAAGGTACACATCAATGTCGTTGCCGGTTGCTTCGCCTTGGATGAGCACCGCATCATAATGAACTTACGCTTCATGCACAACCAAGGAGGCAGTTGTAGATACATAGAGTCACGGGCCGTCTGTCAGGATCGCAACTCGCTTCCCCAAAAGGATTCATGCCATCCGTACTTAGACCAAACCATAAGTTCCGTGCGTCACCTGCAACGGCCAGGAAGTCTCTCTCGATTTTTCTCCACCGTGACCCATCAGCAGGGTGTCTCAACGTCCCATCTTTCTTACGGGTCTTCTTTGTGCCATCGCAACAACCTGGCATGCTCTTTGTTTCTGAACATGAGTTTCAACCTTGGTATTATAGGAGCATACCACATAACCTTAGCGGAACCCTCTTCCTGGGGCTCTCCTCAACATCACCAGGTCATCTCGTCGATCTTATACCGCAACGCATTGCATACCGGCATTTATCTAAATTCTCATACTCCTTACATGTAGAGGATGCAAATCATTAATGCATGCATGTATCTTTTGCACATCTAATCCCGAGGACGAGAGTCTTCTTTGCTTAGAGGGTACTCTCGTGAAGTTCGTCATATTTTGGAAACTTCTTCATTATTTTCAGCATCTTTTCAAATGAGGAGTTAGACCACACTCGCCTTCCATTGCAACAATTCCAGGTGGTACCGAGCTTTGTCTTGCCATCTTCACAATTTGGGTACAACAATTTCTTGTGATCTTCTAACATGCCCTCTAACTTCAACTTCTCATTTTACATTTCCAGTCTCGCTTTGCATCAGAAATGACCCTACCAAGTTCATCAGCCGGCTCATCTGATGCCCGTTCTTCACCTCTTTCCTCTCCATTGTCTTCCATTGCAGTATCAATGTATTCAGGAAACATATGATGATAGTTGTTATCATCATCTTCTTCTTCACCATCTTCCTTCATAACCCCTCTTTCCCCGTGCTTGGTCCAGCAATTATAGTTGGGCATGAAACCTTTCATAATCAGGTGGTCGCGAATGATTTTTGAGGAAGAGTACTCCTTGTTGTTCCGACATTGAACACATGGACAACGTATAAATCCATTTTCTTTGTTTGCCGTAGCCACATCGATAAATTTATCCACGCCTTTGGTATACCCGGCTACGCGCCGATCACTGTACATTCATTCCCGACCGTTCATCTGCATCATATAAGTAAGTTTATCAAAAAACAGGACATCATAAATAGTGAAATAACCAATTCACACCGACACATGAATTGTGTCAATGACCTAGAAAAGATAAGATTGCTAACCTCGATCGAGGGAAATAAAGAGGAGAAAGCTCAAGTGCGTCTCGAACACCTTCTATATTTTTGTTCTATGAGAAATTCAACGGGATTATTCACTCAAACATTTCATCAAACACCTTCAATGCATGCATGAGAAAAAACTAGCACACCCCCTCACACCTTCCACCATTCGAAAAAACAGAGTGGAGGCAGAGGGGGCTGGGGCAATGCATTTATAGAGGGCAGGGGGTCTTTAGTCCCGGTTGGAGCCACCAACCGGGACTAAAGACCCCTTACCAACCGGGACGCATGCCCCCGGGCCCCGTGCCCGCTCCAACCGGGACGCATGCCAGCATTAGTCCCGGTTGATGGCGCAACCGGAACAAATGCTATTAGGAGGCACGAATGGATAGGATGTTTTCTACCAGTACAACCTCCATGTTTTATTTTTCATAAAGGCATCATATTCATCATCCATGGCCTTCTTCCACTCACCATGTGCTAGAGCGGTCTGCAAGTCAGCTGGTTCTTCTGAAGATGCTGACAAACACCAACGAACAGTGCCATCTTTATACATTTTTGGATTAGCTATTCCTTTAGATGCTCTTGTGGCTGGCCGAGAGACATCTGGCACACGTTGTTGTACAGGAACCAAAGAAACAAAAGATTCCAGGCTGCTATTTCCTGTGCTGTTGTTGCTATACGTAGAGGATCCTGTGGCCTCGCGTGTCGCCGATTGCATGGCACTGGACGGCGTTTGAGAGCTGGCGGGCACAGAGGATCCAGCTGGGGACCGCTGTGCATGCAGGAGACCATGTCCCTGTCCATGCATACCTTGCAAATCAGAGGAAGGCAAGGAATTTGACGCGGGCAAGCTGGCATGCGGAGCAGCTGACGCTGGCGACCTGCCCAGAAAATCCACCTCGTGTTCCGTAGTTTCGTACTCTTCTGCTAATATTTCATGAGGGCTGTTTGAGCTATTTTGACCATCGTTTTTGCTCAAATTTTCCATAGTATGTTGTTCCGGAACCTGCACAACAGTAGTAGGACTAGATGTGGGGTTAGTAGCATGAATATTAGCCATAGTTGAATCATCAATAAGTACGTTCCCTTGTTCAAAATTGCGAAGGGAAGAATCAAGTAAGAGGATATCCTGCCGAAGAAGATCCCCAGCATTGGGATGAAGCGAGGAAAACGGGAAAACAGCCTCATCAAAGACAACGTCCCGAGATATATAGATACGGCCACTGGAAATCTCTAGGCATTTGACACCTTTATAACAAGGACTATACCCCAGAAACACACACTGTATGGAACGGAAGTGTAACTACCTCGGTGAATTACGCTCCTAGTTACAAGTCTGGATGAGCGGAAATGGTTGAAATAGTACGGTGGGGCCCAAATTCCACTCACAGGTAAACCTTTCGGCCGTCCCAACCATTTCCAAACATCGGGACAAGAACGGGCGACGTAATCGGCAGGCGAAGGGATCAACTACATACACAAATGAGTATGTATGCAAGCCACCATACAACAGTACATCAGAGCCATTCCATCTAAAAGAAATAGAAATATTGCAACGCCATACGGCAAGATCCAAATGTCCTAGATAGATATAATAGTTTAGGATATCTCCTCATACATCACACATCAGAGTATCAGGCGGAAGCGGCAAACAAGATCCGAGTACGGATAAGAAGCAAATCGGCATAAGATGCCCCATAAATAAGCACATCCGCCTAGATCTCACGGATCCCGCTTCACGAATCTCTACACGAATGATCGTTGCCCACATCGTCCATCTCTCTACCCGGTATCCATCTTGCGAGTTTACTGCTCATCTAAATCAAACAATTTATCATGTGAGACCCTAGAATTTTCGGCAAGTCTTTATGCCTCTAAAGGGGACACAACCTAGGGTGACGCAATTGCAGCAAAAGATAATACCTAACAATCCTATAGATACTCGCTAACCATCCGCCTAACCAAAGATAGTCGGATGTCCGTAAATTAATAACAACAGTTATAACGGTAATTCAACAGATCCATCCTCCTCCTCGCTTACCGACGAGGAAGCGGACGAATAACCCCCATCCGTTGGCAGTTTTATTATCCATTCCATGAGTGTTGCACTATTTACTAGTCAGTTACTTAGTCAAATTATGAGCGGTACTTTAGTTATACTTGTCTATGATCGAGAAACTGTACTCCAAGTCGTCCATAATCATGACACGGCTTTGAAAGTTTTACCTGCGAGGTGCACAAATAGCAACACACACTCGATCAACCTCGGAAAAACCAACTCAAAACCCAACGAGGCCTTCACGACAAAGCAATCACAAGATTCAGAAATATTTCAGGGGGCCACCCCATTGAGTACACCCGCAACGAAGTTAGCCGACTCCGAGACGGACTCAAGGTTTGCCGCATGGTCAGAACGATCGGGAACCCGAAAGTGTGACTGGCTTGTCGATCTGGAAACACTCCGCCTAAATGATGACAAGATGCGATTACCTCGCACAATTTAAATAAAGCAAGAAAGCATGGCATAAGTACAGATAGTAAATAAAACCTCAAACTAGTTTGGGCCCCAAGAAATAAGAATGAATCAAGCTCTGGTGAGGGGTCCATAAGCCTCCGGATGTGGATAGCGCGAATATTCAAGGAACAGAATCAAGTACTCGGGGTCCTCACGGACACAAGTGAGCAGGAAAACCAAATAGCGAGATATTGCTCACCGCTTTCATTAGTTATCCCATTACTACTCAGTTAAGTTGTATAGGTACCTCGTTATCCATCGACACTCACATACCCTACACATGTCGTTTCTACGACTCGCATGGCTCAAACAACTCCTGTAGTAATGGCTCATGGGATGGAGGAACAAGCTTGTGGGTTTTAAAGTAAAGGCTATCAAAGATTTGGGATTCAGTTTAATGCAATCGCGACTCGATGATGCAAGAATAAGATAGAGGCAATAGGTACTGTATGTATGCAAGCATGTGGTAGTGTTTGCCTGGCAGCTCAGTTGAAGCGAGAGAAGGATCTGGGTGGTGCTCCTGGGTTCCTTGATATATTCCCTGCTCAGCGTCTATTCGAAGAAGATCCAAACAAACAAGAGCCAACATAAATAAAGTGCACAAGTATATGAATTAAATGCGACAAGCAAACAATCATGCCATGATGAATGATGCACAATTTGCATGGCATTAATGTAGCATGGCATGGGTGAGGTGTGGAATACAAGGAATGAGCATTTGATTGAGTTTTGGTCACATTTTAACCTCATACAAGTTGCTGTATACTTTATATTTGTATGATGCATGCTGCAATTCAGAACATGGAATGCATAAAAAAAAGGTCTCGTCGAGCTGATCATTTTAGACATATCATTTGTCAAATTTGGAGTTATAAAACAAAAGTTATTAATTAATTAAGAAAAGGCCATTTTGTTGTAATTTAAATCAACTTGAATTTTCAGTGTTCAAAATGTATTTTGGATGGCATATTTGAAATCCTCACATTTTTCTGATTCAAAAACATATATCATTTGTATTATTTGGGTTTGTATTCTAAAAGTTATTTAAAAACAATATTAAATTTGAATTTAAATTAATTTGAAAAGGTTTGAATTAAAACAGAACACAGAAAATCTTTTTTGTACTTAGGCAGACCTAGCCACGCTCAATGACGGGTGGGGCCAGGGCTGACTAGGACACACGCGCACAGAACTGACTTTTCTCACCGCGGGGCGAGCTAGCCGGGGTCATAGACAGGTGGGCCAGCGAGTGGGGAAGCACTGCACGCGCGAGCGAACAAGGTGGTGACAAATGGCAGAAGGAGGGGACTGCGGGTTGAGATTGGAAAAGGGAAAGGGGCTTTTTGCAAAACGTCTAGGAGCTGTCGGTTAAGAGCCTGACGAAACTGAAGATCGGTTCGCGAAAAAGGCTAGCTGCTCCAATATTTGAATGACGATGGCGAGCAATCCGCTCCGAATCTTGATATTCCGAAAAAAGCAAAGTTGTAGAGGGGATCAAATTCTACAATATTGGTTCCGGAAGTTTTTCTACAGGAGGGCTTTAGAGACGGTAAAACAGCGACGAACAGGAGGCGAAAGTTGGTCGAAACTGAACCTGGCGTCACTGAATATCTAACAGATTTTCTGCGAGATAGTCTCGAATTCGGAGGATGATTTCGAGAGATTTACTACTCAGCTTCATGCGCCGTTTGATCCTACTGAAGGCTGGAAGTTCCTTCTTTGCAGGTATGTACAGTGCGCCACTGGAGGTGGTTGGAGAGGGCCAGAAAACTATCGGGAACAGAGGCGCAGCGGTGATCTGCTGCTGCTGCTATCTGCGGATGCTGCACACGCGGCGGTGGTTACCGACGACGGCGACGGCGATTCAAGGCGGTATGATGCGGGAAGGGGGAGAAAAAGAAGGGGGGGAAAGGAGGTGGCACTCACCTCGACCAATTCCCGCAAGAATTGGGGTCGGGGACGGAGGAATATGGTCAGGGCAGTGGCGACAGGGCGGCATGCTTGGTCACGACCGCAACAGATACGAGGAAGCAGTCACCGACAGGTACGGCTCCGGTGCTTCGGGTGGAGGATGGAGACGGCAATCCTAGGCGACTCCCGCACTCAGGAGCTCTTGGTGTCGCCCATGGCAATGCTCGTTTGCCGTGCCTACCTCTCGGTCTCCCTCTCAGACCGTGGGGAAAGGAGGGATGGAAGGTGGCGGCTCTGGGAAAACGGAAGGAAGGGTCTAGGGTTCCAGGGCCTCTCGGCTTGGGAGATAAAGGAGGGGGCTGGTGACGTGGCTGACGGGAGACGACGGCCACCTGCTTCCTTCCGTTAGCAAAGCAGAGAGGAGAAGAACGGGGACAGAGACGATGAACAGAGACGGCGTCGGGGTGAAGGGGTACTGGGCCAAGAAGAGGGAGAGAAGGACCCCGAGTGGGCCTTGCTTCTGCTGGATGCCGCCTGGGCTAGGTGGCTGCTGCCAGGAATGAACCTCTCTCTTATTTATTTACTAATATGATTTCTTCTATTTGTTTTCTTATTTTGTTTCAAAATTAAGCAAAGTTTACTACCTCAAACATTTGAAGCTTTAGCAGGAATTGAACAGAGAATTTTGGACAACAAAAGGGCAAGGGAAACAAGAACACCGGAGGAGAGATGCCCAGAGGGAGGGGTGTTAGGTTTAGGAATGGTTTGGTTTAGCCAAACCAAAGGGTAGGTTTATATTATGGTTTAAGAGATTCAAAAACAAGAAACATCTAGTTTGAATTAAAAGCAAGGCTCAAACCAAGATAAAACAAAACAAAGAGAAGAAGGCCAAGGGTTATGATTGCATGGCCCATGCATGAACATTAATGCTAGGTTTCATCTTGTGAAAACAAAATAAATATCCATAGCATTATACCTATGCATTCCAGAATTATGGAATAAGCCAAGCTAAAAGAAGTGAAAGGATGCCCCATGTGGAGTAGATGGAGATGACCATATTTGAATAAAATGGGACATGCTAGTGTGTATGTGCCACTAGGCATTTAGTAAGCCCAAAAATATCCCAACATGACAATAACCCCAAAACAACACATAGAGAAGCTAGAAAAAGGGTTCCACTCACAAGGCATGCAAAGGTGGCCATGTGACTCTCATTAACCAATAATGTGGAAACAATATGGTGCATATATGAGAGCATGTGGAGATAGAATTGGATCCATCCCAACCCACATGAGCTAGAGGTAAAACCAACTAAAGTGCAAAGCTCATATTTAGTTGGATGGTGGAATTATAAGGTGGTGACAAGAAAGGGTAGTGGAGTGCAATAAAAGATATGCCCCCAACTCAACTTGGGCATTAAACAATATATCAACAACCAAATACAATATCAAGAGGCAATTACAATTTACAATGCATATGAGAGAAGAACCAACAAAACAAGGGTTTTATATGATGCTCAAATGCAAGGTGGCATGATGACATGAGCATGATATAATTATGATGCAACAATTATATGTAGGAAGTAGCATCTATATAGACTAGGCTAGTAGCATTGCAATTGTTAGACAATTGGGATGCTACAGAAAGGCAAGTTTTGTCTTGTTGTAAGGACGCAAGTTAGGCCAACAAGCACAGCCAAACACACGCAAAGAATTGTAATCAGGACGTGTACCTAAGAGGCGATGGACAGGAGTATCATTGTTGATTACTTTTATTGGAAGCATGTTAATAAGATATGTGGCGGTAAGGAACTCTTCGTCCCAAAATTTAAGTGGCATATGTGCATGGGCAAGAAGAGTTAGTCCTATCTCAACAATATGACGGTGTTTTCTTTCAGCAGAGCCGTTTTGTTGATGAGCATGAGGGCAAGAAACATGATGGGAGATGCCTTGTGTCTGAAAGAGTGATTTGAGTTTCACATATTCACCTTCCCAATCAGATTGAACCGTAAAAATCTTTTTATCAAGCTTACGCATTCGACAAGTTTTTGAAAATTCACAAAGGCAGAAAAGGCATCGGATTTTTTCTTAAGCAAATATATCCATGTGAATTTGCTATAATCATCAATAAAACTTATATAATAATCATGACGTCCAACAAAAGTGAGAGCAAGGCCCCATACATCAGAGAACACTAATTGTAGGGGAGTTGTGGAAACACTAGTAGACACTGGATAAGGAAGTTGATGACTCTTAGCCTGCTGACAAAAATCACAAACTGACTCTATACGAATATCCTTAACAAAAGGAAGTTTATTTTTACTAATGATTTGACTAACAATAGAAAGTGATGGATGACCAAGACGACTATGCCACTTTGCTTGATAGGGCTTGGTAGCGCCAAAGACTTGCTTCTGTGTGTGAGAGGATACTGACGATGATATAAGTGGGTAAAGACCTCCAATGCATCTCCCTCTATGAATTATTTTCCGCGTGACCTGATCCTTGATCAAGAAGAAGAAAGGATGAAATTCTTTAAAGGCACTATTATCAAGAGTAAAGCGATGAACATAGAGCAAATTTTTCGATGCGTTGGGAACATGCAAGATATTACGAAGATGGAAATCCTGAACAGGGGTACGACATATTGAATGATCAACATGGGCAATATTCATACCTTGCCCACTAATAGTGTTGACCTTGTCATGTCCTTGATACCTATCGCGAACGGTCAGATACGATCAGGTAGTTTGTCGAGACTACTCGGATATCAACCGAGGTCCCAGGTACGTGTTAATATATGGGCACTTTGCGGTGCTAGCTATAGAAGGAAGAATTGGACTCTGGTATATAAGAATCTGAGTCTGATACGTACGTCCGACCTAGATACAAAACGTGTACAACACCGACTCAACAGATTATCGCTAACAGTGACCGACGTTGTGAGGCTGGACTGACCGAAAATAAGAAACTTTGGCAAGGGTCGGCGATACAGTGGCATCCGGGAGGGAACTATCTCCATCGCCGGAGGACGATAGCCGACCGAATAAAGCAATATGGGCAAACCAGGCCCTCCCTGGCCTAGTCGAGGCCAATTGGACTCGTGAGGCCCTGCCTCCACACTGCAGCAATGGTGTCACCGTCGACGCCAACCCTAGCGCTAGTCTCTACTACTCTGCCCACTAGTGGATCCACCACCACCCCAGATCCCCGCCGCCAAGCAGCAGCACCGTCGCCACCGTCCTCACCCGAGCCTGCCGAACCGCCGCCGGTCTTAGGAGAACCACCGCAGGCCGCCAAGCGCCATCGCCATGACTCGCAAGAGGGGAAACCACCTTATAGGGCCGCCGCCCCGACATCCATGGACACAAACCCGCAAAATGGCAGACGCCACCATGGCAAGCTCCGGAATGGCCAGCGTAGATTTGCGCTCGATGCAAGCCTTCCTGGCTCGGATCACTCCGACACGCGGGCAGTTGGGATGCAACCCGAACGACAACGAGGCCGACTACAAGTCACAGCCCGCTGAACCACTCCGTTGTACCGAGGAGCACCGAGATCAAGATCGCCTGGCTCAACTCCGGTGACCCTGCCACACCACTAGCAGGGGGTAAGATCGTAGACGGAAGTACGCCCCCAGGACACAGTTCGCAGACCAGGTTCAGCCAACCCAGATCGGGCCCAGATCTAGGTCGCACTAGCCCATGGCCCTGGTCTACCTCCGCCGCCACCGCTACGTGCTGGTCGCACCAACCTCGCCGCCACCAGCTCCAGAAGCGACACCATCGCTGCATCACTGCCAGCTACAGGCCCGAGCTTGACCCCACCGTAGCGCACTGCCACCATCCAGCACTGCCCCGTGTGTGCGCGGGGGTAAAAGAGGGCCGTCGCCACCGGCACCGCCCAGGCTTTGCTTGGCAGCTCCCACCGGCGACGGCGGAGGAGAGGGAAGGGATAGGGGCGAGGAGGAGCGTGCTACTGCGTCGCTCACAGGGAGGGAGCGAAGGAGTCCGAAGCGTTTTTGATGACCCAACTGATCTGGCCAATTGAATTGCTGACTCGCTGAGTTTAGTTGTTTTCTACAGCCGCTGCGCCGAGGTTAGTTTGTGTTAGCATGATTTCACTTTAATTGGACATGGAATGGTTGGGCCAGCGCGAGATCGCCGCCTTCTTCTCTCAGGTCACACATAAGAGCAAGAATAATAGAGTAGCCTGCTGCTGGCTGCAAGCCGGAGACACGTCATCTATAGCCCTCATAAAAAATATGGTACAATAAGGCAACTATTAGGTGAGCTCTTGCTAAATATTTAAATATTTAATTACTAGCAATGTCTTGCTTGCATGCAAGACTAATCCTACATGTACTTAATGCTTGTAGCTGGCTTTAGCACATACACTAGACTGCATGCAGGCGGTATTTCATTATTTCATGTGCAGCAGCTGGCGATAACTGGAGCACCCGTTTCATTCTCTTTCTTAATTTATGTTACTGCCAGGATTTAGCTTAGGTGGATTTCCTTGTAGCCAGCTGACTAGTTGTTATTGTACCTGCTCTAACCGGTTTATCAAATTGGTTTCAATTTGGTGTATGAAGTTGTGCCAGCTTCAGGAAGACCGCACGAGAACTTGCCAATTCCGACGACGAGCCCAGTTGTAGTAGGATGCGATTGATCTACTTCCTCCGTTTCAAAATATAAGATGTTTTAGCTTTGTGAAGAAAATGTATCTAGACTAATTTTAGTGTGAACCTACACACTAAAATTAGTCTAGATACATTTGCGTCACAAAGCTAAAACATCTTATATTTTGAAACAGAGGGAGTAGTCCATAATAGACTGCATATTTATGAAAGAAAGACAATGATGTTTTCTGTTGGAAAGGAATCACAGAGAAGATCGACATAAAAAGTGGAAAGAAGTACTACCAATATGGTAATTGTAGAGTTGATAGCATAAAACTACCACTTTGTATGTCAAATTTCCCATTTCATACCCGTAGCTCTTAAAATCACAAAATAGTACCACATTTGAATCTGATTGTAGCAATGTGCGCCGATCTGTCGTTGATAGCAAATCAACTCCGCTTGACACCTGAGGGCCCACCTGTTAGGGCCACGTGGCACGCGATAGACACCGCCCTGACACGCCCGTCTAACGGCCGTTAACCGGCGCCGCTTGGGACATGCTAGGGTTAGTTCACTAGTGGAAAAAGGGCTATGCGTTCGCGACCCCTCAGAGCATTTGTCCCGGTTGCGCCACCAACCGGGACTAATGCTGGCACGCGTCCCGGTTGGAGCGGGCACGGGGCCAGGGGGCATGCGTCCTGGTTGGTAAGGGGTCTTTAGTCCCGGTTGGAGCCACCAACCGGGACTAAAGGTTTGGCCACAGCCACGTGGCGTGGCGCTGCTTTAATCGGTTCTGGCTCCAACCGACTAAAGACCCCGCCCTCTATAAATGCACGCCCTTCCCTCTGCCTCCACTCTGTTTTTTCGAATGGTGGAAGGTGTGAGGGGGTGTGCTAGTTTTTTCTCATGCATGCATTGAAGGTGTTTGATGAAATGTTTGAGTGAATAATCCCGTTGAATTTCTCATAGAACAAAAATATAGAAGGTGTCCGAGACGCACTTGAGCTTTCTCCTCTTTATTTCCCTCGATCGAGGTTAGCAATCTTATCTTTTCTAGGTCATTGATACAATTCATGTGTCGGTGTGAATTGGTTATTTCACTATTTATGATGTCCTGTTTTTTTGATAAACTTACTTATATGATGCAGATGAACGGTCGGGAATGGATGTATGACGGTGGCGTGGCGGGTATATCAAAGGCGTGGATAAATTTATAGATGTGGCTACGACAAACAAAGAGAATGGATTTATACGTTGTCCATGTGTTCAATGTCGGAACAACAAGGAGTACTCTTCCTCAAAAATCATTCGCGGCCACCTGATTATGAAAAGGTTTCATGCCCAACTATAATTGCTGGACCAAGCACGGGGAAAGAGGGGTTATGATGGAAGATGGTGAAGAATAAGATGATGATAACAACTATCATAATATGTTTCCTGAATATGTTGATCGCAATGGAATACAATGGAGAGGAAAGAGGTGAAGAACGGGCATCGGATGAGCCGGTGATGAACTTGGTAGGGTCCTTTCGATGCAAAGCGAGACAAAGGAAATGAAAATGAGAAGTTGAAGTTAGAGGGCATGTTAGAAGATCACAAGAAATTTTTGTACCCAAATTGTGAAGATGGCAGCACAAAGCTCGGTACCACACTGGAATTGTTGCGATGGAAGGCAGAGTGTGGTCTAACTGACTCCTCATTTGAAAAGATGCTGAAAATAATGAAGCCGAAGTTTCCAAAACATAACAAACTTCCCGAGAGTACCTACAAAGCAAAGAAGACTCTCTGTCCTCTGGGATTAGATGTGCAAAAGATACATGCATGCATTAATGACCGCATCCTCTACCGCGGTAAGGAGTATGAGAATTTAGATAAATGTCCGGTATGCAATGCGTTGCGGTATAAGATCATACGAGATGACCCTGGTGATGTTGAGGGAGAGCCCCTCCAGAAGAGGGTTCCTGCTAAGGTTATGTGGTATGCTCCTATAATACCAAGGTTGAAACGCATGTTCAGAAACAAAGAGCATGCCAGGTTGTTGCGATGGCACAAAGAAGACCGTAAGAAAGACGGGAAGTTGAGACACCCTGCCGATGGGTCACAGTGGAGAAAAATCAAGAGAGACTTCCCAGACTTTGCAGGTGACGCAAGGAACTTATGGTTTGGTCTAAGTACGGATGGCATGAATCGTTTTGGGGAGCAGAGTTGCGTCCACAAAGACTGCCCGTGACTCTATGTATCTACAACCTGCCTCCTTGGTTGTGCATGAAGCGTAAGTTCATTATGATGCCAGTGCTCATCCAAGGCCCGAAGCAACCGGGCAACAACATTGATGTGTACCTTAGGCCATTAGTTGAAGAACTCTTACAGTTGTGGGGCAAACCAGGTGTACGTGCGTGGAATGAGAACAAACAGGAGCCATTTGATCTACGAGGGTTGTTATTCGTAACCATCAATGATTGGCCTGCTCTTAGTAACCTTTCGTGATGACAAACAAGGGATATAAGGCATGCACCCACTGTTTAGATAAGACCGAAGGTACATATTTGCATAAATGCAAGAAGGTTGTGTACCTGGCGAATCGACGATTTCTTCCGACCAATCATCCCGTAAGAAAGAAAGGCAAGCATTTCAAAGGTGAGGCAGATCACCGGAAGAATCCTGAACTCCCTGCTGGTGATGATGTATTTGGTATGGTCAAGGACATAGAAGTAATCTTTGGAAAGGGTCCCGGCGGTCAATTAGTTCCGAACGACGTCGCTACAGGACACGCACCCATGTGGAAGAAGAAATCTATATTTTGGGAGCTGCCATATTGGAAAGTCCTGCGTGTCCGCTCTTCAATCGACGTGATGCACATGACGAAGAATCTCTGCGTGAACCTGCTAGGATTCCTAGGCGTGTATGGGAAGACAAAAGATACACCTGAAGCACGGGAGGACCAACAAATTATGAAAGACCCAAAGAACATGCATACACATAACAAGACGGATAAAGGGCGTCACTTAAGTCGTGCCAGCTATGCTCTTACCAAAGCAGAGAAGGAAATCTTTTTTGAAGTCCTTTACAGTATCAAGATGCCGTCGGGCTTCTCACCTAATATAAAGGGGATAATAAATATGGCAGAGAAAAAGTTCCAAAACCTGAAGTCTCATGACTGTCACGTGATTATGACGCAGTTGCTTCCGATTGCATTGAGGGGGCTTCTACCGGAAAATGTTCGAGTACCCATTGTGAAGCTGTGTTCATTCCTCAATGCAATATCTCAGAAGGTAATCAATCCAGATATTCTGCCAAGGTTACAGAAGGATGTGGTACAATGTCTTGTTAGTTTTGAATTGGTGTTCCCACCATCCTTCTTCAATATTATGACGCATCTCCTGGTTCATCTAGTGGAAGAGATTGCCATTCTCGGTCCGGTATTTCTGCACAATATGTTCCCCTTTGAGAGGTTCGTGGGAGTCTTAAAGAAATATGTTCATAACCGTGCTAGACCAGAAGGAAGCATCTCCAAGGGATATGGAACAGAGGAGGTCACTGAGTTTTGTGTTGACTTTATTCCTGATCTTAAGCCGATTGGTGTTTCTGACTCATGCATGAGGGAAGACTAAGTGGAAAAGGCGCTGGGAAATAAAGCAATGATATGTAGGGACGGGATTCTTTCACTAAAGCACACTACGCTTCTACATAATTCCACCTTGGCAGCTCCAGATATCGAGGAACACAAGAATATTCTACGCCCAAAACCCGGGAAGCCTGAATCACTGATTACAGATGAACACATGAAGTCTTTCGGTGGTTGGATGCGGACACATCTCTTGAATGACACCACTGTTGGAGATCAGCTATACTTGTTGGCCGCGTCACCATCTTCTACTGTATTGAATTTCCAAGGGTACGAAATAAATGGGAATACATTCTACACGATCGCCCAAGATAAAAAGAGCACCAACCAAAATAGTGGTGTCTGCTTTGATGCAATAGACGAGAATGGACAAAAGGACACATATTATGGTTACATAGAGGAGATATGGGAACTAGACTATGGAGTCTCTTTAAGGTCCCTTTGTTTCACCGCAAATGGGTCAACCTGAATGGGGAAGGGTAAAGATAGACCAGTTATGCGGAATGACAACAAGGATCTCAACAATCTTGGTTATAGAGATGAACCATTCTTCCTAACCAATGATGTGTCTCAGGTTTTCTATGTGAAGGACATGTCCTCCGCATCAAAAAAAGAAAAAATATGCAAACGAATACATCATATGATGAGCCAAAGCGTCACATAGTTCTTTCAGGGAAAAGAAACATCGTGGGAATCGAGGACAAGACAGACATGTCAGAAGATTATAATAAGTTTGATAAAATTCCACCCTTCACAGTGAAAACTGACCCAAGCATTTCGTTAAGTAAAGAAGATGCTCCATGGTTACGTCTGAAGCGGTCATAAGGAATGACATATGCCAATAAGTTCATGCTCATATTATGTAACTCTAGTTCATGTCTTTCGCGGTTTGTGGCTTGACCGAAGGATATCTTTCGCGGTTTGTGGCCTTTAGTCCCGGTTTTGTAGTCTCAGTTTTTAATATTAATAAATGTCTTGAGTGTTAGTCCTGTTTTGTGGCTGGACCGGAGTGCCTCTATGACCAGTTTCTTGGAGATGCCGAGGATCGATCCGCAAGATCTCCGAAACTGGTCGTAGTGGTGTCCCTGCTCTTGAAAACCATCTTGTAGCTTGTAACTTCTCTAACTAGATCAATACGCCTCCGAGCTAACTAATTTCACATATTAGGGAGTGCCTCTATGACCAGTTTCTCGGAGATGCCGGAGGACTGGGCTCCGTCGGCATCTCCCTGAAACTGGCCGCAGTGGTGTCCCTGCTCTCGAAAACCATCTTGCAGCTTGTAACTTCACTAACTAGATCAATACGCCTCGGAGCTAACTAATTTCACATATTAGGAGTGCCTCTATGACCAGTTTCTCGGAGATGCCGGAGGACTGGGCTCCGTCGGCATCTCCTCGAACTGGCCGTAGTGGTGTCCTCGCTCTCTAAAACCATCTTGGAGATGCCTCAAACTGGTTGGAGGACTGGACTCACAAGGATGCCTATTTATAGTACAAGCAAGCGGCTCGGCATATAATGTCGACACTCACGACATAATGTCGACACTCACGACATAATGTCGACACTCACCCTATTATTAGTGTTGACTCATCTTTAGTCCCGGTTGGTGTCTCCAACCGGGACTAAAGGTTCATCTTTAGTCCTGGTTGGTGACACCATCCGGGACAAGGTACAAGCCGCACGACATAATGTCGACACTCACCCCTATTATTAGTGTTGCTCGCCCACATCGACGCGAATCCTTCATCGCAGTTGGTTTCTCCAACCGACTAAAGATGAACCCTCTCTTTATATAGGCATTTCTCTATTTATTAGGTAACACTCAAGACATTTATTAATATTAAAACCGGGACAAACCGGGACTAGCTAACACTCAGGACTAAAGCCGCCCCCTTTAGTCATAATCATGCCTAGTCCTATAGTACGCAGCTTCAGGGTCTTCATCGTCGTCATCATCATCATCGTCATCGTCACCTACCACTTCGGGGATCCTCAGCCCATCCATGGCATATACCAGGGGCCATTCCAGCCTCGGATTCATGGCGGGCAGGAGAGGGGTCTCCTGGAAGACGATGCCGCCATCACGGACAGTGTGGGCCTGGGCGGGTGGACTGTGGCACCAGAGGCGAGGATGGTCTCCCGGCGATGTAGCGCATCACCCGATGATAGTACGGTTCGCCCACCACGCATTTACGGCCGGCTTCGTTGTGGTTCACCGTGGCGGCCATCACCTAGTACTGGCGAGCTCCCTTTCCCGCCTATTAGCGAAGAAGGCATTCCAGGTGTCGAGTTGTCGGATCCCACTGGGATCCATCCGCTGCTCGTGAGATCTTGGTAGAAGTGGTTTGTGATGGTCACTGGCGTGCGGAACCTTGAGGGACAGAGGGACAGGCAGCCAAGAGTCTTGGCCAGACAAGGGTAGTTGAGGCGCACAGCCTCGGTCTCCTCGAGGGTCGAATGGCCCGAGGGCGTTGTCCATTGTTCTAAGAGAGGAAGGTGTGGATGTGTGGATAGCCATGGCACGATCACCCTAAATATAGAGGGAAAGGGCAGGAAAACTTGGCGTGAAGCTTTGGGAAATGGCGGGAAATATCTTTAGTCCCGGTTAGTGACTACATCCGGGACTAAAAGCTCTAGTAGAAAGGAAAGGGCGGGAAAACTTGGAGGGAAGAGGTGGGAAATGGCGGAAAATATTTTTAGTCCCGGTTTGTGACTACATCCGGGAATAAATGTCTGCCGAATCGGCAGGAAGTTATGTGCTGAATCACGGCATAGTTTGTGATGTTGTCATATTTTGTTACATAGTTGAAAGGAAAAATACCAGACTTGGTATATTGATCATGTTTCGAAAAAACCTTCACAAAATGACCTATCATGTTCGAGGTTTCATGGCTTTCGGTCCAAATGACCGATGTTATGTGCTGGATCACGGCATAGTTTGTGATGTTGTTCCCATATTATGCATGTGTGTGGACATTGGTATGGAGAACAATGTTGCAGGAGGAAGTTTTCCTTTTTGTCGCACGGAAAAGCCCTTTTCCATTTTCCGAGCGCAAAAAACGGGTCGTTTTGTGAAGTAACCACCAAAATGCCGTTTCAGAATGCTACCGTCCCATTTTCCTAAAATACTAGACCACCTTACATGGACTATCTCCCAACCGGTACATCTCAAACCTTTTCGTCCATCCCGGGTAAAAAGGACAAATGTCTGCCGAATCGGTAGAAAGTGGGTCCGGTTTGTACTACAGGTACATGATCTATCGCCCGTGATTTTTTAAAAAAATCATTTTTAGACTCGCAATATGTGGTTTCTTCAGAAATCCAATGCAAGTTCTAACGATGCTCGTCCCCTATCTTCATGCACACCGGTTCGACCATAGTTAGAAATTCAGATAATTCAAAACGGGCATAATAAATTCAAAAAAAATCCGAACAATGAAAATCCTTCGCGTGGTGTCATATTTTGTTACATAGTTGAAAGGAAAAATACCATACTTGGTATATTGATCATGTTTCGAAAAAACCTTCACAAAATGACCTATCATGTTCGAGGTTTCATGGCTTTCGGTCCAAATGACCGATGTTATGTGCTGGATCACGGCATAGTTTGTGATGTTGTGCCTATATTATGCATGTGTGTGGACATTGGTATGGAGAACAATGTTGCAGGAGGAAGTTTTCCTTTTTGTCGCACGGAAAAGCCCTTTTCCATTTTTCGAGCGCAAAAACGGGTCGTTTTGTGAAGTAACCACCAAAATGCCGTTTCAGAATGCTACCGTCCCATTTTCCTAAAATACTATACCACCTTACATGGACTATCTCCCAACTGGTACATCTCAAACCTTTTCGTCCATCCCGGGTAAAAAGGACAAATGTCTGCCGAATCGGTAGGAAGTGGGTCCGGTTTGTACTACAGGTACACGATCTATCGCCCGTGATTTTTTGAAAAAAATCATTTTTAGACTCGCAATATGTGGTTTCTTCAGAGATCCAATGCAATTTCTAACGATGCTCGTCCCCTATCTTCATGCACACCGGTTCGACCATAGTTAGAAATTCAGATAATTCAAAACGGGCATAATAAATTCCAAAAAAATCCGAACAATGAAAATCCTTCGCGTGGTGTCATATTTTGTTACATAGTTGAAAGGAAAAATACCATACTTGGTATATTGATCGTGTTTCGAAAAAACCTTCACAAAATGACCTATCATGTTCGAGGTTTCATGGCTTTCGGTCCAAATGACCGATGTTATGTGTTGGATCACGGCATAGTTTGTGATGTTGTGCCCATATTATGCATGTGTGTGGACATTGGTATGGAGAACAATGTTGCAGGAGTAAGTTTTCCTTTTTGTCGCACGGAAAAGCCCTTTTCCATTTTCCAAGCGCAAAAAACGGGTCGTTTTGTGAAGTAACCACCAAAATGCCGTTTCAGAATGCTACCGTCCCATTTTCCTAAAATACTAGACCACCTTACATGGACTATCTCCCAACCGGTATATCTCAAACTTTTTCGTCCATCCCGGGTAAAAAGGACAAATGTCTGCCGAATCGGTAGGAAGTGGGTCCGGTTTGTACTACAGGTACATGATCTATCGCCCGTGATTTTTTGAAAAAATCATTTTTAGACTCGCAATATGTGGTTTCTTCAGAGATCCAATGCAAGTTCTAATGATGCTCGTCCCCTATCTTCATGCACACCGGTTCGACCATAGTTAGAAATTCAGATAATTCAAAACGGGCATAATAAATTTAAAAAAAATCCGAACAATGAAAATCCTTCGCGTGGTGTCATATTTTGTTACATAGTTGAAAGGAAAAATACCAGACTTGGTATATTGATCATGTTTTGAAAAAACCTTCACAAAATGACCTATCATGTTCGAGGTTTCATGGCTTTCGGTCCAAATGACCGATGTTATATGCTGGATCACGGCATAGTTTGTGATGTTGTGCCCATATTATGCATGTGTGTGGACATTGGTATGGAGAACAATGTTGCAGGAGGAAGTTTTCCTTTTTGTCGCACAGAAAAGCCCTTTTCTATTTTCCGAGCACAAAAAACGGGTCGTTTTGTGAAGTAACCACCAAAATGCCGTTTCAGAATGCTACCCTCCCATTTTCCTAAAATACTAGACCACCTTACATGGACTATCTCCCAACCGGTACATCTCAAACCTTTTCGTCCATCCCGGGTAAAAAGGACAAATGTCTGCCGAATCGGCACGAAGTGGGTCCGGTTTGTACTACAGGTACATGATCTATCGCCCGTGATTTTTTGAAAAAAATCATTTTTAGACTCGCAATATGTGGTTTCTTCAGAGATCCAATGCAAGTTCTAACGATGCTCGTCCCCTATCTTCATGCACACCGGTTCGACCATAGTTAGAAATTCAGATAATTCAAAACGGGCATAATAAAAATATAAGTTAATTCATTTTAAAAGGTTACATTAATTATTTTTTAAAAATAGAAAATGGTTTTGGATTATTTATTCAAATCCATACACTTCTTTTGTTTAAAGTTTTTCTAAATTCCAAATTGATATTAAAAAAATATAAGTTAATTCATTTTTAATTGTAAATGGTTCACCTTTTAAATGGTTACATTAATTATTTTTTAAAACAGAAAATGGTTTTGAATTATTTATTCAAATCCAAACACTTTTTATGTTTAAAGTTTTTCTAAATTCCAAATTAATTATCATTTAAAAAACAATACAAATTTAAACCCCAAAATAAAAAATAAGGCGGGAACAGAGAGAAAAGACCTGAATTTTTTTGAAAACAGGGGAATATGTCCCGGTTGGAGCCACCAACCGGGACTAAAGACCCCCTGCGTGCCAACACTTGGTCTTCTGAAAATATTGGAGTATACGTCCCGGTTGGTGGCTCCAACCGGGACATATAACCCTTTAGTCCCGGTTGGAGCCACCAACCGGGACTAAAGGTCCTTTGGTTATAACTACGCGCGCCTCCTCTTCTTCTTCCCTTCCCCATCTCACTTCTACCTTCATCGACGCTGCCTGACCTCCCCCGACGCCGGTAGCCGAGCTCGCTGCCTCGACGCCCCGTCAGTCGCCCGAAACCAGCGTTCCATCCGCCACCGGCCGCCCGTCTGCAGGCGTGCAGTACCGTCGCCGCACGACTCATTTTTCTCGACCGGGTCGAACCGCTCAACCTCGACCTCCCGCGCTCTCTCCGACCAACCTCACGCGCTCAGGGTGAGCAAGCGAACCTTCTGGATGCCTCCTTCCTTCCCCTCTCGCTGTAGTTCATGCCTGCGCCGTTAGATCCCGTTAGCCGCCGTCGGCCGTCATTGTACCACCTGCTCCGGCAACCAACAGAGGGCGGCGCCGCCAATTTTGAGTCCGCCTGGATGCGCTGATTCCAGCACGCCAAGTCCCACAGCCCCGCTTGCTCTCCTCCGCTGCCTACCATCGCCGTCTGACGTGTCTTCGGCGAGCCCAACATTGCGTCTAGGTGGCATCCGTGTGGCCCTGGTCCCACCAGTCAGCCTCTAGGGCTAGCTCCTTCTCTGGTGACAGATGACCCTGTTTCCCCTTTGCTTGCGTGGCTGCTGAGGTGGCTCCGGGTCCCACCAGTCAGCCACTATGGCTAGTTGTTACTATGGTTCAAAAGGTTTAAACATTTGATTTAATAATTTCAGAATTTGAATAAAACTTGTAAATTCAATAACTTTTAATCTGTAATTCAGAAAAATACAAATAATATACCAAAATGTTCAGAAAAATGAGAACTATATATCTATGCGATAATCATGCATTGTTCAACAACTTAAATGACAAGTTTAAATAGAACACCCTAGTAACCCTAACAGGTGATTCCGGAGTTCCTTGAGTTAGGGTTTGCGCCCCTCGGAACCCCGACTAACTTGTCGAGCATGCTTTAGGGTTACATTCCAATGCACATTAACTTGTCATATCATCATCATTGCTTGAGCATTGCATCGATGCCATGTGTTGATTGTTTCCCTTTCTTTCCGGTGATTTGGTTCTTCTCGGTAGAATACGATATCGAGATCGAGATCGAAGACCGAGATCAAGACCATAGAAGATCGACGAACAATACTTGACCAACTATCTGCTGGATAGTTTCCTATCTGCTGGATAGTTTCCCTTTTGTAGCCTTATACTCATGTTCCCCTCTCATATGCATCTGAGGTTTCTCCAAACTAGGTTTTACACCCCTCGGAACTCCGGAATATTGATTTTAGTTGATTTTAGATAGAGTTACCTATCTGCTACACGGTTTCCTTTTTGTAGCTAGGTTTAGGGTTTAGGGTTTCTCTTCATTTTTATTATTGTGTATGTATATATTAGGGTTTCTCTGAATTAGGGTTTATATCTCTCAACACCGTACTTAACTTTCTCCTTTAGCCGCTTTGACTGATTCATTTTTCCACCTATGCAGAAAATATGGACCCACACGTCAGAGACGAAGAAAAGGAAGAGTTGATCCAAGGTGTGATCCGTGGGGAAGATAATTTAGACGTATCAACGTTTCTGAACAACTCCGGTGAGGGTGATCCTCTTTTTACCGGAATAGACAACTTGTTTGAGGTTGAAGGTGTTGCCTTCCGCGAGGGAGAAGGCGATGCCTTGTGTAATCGAGAAGACGACCTCTCCGGCGAGGTGCATGTAATATAATCAATTCATTAATTAATCATCTGCTATCTATATAGAAATAGTAACGACGATCTTTCTTCTTTTAGCCCTCCGGATCGAAGGAATCTACTGAAAAGAGCACACGAGGCCCAACCAAAAAGTTGCAAGACCATGAGAGGTTCAGGATCGAAGATGTCGCTGAAGACGGCAAACCGACGGCTCCCAAAGTTGTCGCAACCAAATTTGTGGCACAATGCGGAGTAATCGTTAGGGACTTAATCCTGATCACCATTAGAAATTGGAATAGGCCTGCTAATGCGGATGAAGAGGGAACATGTTTATATGTCCCTGACCTCGCCAAAGATTTACTTTGGAAGAGGCTCATGGTTAATTTCAAACTACCGAAGATAGAGCTGGATCCAAATGCGGAGGATCCAGTTGAGGACGCCTTAGAACATGGGAGAGCCATGGAGGCTAAGGTCAGGGAGTGGGCTTTGAAGAAGATGGCCCAGCGTTTCACCAACTGGAAGAAAAGATTGCACCTTGACTATGTTGTGAAAGGGAAGACTCCGGATTTCAAGAAGACTCAGTTTTAGAAGATAAAACCATTCTGGGCTGAGTTTGTGGAATACAAGACATCAGAAAAAGCTAAGGAAATGTCTGCAAAGAATAAGCTGAATGCTGCTAACAAGAAGTATCACCATACTATGGGGCTAGGTGGCTACAGGGCTGGCATTCCTAAATGGGAGAAACTTGAGGAAGAACTGCGTGCTAAAAATATCACCCCAGAGACAGACGATTGGGTAGAACGTGCAAGGAATTGGTTTTACGGGCATGGGGGCACATTGGACTCGGAAGGGAGGTGTATATATAACATACGACATAAAGAAGACCCCTTGCCAATCGAGAGGATGAGAAAAGCAGTAAAGGCTGTTAAAGATGGGGACTTCATTCCTGATAGAGAGAATGATGAGCTCACACTCTCCCTTGGAAATAAGGAACATGATGGACGAACATGAGGCACAAGAGGCTCCCAACCATGGAGGACTGGGTTTCCCGAAGAGAGGAAGAAATATCCTGATAGAAGCCGTCAGAGGAGAAAGGACAGGGCGGAAGTTGAAGCAGATAGTCAGAAAGAGCAAATGCGTTTAATTGAAGAACGATTAAAGCAACAACAAGATGAAATTAACGCACTTAAAGAGAAAAGTACTACCGGCCCATCTCAGCAGCACACTGCATTCGATTCTACCGGCCTATCGAATAATCGAAAAAGAAGTGTGGCTTCCACCGAGGTCCCGGGTGATGACAATGGCGATGATGATGGTGCACCGACGATGGCTCCTGTTGGCTACCCAGTGGATGATATCACAGAGATGACACACTGCGAGCTACATGTCAAAGTTGTGAACATATCAATGAAGGTGGCGATCGGCTATGCCTTACCAATTGGACCCACACCAACTTACCATTGTCGTCCGGTTCCAGAGGGCTACGCTATTGTCGGCGTGGATGAAATCATGCCCACCTTTGAAGTTTTGGATCTTCACTACCCTGCAGGTGAAGGGGATGTATCGTCTTTGGAGACGCAAAACGTCACCATTCTATGGTCAAGGAATGTATCGTGCTTCAAATCACACACCAAGGCCATCTTCGCCGCCATTTCACCTCACCCGCATTCGCCGCCTCACCAATCTCCAGCGCAGCCATCGCCGCGGGAGCCATCGCCGGCGCCTAAGGGTCAAAAGCGTAAGCATACCGCTACTGTGCCTCGTGGTAAGCGATCGCCGAAACGTAAACAAGAGCCTCTTCCAAAAGTACCAAAGGTTCCTCCCAAGAGAGCTTATGACTGTACTAAAGAGGAGACTACGGCGATCGTTGATGCGGAAACGACAGCGTTTTTCGCTAAGCTAAGGCGTCCGAAAGAGCCAGTGTTCCCCAGCACCAAAGAAAAAAAGCCAAAGTGTTGAAAATGCTAAAGACTCTTCATCAACCCGAGCCAAAGCTGTCATCAGACTATGAGCATTCTATTCTCAAGTCACATGCGGCACAAAAGCCTCAAGAGCAAGATCGATGCAAGCGAGAAATCTGTTGCCCAGCTGGAGAACAAGCAAAACAGACTTGCGCCCTCTCAAGGTGATTTCCAAATCCAATGTGGGGTCGAGCAAATATGGGGCAAGAGCAAGATGATCCAGGTAGTTACTGTCTGAGAAAAGCCGCTGCTCAAGGTATGAGTATTGCCCAGTACTTATCCCAGTTAGAGTTCTTCCCCGTGAGTGAAGTAGCATACAAATACCAGTACGGCAAACCTCTCGTCAAACCTGAGGAGGTAAACAATCTTCCAACAAAAATGCGAAGATTGCATAACTGGTACATGCATGCCACAAGGGTCGGGGCTAACTGGATAGTGCTGAGGGTTACAAAAAAGCATCATGGGAAAGATAAGGATGACATGATATCCATTGAATTTGATGAACTATTTCAATTATTCAATCAAGACGCCTTGGACAAATCGATCATCAGTGCCTATTGTCTATAAGTACTAATTCTGTAATTAATTTAGTCTCCAGCTATATTATTTTGTTTATTGCATGTATATAATCATACTGTAATATGCAGAATGAAGATTCTCGAATGCAGAAGAGAACAAATCTATGACATTGGCTTCATTGACCCATATTGGGTTCATGAAGCTAATCTCAAAATAAGCCCCCAGGATACAAAGGATAATATAGTACACGCGTTAAGGTTTCAAGAAACCAAAAGGGAAATACAATTTCCTTACAATTTCGAGTGAGTGTTATTGTCTTGTATACACTTTTTATTTAGCTTACTCGATGTTAAGTATATAATTGATTAGTTATGCATTTGCAGCTTCCACTATATTCTGTTAATCATTCAACTTGACAAAGGGCGTGTACTAGTCATGGACTCGAAACATAAACCCCTTGAGACGTGGAAGGACATGCAGATACTTCTCCAGCGATAATTCTAATCATTACGACACTATATCGGCAACGTTCATGAATTTTATGATATCAAGTACTTAATAACTTATTTTATTTGTTTTCTATGCCGGGCAGCGCTTGAAAATGGTTCACCAACAAGGATAGGGGTGTTTGGAAAGAGGAGCTTACATTTGAAGCACTAGATGTAAGCACCACTAGCTATATCCGCGCATCTCTTTGATTCTAATTTTGATACAGTTAATCATGCTTGATTATTATTTTAATTGAACTCTGTTCTCGTAAAGTGCCTGACGCAGGGACCAGGTAACAATCTATGTGGATACTATGTTTGCGAGTTTATCCGGCACACGTGCGATGAGAAGGGCAGAAATTTAGAGAAACTCCACGTACGTAAACAATTTCTATAGTTTTTAATTACAATCAAATTGTGTTTAGTTTCATTCATATAGGGTGACTCCTTTTTTAAATCAGATCGAAGGTCTACGGGACAGTCTTCTGCCAAAGGATCGCGTACGAGCAATTCAGGAGGAATTGGCGGGATTCTTGGATGCAGAAGTCCTAGACCCAAAAGTGGAATACTACTCGGCTATGTATAGACAATAGTAATTGTAAAAATAGCAACTTTGAAGAAATTGGCCGGTACCATCGAATAGCAACTTTTGTATGTAGTGCATGAACTCGATCCGTGTATTGAATATAATATTGTCATCATGATGTAATATAAGGTTAAGTGCAAATCACTAAATAAACAATAAAACAACCTAAATGAATTCTCTGTCGCGGCACAAAAAGTGGCGAAAATGCTGCCGCGGCAACAAAATGTGCCAAAATGAATTCTCTGCCGCGGCAGAGAAATGGGCCAAATCTCTGCCGCAGCAGAAGGTTATTAGTCTCGGTTCGTATTACGAACCGGGACTAAAGCTCCTCGCCCCTCGCACGGAGCAGCGGCCACGTGTGCACCCTTTAGTCCCGGTTGGTGGGGCAACCGAGACTAAAGGTTAGGGCTTTAGTCCCGATTGCCCCGTCCCGGTTGGGCAACCGGGACTAAAGCCCCGTACCAACTGGGACCTATAGCTTGATCTGTACTAGTGGTTCTTCCACTCCGCTCGCGCCTGTCTGTGTCTCTCCCCCCTCACTGGCTATGGCAGGGGCGACTCCCGGCGGCGGCGAGCTTGGCGGTGGCGACAAGTTGGACGACGTAGGAGATTTTGAGGGGGGATCAAGTGGTGGCGGTGCGGAGCACTTTCTCTCCCCTAATGTCTCACGCATTCTTTGGCCTCTTTGCCTCTGGCAAAGAGCAGCCACCGTGGGCTACATCCTTCAAGCGGACTCGAGTAAGTGCATCCCCTCCCTTCTCTCTCCGACAACATCCATTTTTTCCCTTATTTTCTTAGAGATGATAGGAGTACTCAGATGGTAGTGTCAGATTTGCAATGTAGCATGGATTCAGTAAAGGTTAGTGAAATCTAGAAGTAAAGAAGGTTGATTATTGTAATTATGCACTAAATGTTAGACCCTGCTTCTGTATCCTGATTTAGAAGTAAAGGTTACTGTAATATTGTAATTTAGTAAAGGTTATGATGCTTACTATAGATGATGCTTACTGTAATGTTGTAATTTAGTAAAGGTTGTGTTGTATCTAATGCAGTAAAGGATGATGCTTACTGTAATGTTGTATCCATTGTATTTAATGGACTGTTTAAATTTCATATGTTCTGCCATTGCTTTAATTGACTGTAGTGTTGTTCTTTATTTCACTTATGCAGTTTAGATGATGACATATGGGAGATAAGGTTCCATTTCCCAGGGCTAGACAATTTAGAGAGAACATTGGGCCAATCAGACATAACAGTGCTAAATTTGTTAGCACTTGTAGAAGGGCATGGATATGGAACCAACAATAAGTTGTATTATGTTGAAGAAAAAGGTAAAGGAAAGAGTGGAATGGAGACAATTGACAGTATGGGAAAGGTGTACAAGATGTTGAAGAAATTTGAGGATGACAAGTTGCTCAACATCACTGTACTGGATTCCACTGCCCCATGGCCTGTTCAGTTGAATATTGATGGCACAGAAGCTCAGCCTTTGAATGATGATGTTGTGTTTTCAGTTGACAAAGAAGGTGTGACTTATTTGTCAGATTATCAGTCAGATGACCAAGAAGAAGAACAAGAACAAGAAATAATCCCTGTTGATGCTGATTATTTTTACCCAGTAGCTATTGATGTTACAGAAGCCTTATATTTTGGCACACAGCAAAGCTCCAATCTACAAGGAAAGGCAGTTGATGTTGAATGCATAAATGAAGATGAAGAAGAGGACTGGTTCCAGTACAAGACATGTGAATTTAATCCTGAAGAGCACAATAAAGGGATTGAAGCTGAGCTGGACCTAATTAGAAAATTGAGGGAGGAGAGGAAACGGAGAGAAAAGGATGATGCTGAGCAAAATATTTCAGTGGGAGCTGAGGTTGACCTTGTTAGGAAATTAAATGAGCATCAACAACATAGAGCAGTGGAGGATAATGAGAAGGCAGAAATGTTGGAGCTTCTCAATGAACAGGAGAGGCAGAGAGAAGACCCTCTTCTTCACTGTGAAGGAGACACTGATGTTGAGGAGTTATTCCAGGATGAAGAAGGAGATAATGAATCAGATTCTGAAGAATTATCTTAACCAGACATATTTGCAAAGAAGCCAGCAAAGAGGCTAGGTCCTACTACCAGGGCTCATCATGAGGCTGGTTTTGAAGAACCTTACTATTTTATCCCAAGTGATGATGAGATATGGAGCCATGATGAGTTGTGCTCTGATGATGATGATGGATTTGTGACAAAGTTTGCTACTAGTTGTGGAAGGAAGAGGAAATTGAAGAAACCAGCAAAAAGGATATGGTATGATCCAAACAGAGCTAACCCCCATGAGAAATTTTGTCTCAAACTATGCTTCAACACTGTCTATGATTTTAGAATTGCTCTTAGGACCTACCATATTGCACAACTGAGAAATTTTCACTATAACAGAAATAGTAGTGAAAGGATCATTATTGATTGTACTTAGAGAGGACCCCCTCAGAACTGTCCTTTCTTTATATTTGTTTCCAAGATTGCACATGGGAATACCTTCATAATAAGGAAATTTAGAGCCTTGCATACATGTATACATAGTGGAGAGAACACCAAGGTCACTATTAATTGGGTAGCTCAACAATCTGAGCAGGCTATGAGAGTTGATCCTAACACATGTGTGGATACTCTCATGGACAATGCTAGGCAGAAATATGGTGTACAAATTCCAAAAAGAAAGCTTATAGGGCTAGGACTTAAGCATTCAAGGCTGTGATTGGTGATCAAAAGAGGCAGTACACACGTCTTAGGGATTATCTGCAGGCTGTGCTTGATACAAATCCAGGAAGCAGGTGTGTGGTGACTACTAAGCAGCTTGTTGAGCATCCTAGCCCAAATCCTAGATTTCATGGGTTGTTTATTTGCCTAAATGCTTCAAAGGAGGGATTTTTAAATGGATGCAGGCCTTTTATAGGTAACCTAAATGCTACTTCTTTGTTTGAATTCATGGATGTTTCATGATACTTTCCTTTTGGCTAATGTTTTCTTTGCTATGCAATCTAGGTTTGGATGGATGTTTCATAAAGCTCACCACTGGACAACAAATTCTTGCAGCTACTGGAAGGGATGGGAATAACGATATTTTTTCCCATTGCCTTTGGTGTAGTTGACAGAGAAGACACAGCTAGCTGGATGTGGTTTTTAACCCAGCTAAAGTATTGCTTAGGAGAGGCTTCTAGGTTTGGTACCTATACCATCATCTCTGATAGGCAGAAGGTACTAAACCCACCTTGAACATTTTTTGCACTACATTTCTTCTTCTAGTATTGCATTTCCATGAACTGTGATAGGCAGAAGGGACTAAACCCAGCTACAAATAATTGTGTAGGGACTGCTCAAAGCAATATTCACATTATTCCCAAACTCACCACAGAGATATTGTCTTAGGAATATATATGCAAATTTCTAGACAACTGGCTTCAGAGGAGAATCACTTAAGAAACACATGTTTGCAACTTCATATTCATACACTAGAGCAGGTTTTTACCTTGCAATGCAATCTCTAAACGATGATTGTGAAGAAGCTTACAATTGGCTAGTTCAAATCCCACCTCAAACTTGGGCTAGGCATTTGTTTGACACAACATGCAAGACAGACCTAGTAGTGAACAACCTCAGTGAGGTTTTTAATAAGATGATCTTGAATGTTAGAAACAAGCCAATTAGAACAATGCTTGAAGGGATAAGAGACAAATTGATGGTGAGGTATAGTGGGATCAGGGAAAAGATGCACAGAACCTACTGGGAAATCACACCTACTTATTCTGAATTGTTGGCAGAGTCCAAGAAGTTTTCTAGGGATTGCATTGCTAAGAACTATGAGGTTGGTTTATGGCAAGTCACATCTGGGGCTAGAATCCTAGCAGTGGACTTGAGGGCAAAAACATGCTCATGTAGGAAGTGGTATGTCACAGGTATTCCCTGCAATCATGCAGTGGTTGCAGTCATGAAAATTAAGCAAATTCCTGAGGACTATGTCAATGATTTCTTCAAAAAATCAACTTACCTAGCTGCCTACCAGCACATAATTTACCCTGTACCTGGCCCTGATGACTAGACAAAGACAGACACTCCAGATATTGATCCTCCCGTCTTTAGAGACAAACCTGCAAGAAAGCAAACAGTAAGGAGGAAAGGAGCATTTGAGGTGCCAGCACCTAGGGATACTTCTAGAATGGGGACAATAACTTGCAGCAATTGCAAGCTCACAGGCCATAGGTACACCAGCTGCAATGTCCCATTGAAACCTCACATAGCAGTGAGGAAACAAATCAGCATGGTAATGTGCACATGCATCTAGTTTACTAATTCCTCACCCTGTTTGCTTTCACAAAGTTAATTAATTCCTGACTTTGTTTATTTTTTGCAGTCACAGTGTGCATCTACATCTGGTAGTACAGCAGCAGGACCTCCAAGGCAGCCTGCTACAACTCCAGCAAGAACAGCATCAGCCCCTCCAACAACACCTGCCCCTCCAACAGCAAGAACTCCAACAACACCTCCAAGGCAGCCTGCTACAACTCCAGCAAGAACTGCATCAGCCCCTCCAATTGCACCATAGAGATCTACAGCCCCAAGACCCTTCCTTGCACCTAGGAGTGCTGCTGAAGGTGGTTCCAGTTCTGCACCAACAAGGCTTGGCAAAAGGCCAACTAAACTCACGGCAAGGATGGCAGGATACCTTAATGCTAGGAAGCATTCAAGCTACAAGAAGAAAAAATCTGATTCTGTCAAGGATGCTTGAAATGTGTATGAATCTATGTGTTGGTTAAGATTATGTGTTGATGTCATGACAAGAGCTTGTTTAAAACTATGTGTAAGACAGATTATGTGTAAGACTATGTGTTGATGTCCTGGGAAGAGCTTGTTTAAAACTATGTATGATATTTGTTGGTTAAGACTATCTTTCAATTTGATGGTGAAGCTGTGACTGTTGTTGAAATGTGGGCAATAGTGTTGTTTTATGGATGGCAGTAGTGTTTTTTTATGGATGTATTTTAGAATTTTATATTAAAGGTGACTTTAAAAAGTTGTCGAGATCTCTAGAGGGTTCTCAACAACACAATGTTGCTTCTAGCTAAAGGTGGGTGACTTTAAAAAGTTGTCGAGACCCCTAGAGGGTTCTCGACAACACAATGTTGCTTCTAGTTAAAGGTGGGTGACTTTAAAAAGTTGTCAAGACCCCTAGAGGGTTCTCGACAACACAATGTTGCTTCTAGTTAAAGGTGGGTGACTTTAAAAAGTTGTCGAGGCCCCTAGAGGGTTCTCGACAACACAATGTTGCTTCTAGTTAAAGGTGGGTGACTTTAAAAAGTTGTCGAGGCCCCTAGAGGGTTCTCGACAACACAATGTTGCTTCTTAAAGGTGGGTGACTTTAAAAAGTTGTCGAGACCCCTAGAGGGTTCTCGACAACACAATGTTGCTTCTACATCCATTAGACATACAAAGATCCCAACTACACAAGCTACTAGTACTAGCACAATAATTCATAATTTTTATACAGTGGACCAAATTACCACAATAAGTTCAACATCCATTACTAGATTAACAACCATTACCACAATAAGTTCAACATCCATCCTAACAAACTAAGCAGGTACACAACTAGGTTCTTACACAACACATATAAAAGTGTTCTTACACATCCATTACATAAATGGGCAACAAACTAGGTAGGTACTCCATCACTACTCATCACATATTGTTTTGATCCTCTTGATCTTCTCCTTGTTACTATTAGTGGCATTGAAAAGATCAAACAAATTTTACTCTAATTTTTTCTTCTCCTCTTTCAGAGCCTGTTTTTCATCCTCCCACTTCTTCTGCTTCTCCTTATAAACTGCTGCTTGGGTTTTTAGCAGATTCTTAAATTCTTCATTCCCTTGCTTGTACACCTCCACTTCATTCTTCAACCCTGCAATGTACTTCTCCATCTGTTCTTCCTGCTCAGCCTCACTGTAAATCCTCCTCCTATTTTATTCCATAGCCTTCTTCCCAGTCTCCTCAAAAACTTGTTAGTTTCTGCAATAAGGCATGCATGTTTTTGACAGCTTTTTCCTTCTCTTCGTCAAGATCCTTCAGCATCTTGGATGACTCATACCTCTCTTCAATTCTTGCACTATTACTTTCATTGTCCATTTTCCACAGCCTAGCCAATGCATTCTTCATTGTGGCAGGCCACTCTAGATCTATCCAACTGTAAAATCCACAATTATTGACCTGCTGTACAATGATAAAAACAGTGTCCCAGATCAGTCTACACTTGAGTTGATAGAATAAAAACAGTGCTTATACTATCTATATGTTCCAGATCAGTCTACACTTATGATTTCAGTCTACACTTACGATTTTAGTCTACACTTATGATTTCATGAACTTATTGCTGTAACAAAAACAACAATAATTATATTGGGCTCATCACAATTGTTCCACTAAATATGTAAAAAAAGATGATGTTCTGTCCACTAAATATTCCAGGTCCACTAAATGTTCTATATTAACATATATACTGATGCTTGCATTTTCTGGACACTAAGCATTACACATTTCCTAATCATTCCACTAACTAATGATGATTGCAGCATTACATATAATTAGCAGATGATGATTCCATATTAGCATTTTCTGGTCACTAAGCAGATGATATGATTCCAAATTTCTGATTAAGGAAACTTACATGCCCCACTTGACACGGGTAGAACTTTCTGCCTGCGTTGATCCCTTCGAATGCAACACATTTGCGCAGTGGCAACTTGTGGCCACGACACAGCTCACGGAAATCATCAGCGATTCCATAAAATTTTGGGTCATCAATTGGTAGCATGGTCAAGCATGGTGATGAACTCCTAATCGAAGAGAAAATCGAGTTTAATCCAGGGGAATTTGGGGAAATCGAAGAAATCACAAATCGGCCGAAACCCTAATTCCAACAAGATGGAGAAATCTTACCTCTAAAATGCTCCCGCTGGAGGAGGACCCGTCATGCCAGCTGGGCATGGCGACGATGGCGGTGGCGAGGCGCGGACGGATGGCGGCGGACAAACGGCGGCAACCGTGAAGCACCGAGCTCGGGGAAGAAGACGATAGGGAGTGGAGGATGGATACTGAGGTCCACCCCGAGGTGGGACCCACTAAAGCGGTGCCGGTTAACGGCCATTAGACGGGCGTGTCGGGGCGGCGTCTATCGCGTGCCACGTGGCCCTGACAGGTGGGCCCTTGGGTGTTAAGCGGGGTTGATTCGCTATCAATGAGAGATCGGCGCATATTGCTACAATCAGATTCAAATGTGGTACTATTTTGTGATTTCGAGAGCGACTGGTATGAAATAGGAAATTTGACATACAAAGTGGTAGTTTTATGCTATCAAATCGGTAATTGTATGCACAAAAATGGAAAGAAAACTTATACCCAGCTGGGTAGGACGTATGGTTCCATGATCAATCACGTGGTTTTGCTTTCCATGTACAGTCATACCCGCTCGATATAAATAGAGGCATATTCCTGCTATGGTAGAGATCGATCTTGCTTGCGCCGACCTCATCGACGAACGGGGTCGTACCGCCACCGCCACCACAACACGCCACCACCGCCGTCCAACGGGATCGACATGATGCTGAACATCACTCTCCGTTTTTGTGGGCTGGTCATTTCCCTCTTGTCGGTTGTCTCCATGGCCGCCCGAGGCGAGTGCACCTCCAGCTCCAGCATTGTCACCTTCAACTACACCCGCTTCGGAGCCTTCGTGTTCTTGGTTGGCAGCACCATCATGGCCATCATCCTCGAGGCTGTGTGGCTATCTACCTGCAGATCCGCCTCAACCTCGCCGCCGACCCTGAAGACAGGGTATGTTTGGTTCAAGCCCCAATTAGCCCCACCAAATTTTTGGCATGACCAAAAATTTGGTACCCCGTGGCTGTTTGGATTATAGCCAATGCACTCTGCCAAATCAAAGGTGTGACCAAATTAAGGACTGCATGCACGCACTAATGGCAATAAGCCAAGGACCTAGCGCTTGATTACAAGACAAAAGAATGGGCTGCATATACTACAAGACAGAAATAACAAATAAAAAATTGCATGGGACCACAAGGGAGAGAGTGGCAAGCGACCACGCCAATTTTTTGGCGAAGGATTTCCACGCCCTCATCTCGCCCACGCGCTGGCGAGAATAACACGGCGCAGTGTGGGCGCGGTGGGCAAGCCAATTTTTTGGCATCGGTCCAAACGACTACCAAATTTCATGGGCCAGCCTATTTTTTGGTTTGGTTGTCTTTGGCTGCAATCCAAACATGCCCACAATGTCGTTGCCAATAACGTGCTGGAGCTAGTGGACCTGCTCGTGCCCCCGCTGCTCTTCTCGGCGATGACATCTGTTTTCGTGTCTTCGGCGGATAACTGTTGAATTATTAGGCATAATTTCCACGATTAATTCCAGAATATAAATCATGACAACAACAGCTACAAATACGTGAACCTCTAACATACTAAATGTATTAATCAACATGAACAGTAGCAGATCATACGCACTAACAGCCATAGTAAAACAACAGATCTGTTGACGGTGTACGTACTGATCGGTTGTCGATGTAGTCGTCGTTGGTGCAGTAGCCTGACGAAGAAGTCGGCGTTGAATACGACGTGCACGAGGTCCGTATTGATGACCGGGAAGACGCGCCGTTGTGACGAACTAGAGCAGTCGCGCGGAGCGCTTTCCAAAAACCTTATTCGCCCTCTCTCGTACAGGATCACAAAGGCGAGTGGTTCCGGAGACCTGTGGTGCACGCCGACAAGCGGGATGGAGTAGACTACGGTGGCGGCGCAAGCAGATAGGATGGCAAAACCCTAGATTGGTTTGGTCTCGTACGTTGTGGAAGTCGCACAGGCGTTTAGACCAAGCCCATGTTGCGCACGTTCGGGTCGGTTATAGATAGCTCACGATCCGAGAGCGACCCGAATCCACTAACTGTTGACACGTCTGTCTAACCGCACACATTTTCTTAAGCAGCAAAATAAAGCTTAGCTCGGCGAGATTCCCGCGACGCGCGCGCGACGAGGCGTGCGAGCAGCGTTGGAGGAGGAGCGCGCGTGTAGCTCTCTTATTGTCACTCACTTACAAAGTGGTGCAACACTCCACCTTATAAGGTGGTGCAACTCTCCTTCAACTTCCCATGTGGGACTAAACTTTAGCTCCCACAGCTCTTGCCACACACATATGAGCTGCCACCAATTTGAGCCAAATCACATATGGGCTTCCACATACATGGGCTTTGAGATTTAGGAAAAATCTGAAATCACACATGGGTCTAATGATTTAGCCCATTATTTCTAACAATAACCATAACATGATCAGTGCCTATGTGATATTCGCCGGACAGGTGTACCGTGCCAAGATCATGTCGCTCTTCGCCGGCCTCACCATCTGGTTTGCCGCCGCCAAGCGTGTGCCGCTCCTGTTCAACCTGCTGCCTTTCCTAGGATGATCCAATCTGTATGGATGCATGCCATGGTAGGCACGTTTAGTTTCTGTTTTAGTGTTTCGAGTTTAAAGTTTTCTAGGGTTTATTTTTGTCGTAAGATTTTAGGGTATTTGAGTTAAAAGTTCAAATTGCAGACTCCAACAAGTATCAAAGTGTCCTATTCTTAGCATGGGATTAAATTAAGCGGGCTTGTGCACACACTGAGATTTGCATAAATAAATACATATGAGATATTAAGATGCAGCATGATACACACTAGTGCAGACGGGGGCCTTTAACACCGGTTCCTAAGGCCCTCTAACAGCGGTTGTAGAACCGCTGTTGAGGGTTCGGTGTTAGAGCCCCCCTTTAACACCGGTTCTGCGCACGTGGGGATGCGGCAGCGCTCAGCCCCCCATGAACCGGTGTTAAAGGTTCTATGCCACGGCAGGAAAACGGCATAAATCTCTGCCGCGGCAGAGTTCTGCCGCTGCCCCGTTCTGGGCGTATTTCTGCGATGCGGCGGGGACGGGGAGGAGGGAGGGGGAATCGATCGGGAGCGGTATATACACATACATCATCGTCGGCACATACGAGTACATGAATAATTAAGCAACTACTATTATGCACAAACATCGTCATTGTGTGGTATTCTCCGTAAACGTTGAAGCATCAAGTACAAGACAAACACGTTCAAGCATCTAAAGAGTTTTTGGATATCTAAAGAGTTCTCCGCCAGGCGTGACGACCTCATCAAGTATGAACCCCGCCAATTCCTCTTGAATGGCTCGTATGCGGTCAAATGGTAGGAGTTGGTCCCGCATCCATTCGATCTAAATATATATGAAGAATGGGGTCAATATATATAAGAATAAAACTCAACACAATTGATGGTAATAAAATAATGTTGTGTACTTGTTTACTTACTCTAAGTTGTTCTAGTGCGGTTTGGCCCGTCGCACATATCGTATTGCGAATGAACTCGCAAACATAGTATCCACATAAGTTATTGCCAGGTTCCTGATGCGCGCACTTTACGAGAATAGAGAGTTCAATCAAAATAATAATCAATAAAGCATGATATAATGGAATTGGAAGCAGAATCAAAGAGATACGCAGACCTAGCTAGTATTACTTACATTTTGGTCTACAAATTTTAGTTCTTCTGACCATTCACCCATGGCCCTGCCCGTGAACCTTTTCCAAACCCTGTCCGGCAAATAAAATGGATAAAGGAGTTATTAATTACTTGTTGTCACGAAAGTTGCCGATCTAGTGCGATAATATGATTGAAATTACCTCTGGAGCATCTCTCTAAAGTCTGCCCATAGCTCTTTTTATTTTCGTAACGAGTCCATGACAAGGACTTTTCTTGAGTCAGGTTGAATGACTAGTAGAATAAAGTGGAACCTACGCACGTATAACACATCATCAGTTACACTTAACATTGAGTAAGCCGAAATAGAATGTGTACAAGAGAGGGTAACCGTACTCACGAGAAGTTATAAGGCAATAATATTTCCCTTTTGGTTTGTTGTCTTAGTAAAGACCTTAGCAAGAAATCTTCTGTTTGCCCGGGTTTGATTCTTACCACTTCTTCATGAACTCTATTTGGGTCAACGAACCCAATGTCAAAAGCACCTCCTTTCATGCATTCCATAACCTTTTTCCTGCGTAATAGTATATACATATATGGTGAGCATATATATATACATGCAATTAATGAAGTGAATGAGATGAGATAGAAATTACAGAAATAGTACTTACACACAATAAAGGCTGATGGCAGCTTTGTCGAGTTCCTTCTGATTGAATAGAAAATGCAAGTATTGAATGTTGAAGTCGATCTCGTCGTCTCCGCACAAGAAAATCTGATCTCTTATATGCGTCGTGATCCATTCTTCCTTTCTCGTCTTGCAGAAATCAAGGTACCACTTGTGCAATCTTCGCATCTTTGTTGGTAGATTCTTGAGCTCCTCTTTCATAACGAGATTCTTCCCATACTTCCATGGCTGTATGGGGTTGACATCGCCTGTGGGAATGTTGTCTCCCATGAGGTTCAAGTATGCAATGTAAGTCATCCCCATCTCATTTGCCTTTCTTTGTAGCTCTGCCTCGTAATCATTTACAGGAGGAGCGCTCCGTGTGTCGGACACTTGGAGCGGGGCGCATGATTGCTTTTCCTGCTCTTCGAGCATGGGAACTGTTTTTTGGGGTGCCGCACGACTGCTACTTTCAGTCTCCCTCCGCCTTGCATCCCCCTTCAAAATCTGGCGCTCGTAGTCCAGCACAAGTGGGGTTTCAGGTTTCAAAATATTATCGTAAAACTTCTGCACCACCGCCGGATCTATTTTCTCCTTTGTCTCGGCCCGTCTAGGTGCAAAGAATTTCTTGACCTCTTCTTCCGAGATCCTATTGGTCTCCTCATCGCTGCGATTCCACGGTGAAACCGGCAATGGCTTGGCGGAAGGCTGCGGGACGTAGTTTCTTGAACTCTTTGGCGTACGGTTTCCTGCGGATTTCTTCGTGGAAGTGCTAGTGATGCTCTTCGTGGCAGTGCTCTTCCGCTTACGCTGAGGAGATGGCTGGCGCGCCGGAGATGGCTGCCGCGCAGGAGATGGCTGGCGCGCCAGAGATGGCTGCCGCGCAGGAGATGGCTGAAGCGCCAGAGGCGACAGGGGAGTATTCTGATGACTTGGAGACGGCTGAGGCGGCTCAAATCGCCGACATGGGATCTGGCGGGTGCTAGTGGCCTCCAATTTGGAAGCACGATGTGTTCCTTCTTCCAAAGAATGGTTGTTTTCACTGCAAATTTGAGTTGAGTTTCCCCTTCACCTGTAGCATGGTCAAGCTGTGCTTCCTCATATTCCTTCACAACCTCATCCACCCCGACAATAGCATAGCCATCTGGAATCGGTCGGCAGTGGTAAGTTCCACCAGCTACAGGAGGTAAGGCATAGCCGACATCCACATTAATGGATAAGCCCATTAATCTCACATGCAGCTCAGCGTGTTCGCTCTCCGTGATCTCATCCACGGGGTATCGAGGACCCGCCATTTCAAGCGTGGGCTGCACGTTCTCCGTGGAAGCCACGCTGCTTTTCCGTGCAGAGTCTGTGCCGCCGGCAGCTTCCAATACAGGCTCTTCGTGCCGCTGAGATGGGCCGGTAGCTTGCTGGCTCTGTTGTGTATTCACTTGCGCCTGCAGCACCACAAGTGCATGTTCTCTCTATGTCATCCGCTCTGTACGCTCTTTTTCTTTTCTGCCGCGCCATCTGTAAGAGTCGCCCCACTCGGCAAACCCATACTTCCACATCATACCCCCTGTGCCTCGTGCATGTCTAGGGTGTTCTTTTTTACCGATGGCATGTGTGAGCTGGTCATTCTCTCTATCGGGATGTAAGGTCCTGGCAGCTGTTTCCTCGTATGCCGTGATGAGTTCAGTGACGGGTTTGGCAAGGAGGGTTGGGAAGATACACAATCCTGTTTCTGGGTCCAACCTTACCCCGATTCCGTAGAACCAAGTCTTTGCACGTAGGTCCCACCCATGTGTCTAGGGTGTGATACCTCTATCGCGCAGGGCCTTCTCAGCTTCCTCCCACTTAGACCTCTAAGATATGTAGCCACCTGACCCCGTCCTCTAGTGATATTCCTTCTTCTGGGAATTTAGCGTATTGGTTTCTGGCCTCTTTGTAGCTATAGCACCTTCCTTGTATGCCACAAATTTGGGCCAGTGAGGTCTTATCTTCACATAATATGCGTCTTCGAAATATGGAGTCTCGCGAGCTTTGACAAATTTGTTCAATTTTGTCTTCCAATTGCGGAAAGCGTCAGCCATATTCTTTAGAGTCCACTCTTTGACCTTTTCCTTTATAACCGGTTTGTTTTCATCCTCCTCTGGCGGAAGGGTGAAATTTACCAACAGCGAATTCCAAAGCCTTTCTTTGGATCTTTCATCGACAAAGGTACCGTCGCCCTTCTTTGGCTTATTCCAATTTTCAATTATGATTGGGATTTGGTCCCTAACAAGAACTCCAGCCTGACGTACAAATTTGTCTGCGGCCTTCTTGGGCTCCATCGGCCTGCCATCAACACGGACTGCTTCGATCGTGAACTTTGCATGATCTTTCAGCCGATGGCTCGCACCTCGCTTGCTCTTTTTCGTAGAAGAAGATTGTTGTTGGTTGGTCGATCCACAGGGCTAAAAGAAGAAAGAAGCGTTAATTAATACATGTACATATATACAAATCAGTTGGTGGAAGTCAGCAGAGGCTTAATCAATGCATATACCTCGCCAGACTTTGTAATCACTAAATTGCGTTCACCGGAGTCTTCATCTTCTCCATGACTACTTGAGCTGTCATCATGTCCCTCCAATTTCAGATATTGTGAGGTGTCCTCATGGATAATGTTCTCCATTATTTCTTCTTCTTCAAGGTTTCTACTGAGTGGATCCATAGTTTCTAAAACAATAATATTATCACACAAATATCAGTAATACATCTATTGAAATGCTCAAGCAAGGATGATGATATGACAGGTTAAAAGTATTGAAATGTAACCCTAATACATGCTTGGTCATTTCAAACCCTAATTCGGAGAAACCCCAGATTCATGAGAGGGTACATTTACTTCTTCTAATTAACTTGTCATGAAAGTTGATTAACATAGCATGGTTATTATAATTCTATATTGACAACGAGAGGTGGCGGCGCTAGGGCGAGAGCAGGGCCGGGATGCGTGGGGGTGTGCGTTCGAACCAGCACAACGTGGGCTACCTAAAATGGGCGACTCACCCTCGACGCGTGTGTAGGCTCAGCAAGGACAGAGGAGGTCAGGGTCGACGGCATAATGGTGGCGGTGGTCGTCGGCGTGGCACAAAATATACACATGCATATACAATACACATACAATACAATATACATATATACATACACATACAAATATACATACACATATGCCACTTGTTCTCGCGCGGACTTCGTGAGCCCCCACGACATGTCCCGCGCGGCCGTGGCCTCGTGGACCTCCGAGAAGAAATACTACAACTATGCCACACGTGCTTGTACGGTCTCGCCGGTGGAGGCGGCGTCACGGGCTTGGACGGGGTACTATGTCTGACACGATAACATGCAAACTGTTGTAGTACTCCGTGGGAATTAAGGCACTGTGTGTAGGGTTTCGTAGCATGGAAAACAAAAAATTTCTACCGCATACAAACAAACAAGCCAAGATCTATCTACTAGATTGTAGAAACGAGTCGATGGAATAACTCACCCTCAAAGATTCCAAAGTGTTTAACAAGAGCGGATTCTCGTGGGTGATGTAGTCGTACTCTTTCCGATCTCAAGATCGCGTAGACGATCCTTCCGTTGCGAAGCGCTTCCTTGAGTCGGTCACACGTTCGGTACTCGACGAAGACCTTCCTCTCCCTTGTTCCAGCAGGCAGCGGAGGTTGTAGCACTCTCCTTGCGATTCCGGCAGCACAACGGCGTGGTACCGGAAGTAGAGGGGAGATCTCGCAGGGCTTCGCCTTAAGCCGGAGCGAGTATGGTGGACTATGAGAGAGATCCTCGGCGATCTAGGGTTTAGACGCACCAAGGAGGAGCAAGGCCGGCGGCTAGGGTTTGCCTAGGCGGTGGCGGCAGCTTGCCCTAGGCGGCGGCAGCAGCAGGAGGTGGCGGCTCCGGCGGCTAGGAGCTAAGGTTTTGGGTGGAGGTGTTGTGTACTTGGAGGGGCAGCCCTGCCCCTCCTTATATAGGTGGAGGGGGCGTGCCAGGGGAGGGTAGTACCTCCCCAACTCGGTCTCCAAGTGGGCCAGCGGTGGAGGGAGGGAACTCCTCCCCAAGTAGGTTTCCTACTTCCCCTCCACCTCACAAAATAGCCGTTTGACTTTTCAAATTGGCGTTTGACTTTTCAAACTAGGATTTGATTAAACCCTTTATTTTGTTCAGCGATGATACCTAGTACATGATGCAATCATTCCAACTTGTTATGACACATTCATGTACCCTTCCCCTCCGGAGTGCTGGACATTCCCGATGAAAACACCGGAACCATTCTCCAACCCCGAAACAGGACTTTCCTTATATGAATCTTATTCTCCAGACCATTCCGGATCTCCTCGTGATATCCCGGATCCCATCCGAGACTCCGAACAACATTCGGTCTCTTACTCATCATTCCACAACTACTCAAACAACGTGGAATTCTTAAGTGTGTCTCCCTACGGTTCGTGAATTATACGGACATGATTGAGACACTTCTCCGAACAATAACCAATAGAGGAATCTGGAAATTCATATGGCTCCCACATATTTCTATGATTACTTTGTGATTGAATGAACCACTTACATACGATACCAATTTCCCTTTGTCTCACGATAGTTTACTTATCCGAGGTTATGACCGTCGGTATCTCTGCATACCTAGTTCAACCTCGTTACTAATAAGTACTCTTTTCTCGTTCCCGTGATATGTGATCCCTTGTGAGCCAGTCACATGCTTGCAAGCTAATTGGATGACATTTCGCCGAGAGGGCCCAGAGTATATCTATCTGTCATATGGATGGACAAATCCCACTCTTGATCCATGTGTCTCAACCAATACTTTCCGAACACTCAATGCCACCTTTATAGCCACCCAGTTACGGTGTGGTGTTTGACGTCATCAAAGCATCCTTCCGGTGAAGGTGATATGCATGATCTCATGGTCGAAGGAATTAGGTTACTATGTATTAGAAAGCATATAGCAATTGAACTATTAAAATAACTTGATCTTTATGCTATGCTTATCTATAGGAGTATGTCCACCATATCATTCTCCTAACGATATGATCTTGTTGTTAATAACATCTCAATGTTCATGATAGGGAAACCACAATCATTTATTAACCAACAAGCTAGTATTATAAAGAGGCTTTACTAGGGACTCTATTTTTAGTTTACAAATCACACAAGTATTAATGTTTCCTTGTTAATACTATTATAGCATGAATGTAAACATTTATCATAAACACAAAGATATAATAATAACTACATTTATTATTGCCTCTAGGGCATATCTCCAATAGTCTCCCACTTGCACTAGAGTCATCTAATCTAGATTACATGGTAATATACCGAACACCCATGGCAGTTTGGTGTTGGTCATGTTTTGCCCTCGGGAGAGGTTTAGTCAACGGATCCGCCACATTTAGATCCGTGTGTACTTTGCAAATCTTTATGTCCCCATCTTGGACATGTTCTCGAATAGCGTGAAAACGTAGTTTGATGTGCTTCAGCTTCTTGTGTGACCTTGGTTCTTGCGCATTGGCTATGGCGCCCATGTTATCACAGTAGATAGACATTAGGTCCAGCGCACTAGGAACCACACCGAGCTCTGTAATGAACTCTTTCATCCATATCGCTTCTTGTGAAGCCTCCGAAGCAGCCATGTATTCCGATTCAGTTGAAGATCTTGCCACAACGCTTTTCTTTGCACTCCTCCAGCTAACTATTGCACCATTAAAAGTAAATACGTATCCAGATTGTGATTTAGAATCATCCGGATCGGTGTTCCAACTAGCATCGGTGTAACCATTAACAACAAGCTGTTCATCACCTCCATAAGAAAGAACCATATCCTTAGTTCTTCTCAAGTACTTAAGGATGTTTTTGATCACGTCCAATGATCCACTCCTGGATCACTTTGATATCTGCTAGTTAAACTAACAGCATATGCAATGTCGGGTCTAGTACATAGCATGGCATACATTAGAGATCCTATGGCTGAGGCATAGGGAGTTTTACTCATCCTTTCTCTATCTTCTGTCGTTGTCGGACTTTGAGTTTTACTCAAGGTCGTATTGGGCAACATGGGCAAGAACCCTTTCTTGCTATCTTCCATTCCAAACCTCTTTAGAACTTTTTCCAAATATGTACTTTGTGAAAATGATATTAGGCGTCTCGATCTATCTCTATAAATCTTTATGCCTAATATGTAAGCTGCTTCGCCAAGATCTTTCATTGAAAAACTATTATTCAAATATTCCTTGACACTATTAAGAAGGTCTACATCATTCCCAATCAACAATATGTCATCTACATATAGTATTAAGAATGCTACAGAGCTCCCACTCACTTTATTGTAAATACAAGCTTCTCCGTAAGTTTGTATAAAACCAAAACTTTTGATTACCTTATCAAAACGTTGATTCCAACTTCGGGATGCTTGCTTCAATCCATAGATGGACCGTTGAAGTTTGCATACCTTGTTAGCATCTTTAGGATCGACAAAACCTTTGGGTTGCATCATATACAACTCTTCATCAATGTCTCCATTGAGGAATGCTGTTTTGACATCCATCTGCCATATCTCATAATCATAATATGCAGCGATTGCTAACATAATCCTCACAGACTTTAGCTTCGCTACAGGTGAGAAAGTATCATCATAGTCAACTCCTTGAATTTGTCGAAACCCTTTTGCGACAAGTCGAGCTTTATAGATAGTAACATTAACATCAGCATCTGTTTTCTTCTTGAAAATCCATTTGTTCTCGACAGCCTTCCGTCCATCCGGTAAGTCCATCAAAGTCCATACTTGGTTTTTGTACATGGATCCAATCTCGGATTTCATCGCTTCTTGCCATTTATTGGAATATGGGCTCATCATCGCTTCCTCATATGTCGCAGGGTCATCGGTGTTGTCCACCAACATGACACTCATAACGGGATCATCCCAATCAGGAGTGGTACGAGTTCTCGTTGACCTGCGAGGCTCTGTAGCAACTACAACCGAAGTTTCATGATCATCATCATTAGCTTCCTCTCTTATTGGTGTAGGCACCACAGGAACTTCTTCCGGTGCTGCGCTACTCGCAAGTTCGAGAGAAGGTTCAACAACCTCGTCGAGTTCTACTTTCCTTCCAGTCACTTCTTTCAAGAGAAATTCCTTCTCTAGAAAGGATCCATTCTTGGCAACGAAGATTTTGCCTTCAGATCTATGATAGAAGGTATACCCAATAGTTTCCTTCGGGTATCCTATGAATACGCATTTTTCCGCTTTGGGTTCAAGCTTGTCCGGCTGTAACTTCTTTACATAGGCTTCGAAACCCCAAACTTTAAGGAACGACAATTTAGGTTTCTTCCCAAACCATAATTCATACGGTGTCGTTTCAAAGGATTTAGATGGTGCCCTATTTAAAGTGAATGCGGCTGTTTCTAATGCATAACCCCAAAATGATAGCGGTAAATCTATAAGTGACATCATAGAACGAGCCATATCTAAGAGAGTTCGATTACGACGTTTGGACACACCATTACACTGTGGTGTTCCCGGCGGTGTCAATTGTGAAAGTATTCCACATTTATTCAAATGCTCGCCAAACTCGTAACTTAGATATTCACCTCCATGATCAGAACGTAGAAATTTAATCTTCTTGTTACGTTGATTCTCTACCTCACTTTGAAATTCCTTAAACTTCTCGAAAGTTTCGTACTTATGTTTCATGAAATAGATATACCCATATCTACTCAAGTCATCCGTGAAGGTAAGAACATAACGATAACCACCACGCGATGCTACACTCATTGGACCACACACATCGGTATGTATGATTTCAAATAAGTCCGTAGCTTGCTCCATCATACCAGAAAATGGAGTCTTAGTCATTTTACCCATCAGACATGCTTCGCATCTTTCAAGTGATTCGAAATCAAGTGATTCAAGAAGTCCATCGGAATGGAGTTTATTCATATGCTTCACTCCAATGTGACCAAGACGACAGTGCCACATATAGGTCGAGTTATCGCTCGATTTCAAACGTTTAGCCTCAATGTTATTAATATGTGTATTTCCACTATCGAGATTCAATAAGAATAGACTATCTATCAAAGGTGCATGTGCATAAAACATATTACTCATATAAATCGAACAACCATTATTCTCGGACTTAAACAAGTAACCGTCTCGCAATAAACAAGAACCCGATATAATGTTCATGCTTAACGCAGGCACCAAATAACAATTATTTAAGTATAAAACTAATCCCGATGGTATATGAAGAGGTAGCGTGCCGACCGTGATCACATCAACCTTTGATCCGTTTCCCACGCGCATCGTCACCTTGTTCTTTGCTAGCTTCCGTTTATTCTGCAGCACCTGTTTCGAGTTACAAATATGAGCAACCGAACCAGTATCAAATACCCAGGCACTACTATGAGTACTAGTGAGATACACATCAATAACATGTATATCGGATATACCTTTCTTCTTGATGTTTCCGTTCTTCAAATCCGCCAAGTACTTTGGGAAATTCCGCTTCCAGTGACCTTCTCCCTTGTAGTAAAAGCACTCAGTATCAGGCTTTGGTCCAGCCTTGGTCTTCTTCGTCGGCGCGGTAACTTTCTTACCACCCTTCTTGAAGTGTCCCTTTTGCTTAGACTTGCCTTTCTTGAATTTGGTGGTATTATTGACCATCAACACTTGGTGCTCTTTCTTGATCTCCACTTCTGCAGATTTTAACATGGCAAAGAGTTCTGGCAACTGCTTGTTCATGTTTTGCATATTGTAGTTCATCACAAAGTTCTTGTAACTTGGTGGTAGTGATTAGAGGACACGATAAATCCCCAAAGCATTAGGAATCACTATACCCAAGCTCTGAAGTTTGTTTGCGTGCCCAGACATCTTAAGCACATGCTCACTGACGGAGCTGCCCTCTTCCATCTTGCAGTTAAAGAAGTTTTCAGAAACCTCATAGCTCTCAATCGCCACGTGAGTCTCAAAGATCAATTTGCGATCACGGACAATATCATGTGGGTCTGAATTCTCAAACCTTTTATGAAGCTCCGATTCTAAACCATACAAGATAACACACTGAACTGTGGAGTACTGAGTCTTCCGAGCGAGGTAAACATTCTTTACTTCATCGGTAGCAGTAGCTGCAGGTGGGTCACCCAGCGGTGCATCCAGCACATAGGTCAAATTACCAGCTGTGAGGACAATCCTCAAATTGCGGAACCAATCCGCGAAGTTGCTTCCATTGTTTTTCAACTTTTCTTTCTCTACGAACGCATTAAAATTGATGGTAGGGGCCGCCATTGATCTACAACATATTTGCAATAGTTTAGACTAAGTTTATGATAAATTGAGTTCTAATTAATAGTTAAATTAATCTAGGTGAACTCCCACTCAAAACAACATCCCTCAAATTTTTTTAGTGAACACACGAACCAAATCCACCACATCAACACCGATCATCACGAGAGTTGATGCAGCTTCAATGGCGGACAATCGACATGTTCATCATATCTACTATATGATTCATGCTTTACCTTTCGGTGATCCGTGTTCCGAGACCATGTCTGTACATGCTAGGCTCGTCAAGATCAAACCTTAGCTTCCGCATGAGCAAATCTGGCTTGCTCACGTTGTATACACTTGCGGAATCTAACACACCCGATCATCACGTGGTGCTTCGAAACAACAAGCTTTAGCAACAGTGCTTACTAAGGATGAACACTTTAGAACTTGAAATTCATGTGCATGAGGGATCATCTTATAATGCTACCGTCCTTAACTAAGCAATGCAAGATGCATAAAGGATTAACATCACATGCAATTCATAATATGTTATATGATATGGCCTTTCTTCTTTGTGCTTCCGATCTCCATCTTCAAGCACGAACATGATCTCCATCATCACCGGCATTGCATCAAGGTCAATGACGCTGCTCCATGGTTGTCGTCCACCGGCTTCAACTATTACAACTACTTTGAATAGACACACGGGTCTTAACAGAATTTAAAGACAACCATATGGCTCCTGCCGGTTGCCAACTTACAATAAGGAACATTGCATACATCAAATATAATCACAATCATTGCCATATCACATCACAGCACACCCCTGCAAAACAAAGTTAGACGCCTCTACTTTCTTTGCATGTTTTACGTGGTTTGGGGCTTTCAATAAGTGTCGTTCTAACTTACGAACAAGAACCACAACATTGATACTAGTATTGTCAATCACCCGTTGTAAATTGAATCTTAACTATGTTGGGAGAAACAGCACCCATAAAGCCACTTATGCAATACAAGTTGCATGTCAAGCGTGGAGCAAGTCTCATGAACGATGTCATGTAAGGTTAGCCCAGGCCGCTTCATCCCACCATCCCGCAAGATGCAAAGTACACAAGAAGCAATCAACAACAAAAGCATCAACGCCCACAATGACCATTGTGTTCTACTCGTGCAACGGATCTACATATAAACCTGGCTCTGATACCACTGTAGGGTTTCGTTGCATGGAAAACAGAAAAATTCAACCGCATACAAACAAACAAGCCAAGATCTATCTACTAGATTGTAGCAACGAGTCGATGGAATAACTCACCCTCGAAGATTCCAAAGTGTTTAACGAGAGCGGATTCTCGTGGGTGATGTAGTCGATTTCTTCCGATCTCAAGATCGCAGAGACGATCCTTCCGGCGCAAGCGTTCCCGGCCTTCAATCGGTCACACATTCGATTTTCGAAGACCTTACTCTCCCTTGTTCCAGCAGGCAGTGGAGGTTGTAGCACTCTCCTCGCGATTCCGGCAGCACAACGGCGTGGTACCAGAAGTAGAGGGGAGATCTCGCAGGGCTTCGCCTTAAGCCGGAGCGAGTATGGTGGACTATGAGAGAGATCCTCGATGATCTAGGGTTTAGACGCACCAAGGAGGAGCAAGGATGGCGGCTAGGGTTTGCCTAGGCGGCGGCGGCTTGCCCTAGGCAGCGGCGGCAGCAGGAGGTGGCGGCGCCGGCAGCTAGGAGCTAGGGTTTTGGGTGGAGGTGTTGTGTACTTGGAGGGGCAGCCCTGCCCCTCCTTATATAGGTGGAGGGGGCGCGCTAGGGGAGGGGGTCCCTCCCCAACTCGGTATCCAAGTGGGACGGCGGTGGAGGGAGGGAATTCCTCCCCAAGTAGGTTTCCTACTTCCCCTCCACCTCACAAAATAGCCGTTTGACTTTTCAAATTGGCGTTTGACTTTTCAAACTAGGATTTGATTAAGCCCTTTATTTTGTTCAGCGATGACACCTAGTACATGATGCAATAATTCCAACTTGTTATGACACATTCATGTACCCTTCCCCTCCGGAGTGCCGGACATTCTAGAACCTTCTAGAACATTCCCGATGAAAACACCGGAACCATTCTCCAACCCCGAAACAGGACTTTCCTTATATGAATCTTATTCTCCGGACCATTCCGGATCTCCTCGTGATATCCTGGATCCCATCTGAGAGTCCAAACAACATTCGGTCTCTTACTCATCATTCCATAACTACTCAAACAACGTCGAATCCTTAAGTGTGTCTCCCTACGGTTCGTGAATTATGCGGACATGATCGAGACACTTCTCCGAACAATAACCAGTAGAGGAATCTGGAAATTCATATGGCTCCCACATGTTTCTACGATTACTTTGTGATCGAATGAACCACTTACATACGATACCAATTTCCCTTTGTCTCATGATAGTTTACTTATCCGAGGTTATGATCGTCGGTATCTCTGCATACCTAGTTCAACCTCCATCGATAAGTACTCTTTTATCGTTCCCGTGATATGTGATCCCTTGTGAGCCAGTCACATGCTTGCAAGCTAATTGGATGACATTTCACCGAGAGGGCCCAGAGTATATCTATCCGTCATATGGATGGACAAATCCCACTCTTGATCCATGTGTCTCAACCAACACTTTTCGAACACTCAATGCCACCTTTATAGCCACCCAGTTACGGTGTGGTGTTTGACGTCATCAAAGCATCCTTCCGGTGAAGGTGATCTGCATGATCTCATGGTCGAAGGAATTAGGTTACTATGTATCAGAAAGCATATAGCAATTGAACTATTAAAATGACTTGATCTTTATGCTACGCTTATCTATAGGAGTATGTCCACCATATCATTCTCCTAACGATATGATCTTGTTGTTAATAACATCTCAATGTTCATGATAGGGAAACCACAATCATTTATTAACCAACAAGCTAGTATTATAAAGAGGCTTTACTAGGGACTCTATTTTTAGTTTACAAATCACACAAGTATTAATGTTTCCTTGTTAATACTATTATAGCATGAATGTAAACATTTATCATAAACACAAAGATATAATAATAACTACATTTATTATTGCCTCTAGGGCATATCTCCAACAGTGTGTGCACTGTGTCACGGCGTCACTCTAACACCGAACATGATGGCTGGACGCAGATCCAGAATGATGAGGAAAAGAGATAGTCTCTTGCATCGCATTTCCTCCTCCGTCCGGACGACACAAAGGGGGAGAGATGGCCCATCGCAGCACTACACAAGCAGACACGCAAACAGAGCGAGAGGATCAGTCTTAGAGCATCGCCACTAGCATTTGTAGGAGGCCATTTCTATAATGTTTTTTATTGGGATTTACAAAAACACCCCGATAGCGTTTTCAGAAAGGGTTTCCAGGCCGATTTTCGTTTAAAATATGTCCGGGCTTTCCAAGCCGATCCTAGGAAGCCCCCAAAGCGCTGGAGGCGACCTCGACGCGGGCGGCGGCCGCTACGTTGGAGAGGTCGGAGACGCCTGAAAAGACGGTCGCGGAGGCGGAGGCCACGACGACGATCGAGTCGGTGACCGCTGCGACGAGGGCCATGGTCTCGGGTTGGATGTCTTCCGGGAGCGCCGCAGGGGCCTTGCTCGCCATGGCGCGGGCGGCGGCGGGGAGGCGGGGGAGGTCGCGCCATGCGGGGTTGCCGCGACATAGCGCGGCCCGCGTCTCACCCTGGAGCTCCCATGCGCGTCGACGAGGTGGAGGTAGTCGTCGAGGAGGCGCTGGGCGAGCGGGGAGGACGACGTGGCGAGGCGCCGCAGCGGCTCCTGCGCCTGTGGGTAGTGGAACAGCTCCGAGAGCGCGGTTAGCACGCGCAGGATCTGCGAGGGGGCAGCGGAGACGGCGGATGCGGACTGCGGGGGAGCACTGCTGCTGCCAGCGGAGGAGGGGGAGTAGCGAGATCGAGGGGGGAGGGGGCGGATAGGGCGTGGACGAGACATACGGTGAGGGCGATGGCAAGGGCGTACGTGGACGACAACGTACAGCTCGACGGCGATGGCGACGGCGAGGGCGTACATGGACGGCGACGGCTCGCGCGCAGCGAGGGGGGCGACAACGCTCCCGCGGGATGGCGACGGCGAGGGCGGCGACGGCGAGGGCTAGACGACGACGGCGCGGCTCTCTGCTTTCCTCTGCTTTTTGATCTGGCTGGGAGGGAAGAAGGAAGAGGAAGCAGGCGCGCGTTATAACCCCCCCTTTAACACCAGTTCGTGGCACGAACCGGTGTTAAAGGGGGGGGAATTCGTTTCGCGCCCGCACCCCCCCTTTAACACCGGTTCCAGCCACGAACCGGTGTTAAAGGGGGGGTGTGCGCGCGCGAAACGAAATAAATGCGCCCCCCTTTAACACCGGTTCATGGCACGAACCAGTGTTAAAGGGGGCATTTACTTCGTGCATTAAAGGGATGGGGGCATTTTTAATTCAAAAAATAGGATAGAATTTAGAAAATTCATATCTTTTTCATTTCAACTCAGAAAAATATGAATAATATATCATAATTTTTAGAAAAATAATATCTATCCATTCATATAAAAACATTTTATATTTACTTTAGATGAAAATTTTCAAAATAATTAAAACACTTACATATAAATTTTGATTATTCAATTCAAACAAAAATAAAATAGTCAAACCCTAAAACTTTGAACATAAGAAGTATTAAGCATATAAAAATAAATCTAACCCTATTTTATTAGAGCAAATCATATTTTATTTTGTATTAACATTTTTTAATTGTTTGGATATTTAAATGCCGCATCTTTTGTATTGGTTCTCACCATCTCTTCGAGGGTAAGGCATCCTGTTGCCTGCTGTCGTCTTAAAGAATGTCGGAGAAGCATGCCACGGTCCAGTCCTTCCACGAAGTGATGCAAAGCATTATCATCGGGGTAGTGGGCCAGATCGGCTCGTATACGGAGCCACCTGGCCAGGTAATCGCGGGTGTTTTCCTTCTCTCTGAATGCAGCGCGCCAGATCAAAGATGGTGACCATGCCGACGAACTTGGATCTCTGCTTTCCAGACGCATGGGAGAAGCCGACGGATTTATAGTGATCTTCGACCTTTATATCCTGCACAGGGGCGGTTTGGGTGGTCCTTGAATTTTTCCGATCTTTGCCGGCAAACTCCGAAGAGAGATCCGACGTCGATCCTTCCGCGAACGTATCCTGCCCGTAGGCGGTCCGTGCGGGCCTTGATGCTCCTCCGACTCCCAGGGAACTAGTGCCCGAGTCGGTTTCACCGACGAAGAGGTGGATGTCTCCGATAGGAATGATCGAACACCGTGTAGGGTTTGTTTTCGCCGGGATCCAGAACTCGTCAGGAGGGACGATCGCAACGTTGCCGGAGAAGAGAATGCGACCGATGTCTACGCTTTCGTCGATTCCCGCGAAGATCTTGGTCCTCGCCCGCTGAAGAGCCTGAAGCGCTTCTAGCCCCACGGTGGGCACCAACTGTCGTGGTATTGCTGATGAGTACGCCATGGAGGGGTCCTCACAGTGTGTGTTTAGAGACGTGGGGTAAGGCGGACGGTTGACGGGTACGAGGTAACATAGCTTACCCAGGTTCAGATCCCACTACGGTGGCAGAATCCTACTCCTGCTATAAATCACTATAAGGGCAATACGCCGAGTTATAGAGATAGGTTCGCTGTGCGAGGTTGTCTGAAGTTGTGCCCTAAAGGCTCCCATTGGCTCGACTTATATAGTCGCCAGGTCCTAGGGTTACAGGGAAAAGTCCTAGCCGGACAGGTTACAGAGTCCTACACCATCTATGACTAGTCTTGTGTATCTTGCACTCCAAGGCTCCGGGTACGCTGGTGACTCCACCGTAGCCTTCCTTTATCCGGCATGGGCCTCCCTTCTGGATCCATCTAACTAGGCCGCCTAGCAGGCCATAGGCCGTGCTACCAACTGTGGGCCACCCGGGTTATCCGGATAAGCGACATGCTATGAGGATACCCATATAGCATATCCCCAACATCGGACCCGCCCAGAGCACCATGATGTTCTGACCAGCTCGCACCACTCCACGCCTCGCCACCATGCCGTTGAGCATCACCAGGGAGCACCGCACCGTCCCCTATCATCGCCCATGCCAGTAGCACTCTGTGCCGTCGACACCGATGAGCTCCACCCGCGCCATTCGGTCCCCTTTAGCCACTATAAAAGAAGGCCTCCCCCGCTCGTTTTTGTCACACCAGTTCACTCCACACCTCTCACTGATACCCCCACTCACCCTCGGAGCAAGGCGAGCACCAGGTGGTTGGAATTTCACCGGAGTTCGCCGCTGCAGAGGAGGAGAGGCACCATCGATTGGAGCCGCCCCAGGAGAAGCTGCTGGTACTAGGAGAACTGTTGTCATCGACTTCGCCGTTCGCCCCCGTCGCCGACCATCCCCTGAGCCCCGGTGAGCCTCCCACGACCCCCACCTACCGCACTAGGGTTCTGTCTCCCCTGCGCTGCCCGACATGGACGATGAACCAGAGCCGTTCAATTAGAGTTAGATCATGCAGCCTAGATCCCCCCGTACTGCTTCGCCACTCGTTGTCTCACTAACGAGTGGGGTCACCCACTTAACCATCCCGCGGGTGCACTGTGCGTAGTGACCTGGCCCAGTTAAACCTCCCGCGTGACCCAACAATTCAAATTTAGTTTTATTCATTTAGTTCTAAACTTAGTTCTCTACCTAGATTCAAAAATCAACCCAGCTCGATTCACTGAACCAAAATGCATGAAACCAATTTTGTTAGAAGAGTACTGAAATTCTTAATCCAAGCCCGTTGGATTCAAACCATTTAGAACTATAGATCACCCATGGTAAAAATAACAAGGAATAAGCTTTTCTCCATTCAAACATTTTTCAAAATTCAACCATAAGAGATTTTGAGTTGATTCCAACTCTCAAAATCACATTTAACCATATCTTTTAGAATATATAAAAATATATAGGTTTACTTACAGAAATAATGTTCAAGTAATAAAATAATGCCCCATAGGTATCTCTAGTCATTTTAATTAATTAAAATAAAAAGGTTAAACCTTATTAAATTGTGACACCACTTTAAATCACATTCCCATGTACTGAAATATGTGGTGATGACATGTTTCAACATGATCCCATGTTTGAGTTGGAGAATACTAAATGTGAAGTATTTTTTTCAATGAGTAGAAATTACTTTTCTAAAATAAAATAAATGGGACAAGTGATTTAATCTTGTAATGTTAGTGATGACGCTGGATCATCTAGTGTGAACCTTTGCGTGATGATTAGAAATAGTTAAGTATTGTTTGGTGATTGTGTACGTCATATTTATTTTTATACGATAGTACCGACCAAGGATACGAGGAGGAAGGAGGATACTACGAGGAAGAAGCCGAGGATAACTTCAACCACTGCTCTGCACAAGGCAAGCCTAATACTACTAGTTGAATTAGCAAGATACTATCTGAGCAAGCTAACACTTGCAACTTAGCAAGCTTATACTACCATCTTAGCAAGCTAAACCATGCAAGTCTTACTTGCAAGCTTACACCACTTGATACCAAACCCTAGTTTTACTTGCAAGTTTAATTCTTTTATTTCGTTATCAAAGCTTTCTATCAAAAGTTTATTTAGTGACTTTTAGATATTAAAAAAATAATTGAAGGTAGCATAAAGAGCATAAAACTTGACCTAGTTTAGATAATCTGGATGTCATCTGAGGCATGAGGTTGAACTTAGCTATTTCCACCTGTTTATTACCCATCATTGGTATTTACCCCCACCTGTAGATGCTAGTGGTAAAGCATAAAACTTGATCAACTTTAGATGGGAACACTTGATGAAAATGGTTATGAAAACCTTAGAATGATGAGTCATTCTACTGAAATATTTTGACATGTGTTCTCGAACACCAGATGATTTTGATGATGAAAATGTTAAGGCATGACCCTTAGCCCTTTAAAAAACTGATGGTTGTCTGGATGCGATACCATTCCAATTTTACCGTACAACCATAATACCCAAAATTTGGGTAGGGCTTAACTGGAAATTTATATACCTTAGTATGGGTTCCTTTCCGGCCAAGGTCTGAGCTGAGGCTACCTTGTGAAGATTGTCCACCTATGCAGTACCCAAGATGACAGTTGGTCATGGTTGGGAGGCCAAACTCACAGGAAAGGTGCCTATACTAGGGCGTGTAATTGAAAGGTTACGATTGATTATCCGCATACAGAGTATGGTGAATTCAGGATTGTTCCTGACAGATGTATCGAATATTGTGGTGAAAGTGTACAATCTCTGCAGAGTGTCAAACTATTCGAATAGCCGCGTCCGCGGTTATGGACAGTTGGAGTGGCCATACTGTTCAGTCGTCAAATGTTTTTCAAAAGGACTTGTGAAATGATTTGTGACTTTGACTTGACCACAACAGTGTTGTGACATGAAATTCAAGTTCCCACTTAGGTGTTATAAAACTTTCAACTATCTTTCTTTGCTTCTGAACTTAGTAGAGGTAAATCTAGCTTTTTGCAAAACAACCCTAGAGCTTAGTATATCCTATTCAAAACCAGTTCACTTGTTAGTATTAGTTGGCGAGTATTTAAGAGTACTCATGGCTTTGTCCCTGGCTATTCCCGTGGCTAGACTATGAAGAGGAGTATCAGGAAGAGGGACAGCAGAAAGGTTACAACAACTAGGATCTCCCATCATCAGCATTTCCTGTGACCCTGAAGATGGAGCTTCACCTAGGCTATCGTTGCTATTACGTTATTCCGCTGCTTGAATTGTATTAAGAATTGGATCATGAGATCCTTATTCGTGTAAGACCTTGTGTATGGTTTGTAATGGATGATGTACTGTGATATCCAATCTGTTATGTCTCGCAAAAATGGTAATCCTGGGATTGTGATGTATGGCATAACAGGCATCTGTGATTAAAAATCCGGGTGTTGACAAGTTGGTATCAGAGCCATCCTGACCATAGGAGACCCTAGTTAGAATGGACGTTTGAATCAAAAACTTATTTTCAAAACCAAAGGAAGTGAGTATTTTTGAAAACTTATTCTTATTCTTATCACTTGGATTATTTCATGAAAATTCATGTTCCTCAAAAATGCTTGCAAACTTACATAAAATTTGACACACTTGATCACTCTACTAACTTACTCATCCTATATTCTTATAGATGGAAGTGAAGTACAACAAGTTTTATCAGTTGGGGAATGGAGGAGACCTCATCTTTGAGCGTGACTTGGACCAGCTATCCGAGATGCTGGAGCGTCCGCACCCCGAGTTCTTCGGAGCTCATCTCAATGATCAAGAAGGAGAAGATCTGCAGTGGATAATTGTTGCAAGTCTCCAAGGAAAGATTGAACCCCCCACTGTAGAAGGAATTTAGTTCACCTTAAGAGAGAACAACTGGCTCGATGGACTTGCCAGGGCCATGCAGGAAGCTCTTGCCCGTCTGTGTGGGCAAAGTATCAACCAGATCAAGGGTATCCGTTTTGAGTTCTACCCAAGGCGTGATGTTATGGGACAACCACTGGAGGCACCATACCACCACGAGCTGGAGATTCAATTGGACCACCTCAGCTTCATGATGTATGATGGTCAGAAGGAGTTGGACAATGCACGTTCCTACGCCAACCACAACCATGCCCTCGCTGTCAAGAAGGATCGAACCATCGCCATGCTTGTGAGGGATCGCAAGTCTCGTCACCGTCAGCTCGACAAGAAGGAGCGCATCATTGCCCGTCTTCGTCACAGGATCTCAGAACTGGAGGAGACGGTCCACAAGGGAGACATGCAGTTGGAGGAGAGGGAGAATGCAGGGGAAGACCTTCGTGGAGACCCCTACTCCTATCTCAGGGATGATGATGACTTTCTGGAGGATCAGGCCATGGACTTCTTCACCTATGAGGATGACTTCGCCTTCATCGATGATGATGAGGATGATGAGGACACTGACTCTGAGGAGTAGTAGCACTTGAGCACTAGCGTTAGTGAGTGTATTCGGTCCCACTGTATCGTAGGTTCATAGAATGGTTCTTAAAACCATCAGTTTTTCTTTATTGTGGTGTGTGTTTGTATCGTGTGCTATGAATGAATGAATGAAAAGCAAGTTGCTAGAAAAATCTGAGTCAAACTTTAAAAACTTTCCAAAAACCCTGAACCTTAGAAATTTCCCTCTTTTCTCATGATCTATCTCCATCTTCAGATGCCTCACGGAGGAAGCAACTCAGCCCCGGACCTGATGTTGCAACTCTTCCAAATGTTGGTTTCTGACCACGAAGATGAAAGAGCCGAATGTCAAGCCAACTGATCCACCCTTCAGCAGATAGCTCAGATGGCCAACAATAATCAAGGCCATGGAAATCAGGACAACCATGGATCTAAGCTCAAGAATTTCCAGAACACCAATCCACCCGTTTTCACTAAGTCAGAAGAGCCCCTAGATTCAGATGATTGGATGCAAACCATGGAGAACAACCTAGAAGTTGCAGGAGTGGAAGCCAACGAGAAATTGTTGTTTGCTACCCACTATCAGGCCGAAGATGCAAGAGCATGGTGGAACAGCGTTCATGCAATGACAGGAGGTCAGCTGATGACTTGGGAGGAGTTCAAAGTCAAGTTCAGCAGAACCCATGTGCCACCGGGTTTGATCAAGAGGATGAGAGATGAATTCAGGGAACCCAAGTTCAGTAGTCTTCCATCGGCTTCTTTAACGAGTCCGAGATTTCAACTTTTGCATGGTCAACGTCAATGTTTAGAAGAAACTAGTGGAAGCTACGCACGTTTATATACACTTAACATCGAGTAAACAAAAAGTGTGAATATGTACAAGACAATAAAACTCTCACCTATAGTTATAAGAAAATAGTATTTGTGTCTTGTAATTTTGCTCCATTAAAAACATTAGCAAGTTATCCTCCGTTTCCTCGGGGTTCTCTCTTAGCGTATGTCCATTAACTCTGTTTAGGTCAACGAATCCAATGCCGTAGATTGACTTTATTATACATTCCTGAATCTTCATTCTGCATATATAATAGCATACATAAGGAGATATAGTAAGGATAACTACATGCAATAAATTGAACAAGCTGAATTAGAGACGTAATTACTTATAGACAACAGCAGCTGGGGAGGGACTTGTCGAGGGCATCTAGGTTGAATAACTGAAAAAATTCACAAAGTTCAATAGAGATTATGTCTGGATGGAAGTACTCCTCTCCAACTTTACATCTGACAAATTGTATGTCTTCCTTTGTGACTTTTAACTACCAGGCATGCAAAAGTTGCATATGTGTTGGCAGATCATCGAACACCTCATCACTGACCATATGCTCCCCGTAGACAAATTTTTGTGCTATTGGTTCCGTGGCGAAATCTCCGCTGCCTAGAATTTTTTTGACAGGAACGTTACACTCCTTGGCTAATTTAATAGCTTCTTCCCTATCTATTGCACGGGCTTGGGTAACAACTTGAACGGGACGATCGATTGGTTTGCCTGTTTGCCGAGCTAGGGAACTTCTTTTGATCTTCTCCCGCTTGCAGTACTGCTTGATGAATTCTCTTTTAGTGTCTTCGTAAGACAGCGTGTATAGTCATCTTTCCTATGTAACACATGTTGGGGTGGTTGTGCAAGGAATTCCTTGAAGTGCTTCTTAACTTTTGGATCAATTTGCACCTATGGCTCGGGTTGTTTTGGTGCAAAATGGGCCTTCACTTCGGCTTGGGAGATCGTCATGCTTTCCTCATTAGTCTGGTGATAAGCTAACTTGGGAGGAGACGGTGGTACTCTTGGGAGGGGATCTTGTCATTTTAGGCGTCGGTTATCCCTCGATATAGCGGTGCTATTCTTCTGCTTTCTTCCCTTTGATTTAGTTGGCGGAGGTGGAGGCACCGGGGATGGAGATGCACTCGCGCTGCGTTCCCTCTCAGGGAGGGTGGAATATTGTTTCTCGGTGGAGATGGTGGACTCAGAGGTGATGGATTGCTTTCTCAGAGGAGAAGATTTCCTTGGCGCCCAGCCTGGAAACACGATGTGCTTCTTTTTCCAAAGAAGGATCCCACCCTCCACTTCTCCCAGTGTTTTCTCCCCTTCACCTGCAGGGATGTCAAACTCCACTAATCGATATATCGGTTCAGCTTCATCCACACCGACATGAGCATAGCCAGGTGGAATCTGACTTCCATGGTAGGTCGCTTCCGGTGGACAAGGTAAAGCAAAGCCGAGTGCCACCTTCATAGAAATGTTCTTCAGTGTCACATGTAGCTCTCAAGCTATCCGTGGCTCGACTTCATCCATGGGGTAGCAAACCATCATTGCACCAGCCGTATCATATATCACCAGTGCATTATTCTCCATCGGCAGTAGATTATTAGCTTGTACCTCCGTGGAAGCCACACTGCTTCTCTGCTGAGATGGGCCCACTGGATTGTCGAATGTAGGATCTTGTTGTCGGGCCAGTACTCTAAGTTCATTAATCTGCTCCTGCTGCAGCTTGAACATGGCTTGAAATTCCCCATTCCTTTTTTCAACTTCCTCCAACCGTGCTGCCTTCTCCGCCTAGTGCCAGTTCGTTTTTCTCAATCGGCTTATATAAGTGTCAATGTCCTGGGGAAACCCAGTCTTCCATGGAACAGATGGGACAAAGCCTCGTGTTCGTCCAACTTTTTCAGGATTCCCGAGGGCATATGTCAGCTCATCGTTCTCTCTGTCGAGAATGAACTTTCCCTCTTGAGCCTCTTTTATCACTTTAATAAGTGAATCTTTGGGTTCAACAATGGCCTTCTTTGCAACAATAATATCCCCGATTTCAGTGTCATATGATCCCCCATGCCCAAGTAACCAATTTTTTGACCTCACGTGCCACTGATTTGTAGCTGGAATGACCCCTTTATCACGCATGGCTTTCTTAGTTTTTGCCCACTTAGGCATGGCCGTATTGTAGCCACATGTCCCCATAGTATGGTGATATTTCTTTTTGGCCACATTTTTCTGATTCTTTTCCAACTTTGCCTTAGCTTCTTCTGAGTCCTTGTACGTCACAAATGCGGCCTATTTATCCCGCTGCTTCTCAAGTGGGCTAGTGAATGGCAGAGTCAGCTTCTTGACAAAGTTGTTGTATAATATTTTCTTCCAGTCCTTGAATTGTTTGCCCAACTTCTTAAGGGCCCACTTTCTGACTGTCAACCTCAATGCCTCATTGAGTTCACGAGTGTACAATTCAGGTAGAGATAAGTGTGTCATGAGTGTATTCCAAAGACACTTTTTGTTTCTGTCATCGACAAAAGTTGCTCCAACTTGATCGCTTTTCTTTCCTAGCTTATTCCACTTCTGAGTGGTGATCGGGATGGTGTCCCTGACTATCACTCCGCGTTGTTATACAAATGCACTTGCAGCCTTTGTCGGCTCCAAAGGTTCACCCAGCTCAGAGACTACATCAATAGTGAAACGCGCACCATTGGCCAACTTTCTGGTCGGGTCTCGTTTCCTTGCAGAAGATTGGCCCGATGCGGAGGTCTAAGAGAAGAAACAGTCGTTGGTATATATATATGAATCAACTAATGCATCTACTAGCTCGTGATCAGTAGAGGTTTTATATAACTTGCCGAACTTTGCTATGATGTCTCCACCGTCGTCTCCATCATCGTCTCCACCAAATTCTTCATCAAAGTCGTATCTACCGTCGGTTTCATCCAAGTTGAGGTATTGGGAGCCATCATCATCTCCACCGCCGTCTGCTCCATTGTAATTGTAACCTCATGTACCCTCATCTATCAACTTGTACATGCGCTCTTCATCGTCTCTACCGTCCATACCTTAACTAATACAGAAGAAAGATAAAACCATTTTGCTTAATGCGATAAATAAAGAAAGATAAAGTAATTCAGCTTAATATACCCTATTACACATTAAAGTACCAATTAAACAATGCGATGAAGAAAGATAAAGTACCAATTAAACAATAATACATCTCGAATAATCCAGCTAATACAACAATAATAAAAGATAGTATATGCCTATTACACATCTAGCTCAACCAAGATATCGACCCCTGACTACTGAGCCCCGGGAGGTGTGCACCCAAAGAGTAGAAACCATCACCGGAGAATATCTCGTGTAAGGTGCCTGAAGAACCTGCCAGGTATCAGAGACCCTGACTTTCAAAATATACATGTAACATCGGACGTGCTCGTCCTCCTCCCTGGCACGACGCTGTACCACCTCGTCGGGGGTCGTCTCCCTCTGCATCAACCCTGGACCTCTCGCCCGCCACCACAGAAGATCCGGGTCGACGATGACACCCATATACCTCACCAAACTACGCCTCCCAGCTGGTAGCACATCCCAGTGCCAGCCCGGCGGAGCCCAGTCCCGTGGATGCCCGGCGACGGAGAATAGTAGTCCTCCGTTGTTCCTCTCGAGTGAACGATGAGGACGTGGCATAATCCTAAACACTAAATTAACCTATACACTTTATTAAACATGACGATAGTAAATAGTATCAACTAAAATAAACTATATTAAACACTAACTAAAATTTCTAAACTAAATTAATCCTAAACATAAGCACTAAATACATATATTTTTTGATATAGTAAAATCTCTAAACAAAATTACATTAACAATAATCGCTAATAAACTAACTAATTAAAATTCATCAACTAACCCTAAAATTCATCAACTAACTCTAAAATACTAACTAACCCTAAAATTCATCAACTAACCCTAAAATACTAACTAAAATTCATCAACTAACCCTAAAATTCATCAACTAACCCTAAATACTAACTAACTAATTTACACTAATTAACACAAGTAACATATAAATAAACATTAACAAAAAAACTAAATATAGAGGGGCGGCCAGAGCTTACCTGGGGGGCGCAGCGACATGTATGTGGTCGGCGGGTCACCGGGCGGTGACGGTATGCATGGCGGCCGACGGCAAGTTATGGTGCGAGGAAGACGATGACGGTTGGTGCTCCGGTTCGGTGCTCGAACCGGGGCATACAGGGTGGGTAGTACAAACCAGGACTAAAGAGTTTTTGGGCCGCCATGTTTCGTGCGCCAGCCGCACCCCTTTAGTCCCTTTTGTAATAAAAACCGGAACTAAAGTGGTATTTTTGGTGCCAATATGAAAAAAATATTGACAATTAGGAAAATTAATTATTATATATCAAAATTTTCAGAAAATATCTATAATTTAAAGCTATTATCCTACTATGTTATACAGATGTAAATAAAATAATTTATTGTTTATGAAATATTCTATTAATCTTGGAAATATTCACAACCAGTTTAGAGTTTAGGGTTTAGGGTTTAGGGTTTCGGGCTTCCCGCCATTTCCCACTGCTTCCCGTCAAGTTTTTTGGCCCTTTCCCTCTGACTGGAGATTTTAGTTCTGGTTGTAGCCACTAATCGGGACTAAAGATATTTCCCGCCATTTCCCACCGCTTCCCGCCAAGTTTTCCCGCCCTTTCCCTCTGAACGGAGCTTTTTATCCCGATTGTAGCCACTAACCAGGACTAGATATATTTCCTGCCATTTCCCACCGCTTATCACCATGTTTTCCCGCCCTTTCCATCTATATATAGGCCGATCGTGCCATGGCTATCCACACATCCACACCTTCCGCTCTCACAACAATGGACAGCGCCTACTGGTCCATTCTGACCCTCGAGGAGACCGAGGCGCTGTGCTCCTCCAGCTACCCATGCCCGTCGGGCTACCGGCCGCCCGCCGGCTAGATGCTGAGCGCTTGTGGGGTTCCTCTCCCTATTGTGCCTCAAGGTTCCGCCCGACAGGAGGCCATCATGAACCACTTCTACCTCGATCTCACGCAGGAGCAGCGGATGGATCCCTAGTGGTATCCCGACAACTATGACACCTGGATTGCCTTCTTTGCTAAGCGACGGGAAAGGGAGCTTGCCAGGTATGAGGGTCACGACCCACCCCCGGTGAGCCACAACGAAGCTGGTCGCCGTCTATGGTGGGCGAACCGTACTGTCATCGGCGTGATGCACTACATCACCGGGGGAGACCATCCTCGCTTGTAGTGCCCACACTTCCACCCTCCACAGAGCCACAAGAAGGATGGCGCTAGCGGCATCATCATCCAGGAGCCCCCTCCCGTCGTGAATCCGAGGCCGGAGTGGCAGGTGCCCCTGGTATATGCCATGGCTGGGATGAGGATACAACCGCGTGCGCCTAGCCAGGACAACGATAACGATGACGATGACGATGACGAATACGACCCTGAAGCTGTATACTATAGGACTAGACATGATTATGACTAAAGGGGGTGGCTTTAGTACTGATTCCGTAGTCCCGGTTTTTTAATATTAATAAATGTCTTGAGTGTTAGCTAGTCCCGGTTTGTGGCTAGACTGAGACTAAATATGAATATGTTTTTGTATTCTTGTGAGTTCGCTCAAGTGATCAAATGCTCTTTTTTTCTACCTGCCTTCAGCAATCTCACAAATTGTAAAAAATAGGGTTAATTCACAAAAGGTTTAATACATTACTACATCACTAACATCCACATCTAGTGTTTTGGTTCTCTTCTAGTCCGTAACCATGGAGCATCTTCCTTATTTAACGGTATGCTTGGGTCAGTTTTCACTTTGAATGGCGGAATTTCATGAAATATGTTATAATCTTCTGACATGTCTGTCTTGTCCTCAACTCCCACCATATTTATTTTCCCTGAAAGAGCTATGTGGCGGTTTGGCTTATCGTATGATATTGTATTCTTTTGCTTATCTTTACTTTTTCTCGGTCTAGTAGACATGTCCTTCACATAGAAAACTCGAGCCACATCATTGGCAAGGGCGAATGGTTCGTCTCCGTATGCAAGATTATTGAGATCCACTATTGTCATTTCGTACTGCTGGTCTACTGTTACCCCACCTCCTGTCATCTTGACCCATTTTGCATCGAAACAATGGAACCTAAAATTAGGAACATAGTCAAGTTCCCATATGTCCTCTATGTAACCATAACATGTGTCCTTATGCACATTGTCATCTGATGCATCAAATCGGACACCGCTGTTTTGGTTGATGCTCTTTTTATCTTGGGTGTGCGTGTAAAATATATTCCCTTTTATATCGTACCCTTTGAAAGTCAATATAGTTAAAGATGGAGACCTGGCCAACAAGTACAACTGATCTCCAATAGTGGTGTCATTCATGAGATGTATCTGCAACCAACCGTCGAAAGGCTTCATGTGTTCATCTCTAATCCAAGAGTCAAAATGCCCCGGGTAGTTGGATCGTACAATATTCTTGTGTACCTCGATATATGGAGCCACCAAGGTGGAACTTTGCAGAACTATATAGTGTGATTTAGTGAAAGAATGCCCGTCCATAAATATCTTTGCTTTCTTTTCTAATGTGCCTTTTCCACTAAGTCTCCCCTCATGTCGTGATTCAAGTACACCGATCGGCTTAAGGTCAGGAATAAAGTCAACACAAAACTCAATGACCTCCTCTGTTCCATAGCCCTTGGAGATGCTTCCTTCTGGCCTAGCACGTTTATGGACATATTTCTTTAAGACGCCCATGAATCTCTCAAAGGGGAACATATTGTGTAGAAATACTGGACCGAGGATGCTAATCTCTTCGACTAGGTGAACTAGGAGGTGCGTCATTATGTTGAAGAAGGATGGTGGGAACACCAACTCAAAGCTGACAAGACACTGGACCACATCTTTCTGTAACCCTGGTAGACTTTCTGGATCGATTACCTTCTGAGAAATTGCATTGAAGAACACACATAGCTTCACAATGGGTACTCTAACATTTTCCGATAGAATACCCCTCAATTCAACTGGAAGAAACTGCGTCATAAGTACGTGGAAGTCATGAGACTTCAGGTTCTGGAGTTTTTTATCTGCCATATTTATTATTCCTTTATATTCAACGAGAAGCGAGAGGGGATTGATACTACTCAGGCATTCAAAAAAGATTTCCTTCTCTTCTTTGGTAAGAGCGTAGATGGTAGTACCTTGAAATAGCTCCGGATGCATGCTGTGTCGGTCTTTCATACATTGTTGGTCCTGCCGTGCTTCTGGTGTATCTTTATTCTTTCCATGCACGCCCAAGAAGCCTAGAAGTATCACGCAAAGATTCTTTGTCAGGTACATCACATCGATTGCGGAGCGTACCTCTAAGACTTTCCAATAGGGTAGCTCCCAAAATATAGATTTTTTCATCCACATGGGTGCGTGTCTGCCAGCGTCCTTTGGAACGGACTGTCCGCCAGGACCCTTTATAAAGATTACTTTTAAATCCTTCACCATATCAAATACATCATCACCAGTGCGATAGATAGGCTTACTCCAGTGATGTGCTTCACCTTTGAAATGCTTGCCTTTCTTTCTTAGGGAATGCGTGGGCGAAAGAAAATGATGATTCCCTAGGTACACATTCTTCTTACACTTATCCAAATGAATACTTTCAGTGTCATCTAAATAATGTGTGCATGCATTGTATCCCTTGTTTGTCTGTTCTAAAATGTTACTAAGAGTAGGCTAATCATTGATGGTTATGAACAACAATGCACGTAGGTTAAATTCCTCATGTTTGTGCTCATCCCACACACGTACACCTTGTCCGTACCACAACTGTAAAAGTTCTTCAACTAATGGCCTTAGGTATACATCAATGTCGTTTCCGGGTTGCTTCGGGCCTTGGATGAGCACTTGCATCATAATGAACTTCCGCTTCATGCACAACCAAGGAGGAAAGTTATAGATACACAGAGTCACATGCTATGTGCTATGACTGCAGCTCTACTCCCCAAAAGGATTCATGCCATCTATACTTGGACCAAAGCATAAGTTCCTCGCGTCACCTGCAAAGTCCGAATAGTTTCTCTCCATTTTACTCCACTGCGACCCATCAGCGGGGTGTCTCAACATCTCGTCTTTCTTATGGTCTTATTTGTGCCATCGCAACAACTTGGCATGCTATTCGTTTATAAACAAACGTTTCAACTATGGTATTATAGGAGAATACCACATCACCTTGGCGGGAACCCTCTTCCTGGGGTGCTCCCCCTCAACATCACCAGGGTCGTCTCGTCGGATCTTGTACCACAATGAAGTGCATACCGGGCATGCATTCAAATTCTCGTACTGCTCACCGCGATAGAGGATGCAGTCATTAATGCATGCATGTATCTTCTGTACCTCTAATCCTACATGGCAGACAACTTTCTTTGCTTCGTAAGTACTGGCGGGCGGTTTGTTATCCTTTGGAAGTAGCTTCTTCATTATCTTCATCAACTTTTCAAATCCCTTGTCAGGCACACCGAACTATGCCTTCCATTGCAGAAATTCCAGTGTGCTACCTAGCTTTTTGTGGCCATCTTTGCAATTCGGGTACAACAATTTGTTGTGATCCTCTAACATCTGCTCAAATTACAACCTCTCCCTTTCTCTATAACATACTCCCTTTGCATCAGCAATGGCCCGACCAAGATCATGATCTAGATCATATGATGCACGTTCTTCTTCTTCTTCATCATTGTATTCCAGTGTAGAACCACCGTATTCAGGTGACATAGGATAGTTGTCATCATTCTCTTCATCTTTGTTGTCTTCCATTATAACCCATTTTTATCCGTGATTGGTCCAACAATTATAGCCGGACATGAAACCGGACCAAAACATATGGCCGTGAAGGACTCTTGAGGAAGAGTATTCCTTCTGATTCTGATACTCACCACATGGACACCACATAAAACCATTCCGCTTGTTTGCCTCTGCCACAACGAGAAAAGAACGCATGCCTTTAATGAACTCACCAGAGATTCGGTCAGCGTACATCCGTTGTTGTCTCATCTTCGTTATATGAGTACATCAAACAAAATCACGATGCTAAGATTAGTACTAGTCTAAAAATAAAAGCATAGAGCATATACATCAAATAATTATGCACTAATTTAAAAACTTTCTACTCCATCTTTAGTCCCGGTTAGACACACCAACCAGGACTAAAGGGGTTGCGGCAGGATGGGGCCGACGTGAGCCCGTTTAGTCCCGGATGGTGTCTCCAATCGGGACTAAAGGAGACTCCAACCGGGACTAAAAGTGGGTGACGACACTATATGTCGTGAGTGGAGACACTATGCCAGTGAGTGGCAACACTATTTTGGTGGGTGGAGACACTATGAAAGGAGTGAGTGTCGACATTATGTCATGAGTGTGGACACTATGTTGTGTTGTTTAATCTATAAATAGGCTTCCTTGTGAATATCAATTGCAAGGGAGATCGTGTGCGAGAACAGGGACACCACTACGGCGGAGCTTCTCGAAGATGTCTTAGGACCTCGTCCTCAGACATCTTCAAGGAGCTCGCTGTAGAGGCACTCCCTAATATGTGAAATTAGTTAGCTCCACCAGCATACAGATCTAGCTAGAGAAGATATAAACTGAAAAATGGTGTGCGAGAGCAGGGACACCACTACGGCAGAGCTTCTCGAAGATGTCTTAGGATCCCATCCTCAGACATCTTCGAGGAGCTCGACATAGAGGCACTCTCTAATTTAATTTGGTAGATCCCTGGCATGTTCATGTTTTTGGTTCTTACTTGCTTCAACGGCTGATGATTAAAATGCTAGGGCGCCACTATATATGTGTGCCTTCATAGTTTTGGTTCTTATTTTTGTTGCAATGGATTTTATGACGGCATGTAGTAGAAGAAGAAGGATATTTTTTTGCTCGACGGTGGCATGATGCATCTATGAATCAAATGAATTTCGAGACTATGTGCGTAACCAAGATATATAGATAGGATGAACTCATGTATCTCTTTGCTTCGATGAATCAAATGAATTTCGAGAACTATATGTGCCAAATTAACCAGATATATAGAGATAGAATCCACACAAATCCCTCCATTTATAGAGCATGAAATGAGCTAAACTAGCAATGAAAGATGAAAGGATGAAGTTGCTAACCTCTTAGGACCCTTAGATAGATGTGGAGCCAAAAAAATCTTCACAAATCTTGAGAAAAAACGACATGAACTTGAGCTTGAGGGAAGAAATTTGCGGGAGATGCTTATGTGAGCTTGAAATGGCTCGGGAAGGGAGAGGAAGAATATATAGTCGGGACATTACAAACTAGGCCTAATAGTCCACACGATAGGCCCTTTCCAGCGCCAGACCCTTAACTCCCAGTTTGTTAAAAGAACCGGGACTAAAGGTCTCATTCGAACCGAGACTAATGTCTTCTTGGCCTGCGGCCGTTTCTAGCCGTTGGTGTTGAGATACATATATTGTACTCTGTATAGGTCTCCTTGTACCCTTGGGATTGTACCTGTATTTGCATATATATATGAGACATCCGGCCCTATTGCAGCAGTGCATCCTCCCATAATTCTTCTACATGGTATCAGTCTAACCCCGATCCCCAAACCCTAGCCACTGCCTCCCTCCTCCCCAGGCGCTGCCAGCCCTCCTCCACCTCCCAACCTAGGCGCCGCCTCCTAGGCGTCGTCGGTCGCTTCCGTCCCCCCCCCCCCCCACACACACACATACACCCCACTTCCGCTCCCTCCTCCTATCCCCACCATGTCTGATCTCTCCTCCTCCAGCACCCCCTTCAACTCCTCCGTCTCTGGGAGCAGCAACCCCTTCGCCAGCCCCTCCGTCCCCGTCATCCACGACGTCCCCATCCTCGAGCATGTGCTGGTGAAGATCTCTCAAACCGCTGCCAATTTCTTCCCGTGGAAGACGTACTTTGGCCTCCTCTTCTACGAGTATGATCTCCTCGATCACGTCGACGGCACCATCGACCTCCTCTCCATGCCGCATGACCCTGACTGGTTGATGATCAACGCCACCATCATCCGCTAGTTCTACCAGACCATCTCCAACGAGATCTTCCGCACCGTCGTTCGCGATAGCGACACTGCTCATACCGTATGGACCAAGATCACCGGTCTCTTCACTGACAATAAGATCCAGTGCGTCACGTTCCTCCAATAGGAGTTCTTCGGCACTCCCCGGGCTAATCTCTCCCTCGATGACTAATGCCTCCGCCTCAAGTCCCTCGCCGACGAGATCCGCGACTTGGATTTTCCAATCGACGACAAGATCCTCCTCTCCACGCTGACGGTAGGGCTAGGCGAGGACCTCGGCAACGCCGCCTCCAACCTGACACTGCTCACAATGCCGACCTTCGAGCAGGCTGCTGAAGCACCTGCGGGACCGGGCGGATCACATCGCCTTTGCTGTCGGCGTCTTCTGGGGTGCCCCTGCTCCTGTGCCCGAGGCCCCCAGCCTCATGCCCCGGCCCCACCCCCGGGGTTCTATGCTCCCCAACCGCCCGCGCCTCCGCCTCCTGCCAACGGCGGTGGCAATGGTGGTGGCCGACGTCGTCGTCGTCGCAACAGTGGCAACGCCATCGCCCCCAAGCCTCGTCCACCTCAGCAAGCCGTCGCGACACCGCCGTGGATCACGGGTCACAACCCCTGGACCGGGGTCGTCCACGCCTATATGATGCCCGTGTCGCGAGCCCCTCACCTGAGCATCTTGGGGCCGCGCCCGGCCACCTACCAGGCATTCTTCGCGTCGCCTCAGCCCGCCACCACGCCGGTCTACACCACTCTGGAGCGCTATAAGGCGTGTTGGGTGGTTCACGGTTTTCGCCAAAGCACCGGCGTCGACTTCATGGATATGTTTGCCCTGGTTGTCAAGCCGGGCACGATCTGCACCGTCCTGTACCTCGCCGTCTCTCGTGCCTGGCTGGTGCATCAGATGGATGTCTCCAATGCCTTCCTCCACGACCATCTCGTCGAGTAGGTGTACTGTCAGCAACACATCGATTTCGTCGACGCCGTGTGTGCCTACTTTCTCGTTCCTTGTATGGACTGAAGCAGGCCCCGCACGCCTGGTACCAGCGCATCGCCGTGTTTCTGCATCAGCTCGGGTTCCTCTCTATGTGCTCCGATGTGTCGCTGTTCGTCTATCGCCAAGGCACGAACACCGCCTATCTGCTGCTATATGTCGACGATATCATCTTGATGGCATGCACTGCTGGCCTCCTTCGACAGCTCACCGACCGCCTTCGCGCTAAGTTTGCACTTAAGGACCTTGGCATGCTGCACTACTTTCTCGGCATCAAGGTCGTCCGGCGCGTGGATGGGTTCTTTTTTCATCAGCAGAAGTATGCCCATGAGCTCCTGAGCGCGCTAGGATTCTTAACTGCAACCCCACGCCTACTCCAGTTGACACGAAGGCCAAGCTTTTGGCCAGCAATGGGTTGCTGGCCTCTGATGCGTCGTTCTAAGACACGTTGACACTCTGCAGTACTTGACGTTGACACGTCCAGAGTTGCAGTATGTCGTGCAACATGTGTGCTTGCATATACATGCTCCTCGGGATGCCCACTGGCCAGCAGTGAAGCGGATAGTCCGTTACATCTGCGGCACTATGAATCTCGGCCACTCGCTGCACGCCTCGCCATCGACAGACATCGTCGCCTACTCGGACGCGGATTGGGCTAGCTGCCCTGACACGCGGCGGTCCACCTCGGGCTACTGCGTCTACCCCGGCTCGTCGCTTGTCTCTTGGTCTTCCAAGCGACAACCCACCGTCTCTCGCTCGAGTGCCGATGACGAGTATCAGGCCGTGGCTAACACCGTGGCCGAGTGCACATGGCTTCGTCAACTTCTCTCCGAGCTCTCTTGTCCCGTCGATAAGGCCACAGTGGTGTTCTGTGACAATGTTTCGGCTGTCTACCTCTCCGCTAACCCCGTTTTTCATCGCCGCACCAAGCACATCGAGATGGACATTCATTTCGTTCATGAGCAGGTTGCCCTCGGTAATGTTCGAGTTCTTCACGTATCGACCTCTCAACAATTTGCGGATATCATGACGAAGGAATTACCGACATCGACCTTCGACGAGTTTCGTTCCAGTCTATGTGTCGGTACCGACACTTCGACTGCGGAGAGCGTTGAGATGCGTATATTATACTATGTATAAGTCTCCTTGTACCCTCAGGATTATACCTGTATTTGCCTATATATATGAGACAGCCAACCCTATTGAAGTTGTGCATCCTCCCATAATTCTTCTACAGTTAGGACCAGGACATTAGTCCCGGTTTATACCTCTGGACCAAAGGCCAGTTTTTTACTAGTGTGTAAAAAGTTGTGCCAGCTTGCGGAAAGACGGCACGAGAAGTTGGCAACTCCTCCGATGAGCCCAATTGTAGTAGGATGCGATTGATCTAGTCCATAATAGACTGCATATCTATGGAAGAAACAGCACGTACGCGATGATGTTTTGTGTTGAAGAGGAATCACAGAGAAGATCTACCCACAAAAACTGGAAAAAACTATGGTAATTGTACGCACAAAAATGGAAAGAAAACTAATGCCCAGCTAGGTAGGATGGTTCCACGATCAATCACGCGATTTTGCTTTCCATGTACAGTCGTATCCGCTCGATATAAATAGACGCCTATGCCTGCCGCCGTCGGTAGAGATCGATCGACATCTTCCTTTGCTTGCGCCGACCTCATCGACGAACCTGCAGCTCGGTCGTGGACATCTCCATACCGCCACAACACGTTGCCACCGCCGCCAACGGGTTGGACATGCTTAACATCATTCCCCGTCTCTCCGGGCTCGCCATTGCTCTCTCGTCGGCCCTCTTCATGGCCGCCTGCGGCGACTTCACCCCCAGCTCCGGCGTCGTCACCTTCACCTACACCAGCTTCGGGGCCTTTGTTAGCACATCCCCTGCAGCCGAGTACTTTCCGACGACACCGACGAGGAAATTCTGACGAGACGACACACACGTATCCGATAACTTCCGCCGAGATGCACGTGCTGCTAGTCGATCGATTCTTTTGATCTAACTAGTACACTCACGCACGCACACGCAAAAATAACTTGATCGCCAAAGGCTCTTGTCGAGCCTTGCTTTCTTTTCTTGTATTGCTCAACTCACGGTTGCGGTGGTGTTTACAGGCTAGGATACACGCATATATATATGCCAAGACTAGACAACTGACTTGGTAGCTAAACCTAGTCTAATACGTATAGTACCTGGACACCTACACCTACTCGGACTGCAATTCCAATACGTGTAGGACACGTGATTATCTAACAATCACCCCCTAATCACGATGTGCTTCTTTACATCGACCTGGATCCCAAATGCGCCGGTTGCTCCTCGCCGACGTCTTTCTCGGAATTGCTTTCGCCGTCCCCTTACTTGGCACCCATGTCACCGACATTGCTTTCGCCGGCTTCTCCATGGCTTCACATCGACCCTTCTCGTCCGCGTCCTTCTTTTCCGCGTCCTCCTTGTCGATATTGTCCATGAATGTGTCTTCAGTCTTCACTGGTTCCTTGATGAACAAACATTGATTCTCGTACTCCATCTTCACCAGATAATTTACCGTCCAAAATTCTTTCTTCGGATAGTAGTCCAGCACGTCTTGCATGCGTGCTTGCATCGGTCGTAGTCGTCTCATCTCCAATGCAGTCGGAGGCTCTGCGACATACTCTTCTGCGTCCTATAACACGCTTGTTTCTCCAGTTTCTGAACCTTGTGTGCCTCCACGTAGAGCTCCTGGAGCCAACGGCTCTACATGCAGCGTATCCTGCATGCCTATTTTTGAGCCAATTTCTTGACTCACCACCACATCATATGGCCCTTTCACTTCTGGACACTCCTTTGCCCCAAGCTCTTCACGTGGATCATCACCTCCTCTACTAGCACATGATGAGCTAAACATAACACCTTCTAGCTCCGTTTTTTCTAACCACGGACTAGCCTTTTCTCCGGACACTTTTCCTTCTGGGAGTATCCCTAGTGCTTCTGGCCTGGTGTCCACGCCTAGAGCATCCCCTAGACCTTCAATCTCTTGTAGGTCCAAATTTGCTGATAAAGATAAGCTTGGTTGATCCATATTTTCTTCATACTCAAGATCCCACGTGATGTGAAAAGATGAATATGCTGGTTCCTTGGAGCCCCAATTCCATGATTTCTCTTCCTCAAAGACTGCGTCGTCCGTGAAAACCACCTTATTGGTATAAGGATTGCACAAACGGTATTTCTTCGAGCCTTCATATCCTGTCATGATCATTGGAGTACTCTGATTCACCTTATGCGCCATACATCCAAAAGTACGAAGATGATCAACCGAGGGCTTACATCCGTACCATCCTTCATACGGAGTCATACAAACTCCACTCTCAGTTGGCTCCATGTTCAGCAAATACACAGCAGTATTGACTGCCTCACCCCAGAAGTTTCCTGGCAAACCTTTACTCTTCATCATCCTCCGTGCCATGGTCAACACGGTTTGATGCAGCTCACCCTCCTGATTAATGCGTACGGCTCTTATCTTCGCCTCCACCTTAAACTCTTCGGCTTCCTTGATCTTCTCAAATGCTTGTTGAGCTTGACCCTTACTTTTTAGCAACACAATCCACATGTATTTACTATGATCATCCACCACAAGCATGAAGAACTTATTGCCGGACGGAGTTGCAGGTGAAATTCCAACGCATAAATGATCAGATTCTGAATCTTCACTCGCCTCAAACGTGGCTTCACGCAAAAACGGGGCACTCCGTTGCTCGTGATCCACACACGGTAGATCGTGATCCACTTGCGCCACAATCTCCGTACCCGGTGATGGAGGATCCTCCTCATCCTTCAGCTCAGTTACTTCGAGCATCAGCATCATCGGTCCATCATCATCTCCTTCCTGGGCGATGAGAGCCCTCTCCTTCGACGATTTCTTGCAATCCTTCTTGAAGTGACCGAGCTCGCCGCACTTATGACATCTTACTTTCTTGATGTCAAACTTCCTCCGCGGCGGAGCCTCGTCCTCGTCCTCCCCTGCGATATGCTTTTTCGCTGGGCGAGAATCTTCTCTATCACTCCTGCTGCCGGATGCTTTATCGCCCTTCTTCTCCTTGGCGAACAACGCTCGAGCCATAAGCATGAGATGCTCATCCACTTTCGCGTCGCCATAGGTGATCTTCATCCGCTCGTCGTGCGCCTTGAACCGTCCAACTAGATCATCCATCGTGAGAGTCTTGAGATCAACGCATTGCTCGATCGCCGAGACAACGGGTGAGTAACGCGGCGGCGCCACGCGGAGGAAACGCCTCACAATAGAGATCTCATCCAGCTTCTCGCCAAGTCCGCGAATCCCATTGACCAGTGTAGCGACCCTTGAAGCAAAAGCGTCTAGCGTCTCATCTTCTCCCATCTCCAGATTCTCGTACTTCTTCTGCAAGGTCTGCAGGGTCGCCTCGCGGACGCGCTCGTGCCCAAGATTTAGCGTCTTGAGCGTATCCCACACCTCCTTTGCAGATTTCTTCGAGATCAGGTGTTGCATCAGATCCGTCGGCACCACCGAGCAGATGGCCGTGAGTGCTAGTCGGTCTAGGTGGTACTTCAACGCGCCCTTCTTGAACTCGTCGCCGCCTGGATCGACAGCCTCTGGCGCCTTCTAACGCCCACTCCATCTGGACCGCCCAGACCGTGTAGTTGTCGCGGTTGTACCGCGGATACTGCATCGACACCGGTACACCCGTAGCCGCACCAGAATACTCGCCCACCTCCTTCGCCATGACCTCCCGTTACTAGGAGATCCTTCACGAGGCTCTGATACCAATTGTTAGCACAGCCCCTGCCGCCGAGTACTTTCCGACGACACCGACGAGGAAATTCCGATGAGACGACACACACGTATTCGATAACTTCCGCCGAGATGCACGTGCTGCTAGTCGATCGATTCTTTTGATCTAACTAGTACACTCACGCACGCACACGCAAAAATAACTTGATCGCCAAAGGCTCTTGTCGAGTCTTGCTTTCTTTTCTTGTATTGCTCAACTCACGGTTGCGGTGGTGTTTACAGGCTAGGATACACGCATATATATATGCCAAGACTAGACAACCGACTTGGTAGCTAAACCTAGTCTAATACGTATAGTACCTGGACACCTACACCTACTCGGACTGCAATTCCAATACGTGTAGGACACGTGATTATCTAACAGCCTTCGTGTTCTTCGTTGGCAGCACCATCACGGCCGCCATCCTCGAGGCTGTGGCCATCTACCTGCAGATCCGCCTCGACCTCGCCGATGACCCTGAAGACAATACCGTTGCCAATAACGTGCTCGAGCTGGTGGACTTGCTCGTGCCCGCGCTGCTCTACTCGGCGATGGCGTCCGTGTTCGTGGCAGCGGCGGCTAACCACGACCAGATCGGCGCCTGTGTGATATTCGCCGGGCAGGTGGACGGTGCCAAGATCCTGTCGCTCTTCGCCTGCCCTCGCCATCACGTTTGCCGCCGCCGCTAAGCGTGTGCCGCTCCTGTTCAACATTTAGTTTCTGTTTAGTGTTTTGAGTTTAAAGTTTTCTAGGGTTTCTTTTTATCGTAAGATTTTAGGGTTTTTGAGTTAAAAGTTGAAATAGCAGACTCCAAGTATATATCAAGAGTCCTATTCTTAGCATGAAATTAAATTAAGAGGGATTGTTACAAACTGAGATTTGCATAAATATTTACATACTCCCTGCATCTAAGAATAACTGACTCGAGTTTGTCTAGATTTAAATTTATCTATATATTAAAATACGTCTAGATACATTCGAATCTAGACAAAAAGCAAGTCAGTTATTTCCGGACGGAGGGAGTATGAGATATTGAGATGTAGCATGATTCATGCTCCCGGAAAGTAGTAGATCCCTACTTGTACGGTATGTTTTTCTGTTTGCCTCCGCGTGTGAGTATATCATGAGACAGAATTTCCAGTCGCCTTACCAGTATAGGCTAGTCATTAGGTGAGAGGCGTGTTTTTCACACAAAAGACATGCATAACAGAAGTTCTTATCAACTGTTTACAAACGTTTTTGCCTTCATTATTCAAGGTTTATCACGACAATCGCTACACATCAAAGAGGTGTGGGAAGGTGCCAGCTGTAGCGAGTACCTGTGTGTTTTATGAGAACCACAAAGGTTCCTTGCCGCCGCGAGGACATAGCCGACGAATAGGAACCTTATGTTCCTTCTATAGGTAGTATAGAGATACAAAGTTGTGAAAAGACCGCATGATCTAGTTGAAGCTGGACGTCCGGGAACATGGACGACATCTCTATATAAATCGCCGAAACCATGCCGTGATCTTCTCATCTTAGAAACAACCTTGTAGCTGGCAACCTAGCTAGAACGTATTCGGCATGGTGAACTCACTAATGGCGGTTCATGGCTCTTGGGATAGCAGTAGCACTCATATCTCCGTCGCTAGTCCCGCGGCCACGGTAGAACTGCGGCTGCCAGGCGGGCTACTGCGGCACCACCGATGCATATTATATTGTGGCTAAGGGTGCCAGTCCACCCGTGCACTGGGGCAGGCGACGCGGCGTGTTTGTGAAGAGCGACGTCTCTGAGTCGTCCTTCAAATGGAATCAAGTCCACTCCGACAATGGGTGTGCCGCTACAAGCTTCCGTAGGCGTCAGCCCTTACTGATGCCGCCAGTGCGTACCCTAGCCATGGAAAATATAACTTTTTGAAATATACAGATTTCTATATCGAGGAGATCGATGGGGAGAGCAACAACTACAGCGACCCAAGCAGCACGCGGTGGCCGTGCTCCCTGGGCGTGGGCCGCTGCAGATATCATGGAACTACAACTACGGTTTGGCGAAGAGCGACATCGGCTTTGACAGGCTAAGGAACCCAGGGACTATGGCCTGGGGACCTGTGGTGTCGTTCAAGTCGGCAAAGTTGTTATGGATGACCAAGGTCCATGGTTGTTGCCACACGCGCGCTTTCAGCACCACAACCAGGACCATTAATCAATGTTGACCTAGAGTACGACAGCAAGAACGCCGGCCGCGAAGGTGACCGCGCGGGTGGGCTACTACAAGGGGCTACCATCGCGCTGGGTTCGAACGATCCGGTATGCATGCATGTGGGCATGGGACTATAAGGATAAATATTTCTAATTTCATAGAATAAAACGAACTTTGTGTGATCTGAATAATAGAGCACGTGTAATGCATAATCACTCTACCGTTGACAACTTAAACAGAAAAATAATTATTTATCAATATTACTTTTATTTTGCAAACTGCATAACTTCGGAACAAAATAGGATTTATGACCCAAAATTCATCGAAGTTAGTCATCCCATTATTTACTCTCTCAAAATAGAATTTCGTCCTCTTTTATAAATAAAGCAAAACATAGTCGAAACGATACAATGTGGCGAGAAAACCCTCTTAGAAAACATGCCAAAGAAAAACGATAACCGAGAGGGTAGCAAGACGTCGCCAACTCCATGTAAGCGAGAAATCGTAGGAGCCAGACCTAGCACTGACCGAGAAGGAATGGAATAAAGTTTCATGATGAAGCAACTGGACTGCACACTGTTGCACCGGATCGACCAACCTATTCTATATCCTATACAACTAAGAAGATCATTTTCACTAAAGTATTTCTCTCAACATGCAGCTATGCCATTTCATCAAGCAATCCCATCATGCCACGTCCACCAAATTTGCCACATCAGCCAAAAACTATATGTTACTAAATATTTTTCTGCTCAATGGTGAGCCTTAATTAATAATCCTCCACAAGTCACTATTGGTTCATGTTCTTTTGTTTCCATAGGCGGAGTAATTGTTTTCCTGGTTACGCTGCAACTCTCCCTCAAAAAAATCGTTCAGCTCCAAGTCGATGGTTTCTTCGTGGTAAGTGTTAGGAATAGACAAGTTGTATTCCTCTGAGAGCCAAAGGCCAAAATATATAGTACAGGTACATGTGCAAATATGCAGGAAGCCCTCTAACATATGGGAAAACTACAATATACAAATATATACATCTAACACCCTCCCCCCTCAAACTTACGGTGGATCCACAACACTGAGTTTGGAGAGTAAGAAATCATGCTGCGCTCTGGTCTGTGCCTTCGTAAAGAAATCCGTCAACTGTAAATCTGAAGGCACATACTGAAGCGCAACAACCTGAGCCTGCACCTGAGCACGTGTATAGAAAGCATCAACACCAATATGCTTGGTAAGCTCATGCTTGACCAGATCACGTGCAATACTAATAGCACCTGTATTGTCAGACAAAACCAGAGTGGGTGTGGTAATAGAGACCCCAAAATCCGCAAGTAACCACTGTAACCAGATCACCTCAGCAGTCAACAAGGTCATAGCACGCAACTCAGCCTCAACACTCGAACGGGAAACCGCTGTCTGTTTCTTCGTCTTCCAAGCAATGAGCGAACCACCAAGAAACACACAGTAAGCAGAAAGTGAACGGCGATCCGAAGGATCACTCGCCCACGTAGCGTCCGAATAGCACTGGAGCTGTAGGGAGCTGGAACGAGGAAAGAAAAGGCGACGAGTGATCGTACCACGATGATAACGAAGCACACGGAGAAGATGACTATAGTGAACAGTGGTAGGAGCAGAAACAAACTGACTCAGAATATGAACAAGATAAGAGATGTTAGGACGAGTGACAGCAAGATAAACAAGACTCCCAACAAGATGACGATAACGCGTCGGATCAGGAAGAGGATCACCATCAGTAGGTTGAAGCTTAACATTAATCTCCATAGGAGTCTCAACCGTGCGCTCATCCCCAAGAGCAGCACGAGCAAGAAGCTCCTAAATATACTTTTCTTGGGAGATGTAAAATCCATCAAAAGTGGAGGAAATCTCAATCCCAAGAAAGTATCGAAGAGGACCAAGATCAGTCATAAGAAACTGATCACGAAGACGAGCCTTAACAAAGGCAATATACTCAGAATCATCACTAGTAATGATCATATCATCAACATAGAGAAGAAGAAGAGTGTGTCCACGAGGAGAAGTGTGAACAAACTGCGCTGGATCATGAGCACTAGGAGAGAAACCAGCAGCAGTCACTACAGAAGCAAAGCGCTCAAACCAGGCACGAGGGGCCTATTTGAGGCCATAAAGAGAACGTCGAAGACGACAAACCATCCCTGCGGGAACAGAATACCCAGGAGGAGGCTGCATATAAACCTCCTCACTCAACTCTCCATTGAGAAAGGCGTTCTGAACATCAAGCTGGGACACAGACCAGTGACGAACAGAAGCAACAGCAAGAAGAGTACGCACAGTGGTCATATGAGCCACAAGAGCAAAGGTCTCATCATAGTCACGACCATGCTCCACGAGTCACAAGACGCGCTTTATAGCGCTCACGAGATCCATCAGAGCGGGTCTTAATCTTATAGACCCACTTACACGTGATAGGACGAACACCGGGAGGGGGAGAAACAAGATCCCAGGTGCCAGTGCGCTCAAGCGCAGCAATCTCCTCAGCCATGGCCAGCTGCCATTCAGGATGATGCTCAGCATCCTGATAAGAAGTCAGCTCGGAGGCAACAAAAAGACCATACTGACTAGGAGAGTAACGATTGGGGGCACGACGCTGACGAAGAGGACGAGTAGAGGGAAGCCCATCAGAGGAAGACGACTCAGAAGACGATGATGAAGAAGAGGGAATAGCAGAGGAAGACTCCGGAGAACGAGGAGAACTAGGAGAACTAGACGGAGCAGAGGAGGATGGTGTCGAAGAAGAGACATCAGGCGGAGGGGATCCTGAAGAAGACACAATAGGAGTAGAAGGAGATGTGTCAGGAAAAAGGAGAAAAGAGATATCTTCCACCGGGTAGGTACCAGCGGTGGGATGAGGATAGAAAGGACGCATCTTATCAAAAGTAACATCACGAGAGATACGCATCCGACGACCAACGGGGTCCCAACAACGATAGCCCTTATGCTCATCACTGTATCCAAGGAAAACACATTCAACAGACTGAGCGGTTAGTTTGGTGCGTTCGCGAGGAAAAAGAAGAACATAGCAAACACAACCAAACAAGCGAAGCATGGAGTAGTCTGGAGACTGTCCAGATAGACGCTCAAGAGGAATACCACCCTGCAAAGCGGCGAAGGGATGGATATTGATGAGGTAAGTCGATGTAGCGATAGCCTCAACCCAGAAATGCAGATGAAGGGAAGAAGCAATCATCATGGCACAAGTGGTCTCAAGAAGATGGCAATGCTTACGCTCAGCAGCGCCATTCTAGGCATGTGCGCCAGGACAGGAGAACTGAGCAAGGGTGCCCTGCTCAGCAAGAACACCTCGCAACATCTGGGAGATATACGCACGAGCAGAATCAACACGAAACACACGAATGGGTGTAGAATATTGAGTATGGACCATGGCCGCAATGCTGGTATATGGAGAGAACTTCACTGCGAGAGCGCATAAAATACAACCAAGTGTACCGAGAAAAATCATCGATGAATAAAATATAGTAGCGATGGCCCCCTTTCGAAGCGAAAGGAGACGGACCCCAAACATCGGAATGAACTAAATCAAAAGGTCGCTGAGATACAGACGCGCTAGTAGGATAGGGAAGCTGAATCTGTTTGCCCAACCTACAGCCCTAACAATGTAAAGACCCATCTCCTGAGACAGACCCCAGAAGACCACGATGAACTAATGACGACAGGAGAGAGTCACAAAGGTGACCAAGATGATGATGCCACTGCTGAAAGGAGCTGGTAGCAGAGGCGATGACCGAAGAAGAACTGGTAGATGATGTGGCAACGGAAGGAACACGAAGCCAGTCTAACTCCCAAAGTCCTGAAGAGTCACGGCTGCGAGGGCCAGCTCCAACCAGGGCCTGTGTGCGACGGTCCTGGACAACACAAGAATCAGCATCAAGAATGACGCGACAACCAGAGTTAGTAAGCTGGCTGGCAGAGAACAGATTCATCTTAAGACGAGGGACATGAGAAATATCAGGAACAGAAAAATAAGAAGTAGAAAGGGTGCCCTGACTAGAAACAGGAAGAGAGGTACCATCAGCCGTGAAAACATAGACAGGAGAAGGGAGAGAACAAAGAGCGGTCAGAAAAGAAGACTCAGATGTCATATGAAAGGAAGCTGCGGAATCCAGATACCACGGGGACGTACCTGACTATGTAGAAGGTGGTGGTCGCGCAATGCCTGAAGAATTAGTCATAGAACCAGCAGTGCCTGTCGAAGAAGAGCCTATAGCAGCAAGCAGACCGCGAAGACTCCTGATAATGTCCTGATCGAAGAGAGCAACTGCTGACGATCCGGAAGGAGCCGACTGCCCATGAGCCTGGTGCTGCTGATATAAACTGGGATCCCGTGTATAACAGGTGGCCCAAGTGTGGCCATCCTTGTTCCAGTAAGAGCAGTGACGAAGAGAACCACGGCGACCCTGACCACGAGCCTTCTGGTGTTGACTCTGACCCTGAGACTGCTGGTGCTGACTCTGACCCTGACCTGGAGGAGTGGGTAGTATCGGCAGTGGTATAGAGGACCGCGGCTGAGTCGAGGGAGCAGACGGCATAGGAGGACCACAAGTAGCAAGCATAGATGGAACCGCAAGAAGACCAGCACCACGGAGACGGGTCTCCTCAGCCCGAAGCTCAGACAACACCTCAGAGAGCGGAACACAACCACGAGCATTCAGCTGAGAACGCCGGGGCTCAAACTCCTGGCGGAGCCAGGACAGAAACTCATAGATGCGGTGAAACTCCAAATCCGAGCACACAATCTGGCAGCACGAGCATGTGCCACAAACAGCAGTACGGAGAGAATCAAGCTGACGCCATATAGCAGCACTCTGAGTATAGAACTCATCAATAGTAGAATCACCCTGCTGAAGAGCATGCTCCTGGCGAACCACGGACAGGTAAAGAGCATCCCCAGACGGCTGATAGCGCTGACGAAGATGTGCCCACTGAGCGGCAACAGTAGGGAGACTCATGAACTCAGCAGCATACTAGGGCAGAACACTGGAGGTGAGAACAGCAGCAGCACGAGCATCCTCATCGACCCACTGAGTGTAGGTAGTCAGAGCGTGGCGATAGGTCTCAAGATCAGTAGAGTACTGCTTGAACTTCAGGTCATAAGCAGCAACAGCACTATCATTGGCACTTTGAGCAGCATCCTTGGCCTCCTGAGAAGCATCAGCGCCGAGAACAATCGGCGTCGGCGAAAGAGGAGCCACGGGAGCAGGGGCACGGTGGACAGGAGACCTCGCCGGAGAGCACACCCCAAAGACGGAGGCCGTGCATGTGAACGTGCATAAAGGCAGCGAAATCAGGGTAATTCGTGCCATCAAAGATCACCGGGCAGCGAGGAATCGCAACATAACCCGATGCAAAAGACATCTCTCTCTTTCTCTTTATTTCTCTCTTTTTTTGAATCAAATCTGGTCAACGGCAGCTGCAGGAAGAGGCCGGCGAAATTCCGGCCAGCCAGGAGAAAAGGCAACGCCTAAGGGGCGGGGAAGCGCAATTCAAGCCGCCGGGGATCGATTCCCGGCAGCGGTGACGGCCGGCGGCGAAGATCCGGCTATCTGGAGAAGATCTAACACGGGCGGTGACGAGTGGCGAGGCGTTGTGGTGAGGCGGCACGTGCAGGCGCGTGAGGGAGCGTGCGGGCGCGAGAGTGGCGGCGGATCGGTGCAGGGGTGGCCCGTCGGTGTAGGGAGATCTGACGCTGGCGGGTAGAGGGGGTGGCCCATCGGCAGGAGGTTTCCTGGGAAGTGGGAGGAGGTTTCCTGGGAGGTGGCGGCGAAGATCAATCGATCCAATCCAGGAGCTCGATCCGATCTGGGAGATCGATCTGGGGACGGGCGGCCGAGCAGAGGACCACGGGCGGGAGACGCGCAGAACGAGGAACACCACGCAAGCGGTCAGAACGGGAATCGGCAGTGGCCGGGGCAAACTAACGGCAGTGGCGGTCACAAGCAGAGGACCGGTGGGCACGGGAACCCTAAAACCGGCTCTGATACCATGTTAGGAATAGACAAGTTGTATTCCTCTGGGGTGCCAAAGGCCACAATATATAGTACAGGTACAGGTGCAAATATGCAGGAAGCCCCCTAACATATGGGGCAACTACAATATACAAATATATACATCTAACAGTAACCAAATTGCACCAAAAGCAAGCCCTCATGAATGCAGCCGCCCTTATGCGGCCATTAATTACTCTCACCAAAACAGAAGGAGCGACATGTTAATTACCATCGTTCTTCTCTATCAGTGATGTAGAGATGGATCATTAGCGCCTCCTCTTCCTCTTCTCCATGAACTCGAAATAGATAGGCTTTCACCCAGCTTTATAAATAAAGCAACCATCCATACAGAGTTCCAGATAGTTCTGACACAGGCACACAAAAAGCAAAAAGCCTAGGGGACAGCACAAACACCCCAAAACACACTGAGCAAGCGACAACTACAAAAAGCCAAACGAGCGGGGGACCTATAGACGGAGTGGCTTAGGAACAGGAAGGCGGTGGTGTGATGCGACGAGGCTCCTCGATCAGACGCCGAAGGATGTCGTCCATCTTCTCCTTGTACTGGCACCTACAAAGAGGGTACCACTGCTGCAAAAACGCGAGGAGTTTGAAGATCGAGTCAGTGGAACGGCGTAAGAAGACTTTTTCTATCACCATTTTATTGCAAATCGTCCACACGGTCCATGTCATTGCCGCAAAAATGAGCCAAAAGAGGCGACGCCTCTCATTCGGTCTGTTTGCACGAGATTCTAGGAATATTCTAAGTTCCTGGGCTTCCCAATCGGGGCCCAGGGCCTCTCGAACAAAGTTCCATAGGAATTTGGCTACAGAACAGGTAAACAATATGTGTGATCCCATTTCTGGGATCAAACATAATGGACACAGCCCGTCCCCCGGCCCCTGGCGTAGAGCCACCTCAGTCCCCGAAGGAAGGCAACCGCGAAGCAGTTGCCACACGAAGATCTTCGTCTTCAGGGGTAAGGGGGATTTCCAAAGATCCTTGTTCTAGGGCAAGGCAGGCCCTGTATGCCAAGTTCACCGAGAAAACCCCTAATGGGGTTAGCCTCCATGAGGCTGCATCCGCCTCCCCGGATAGGGAGGCCGGAAGCCAAGCCTTCAGGGAGAGCCACTCGCCAGCCTCAACTAGGTCGAAGGTCTGGTGGAAGGAGACTGGCCAGGACCCGTCCTAGGCGGCCTCAACAACAAATAGTGTCGGGTTCGCGCAAATTGCGAAGATGCGGGGGTAGGAAAGCCTAAGCGGGTCACCATCAAGCCAGGGATCCAGCCATAAGAGTGTGCCCTCTCCATTTCTAATGGTGAAGGACACCGTACCCCATGCCGTATCTCCGACTTGATGTCCTGAATGGATTGCCAGAATTGCGAGCCATCCCGGCGATCACACTCGAGGAGGGGCGACCACGGAGGTATTTATCTTCGAGCAGTTGAAGCCAAAAACCTCCATCCCCCGTCAGAATATGCCAAACCCATTTTATCATGAGAGCCAAATTGAACTGGCGTGATGCTAAAATGCCTACCCCCCCAAGTTTCTTGGGGGTGCAGACGTCTGCCCATGAACTCAGCAGTGACGCTCTCTCTTGCTCTCCCCCATCTCCATCTTTGATGCTCCATGTTCGGTCGTTCAGTAGAAAAACGGTGGTGGTATCCTCTCCGCTTCCTTTCGGACCATATTTCCTCATGCCACCTCAATGATCATCTTCTCAATTTCATCAGGTGTCTCTCCCATCTATACTTGGACACGAGCCGGACCGAGCCAGCTCGCCGGCGAGCCGAAAAAAGCTCGAGCTTTTTCCGGCGAGCCCGAGCCAGCTCGTATCTGCCGGCGAGCCTCGAAGTGGAGCTCGGACCGAGCTTTCCAAAACTCGGTGCAGCTCGGTGTGGCTCGCGAGCCTGCCGTGGATGGGTCACTGGCAGGTGGGGCTGTCTTCTGTGGGTGCGTCGGAGGCAGCGCGGTAGTCCATGGCGGCGCGGCGGAGGTTCATGGGGCGTGGCGGCGTCTGCTAGGCAGCGAAAATACGGGGTTGCGCGGGTGTCGGGAGTTGGGGCAGCAGAGAGGAGCGGATGGCGCCGGCGTGCGGGGCTGGGAAGAGGAGCTGTCGGCGACGGCATGCAGAGCTTGGGGGCGGCGAAATCTGGCTGGCGGCGGCGCTGGACGTACAGAGGAGGAAGATGACTAGCATCAACGAGAGAGGCTGTCTACCGATGGAACAGGCCAAGATACAGCCCAAAATGCGGCCCAGTTAGCTCTTCCTGCCTCAATTTAGCCCAATTATTTCTAGAAAAAAAATATGGCGAGCTGAACGAGCCAGACCGGGCCGAGCCCGAGCCAGCCCGAGCTCGTCGCGGTCCACCTTGGCTGACTCGGCTCTGTCTGCCCCCGCCAGCGGGCCGAGCCCAGCTCGCACCGAGCCCAGAAAGCTCGGGCCGAGCTTTCTGGCCCGAGTTGAGGGTCCAGGTATACTCCCATCTCCCTTTCCACCTACTAAATATGCCATCACACCCTATAGCTAAAGCTCCAGCATGGTGATCGGGAAATGCAGCACTGCAGCATTGACAAGTTCCTTGACATCCGCATAGTTGTCTGCTGGAATGATAAGCGCCATCTACATGCTCCAGCATGGTGATCGGGAAATGCAGCACTGCAGCATTGACAAGTTCCTTGACATCCGCATAGTTGTCTGCTGGAATGATAAGCGCCATCTACATGCTCCAGCATGGTGATCGGGAAATGCAGCACTGCAGCATTGACAAGTTCCTTGACATCCGCATAGTTGTCTGCTGGAATGATAAGCGCCATCTACATGGAGGATTTCTTAGAATGAGGAGAGATCTAGTGGTTTAGATGAAAAACTATGTTCCTTTCTGCTATGAGTTGATTGCTGAATCAGATTTGCTATATGTATTTTACCAACGATGTTACTTTGGCACCTGAGGAAGTTAGTGCTAATATCCATTTTAGGTAACAGATTTTCCTACACTTTCCTGGCAGGATTAGATTAATTTTGCATGTTCAGATCCATTATTATTTAACACGTCTCCAAGGTCATCGCTTGAACTTGCCTTCATTTTGGATTGGCAACTCCAAAGTATAATACGTATAACAGTTTCTAACAGATTTCAAATGGACCTCACCTTCGATTGATGTTCTTTCATTCTGAATGATGCAAGAATATTGGCCGGGACTTTCTCTCTGGTTGTCTCGGTTTGTTAGTAGAAGGCCTCTAGCTCTGCCCATGGATGCTCATTGGAAAAACTGAGCAGCACCAGGTCCAACGGAGGCTCATGGGCAAAACGGAATAACTATATGATGAAATCTGGGTTATTCTTTAACTTCAAAAGGCTTCTCTATCTTCTTTATAAACGCATGCATGTCTCATGTCTGATTCCTCTTCTAGCGTCTCTGCATTGGATCGTTCGGCCCGATCTGTTTTGGGACAGAAATCTCGTCGGCTCGGAGACCTGAACTCGATTCCGCGGGCGAAGCGGAGATTGGGGTTGCTGGAGAAGATCTTGTTTGATCAACAGACACCCGTGGATGCGACGCTGCTCAAGAGCAGCTCCTGCAAGCGAGGGAGGCCTCGCAGAGCTTCATCCCCCATGTCGAGGCTGGTACAGGTTCTACGAAATCCTCTGCTCAAACAGCGTGCTACGGTTCAAATGGTTTAGGGGTTCAGAGCTTGAATGAAGGAAATAGGGGCAGCAGTTGGCTTGTTGGATCTCCAGGTTCAAGCAACTCTACTCTGCAATGTACTATGTTCGCTTCGGAATCGAGGAACCCAGTAGGGTCTCAGAGGAAGCAGTGGCGGGAACTAGCAGGTTTGGATGCTTGCGGCCAGAAGAAGAGGAAATTCAAGCTTGTCAAAAGCTGAGAGTTGGAGTTGGATGGGCTTGGAATGTGTGGCTCTGAGGACTTGGATGCTTTTTTCCTACAGCTGTGGTGTTGTCCTTTGCAGCCCATGTGTTGTCCACCACCACCACAGCCACCACAACCACCACCCCCACCATATCCTATCCCCAACAAGACACCTGTCCCTTCCTTTTTAACCAAGGTTGCTTCTGGTCCTAGGGTTTATTCTTCCCCCCTCCTGGTGGCGGCGGTAGTCGAGCTTACCTCTGGTTTGCAGTGTTTGGGGCTTGAAGAATTTCTTCCTGACAAGTCCAGGGAAGAGAAGATGGGAGATCGTGGCAGGGGAAACCAGGGGAGAGGTAGAGGGAGAGGCAAGGAACAAGAGGGTTGGTCTCAGTAGGGAGGGCAGTAGTAGTATCAGCAGAATCCTTTTGAGATGGGACAGTTCAATCCTCAGTTCTACCCCAACCAGCCTCCTTATGGTTTCATCCCAGGTATGCAGCCACCTTGGGGTTTCAACACTCCTTTCCCTGCTTTTCCTGGTCAGCAGCCTTTCAATATGCCTTCAAACCAGTGGGTTGCTCCACAGCAACAGCAAGTTCCCCAAGGGCCTGAGATGAATGAGAAAAGTAAAGTTCAGCAGAAGGCTAAGAAGAAACAAGGGCCTAATTAGAAAGAGACTGCTGCTCCTATGATCACTAACAACCAGTGGAACTATGTGGATGCAATCTGCATGTGTTGTGGTGAACCAGGTCACCTGCAGAGTAGCTGTGAGAAAATTCCCCTTTGTTTCATCTGCAAAAGCTCCTCACATGTTGTGGAGAAGTGTCATGTGAGGAAAAGGCCTCACCAGATGGCTAGGTATGTTGGTAGTGGAGCTCCCAGTCTGGGTTTCTACCACATTGAGGTGCCTGAGGTGGTTATGCATCCTATTGCTTCCACAAAAAATTGTGGGATTGTCTTAATTGAGGAGGGTTCTCTGTCTGCTACTGAACTGGCTCAAGAGTTCTCCAAGATCTACAAGACAAATTGTCCATGGCAAATTAGAGAGTTAGGGGTTGAAAACACTTTTCTGGTTAAGTTCCCTCCACACATTGGAGTGGAACGGGTCATTGGTTATCCCAAGTTTGGTGTGTCAAAGCTAGGTGTTTGGGTTAAAGTTGAGGCTTGGAATGATGACCCAGAGCCAGTTGATTCTTTGAAGAAAGTTTGGGTGATTATCACTGGCCTACAGACTAAGTGGTGTGAATGGAGTACATTAGACCAAGCCGTCTCCACTTGTGGCATTCTTGAAGATGTAGATTGGAAGAGCATCTTCAGAAATAATGCTAAGGATGTCAGGGTTTTGGTTAAGTGCAAAGATCCTACCAAACTTCCTGCTGGCAGACTCTTTAATTTCCATGATCACTTGTTCCACCTGGGATTCAGTCTGGATACTACTGTTCCTGTTGTGGAGTGTGATGATGTGCAAGCTAATGAGGATCAGAATAATCAGAGTAAAAAGAATGCTGATGATTCCACTGGCCAGGGAGATGGAATGAACCATGAGGGTAGTTTAGGAAGTGGTCTGTCCTCTCAGCAAACTAGCTCTGGTAACTTGTCTAGGAATGGTGGTCAAGGGACTAGTAGAGTTAGGATGGCAGCTAATTCTGATCTAAGTGCTAATGCTGTGTTTCAATTGATGGTCCAAAAAGGTGTAGTTAACTCTGAAGGGAACTTTATCTGGGACAAGTCTCCTGTTGCAGCTAGTGTTGACTCTGAGGTGCATCAGTTCTGGATGCAGGGACAGCATGAGGAGGTGAGCTTTGCTTAGAAACTTGAGTTAGAAGCCAAGAGAAAGGATGTTGATGGTTTGAAGTTGCCTAATGATATCATATCAAGCTTTAAAGATCTAGGTGTGTGAGAGAGAAGACTCCAACCTGGAAACAAAAGCTATCAAGAGACAGAAACAATGGGGCCCTGTTCAGCCCACTAGACAGAGCACAAGAGTGGATATGTCTAAAAACATTCTTGCTAGAGCTGTTGATTTGAAGAAGAAAAACAATTTAGAGGTTCCCAACCTGAAAGGTATAATGAGTTCTAATCCCTTTACTGTTCTTTCTCCTGTAGAATTAGAAGTTCTATCTGATAAAATAGGAATTGTAGTTAGTGATAGTGTTAATGATGATGTAGATATTAATATTAGTTTGACTGCTACCTCATCTGGTCCTAGGAACTTAGATGAGGAAGCAGATGAGTGGATTGAAGTTTTACACAAATCTCGGGGCAAGCACCCCAGGAAAAAATCATTATGATTAGTGTGTTCTGGAATAGCAGGAGTTTAAATGCTCCTGGCAGACAGAAATACATAGAGGATAATTTCATTCCTTTAAGAGTAGATTATATTGGCTTTCAAGAGACAAAAAAAGATAGTTTTAATCACTCTTTTTTAAAAATCTCCTAGGACTCTTGGAATTTCTTGCCTTCTAGTGGCACTGCAGGTGGCATACTAGTGGGTGTTAATTTAGACCTTTTTGATATAGTTGCTTGGGATATTAAATCCTTTTCTGTTAGTGTAGTGGTTAAGAATAAAAATACTGAGTTTGTTTGTAGGATTACTACTGTCTATGGTTCTACTTATGAGGAAGGAAATCAAGCCTTTATCTCTGAGTTGCATGAGTTGTTCATTAATTGGGATGGTCCTGCCATGATTGGTGGGGATTTTAATTTGATTAGGTCTCCTGAGGACAAAAACAATAGTAACATAGATTATAGGTGGGTAGATAAATTTAATGCTTGGGTGGAGCTTTGGGATCTCATGGAAATTGGGTTATCTGGTAGAGCTTACACATGGGGTAATAATCAAGTAGATCCTACTATGTGTAAATTAGATAGGATCTTTTGTACTACTGGTTCTGACATGCAATTTCATTTGGCTAGTGCTAGAGCTCTTCCTAGATTGGGGAGTGATCACACTCCAGTCATTTGGGATTCTGGTGAGCATTGTATTCCAAAACCCTCCAGATTTAGGTTTGAAAAGTGGTGGTTAGCTAGATCTGATTTTAAAGATATTGTTAGTAAGGCCTAGTCTCTCAGGATTAATAGTGTTAATCCTCTGGATGTTTGGCAAGGTAAAGTTAGATATTTTAGGAAGTTAGCTAAGGGGTGGAGTATTAATATTGAGGCTTCTAGTAGGAAAAATAAGAAAGATCTAATGGAGGAATATGACTCTTTAGATATTAAAGCTAAGACTCAAGTGCTTTCTGATGTAGAGAGAGATAGAGTAGTTTGGATTTATAAAAAACTCTAGACTTACTGGGTTATGGAAGAAACCAAAGCCAGGCCAAGGTCTACGGATAGGAACATCTTAGAGGGTGATAGGAACACTGCATACTTTCATGCTGTAGCTAATCAGAGAAGGAGGAAAAAATTAATTTCTGTTCTGGAAGGGCCAGATGGACCAGTTACAGAGGTTAGTGGTATGATTAGAATTGCTATGGATTATTATATGGAGCTGTTTGCCTGGGAACCTAGGCCTGATTTAAGGCTAAAACATGATTTTTTCTCTGAGGAAGAGAAAATTAGTGATGAGGAAAATCTAGGCATGGGTGCTCCTTTTACTAAAGAAGAAGTTAGGTTAGCAGTTTTTGCCTCTTATGCTGAATGTGCTCCTGGGCCTGATGGTCTTTCTTTTCTGTTTTACCAATCCTTTTGGGATATTATCAAAGTTGATCTGCTATCCATGTTTAATGCATGGCATGAGGATCATCTTGATATTTTTAGATTAAATTTTGCCATGATTACTTTAATTCCCAAAGAGAATGATGCTAAAACCATGAAGAAATTTAGGCATTAGTATGTTAAATTATTCCTTTAAAATCTTTACTAAGGTTTTGACGAATAGATTAGCCAAAGTGATAGGTAGAATCATTACTCCTAATCAATCTGCTTTTATTAGAGGTAGATTTATTTTAGAAAGTGTGGTGACTGCTCATGAGATCATACATGAGGTGCATAGAAATAAAAGTGAAGGACTTGTCCTTAAGATAGATTATGAGAAAGCTTATGATAGAGTTAATCTTGACTTTTTGTTTGAAATCCTAGAACTTAGAGGATTTTGTTCTATTTTCATTAGATTCGTTAGACAAATCTCTCTAGGGGGGGTCCATTGGGGTCAAAGTAAATAATTTTGAGAGTGATTTTTTTTTGACTGGGAAAGGACTTAAACAAGGTGACCCCATCGCCCCCTTGTTATTTAACATCATGATTGATGTTTTCTCTAGAATGTTATCTAAAGGCTCTGTTTGTGGAGCTATAGTTGGTATTTGTCCTAATTTTGTGCCTGGGGGTGTTAGTTGCCTGCAGTATGCAGATGACACTTTGCTTTTTCTAAAACCTGATAGAGTAGGTGCCATTAATCTCAAGTGGATCCTCACTTGTTTTGAACAAATTTTTGGGATGAGGATAAACTACCACAAAAGTGAACTCATTCCAATCAAATTAGATGATGATAAGGTTAAACCTTATCTAGATATTTTTGAGTGTGTGAAAGGTAGTTTCCCTATTAAATATTTAGGAATCCCTCTGCATTTTGATAAGTTGAGGAGAGAGGATCTTCAGCCTTTAATATAGAACCTTCTTAAAAGGATCACTGGCTGGATGGGTAAACTCCTTTCTTATGCTGCCAAAAGAGTCTTGATTCAGGCTTGCTTATCAAGCATCCCTGTTTATTTGCTTTCGTTTTTTAAATTTCCCTAGTGGGCTATTAAACTTTTAGATTCTCATATGGATAACTTTTTCTGGAATGATGAAGAGGATAGACATAAAATCCATCTTGCTAATTGGCCTTCAGTCTGTATGAAAAAAGAGTTTGGAGGTTTGGGGATTCCAAACTTGCAAGATCTTAATTTGTGTCTACTAGGTTCTTGGGTTAAAAGGTACATTCAGGGTGAAGGGACACTCTAGAGGAAAATTATAGATGCTAAATATAGAACTAAAAACCCTAATATTCTTTGTTGCCATGATGTTCATCCTTCTACTTTTTGGAAAGGGGTAATGTGGGCTTCTAGAGTTGTAGAAGTGGGTTACAAGTGGCAAGTAGGTAATGGTAAATCTGTCAAATTTTGGGAAGACGTCTGGTTTGATAATTCCACTCTGGCTACTCAGTATTGGGAAGTTTACTTAGTTTCCAACCAGCAAACCAAAACTATAGCTGATCTTTGGGATGGTAGTCATCTTAGATGTGATTTTAGAAGAACCTTCACTGACCAGATGATGATCCAGTGGCAGGAAATTTTAGGCATTGCCCAATCTGTCTCTTTGATAGATGAAGAGGATCAACTAATCTGGCAGTATGAGTCTAAAGGGATTTACTCTTCAAGCTCTATCTATGCTTTGGTAAACTTTAGAGGATTAACCCCTCTTTATTTTCCTGCGGTTTGGAAGCTTAAAGTCCCACCTAGGATTCTGATTTTTCTCTGGCTTTTCTCTTAGAATAAAATTCTCACAAGAGATAACCTTAGAGCTAGGGGTATCCCAAAACCTTTGGAGTGTACTCTTTGTAAAGAAATTGAATCTGTTAAGCATTTGTTTTTTGAATGTGTAGTTTCCAAGATGATCTGGGCTGATGTTCAGGACATCTTTGGAATTCTAGTTGATAAATTTGAATCCATTGCTTTGAGATGGCTTGCTAGTAAGAAACATTTACATTTTAATGTGGTTTCTGCTGTAGTGCTTTGGAGTATTTGGAACAATAGGAATAATATAGTCTTTAACCATACCCCTTGGATTAACTTGAAACAGGTGTGGCGATTGGTTCTATCTTATCTAAGGAATTGGAAGATCCCATTCAAAGAGCTGGAGGGGGATGATCACTCTGTTCATGGAACGGGTGATAAACAGGCTGAAGAACCCGCTGGAGCTCATGGCAACCTAATTAGTAATGGGTTTGAGTGGATCTCTACTTGGAAAACCACTGCATCGTCGAGCTACAGGGGGCGTGCTACTCTAGCGTTTCTAGAGGAACACCCTGAGTCTGCTGATGAGATTCACGTGGTAACCTGAGTCAGAGAAAACTCTGTTTCTGTTAGCCTGTTTTACCTTTCCTTTCAGCTTGGATGTAATAGTTTTTGCTATGAAAACTAGTCCTAGTTCTCTCTTTTCAGTTACCTTGGTCTCCCCTTCTGGGTGCCGGTGGTAGTTTTTGTTTAGCTGTTAGTTTGGAAGTGTTAGCTTCCCCTTCCTAGAGTTTCTGCTCCTTAGTTTTTTTTGTATCTGAACCTGAAATTCGGGCGGTGGTTCCATTTCTTTGGAATGGAACCAGGGTGAATCCCTGTTGATCTAAAAAAAATTCCTCTTCTAGCTACTATGATAAATGGGAGTCTAAAGTAGACTATGGTACGGATCAAGTGGATGATCGATTTAGGCCTTTCCTTTCACATGCAGGTCCTGATTATTTTTATCACTCAAGCAGTACATCTCATCTTTTCTCAAGCAGTACTCTTGGATTTATATTTTCAATGATAACCGGCACAGTTATTAGTATTTTGTATGAGTATTTTTGTCACATCCCAAATTTAGATTTGGTTCTGCATATCATTCATATCATTGCATCATACTTTTCCATGCAAAACCATCGATTGAAAAGATTCGGTAAAAACCCTATTTCTAAAACCCTATCCTTTTTACTACGAGGCTCCCGCGGGAGGCATTAGTAGGACTAGTGTAAATCACCCTTGTAGACTAGTGGTTTCGTCCAACCCTTGACCCTAGATTGTTCCCCTCGATTTTACAAAACCGTAGGAGCAAGAATCGCTCGATTCGGAGCTCAGAAAGAAGTTACGCTGCCGCCACCCGCCTGAGGATCCGCCACCGCGCCGCCGCTGGACCACCGCCCCGCCGTCTGCCGCTGTCACCTTCGCCGCCACTGCGCGCTGCGCCGCCACGCCAGCGCCGGCAGCCGCTGCGGCACCGCCACCGCCGCGCCGCCTCACCCGCCGCGCTGCGCCACTCGCCCGGCTGGCGCCGCCAAGGCCTACGCCAGCGTTGCGCGCTGGCCAAGACGCCGCCGCTTCGCCCAGCGCCGCCGCATGCGCGCCGCGCCACACGCGTCCCGAGCTGTGCCGCCGCCGTTGCGTGACCGTCTTAATCCGCGCGCTGACCATTTCCCCCTCCACGCAGGAAAGACGCCATCGCCGGAACCGATCGCCGCCACCGTCCCGAGTTCGCTGCCGTTCGTTTCCGGTGAGTCCGCAGCCGTCGTTGGATCTCAGATCAGTGGTTCAGATCGGTAGTTGACTGGTCAGACTCAGGCGTTGACTAGTCAGACGCCCAGTCAGCAGACACGTTGACCAGTCAACCGACACAGTTGACTGGTTAATTTCCTTAATCCTTTTAGTTGACAGATTTCGGTAGGAACTTGGATATTGCGTCGAAATTAAACCGCTTGGCCAAAAATTGCAAATAAAAAATGTGTAGATTCAGTGAGTCGTGTAGAATCTCGCTGTACCTTTGGGTCAGGCTTTTGCAGCAAGGTTTAGTACAGTTTAATCAAATAGGTTAATGGTCTTTTCGGAGTAATAAATTCGTAGAAAAAGATCTGTAACCCCAAAAATCGCGTGTGATATGTCCCTGGATTCAGTGGAACGAAGGGAATCTCATCGTGAATTAAAAAGATAGGCTTACAGTGAAAACTTCTGCAGAAACTGTCTAGTGGCTTTCTGCAGTGTTTTAATTACTCGGGGAGTTTTATAATTCCTTTTTGAGTAATTCCAATTGGTACTGTTTCTAATCAGCGATACCTATGCTGTATAATTTTCCCAAGATTTTACGAACAGTTTACTGCCGGTAGTGAATTATTTGAGTTCTAGCTCTAGTTTTTGAGCATTATAAACTGCATAATAGTTTTCCTTGCGCTAAAACTATTTTTCATGCATGCAATCAGTACCTCTACTGATTACTATTATGTGGTGCAGTTGTAGCACCAATTCACTTGCCTTGCATGCATTCATGCATCATCTTTGTTGCATATGCTTGTGGATTATTTGTTTATGATTGCAATTGTATCATGTAGATTGTGACGAGTGCAACGCTTGCTCGTGTGTGGATTGTTCTTCCGACCTCTACAACCAAGGCAAGTAGATTCTACTTTTTTCATGATATCGTCCTACTATTTTCAATGCATTGTCGTGTATTTTTTAGACGCATGTGTAGGATGATACTATCGCTATGCTATGTCCTATTATGTGGTAGGACCTTCCTTGTAGGTGAACCACCGTTGGTAGATGTGCTTATCCATGCTATGATGAACGAGGGCTGGGTTACATCATTGAGACTTGTTTTCTAAAAGTATTGGTTTGTGAAAACTAAAACAACTTAATCAATGAATCCCCTGGGTGTGATGGTATTGATAAATTTTGGTGGTTTGATTGCGGAAAGGCACCCAGGTATCAAGAGAGAATGATTGGCTTCTTTATTCTGTAGCTTACGTGTACAATCATGTGCCAATAATGGAATGGGCGGTTGGTTGGACTTAGTAGTTTGTGGTAACTCGAACCCGCGTATCTAGAGATGTAGAATTTTGGTAGGTTGGACCGGTGCGTGTCGGGATTGAGGAGCTACTTCCCGAACAGTCTCTTCTTGGACTTCTCCCTATCATCACCCAAAATGAGAGCGATGGTACGAGCTGGGCTGGCCAAGTCACATGGGTAAAGTGTACTAACCTCTACAGAGTGTGTAATATAATCAATTAGCCGTGTCCCCGGTTATGGACAACTGAGTTGCTTGATATTGATTCCATGACATGTTTCTCGCTCATTCTAATTTCATAATTGTTTTAATGCTGTTGGGTTAACTTAATTGGGATCTTTTCAAAGAAAATCAAAAACTGTTTATGAAAATAGGGCAAAGGTATTTGCAAATGCAAGCCAGACACAGCTCCACTTGCCAAATATGCATGTAGATGTTAGTACTATTGTCTCCTTTACTAGCTCTACTTGCCATACATTCCATGTATTGACCCTTCGGGGCTGCTACGTTTCATGTTGCAGTTTATTCCGATTCTGAGTAATCGTTATAGGCCACGGTACTCCACTCGGCACTTGTTCATTTGTGGGCAATTTGAAGAATGGAGAATTTACTTTATTTATGTTGCTACCTGAATAATTTGAGCTAGCCTTGAGCTAAGCTTTTATTGTAATAATGGTACTCTGGATCTTCGTTATATATGATACACGGATATTTTGCTATGTTATTCATCTTATTCTATTGTGGGCCAATGAACCGATCCAGGGATTGACATGTCACATAGAAGCCACAGTCTTTTCAGAACCGGGGTGTTACAGGATGGTATCAGAGCCCGTGTGTCGACTGTAGGATCGTGACCTAGGATTGGATTAGGAAGCCATAGATTAGTAAAGCTTATATTAACTCTATCTTTCATCTCATGCCTTTCACTCTCGTAAATTCTTATCATATGCTATTCTCACACTTTCCTCTTTTAATTGATAAGATGGGAGAAGTCAGGACTGAGTATGCAACCATGGAGTCACCAAGGCCCTTTGCAAGACAGTTGGCACTGCTCTCGCAGTCATTGGGATTGCCACTGCCCATGTTCAAGGGAAGAAGGCTGTACACTTATGGATATGGTGAGGATGCATGGGAGATCACCACATTCATCTTCAGAGACGCCGCCGTGCCAAACGCTGTGCACCTGATCTACACCAAGACCTACTACAACTTGGGACTTGGAATCAACTTGGCCATACATGAAGCCCTGTCTCGCCAGTGCCATCAAGTCTGACACCTACTGCCAGCAGATTCACCCTACCATGACTATGGGAGGCGTGATGAAGATGGACACATTGTGGTTACTCCGGGCGACAGGAACAACATGCCGCCCCGTCGGAGGCACATTGAGGACATGGAAAGGGAGAATGGAGCTTTAGCTGAGAAGGTGATGATGATAAAGGAGATTGCAGATTTTACCAGTAATGGTATGGTGGTCCAAGGACAGGAGATTGACACTTTGCATGAAGCTGTGGGAGTTCTGGAGAATGTTCTGATAGCCAGAGATGGAACCATAGCTCATCTTCATGATATTGTGCAGGAGAACACCTAGAACATACAACAATTGCAAGGGACCGTCCAGGAAAGGGACCAAACTATTGAAACTATGACAGCCCAGATTGCCGTCCTCCAAGCACAGCTGAATCCACCCTCTGATGATGACAATGGAGAAGATGGCAACAACGGGGATGATGATGACAGTGGGAACGATGATGATGACGAGGATGATGATGATGGAGACGATGATGGTGGAGGAGATGAAGTTGTTGCAGTTGCAGCTGAGAGTGAAGAAGAAGAGGAGGATCCAGAAGAGGTGGAGTTTGAGATCTCAAGTGATGACTCAGGAGAGGTGTATACACCTCCGCCATGGTTGTACCGTGAACCGAAGCGCCAACGCATGAGTGCAAGGACATACCGCAACCTCTTCAAGAAATAGATAGAAGTCCACCAATTAGTCCTCGTTAGGTAAATTCGTTAGGATTAGTCTCGATCAATGTGAAACTTAGTTGCTGTTAGCTTAAGAGTGTTTAGTTGCTTATTTGTGTACTCCAATATCCCAGGAATTATTTGTGCAAACTTTATGAAAGAGTTATGGCAATTTTGGTTATTATCTGAGTTATTTTCGCTGTAGTTTTCTGCTGATACAGCAGTACTGTACGATTTTTCATATTTTTCTGGTAACTGGGAAAAATCTGAAAAAAATTGGGCTGATGCGAAACTCTCTGTAATGTATGTGAAAAAATCAGCGTAATTTCCTGACTAGTTTAAGTCAGGCGGAAAAATTCGTGAACGCTGCTGGACTGTTCTGGCAGATCGCTGTTTTTGTTGCTTAGTTGATCAACTGTTTAGTTAACCATTGCCAACTCTTGTAAAACTATTTCAGTAGTTATATACTGCTAGGATAACCCCTGGGATGTTGCTGGATCGCTTGTTTGATGATGTGTTGCTTGCTTGCGATTGTCTGCTATTGTTTGTTGTTGAGTGATCATAATGCATGGGTAGAACCCTGCTATCGTAGTTGGATCTTTCTAAACTTACCTGTGCTGAACCGCAGATGTCACCCCGCCGTCAGCCCACTGAGTTAGAGCAGCTCATGGCAGCTCAGGCACAGCTGACCCAAGTTATAACCCAGTTTATGGAAGCTCAGAACAACAACAACAACAACAACAACAACAACAACAACAACAACAACAACAACAACAACGGGAACAACCAGCCTCAGGGAGATGCTCTCACCAGGTTTCTGAGGCTAAGGCCAGCTAAGTTCTCTACTGCAACGGAACCAATGGTTGCTCTCGACTGGTTGCGTTCAGTCAACAAGGATCTGGTAACTGTAGGATGCACAGATGCTGAGAAGGTGAGGTTTGCCGCTCACCTACTGGAGGGACCAGCCGCTTCTTGGTGGGACACTTTTCAGATCACCCACCCGCTAGATACTGTGACATGGGCAATGTTTGAGGAAGGTTTCAAGACCAACCATGTGTCTTCAGGAGTTCTGAGCCTGAAGAGGAAAGAGTTCCGAAACTTGCGCCAAACCAACCGTACTGTGGCTGAGTACATTGAGGAGTTCAACAACCTGTCCCGTTATGCACCGGAGGATGTTGACACTGATGCAAAAAGGAGGGAGAGATTTCTGGATGGCCTTAGTGATGAGCTTTCAGTGCAGCTACTAGTAGTGTATTGCCCCACTTTCCAGGAGCTTATGGACAAGGCCAGGATCTTGGAAGGAAAGCACAAGCAGGTGGAAAGCCGCAAGAGGAAGAGCAACAATCACCACTCTGGTTCACATCACAAGTCTCGCACCTCATATGATGGATACTCCAAGCATGGAGGGAGTGACTATGGGAGCCATGATCGCCATCACCATGGAGGCGATGGACATCGCCATGACAACCACAAGAGCAGTCACCACAGCCACAAGGGAGGACACTCTCACCACTCTGGAGGACACGGTGGACATGACCGCAACTGTGATCGCAGCTTTGTGAAGAAGGATCTAAGTGAGGTGACGTGCTTCAAGTGCAAACAGAAGGGACACTATGCTGACAACTGTCCGGAGAGGAAAGGACTGAAGCCAACCAACAACGAGAAGGCCACAGTGAACCACATGAATATGGAGGAGATTCCAGATGAGCCTGACCTTGTGATTGGTAAGTTACCAATCAACACTCACCCAGCTTTCATACTTTTCGATACTGGTGCATCGCATTCATTCATATCAAGAGCATTTGTGGATAAGTATAAGTTGCCTACTGAGTCTATGAAAGGGGCTACTAGAGTGAGTTCACCTGGAGGAGATATGATAGCTAGCGCGGGATGCCGCGACTTGACTGTGAGGATTGGAACACACAACTTCATTGCACATCTGGTAGTGTTGGAATCACAAGGGTTAGATGTTATTCTAGGTATGGATTGGATGTCTATGCATGGGGGACACGTAGATTGTGCACAGCGAGCTGTTTCACTCAAAACCCCGGATGGTAAGAGAATTAGATTCAAGTCGGCAGTGCGACCGGGAAGGTGTAAGCTGAATTCTCTTAAGGGGGTTAGCATGGATACTGTGCCAGTGATTGGGGATTACCCCGACGTGTTTCCGGAAGAGCTGCCAGGAATGCCACCTGACAGGGAAGTGGAGTTTCTCATCGACCTGATGCCGGGAACAGGACCTATCGCGAAGAGACCATATAAGATGGATGTGGATGAGCTGAATGAATTGAAGAAGCAGCTGAAAGAGAAATTGGACAAAGGATTCATTCAGCCTAGTTCGTCGTCATGGGGAGCACCTGTTCTGTTTGTGGAGAAGAAGGACAGCAGCAAGAGATTAGTGGTGGACTATCGCTCGCTGAATGAAGTGACTATCAAGAACAAGTATCCTCTACCGAACATAAATGATTTGTTTGATCAACTGGAAGAAGCAAAGGTGTTTAGCAAGATTGATCTGCGATCAGGCTACTTCCAATTGAAGATCCGGGAGGAGGACGTACCAAAAACCGCTTTCACCACTAGGTATGGTTTATATGAGTATACAGTTATGTCTTTTGGACTAACGAATGCCCCGGCATATTTCATGACCATGATGAACAAGGTATTCATGGAGTACTTGGACAAGTTTGTGGTGGTGTTTATTGACGACATACTGATATATTCCAAGGATGATGCTGAGCATGAGAAACATTTGCGACTGATTATGGAGAAGCTGAGGGAACACAAGTTGTATGCCAAATTCAGCAAGTGTGAATTCTGGCTTAACACTGTTGGATTTCTTGGACACGTGGTGTCAGGAGAAGGAGTCGCAGTTGATCCAAGCAAAGTGACTGCAGTGACAGAGTGGGAAGCACCCAAGAATGCAGGAGAGATACGAAGCTTTTTGGGACTTGCCGGATATTACCGGAGGTTCATTAAAAACTTCTCCAAGATTGCTAAGTCGATGACTGAACTTCTGAAGAAGGAGAGGAAGTTTGAATGGACGGAGGTGTGTGAAGCCAGCTTTCAGGAACTGAAGCGTCGATTAGTGACCGCACTTGTTCTGTGTTTACCAGATCTTCAGAAGGATTTCCAAGTGTACTGTGATGCTTCTCGACAGGGACTTGGGAGTGTGCTAATGCAAGATGGGAGATTAGTGTCATATGCCTCGCGACAACTTAAGCACCATGAGCGGAATTACCCCACACACGACTTGGAATTAGCGTCAGTGGTTCATGCGCTCAAAGTATGGAGGCATTACTTAATGGGAAAACATTGTGATGTGTACACCGACCACAAGAGCCTGAAGTACATATTTACACAGAAGGAACTGAATATGAGACAAAGGAGATGGTTGGAACTTATCAAGGATTATGATATGAATCTGCAATACCACCCAGGAAAGGCCAATGTAGTAGCAGATGCTCTGAGCCGGAAGGTTTATGCCAATGGATTGACAATTGGGGAATTGCCCGAGGATTTGTGCAAGCAGTTCAAGGACCTTAGACTGGAGGTAGTGTCTGAAGGATACTTGGCAACAATGGAAGTCCAACCAACCCTACAGGACAGAATCAGGAAGGCTCAGGTAGGAGACAAGGAAATAGAGGAGATAAAGGAAAAGATGAAGGAGAATCGGGAAAAGGATATTCGCGAGGATGAGCATGGTACCTTGTGGTATGGAGATCGTTTATGTGTGCCTAGCGACCCAGAGATAATGGAGTTGATTCTGCAGGAGGCTCATAACTCGCCATACTCCATACATCCGGGCAACACAAAGATGTATATGGATTTGAAGAGCAGATTTTGGTGGAACAACATGAAGGGAGACATCGCCAAGCATATTGCTCTATGCGATGTGTGCAGCCGAGTGAAGGCTGAACACCAGAAGCCAGCAGGACTGGTACAGCCGTTGCCCGTGCCAGATTGGAAGTGGGATAGAGTGGGAATGGATTTTATCACAGGACTGCCTAGGACCAGGTCAGGATATGACTCCATTTGGGTAGTGGTCTACCATTTGACCAAGGTAGCCCACTTTATTCTGGTAAAGACAACCTATACGAGTGCGAAGTTGGCCAAGATTTACATGGACAGGATTGTGTGCCTACATGGAGTTCCCAAGAGTATCGTATCTGATAGAGGCACCCAATTTACCTCACACTTCTGGCGCCAGCTGCACGAGTCACTTGGTACTAGATTGGAGTTTAGCACAGCGTTTCACCCATAGACTGATGGACAGACCGAGAGGGTGAATCAGATTTTGGAGGACATGCTGAGAGCTTGCGCTTTGGCTCATGGTTCTAGTTGGGATGAGAATTTGCCGTATGCTGAGTTTTCCTACAACAACAGCTACCAAACCAGCATCAAGACGTCACCGTTTGACGTACTATATGGGAAACGGTGCCGGACACCATTGCTATGGGATGGAGTAGGAGAACGTCAGTTGTTTGGGCCTGATTTGATCAAGGATGCTGAGGAGAAGGTCGCCTTGATTAGGGACAGGCTGAAGGTAGCACAATCAAGGCAGAAGAGCTACGCTGATGCCAAGCGCAAGGAGGTATTGTATGAGATAGGTGATAGAGCATATCTCAGAGTGTCGCCACTTCGTGGAATCAAGAGATTTGGAATTAAGGGTAAGCTGGCATCTCGATTTATTGGACCGTATCGGGTCTTAGCACGCAAAGGAGAAGTTGCTTATCAGTTGGAGTTGCCAGAGGCTCTGTCCGCTGTTCATAATGTGTTCCACGTATCCCAGCTGAAGAAGTGCCATCCGGAGATGGTGGATATACCATTGAGGGACACTGTACCGCTAGAGGAGGTTCAGCTTGAGAATGACTTGACCTATGAGGAGAAGCCGGTCAAGATTCTGGAGACAACGGAGAGGATTACCCGTACCAAGAAAATCAGGTTTTGCAAGGTGCAGTGGAGTCACCACACCGACGAGGAAGCTACTTGGGAGCGTGAGGATGACATCCGAGAGGACTACCCACACCTATTTGCTAGTCGCGCCGAATCTCGAGGACGAGATTCATCTTAAGGGGGTTAGTCTTGTCACATCCCAAATTTAGATTTCGTTCTACATATCATTCATATCATTGCATCATACTTTTCCATGCAAAACCATCGATTAAAAAGATTCGGTAAAAAACCTATTTCTAAAACCCTATCCTTTTTACTACGAGGCTCCCACGGGAGGCATTAGTAGGACTAGTGTAAATCACCCTTGTATACTAGTGGTTTCGCCCAACCCTTGACCCTCGATTGTTCCCCTCGATTTTACAAAACCGTAGGAGCAAGAATCGCTCGATTCGGAGCCCGTACGAAGAAGTTACGGCCGTTTGTTTATTACATCGGAAAACGGTCCGAATTTTTGGACCGATTTCCGAGTCCGCGTCTAACTCTGCGTCGAATCGGACTAAGACCCGCAAGGGGGCCCCACTTAAAAGGAACCAGCCGCCGCCGCCCCTGCCTCGTTTCCCGTGCCCGACCCCGCCGCCTCGGTCCTCGTGCGCGCCGCCACCCGCCGCCTCGGGATCCGCCCCACGCGCCGTCGCCTGGACCCCGCCTCCCCGCCGTCGTCGCCGCCTGTCTCGGATGCCGCGCCGCCGCCCAGGTACGTCGTCGCCGCCGCCGCCTGCTGCCTCCCTGCCGGCCGCCCGCGCGCCACCGCCACCCCGCGCGCCGCCAGCGCCGCGCCACCAGCCACCAGCAGCACCCGTTCACGCCGCCGCCGCCACGCCGCCAAGCCGCTCGCCACGCCTATTCGCTTCAAGACGACGCCGCTTCACAACCTTCGCCCGCGCACCCGCCGCCGCATGCGCGTCGCGCCACACGAGTCCCGAGCCGCTCGCGCCGCCGCCTCGCGCGCCATGCCGCCGCCGCCATTGCGTGACCGTCTTAATCCACGCGCTGACCGTTTCCCCCTCCGCGCAGGAAAGACGCCATCGCCGGAACCGATCGCCGCCATCGTCCCGAGTTCGCCACCGTTCGTTTTCGGTGAGTCCGTAGCCGTCGTTGGATCTCAGATCAGTGGTTCAGATCGGTAGTTGACTGGTCAGACTCAGGCGTTGACTAGTCAGACGCCCAGTCAGCGCCCAGTCAGCAGACGCGTTGACCAGTCAACCGACACAGTTGACTGGTTAATTTCGTTAATCTTTTAGTTGACAGATTTCGGTAGGAACTTGGATATTGCATAGAAATTAAACCGCTTGGCCAAAAATTGCAAATAAAATATGTGTAGATTCAGTGAGTCGTGTAGAATCTTGCTGTACCTTTGGTTCAGGCTTTTGCAGCAAGGTTTAGTACAGTTTAATCAAATAGGTTAATGGTCTTTTCGGAGTAATAAATTCGTAGAAAAAGATCTGTAACCCCAAAAATCGCGTGTGATATGTCCCTGGATTCAGTGGAACGAGGGGAATCTCATCGTGAATTAAAAAGATAGGCTTATAGTGAAAACTTCTGCAGAAACTGTCTAGTGGCTTTCTGCAGTGTTTTAATTACTCGGGGAGTTTTATAATTCCTTTTTGAGTAATTCCAATTGGTACTATTTCTAATCAGCGATACCTATGCTGTATAATTTTCCCAAGATTTTATGAATAATTTACTGCCGATAGTGAATTATTTGAGTTCTAGCTCTAGTTTTTAAGCATTATAAACTGCATAATAGTTTTCCTTGCGCTAAAACTATTTTTCATGCATGCAATCAGTACCTCTACTGATTACTATTATGTGGTGCAGCTGTAGCACCAATTCACTTGCCTTGCATGCATTCATGCATCATCTTTGTTGTATATGCTTGTGGATTGTTTGTTTATGATTGCAATTGTATCGTGTAGATTGTGACGAGTGAAACGCTTGCTCGTGTGTAGATTGTTCTTCGGACCGCTACAACCAAGGCAAGTAGATGCTACTTTGTTTATGATATCGTCCTACTATTTTCAATGCATTGTCGTGTATTTTGTAGATGCATGTGTAGGATGATACTATCGCTATGCTGTGTCCTATTATGTGGTAGGACCTTCCTTATATGTGAACCACCATTGGTAGATGTGCTTAGCCATGCTATGATGAACGAGGGCTGGGTTACATCATTGAGACTTGTTTTCTAAAAGTATTGGTTTGTGAAAACTAAAACAACTTAATCAATGAATCCCCTGGGTGTGATGGTATTGATAAATTTTGGTGGTTTGATTGCGGAAAGGCACCCAGGTATCAAGAGAGAATGATTGGCTTCTTTATTCTGTAGCTTACGTGTACAACCATATGTCAATAATGGAATGGGCGGTTGGTTGGACTTAGTAGGTTGTGGTAACTCGAACCCGCGTATCCAGAGATGTAGAATTTTGGTAGGTTGGACCGGTGCGCGTCAGGATTGAGGAGCTACTTCCCGAACAGTCTCTTCTTGGACTTCTCCCTATCATCACCCAAAATGAGAGCGATGGTACGAGCTGGGCTGGCCAAGTCACATGGGTAAAGTGTACTAACCTCTGCAGAGTGTGTAATCTAATCGATTAGCCGTGTCCCCGGTTATGGACAACTGAGTTGCTTGATATTGATTCCATGACATGTTTCTCGCTCATTCTAATTTCATAATTGTTTTAATGCTGTTGGGTTAACTTAATTGGGATCTTTTCAAAGAAAATCAAAAACTGTTTATGAAAGTAGGGCAAAGGTATTTGCAAATGCAAGCCAGACACAGCTCCACTTGCCAAATATGCATGTAGATGTTAGTACTATTGTCTCCTTTACTAGCTCTACTTGCCATATATTCCATGTATTGACCCTTCGGGGCTGCTACGTTTCATGTTGCAGGTTATTCCGATTCTGAGTAATCGTTATAGGCCACGGTACTCCACTCGGCACTTGTTCACTTGTGGGCAATTTGAAGAATGGAGAATTTACTTTATTTATGTTGCTACCTGAATAATTTGAGCTAGCCTTGAGCTAAGCTTTTATTGTAATAATGGTACTCTGGATCTTCGTTATATATGATACACGGATATTTTGCTATGTTATTCATCTTATTCTATTGTGGGCCAATGAACCGATCCAGGGATTGGCATGTCACATAGAAGCCACGGTCTTTTCAGAACCGGGGTGTTACAATTTTAATTTATTATCTAGCTATTTATTTTGAGAATTCATATACGAATGAAATAAACACTTTTTAACAACATGTTTCGCAACACGTGCGGGGTATCATCTAGTTGCTAGAGTGGCCCAACTGCCCGCTTAATCCGGGTCACGCAGCGGCGATCATACATGCAGACTACATAAACTAAGAACAATGACAACAAAGTCACATGTAAGAGAACCTCCTGTGTCGCTCTTGCAAGCGACCGGGAGGAAACGCTACCGTCGCCAGCGAGTCCCCCACGCCACATCCCTCCCCTTGCGGCCTCCCAGGAGTGCCGACGGCGAAGCCGGTAAGCGTTGGTGGCGGCGGTGCTATTCCTATCATCCTGGTCATCAAGGTTCAGCGCAGGACGGCCAAGGCGAGCGGCGGCGGTTGGCTCCGACTGGCCAAGGCTAGCGGCATGGCGGCTCTTAGCATGATGGAGACGCGGTGGCGGTTGGCTCCGACTGGCTGGGCTATGGCGGCGCATGTAAGGTTCATTGCATGGAAAACAAAAAAAAATCTATCGCAAGAACACATAAAACCAAGTTCCAATCTATGGCAAAGCCAAGATCTAGTCTACGATATCAGTGCGACGACATAGAAGAGAACTAACCCTCGTAGATTCAAAGCGTTTAACGAGATCAAATCTCGTGGTTGATGTAGTCGATCACTTGCCGATCTCAAGATCACGATGACGATCCTTCCGACGCTGCGTTCTGGCAGCGCTTCCGCACTCAGTCACAAGTACGGAGTCGATAAAGACCTTCCTATCCATGTTCCAGCGGGCAACGGAGTGATACGTCTAATTTGCATCACCATTCTATATCATAATTTGCCTCTATTCATTGATATATGTCTTATTATGAGGTAATACTTATGTCTTTTCATCTGTTTTTGCATGTTGCATGATTCTTGGAGGATGGACTGCCGGAATCTGGATTCTGATGGAAAAAAGGTGTTTTGATACAATTTCGTCATAAGGGGAGGCGAAGAAGGGCCACAAGGGGAGGCGAAGAAGGGCCACAGGGGGCCCACACCCCCCTAGGCGCGGGTCCCCCTAGGTCGTGCCTAGGGCAGGTGTGGCCCACCTGCTCGGCCTCCGACTCCGCCCTCTTGCCTATATCTTCCTTACGGAACCCTAACACCAGGGGGCGACCATAGATAGATTTCCGCTGCCTCTGCGGGGCGTAAAACACCGAGAGAGAAGATCTCTCCAGCAGAAAGATTTCTGCCGAGGAAATTCCTTCCCGGAGAGGGGAGATCGTCGCCATCAACTCCGTCATCAAGCTAGGCTTCATCGGGATCATCATCATCATCCACACCATCATCTCCACCAGCACCATCATCATCACTCCATCCCGCTGTAAGTCTGTAACAATTGTGTTGAATATTTCCTTAGTTCTTAGGGGAAACTTTCCCAGTGTTAATTACTATTGTAGTTGATGCTTGTGAGTGGAACCATTGGATTATTGTTTATGTTCATATTTTTATCCATTACCATATCATATTTGATCTTTATCCATAGGATGTCTCGTGAGTAGTTCGTTTAGTTCTTGAGGACGTGGGAGAAGTCATGTTGTTAGTAGTTGTGTTGAGATATTATTCAATGGTTTAGTATTTAAGTTGTGGTGCTATCCTTCTAGTGGTGTCATTTGAACGTCGACTATATGATACTTCTCCATTTATGGGCCTAGGGGAATGCATTGTGTATTTGGCTACTAATTGTGGGGTTGCCAGAGTGACAGAAAGCTGAACCCCCGTTAGGACACCTTTGCACAAGGGAGCGTAGGATCTCAGAGTTTAAGGTTGTGGTTAGATTTATATCTTAATTATTTTCCTGTAGTTATGGATGTTTGCAGGGGGTTTAATCACAACTATTTATTAGTCCAAGTAAGGTCGGTATGTTAGCACAGGTTCACCCACAAAACACTTACAATACCAAAGAAGAGTACTCAGCTATCTGAAGCGAAAGCACTTGACAGAATTCCCATGTGTCCTCGAGAACGTTTGGTCCTTATAAGTATTTTCACCACCTTGTTCTTTGCTAAGAAAGGATTGGGCCACTTGTTCGTTGTCTTTATTACTTGCTATTTGTTTTGTTGCCTTACCAGAAAACCACTAAAAATCCGTTTGCTAAGTATTTTACAGAGACTTCCTGCTCCATACCACTAGTCAACACCTTCTTCTCCTCGTTAGGATCGATACTCCTATTTATCGAAAGTACTACGATACACCCCCTATACTTGTGGGTCATCAAGACTATTTTCTGGCACCGTTGCCAGGGAGTGAAGCGCTATTGAAGAGTGGAACTGGTAAAGGAAACTTCTACTATGAGTATTGCCTTTTGTTACTATTTGTTGCTTTGTTTCCAACATGGATAACCCACTTGGTTTTCTGTTTGGGAAAACTACTACCACTGCTAGGGTAGTAGATGAACCACCACCAGTTGAGATAGATCCTTTTAAGATACCTACAAGTATTGTTGATCGTGTTATGGATAATTATTATTTTGGGGATAGAACTGTCCACCCTGGTGATCATTTGCTTTTTATCCATGAATTATGTGGGTTGTTTAAGTGTGTAGGTATCACAACTGAACAGGTGAAGAAGAAGTTACTCTCCATATCCTTGAAAGGGAAAGCTGAAGAATGGTATAAGCTGCTGAAGAATGGACAATCCATGGAATGGGAGGAGATGGCATCTCTCTTTTATTCTAAATTTTATCCTCTCAGTGAGATTCATAAGGCTAGAAATCTGATATATAACTTTTGGCCTCGTGATGGAGAGAGTACAGCTCAATCTTGGGGGAGATTGTAGTTAATAATGCTTAAATGTCCTATTCATGAACTCCCTAACAATATTATCATCAATAACTTTTATGCTAGGCTTTCTCTTCATGATAAATATTTACTAGATGCTTCTTGTGATGGATCATTCACACGCATGAAGAAAGAGGCTAAATGGGATCTTCTAGACCGTATCCAAGAGAACACTGAAGCTTGGAAGAATGACAAAGGAAGAAAGTCAAGTATAAACTATGATTATGAATGCATAAAATCTTTTATGGGAACTGATGACTTCCGTGATATTAGCAATGAGTTTGGTCTTGATTCCCAAAGTATTTACAACTATTTTAAGGCCTTTGCATCTTACATAGAAATTCCCAAGAAGAAGTGGAATAAATACCATGCACCTTATAAAGATGTTGTTAGTCATGTTCCTGTTAGCAGTACTGAAGTTTGTACTACTAATCATATTGTACCTGAACCTCATGTTGAGAAAGTCCTTTGCCAGCTAAGGTAAAGGAGTATTCTATGATTATTAGTGCAAATAAAAAAGTGCAAAGAAAACTGTGGAGCCTGATGAGCAATTGAATATTGAACCTGTGATAGCTTCTGTGGAAGATCTTATATCTAGAAATAAAGAGGATGAGCACATTGTCTTCTGTGAAGACGCTTCTAGTATTATCTCTCATCCTAGTAAGGCTAGAAAAGCTAGTGTTCCTGTGTTTTCTGTTAAAATTGGTGATCATTGCTATTATGGTTTATGTGATATTGGTGCTAGTTCTAGTGCTATTCCCTATGAGATCTACAGGGAAATTATGCATGAAATTGGTCCTTGTGAGCTTGAGGACATTGATGTGGTTATTCACCTTTCAAATAAGGAAACCATTTGCCCCATTGGCATCGTAAAAGATGTGGAGGTTCTTTGTGGTAAGATTAAATATCCTGCTGATTTTCTAGTGCTTAATTCAGCAGCTAGCAAAACCTGTCCTATCATTTTTGGTAGACCTTTCTTGAACACTTGTGGAGCTATTATAGATTGTAAGAAGGAGAAAGTTTTAAATAAGTTTGATGGATATTCTTATGTGTTTAACTTTTCCAAATTTGCTAAAGCTCCTTGCGAAAACATCTTGCCTAATAAAGATTTCAGGATGGAACAACTTGCTTTTATTGATCCAGTTTTGTAGGGGTTCGTAGCATGGAAAACAAAAAAATTCTACCTCATGCAAACAAACAAGCCAAGATATATCTACTAGATTGTAGCAACGAGTCGATTAGAGTACTCACCCTCGAAGATTCCAAAGCGGTTAACGAGAGCAGATTCTCGTGGGTGATGTAGTTGTACACTTGCCGATCTCAAGATCGCGTAGACGATCCTTACGGTGCTGTGTTCCAGCGCTTTAAATCGTCGGTCTACGTTAAATTTTCGATGAAGACCTTCCTCTCCCTTGTTCCAGCAGGCAGCGGAGGTTGTAGTTCTCCCCTCGCGATTCCGGCAGTACGACGGTGTGGTGTCGGAGGTAGAGGGAAGATCCCGTAGGGCTTCGCCTAAACCGGTGCGAGTTATGGTGGATCTAGGGTTTCCTGGTGATCTAGGGTTTATAAGACCGGGAGGAGGATGAGGTGTCGGTGGCGGCTTGGGCGGCGGCGATGCGGCGGCGGCGCCTTGGCGCGGCGACGGCGGCTTGGGTGTGGGAGGGCTAGGGCTTGTGTGTTTGGGGCAGCCCTCCCCCTCTATTTATAAGAGGGGCGTCAGCCTTGGGAGGGGTGGGTTTGAATCCAAACCCAAACCCAAGTTGGATTGAGAGAAGGACTCTTTCCTTCTTCCACTAGGAAACCATTGTTCCAGTTTGAATTTTCAAACTTCCCATTTGACTTTCAGTTTAGAGCTTTAATTCTCTCTTGCAAATGCCCACACCAAGTGACCTAAGATATGATCAAATCATTCCACTTACCCATGACACATTCATGGACCATTCCCCTTCCGGACCGGTGAACCTTCTAGACCCTTCTAGAACCTCTCCGATGAAAACATCGGAATCTTTCCCGAACTCCGGAATCAGACTTTCCTTATATGAATCTTATTCTCCGGACCATTCCGGATCTCCTCGTGATATCCCGGATCCCATCCGAGACTCCGAACAACATTTCGTAGCCCTACTAACATTCCATATCTACTAAACAACATCGAATCCTTAAGTGTGTCTCCCTACGGTTCGTGAATTATGTGGACATGACCGATACACTTCTCCGATCAATAACCAATAGAGGAATACGGAAATTCATATGGCTCCCACATATTTCTACGATTACTTTGCGATCGAATGAACCACTTACATACGATACCAATTTCCCTTTGTCTCACGATAGTTTACTCATCCGAGGTTTTGATCGTCGGTATCTCTGCATACCTAGTTCAACCTCGTTACCGATAAGTACTCTTTTCTTGTTCCCATGATATGTGATCCCTTGTGAGCCAGTCACATGCTTGCAAGCAAATTGGATGACATTCCACCGAGAGGTCCCAGAGTATATCTATCCATCATATGGATGGACAAATCCCACTCTTGATCCATGTGCCTCAACACATACTTTCCGAACACTCAATGCCACCTTTATAGCCACCCAGTTACAGTGTGGTGTTTGATGTCATCAAAGCATCCTTCCGATGATGTTGATTAGCATGATCTCATGGTCGAAGGAATTAGGTTACTATGTATCAAAAAGCTTATAGCAAATGAACTATATTAAATGACTTGATCTTTATGCTACGCTTAACTATAGGAGTATGTCCATCACACCATTCTCCTAATGATATGATCTTGTTGTTAATAACATATCAATGTTCATGATCAGGAAACCATGATCATATATTAACCAACAAGGTAGTTTAACAAGAGGCTTCACTAGGGACTCTTTTATGTTTACAAATCACACAAGTATTAATGTTTCCGGTTAATACAGTTATAGCATGGTATGTAAAAATTTATCATAAGCATGAAGATATGATAATAACCACTTTATTATTGCCTCTTGGGCATATATCCAACAGTTTCCCACTTGCACTAGAGTCAATAATCTAGTTTCAAACCTTTATGTATTCAACACCTATGGCTTTCCGGTGTTGTATGTACACGATTGCTAGTGGTCAACTGATCTCCGGATCTGAAACTTCCAGGTCCGTATGTAATTGCATGTCTTTGCGTTTCTACGCATCACTCATTCTCTAATGAGATGGGTTTGTATAAATTTGGTCCTTTGGTGAGACCTTTTAGTTCCTTAGGGTTGAAACATGTTGATAATATTGTCGTACAATATATCTTCATAGTACTATCCCGCTGTGAACCACACCTAGTTTGATAACAAACTACTTGACACAAATGCCCTCTTTTGCTGCTATTATAGCAGTCATATACTTAGCCTTTGTTGTAGTATCGGTCACAATGTCTTAACTTTGGAACTCATCCAAATCCATTATGGAACTTACTTTCCATCATATTGTGCCACCCTTAGTTTAGATAGAGATAAACTTAATTTGTACTTTGTGACAAAACTAGTATCAATGTAATACTTTTACAATGAACTAACCATCTATTTGTCACTTCTACCAAATAATATATTCTTAGTTCTTCTAAAAGATCATAAGAATATCTTTACTCTCGTCCAATAATCATCTTATGAATCATTCTGGTATACGCTTATAACATTTAGAGCATAGGACATATCTGGATTTGTACACATCACAGCATGATTGATAAAATACTCTTTGTGATTTCATATATCTATTATAAAAAATACTTGAATCTTTATTCAATCCTTCCTGTGCAACAAGAACCTTTCTTGTAGTTTCTATATTGAACTCATTCAATATCTCATCTATGTACTCTTGGCACAACCATATTAGCGTCTCAATTTATCCATAGAGACATTGATGCCAAATATTCGAGTTCTGCCTAAGCCTTTCATGAGATGAAATTCTTAACCCGTGTCAATAAAAGATACATCATTTCCAATCAACAATATGTCTTCCACATAATGTATTAGAAACATGTCTTGGCGCTCCCACTTAATTTGTTGCAAATGCAAGCATCTTCATCATCTCCGATGAAATTAAACTCTTTTAACAGTTTCGTCATAGTGAGGATTCCAACTCCGCGATGCTTACTTCAACCAATCAAGTTTGCATATGCTTTTAGCATCCTTTGAATTAACAAAACCCTTTGGACCGTGTCATGTACACGTCCTTGGTAACCATTCTATTAGAATAACTTGTTTTGTTTATTCAACACATAACAAAATTATATGTCGTGGTTGCTACATTAATCCGTCTAGACTAAATATCGCTTAATGAAAGATCAGATCTTGTCATAGTCAACTCTTTGAACATTGTCGTGAACTCTTTCCCGACATGTCGATAATTTCATAGATGTGAAACATCCATGTCTATTTCTTTATAGATCCAAATATGACTGTAAGGTCTTGCACCTTTCCAGAGGGTCTTTCAAGTTCAAAGCTTGATCTCTCGTATATGGAACTATCACGGATTTTATGGCTTCAAGCCATTTGACAGAGTCAGGGCCCATCATCGCTTCTTTGCATGTAGTCCGTTCATTATTTTCAAATAATGATTCAACCCTCAAATCTTGGTATTTGATTGTTTACCCGACCTACTTTGTCCAATAGGCACTTAGACCTCCATGACCACAACCTTTGAGGCACGTGAGCCATGAGCGTTGTTGCTGCCTCTAGAACACTTTTCGGCGCTGTGCAACTTTGCACATATAGCTAAGGTTCTCTTAACCTTATCAAAGTTCTATTTTCCTCCCACTTAACTTTTCACGGAAAATTCCTTTCTCAAAGAAACTTGACGTTCTAAGCGACAACATTTCTGTCTTTGGTGTTATGGAGGAATACTCAACGATTATTCAAAATAACATACAAAGATATGTTCATCCGATTTTGGTTGCAAACATCTTTCTTATGCATAGCATACCAATGTTTAAGAAAGTACAACTTGGGTTTTATCCCAAACCATAACTTTATATGGTGTCAATTCAACGGATTATGATGGAGCTATTTTTAGTGGAAAAATGGTAGTCTCTAAAGCTTTTAATCTTTAAAATATAATGGCAGTTTTATGAATTACACCTTTAATCTTACCATGTCAAACAAGGTTTAATTACATATCTCGAATGCTCCATACTCTTATGGTGTTTCGGGAAATGCAAATCCACAGAACGATTCCTTAAATCTTAGGTGTTTATGCTAAACTTGTAACTCAAATATCTTCCTTTATGATCTTATCATAAACTATTTATATTCTTGTTACAATGATTTTGCACTTCATCTTGAAAGTCTTTGAACTTTTCAAATGTTTCATACTTCATCCTTATTAAGTAAATATTCATATATTCACTCAAATTTTCGGAGAAAACATATGAAGTTGAAATTCATCGCTCTTGACTACACATAATGGACTTCATACAAAAATATGTACAAGTTCCAATAAGCTAGTCATTCGTTCCCTTTTGGCCTATGAACGAAGTTTTAATTATCTCTAGGAAAGTTTCACAAGCGTCATTTGATCAAAAAATCAAAAGACTCCAAAATTCCATCCGCATGGAGTTTCTTCATGTTTTCTTTCCAATATAATTTAAAAGGTGATGTCACTTCCTAAGTGATTTTTCCTTATCAATTGTCTTTCGACATTTTTAGCAACAGTTTTATGGATGTGATTTATCCAACGAGATTTGTAAATCATCCATCTTTTATGGATTACGGCAATTATTTGAACAACCCTTTTGTTCTCATAATACCTAATAAAACAAATCTTGAAGGCAAGCTTTGATGTTAACGAGCAACACAACAACCCTTTATTTGTTCTCGATGAACATCATCACATATTCTTTTGCTAGTTACTTAGGCCATTGTAGTTCATGAATTGTGTTGTTTCGTATGACGATTCAACAAATTCAGTATCCACTACTTAAGAACCACATTATTTAACAAGCAAAGAATACAACCATAAATCGTATATCCTCTATATACCTTAGTTGAACAATTCTAGTCTTTTCTTTTCTGCCATATATTTATGAGATTCGCTTTCAGTATTTCCTTTTTCTGTTTGAAAGAATCTATCAACATCAATAGTGGAGCCATATACATGACATATAGTCCCAAACATGTATAGTTAAATACCAATGTCTTTGGACTTGCACTTTGAAGTAGATCACCATCATCAAATGTTTGGTGTTCTTTCAAATTCCATTCTTTAGTAATCTCTTGGTGTAGTAAACATTTTACCTACATCAAATATTCACCCTTATCATGGAATTATTCATGATCAAACTACTTTTAGCTTATAACAGTGAATCGCGATTATAATGTTGCTCTCCAAAACCTTTTGGAGGATTAGGACGACAAGTGTCCCCAAACTTTTTCAAATTCTCATCAAATATGAGAACATAAACTTTTCCATATTATACTCTCTCATGTTGGAACCAAAACATCATTTCAGACATTGCAATATCTTCCATACATGTGGTTTCTGAAACAACTCTTTCAACTCCTAGAGTACCTTGGTATTAAAACGATCTTTTGAATATCAAGAATCATGGAGACAAACATGATACCTATATACTAACATTGGAATTGTTACTCTTGATTTAATACCAACTATTAAACTTCACGGAGTAATCAAAACTTACTAAAAGTTTGCAATGGGACTTTTAAAATTTAGATTAACACTTCAAAACAATACGATACCATTTCCTAAAGTAACTAACCAGAATTCTATAGTTCTATCATCTCAATTATAACTAAGCGCAAGGTGGTAAACGGATTCTAATGACTACAGCAACTATGCAAATTCACTTTGATTTAATTATGATAAATAGTGTTCAACTTTTAATCATATTACTGTTGAACTCCCACTCAAAACAATATCCCTCACATTGTTTTAGTGATTACATGAACCAAATCCACCACATCAAAACCGATCATCATGAGAGATGATGTAGCTTCAAAGGCGAACAATCAACATATTCATCATATCTACCATATGACTCATGCTTTACCTTTTGGTGATACGTGTTCCGAGACCATGTCTGTACATGCTAGGCTCGTCAAGATCAAACCTTAGCTTCCGCATGAGAAAATCTGGCTTGCTCCCGTTGTATACACTCGCAGAATCTAACCACCCGATCATCACGTGGTGCTTCAAAACAACGAGCTTTAGCAACGGTGCTTACTAAGGATGAACACTTTATAACTTGATATTTTGTGAGAGGGATCATCTTATAATGCTACCGTCGCAATCTAAGAAATACAAGATGCATAAAAGGATTAACATCACATGCAATTCATAATATGTGATATGATATGGCCTTTCTTCTTGTGCTTCTGATCTCCATCTTCAAGCACGAACATGATCTCCATCATCACCGGCATGGCGTCAAGGTCAATGACGCCGCTTCATGGTTGTCGTCCACCAGCATCAACTATTACAACTACTTTGAATAATAGACACGTAGGTCTTAACGGAATTAAAAGACAACCATATGGCTCCTGCCGGTTGCCGACTTATAATAAGGAACATTGCATACATCATATATAATCACAATCATGGCCATATCATATCACAGCACACCCCTGCAAAACAAAGTTAGATGCCTCTAATTTTCTTTGCATGTTTTACGTGGTTTGGGGCTTTCAATAAGTGTCATTCTAACTTACGAACAAGAACCACAACGTTGATGCTTGAACTATCAAGTGCCCGTTGTAAATTGAATCTTTACTATGATGGGAGAGACAGACACCCGCAAAGCCACTTATGCAATACAAGTTGCATGTCGAGCGTGGAGCAAGTCTCATGAACGATGTCATGTAAGGTTAGCCCGGGCCGCTTCATCCACCATACCGCAAGATGCAAAGTACACAATAAGCAATTGATAATAAAAGCATCACCGCCCATAATGACCATTGTGTTCTACTCGTGCAACAGATCTACATATATTCACGGATCTGATACCACTGTAGGGGTTCGTAGCATGGAAACCAAAAAATTCTACCGCATGCAAACAAACAAGCCAAGATCTATCTACTAGATTGTAGCAACGAGTCGATTAGAGTACTCACCCTCGAAGATTTCAAAGCGGTTAACGAGAGAAAATTCTCGTGGGTGATGTAGTCATACACTTGCCAATCTCAAGATCGCGTAGACGATCCTTCCCAAGGCGCGCTTTCTGCAAGGGTCACACGTTCGGTACTCGATGAAGACCTTCCTCTCCCTTGTTCCAGCGGGCAACGGAGGTTGTAGTTCTCCCCTCGCGATTCCGGCAGCACAACGGCGTGGTGTCAGAGGTAGAGGGAAGATACCATAGGGCTTCGCCTAAACCGGTGCGAGTTATGGTGGATCTAGGGTTTTCCGGTGATCTAGGGTTTAGAAGACCGGGAGGAGTAGGAGGTGTCAGCGCCTGGCGGAGGCTTGGGTGTGGGAGGGCTAGGGCTTGTGTGTTTGGGGCAGCCCTCCCCCTCTATTTATAAGAGGGGTGACAGCCTTGGGAGGGGTCGGTTTGAATCCAAACCCAAACCCAAGTTGGATTGAGAGCAGGACTCTTTCCTTCTTCCACTAGGAAACCATTGTTCCAGTTTGACTTTTCAAACTTCCCATTTGACTTTCAATTTAGAGCTTTAATTCTCTCTTGCAAATGCCCACACCAAGTGACCTAAGATATGATCCAATCATTCCACTTACCCATGACACATTCATGGACCATTCCCCTTCCAGACCGGTGAACCTTCTAGACCCTTCTAGAACCTCTCCGATGAAAACATCGGAATCTTTCCCGAACTCTGGAATCGGACTTTCCTTATATGAATCTTATTCTCTGGACCATTCCGGATCTCCTCGTGATATCTCGGATCCCAACCGAGACTCCGAACAACATTCGGTATCCCTACTAACATTCCATATCTACTAAACAACATCGAATCCTTAAGTGTGTCTCCCTACGGTTCGTGAATTATGCGGACATGACCGAGACACTTCTCCAATCAATAACCAATAGAGGAATCTAGAAATTCATATGGCTCCCACATATTTCTACGATTACTTTGCGATCGAATGCACCACTTACATACAATACCAATTTCCCTTTGTCTCACGATAGTTTACTCATCCGAGGTTTTGATCATCGGTATCTCTGCATACCTAGTTCAACCTCGTTACCGATAAGTACTCTTTTCTCATTCCCGTGATATGTGATCTCCTGTCAGTCAGTCACATGCTTGCAAGATAATTGTATGACATTCCACCGAGAGGGCCCAGAGTATATCTATCCGTCATATGGATGGACAAATCCCACTCTTGATCCATGTGCCTCAACACGTACTTTCCGAACACTCAAGGCCACCTTTATGGCCACCCAGTTACATTGTGGTGTTTGATGTCATCAAAGCATCCTTCCGATGATGGTGATTAGCATGATCTCATGGTCTAAGGAATTAGGTTACTATGTATCAAAAAGATTATAGCAAATGAACTATATTAAATGACTTGATCCTTATGCTACACTTAACTATAGGAGTATGTCCATCACACCATTCTCCTAATGATATGATCTTGTTGTTAATAACATCTCAATGTTCATGATCAGGAAACCATGATCATATATTAACCAACAAGCTAGTTTAACAAGAGGCTTCACTAGGTACTCTTTTATGTTTACAAATCACACAAGTATTAATGTTTCCGGTTAATACAATTATAGCATGGTATGTAAAAATTTATCATAAGCATGAAGATATGATTAGCATGATCTCTTGGGCATATCTCCAACAAGTTTATGACCTTGGACCTCTTTTTGGTGACTGTAAGTATGCTCATTCTGATGATAAAGTTGTTGCCAGTGACAGTTATATTGTCAACTTTATTGAAAGTGCTACTGAAAGTTATTTTGAGAGAGGGAAACATGGTTTTATGCATCTCAATAATGATAAGTTTCCACGTTTTATGTTGAAAGCTTTGAAGTTGCATCTGTTTTGTCTTCCTATGCTGGTGGATTTTTGTTTCAACAATTTGTTTTCTAATGATACCCCCATGCATAGGAAGTGGGTTAAACTCAAATGTGTTGGTTATTTGCTTCTTGATGCTCTTTTTCACTTCAAATATTTATCTCCTATGTGAGCATCTTTGAAAGTTTCAAGCCTAACTTAAAGGCATTAAAGAAAAGTACTTGTTGGGAGATAACCCAAGAGTTTTTGTCGAGTCTTGGAAGTTATTACTTCAGTAATAACCGCTACTTATCCTTTTTTGTTTTGGTTTTTGAGTCAAGTTCAACTACTTTTGTGAACTAGAGGAGTTGTGAAAAGTGGCTATCCAGGGACAGTTTTTTGTGCTGCATTATAAAAATTCGTGAGGGAGCTCAGTACGTGGGATGGAGCTGTATTTTTCTAATCTTGTTCTCCAAGTTGTTACCAAACTTTCATTAGTGCTGCACTTTTTTATTTGAGCAACAGAAGGGTTTCGAAAAAATCAATATTTACCTGCTGGTCTGTTTTGACAGATTTCTGTTATCATTTGCATTTGCCTCTTAAAGAAGCCTTTTTTTGATAGATTTCAGTTGAAGTGTGAACCTAAAGGTTTGTTGTTTTTCTTACACTAATGTTGCCATTGAAGTTTGTGTATTGCCTTGTGAGGAAAGGAAAATTCTAGGAGAAGGGAGAAAATGAGTCTGCAGAGTTCGTCTTTGAATAGGTAAAAATGGTGAAAACAGAAGGTTCGTGAAACCCCAATATTTTTATATTTTTGATGTTTTTAATACATAAGGGAAGTTATGCGATGGAATAGAGGAGGAACCAGAGGCCGGGGTGGCCAAACCCACCCCAGGAGCGGGCCCACCTTGCCCCGTGCCTGGAGGGGGTGTGCCTCCCCCGAGCTTCGTCTCCACCTCGTTTTCGTATCAAAACCTTCCTTATGCTTTGAAACTTCATAATATATAACCCCTCGGATCCCCCGAGGTTCGTGCATCGTGTTCTCATCATGTTTTCGTTTCGATCTGTTTCTATCAGCAAAACTTCTCAAGTTTAGAGCACCATGGTCTCCGCCAATGACAAAGGCAAGAAGCCCGAGGAAGATAACCCTCAGAAACCCAAGGAGGAGGAGATTTTGGTAGGTTATGAAGGAGACATGAAGGAGGACAAGCAACTAGACACCCGTACTACCATCGCAAGCATTGGAGTGGTGGCAACCCCTATCAAGCTTAAGAGGACAACACGGATGTCTACAGGAGGGAAACCTCCACGTCATATACTCTCTCCACGGACACTTCCTCCTCATACCACTAGTTCTAACCATGCAGGGAAGGAACACTCTCAGAAGGAAGAGTGGAGGAATAATAACAAGGACTGGGACACTCGGTCCGAATTGATCATGAGCTGCATTGAGCATAATTTGGAGTTGATTAGTACTCTAACCTTTGAGATTAAGGATTTGAAGAATCTTATTTAAGAGATTATCAAGAGAACACCACCACCACCGAAGGAGTAATTCATCATCAGGTTTGGCATCCCCTTGGCTTGTTCCTAGCTTGGGGGAGTGTCGCGGTATCGCCATCATTATCTTTTATCTTTTACCATTTTAGTGGATTCATATCGTTGGTAGAGGTGCTATCTTATAGTTTGGTTTGCATGTGGAAGTATCTCTCTTTTAGTTGATTATCTATGTATCCCTTGGTGTGAGTGCCTTATGGAATATTAATGAGAAGTTTCATCTTTTACTTTTTGCACTTCTTATTTTAGTTTGCAATCTCTATTATATGATGGATCTTGTTGATCAGTATTTGGCATCACTTTGGGAGCATCAAGTAACTCTAAATTGGTTTTGGCAAACCGAGCTCTGGTTAGTAGCAACATTTTCTAAGGTTTGAAAGAAAAAGAGAAAAAAAGCTTCCAGGTATTTTGTATCATTTATTTTCTTTCTTGTTGGCTCATAAGCTTAGTATTCTTTATTTAAGTTCTTTTGTGCCTTGAAGGAAGATTGCATGTTTGGCTTTATTACTTGTATGTTTGCTTCATTCTTTCAACTCTCTTGCTTGGTACCCAGCCTTCTATCCAAAAACCTTTTGAGAAGGCATACTTCTCATTCTTCCAAACCCTTTGAACCAAAACCTATGTCATTTGTGTCCACCATATCTACCTATTAGCATTATTGCTATTCCAAGTAAATTCTCAAGCTTCATTTATCTTTCGAATTAAAAATTATTTTGTTATGTGAAAACTATTTAGTAAAGCTCTAACAATTTTATTTCCCGTAATAGACTTGAACCATTGTGCCATCGAAGTTGTATATGCTTGCATCTATACGTTGGAATTAGCAGAACCATGCTGTCACGGGGAATGCTTTCAACATTGCACTTGTACCTTGTAGACAGTTCATATCATTGTAACATCTCAAAAATATTAAACAATGATTATCAATTCCAATCACCAAAATTAGGGTTAACAAAAACTTTTGTTAATCAAATCAATATGAATGCATGTGTGTATGTGATGATTTTATGAATGCATGAATGGACTTGTGTGATTGATCTAAATAGAAAGGAATAGTTGAAAGGTGAAAACAACATCATCTAAATAATTTACAAGCAAAAACAAATCAAGAGAAAATAAAAAATAAATCAAATAAGGCAAATGGTCATTTTTGCCTATCTTGCTCACTAGACCAGTTTGAGTGTTTCTCGTCCAAGATTTCAAACAGAAACATTTCTATTTCTTTTCACCCCTTGGTAGACCAAGTAAAAGTGAATCAAATCCCACCTTTCAAACTTACAGAAACATTTGGCAACTTGATTCAAATCACATTTCAAAATTGAATCTGATTCATATGGGAAGATCACCCCTTTCTCAAAAACCAACCAAACCAATTCCACTTGACCTTTCCAACTAACTAGAGATTACTAAGTATTTAACTAGTACATCCACCAAGTTTGAATCAAAAATTCAAATTTGAATCTCTTTCGACCATTTCATCAAACACCTTGCAGGCACCAAACAAACAAACAATAAACACTATTGTGAGCAGTGAGCAGTCCCTAACTTGTTCCCTATCTAGCTCACACTACACCCTTAGTAGATCATCTAACTTGTTTAACCCCTCTAGCTCACTGTAAACTAGACCATGCCATCAATGGCAAGCATGTCGAGAGCACCCTTGCCACCCCACTATCGCCAGCTAGCTAGGAGCAGCTCTAGCCTCGCCAACCTTGTCTGGGACACACTCCACCATCCATAGCCACCCCTTGTCCAAGCCCCGAGCCTTGCTAGACACTGGACCACACATCCCGAGCATGCCAAGCCTCTTTGCGAGCGTGCCGAGAGCGCGCCAGCGTGCCACCCGCGACACACGCACCGCTTTATTATTTTATGTGAGCAACTATTAATCTAATGCCACTCTCATTTGAAGAGTTATTGCTTTAAAACCAAGCCTTGCTTTATCTCTTGTTATTTTGTTTGATTGGTGGAGTTTGGTGAAAGTTTTACAAAACAAATATGATTCGGAACCCATTTCCAAAACTTATTCAAATCATGTGCTATAGCACTACTTACCTTGTTCAATCAAAAGAACCAAGCCAATGCAGAGAGACCACATGGTTTTGTGCACAATTATATGAAGGTTGCACTTTACAAAAACACAGAAAAGATTTGAATTCAAAGGGCTTTGGTTTTATTTGATTTTGATTCCTGAAAATCAACCCAGAAAAAGAAAAAGAAGTTTAAAACCCAGTTGGGCCTGGCACCACCATTCCAGCCCAACTAGTGAAGAAGCCCACCGGGGATTTCCTCCTCTCCTCTGTTTCTCACCCGCGCGAACACACCCCTCTCACTGACACCCGGACCCACTTGCCCCGTCAGCTTCATCCCCAAACCTCGCCCACGACTGAGCCTTCGCCATTTCCTCCCCTGCGTCACTGCCATTGATTGCGCGAGTAAATGCCGTTGATTCGCCGAGTAACTCCACGCCCAGCTCCGGCTACTTAAACCTCTCCCCCTCGCGGCCATTTCCCCCAACAAAGCCAGCTAGAAGTGCCTCCAGGCTGCCAGTATTTGCTCTTACACCGCCGCAGACAGAACCCACTCCGGCGAGGTATTATGGTAAGCCTAGTGCTCGCGCCTACTCCTCGTTCACCCTGAAGTGATCCTATGATATTTGTGCACCTCCTGATCCTTTTTGTTCGTCCGCTTGTGATCCAGAGCGTCGACTTCGACGAGTACCGTGGGCATCTGACACACCGTCTCCAACTCCGGCGAGCGATTAAGGTAAAAGCCGACCGCCCCGCGCGTTCTACTTGACCCTGTCAGGTTCGCCTAAGCGTTGCGCACTCACTGATACCCTTGGTTTGTACTAGGGTGGCCAGTAGCGTCGCCTTCGTCACCGTCCATGCAAACCCGACGCTACCTCCAACTCCGACGAGCCCCAGCAGCCTCTGCAGCACACCCCCGCCCACACCAGCAACACCTTGAGCTTCGTCGTGATTCCGCGAGTTCGGTAAGCCACTGCTCGAACCTTAGAACCCTCTATAATCACTGGTGCGTCGCCGGCAGAAGCGCCGCCGCCAGCGACCATTCGTGCTGCCACTTCTTGGTCAAAGCGTCGGCCACCGTTAGATCTGTATCGTAGGGTGTAGATTAGAACGGGAGCGAACTGTTTTCTTTAGATCTGGCGCGTTGGATCTAACTTGATCCGACGGTGCGGAAGCATGATCCTGAGCGAAGCGGTACCAGCCAGTTAGAAGCCATGGCATACGTGTTTCGTTTTAAAATTTGGAATTAGATCTATTAGTTGTTTGATTTTGTTTTAATCATAACTTTTGAATGCCACGTCCAAATTTGATAAATTTTTGTATCAATGGAATGAGGAGAGAAAGCCCTTTCCATTTATGCAATGTGTTTAATGTTTTGCTTCTGTTAAAATGGGTGTTTTTGCAGAAACATGTGTAGGCATAATTTGGATATAGTAATTATTTGAGAAATGATTTAATGTTCAAATAAAGTTTGTTTGGCAAGTTTTGAACTTGTTTATGAATCAGTACTATGCACTTGTCTTGTTGAGTATAGAAAATCATCACATATCATTTTGCATGCATCCATATACTTTTGCTTGTATTTATTTTGTATCTGATTTGGTGCTATCATTTTATGTGTATATTTTGGTGCAAATAGTGATTGTGATTGTGAGGATTGTAGATACTCTCCAAACTACCAAGGCAAGTGGTGCTTCATGATTTATTCCTATGTTTTTCAAATATGCATTAGAAATATTTTGCTAGACTTGCATGAATAATTTTTGGGTCTATATATGCTATGCTTGGGAAATTCTAGTAGTTGTAGAATTGCTAGAAATTTCTAAGTTAAGATATTTATCTATGCCATGCTTAGCCTATATAGTAGCAAACAAGGGTGGTGAAATAATCATGCTATGATAAAATACTTCTAAGTCTTTGGACTTGTGTTTTGCTTAATAAAACAACTAAGTGAATGAAACCCCTGGATGGAATGGAAGGAATGGTTTATGTTGAGTGGTTACACAAGGCCCATTTCTATGGTTACCTTGTGTATCTCACTTGTGGAAAGCCACCCAGGAACAAAGGGATTTGAGAGGCCAAATGTTAAGAAGCTTCTAGTGCAGCCACTTGGCAATATGGGCTCTGCCTGGATCACATAGGTTGCAATAACTTAGCCATTTGGACAGTTGGTGGTAGTGGGATGATAGGTTGGAACGCGTCCATTTGGTCTAAGGGAAGGCTTCTGAAAGGTCCTGTCTTGGTGAAAATCAAGTCTTGTGGGGAAAGTGCACAACCTCTGCAGATGGAAGAATCTAAGTACTTAGCCATGTCCCTAGTAATGGACAACTTGAGCATCAAGACATGGAAGCTATCAAGAATCTCCTCATCCCAATTTCTAAGTAAAAACTTGTGGTTGAACAAGGTTGAAGGACCCCAATGTCTATTGGTGGTTCCTTGGGAAAAGTTTTGACAAAGAAAAACTTAGTGTTTTCAACTGATAGGCAAAACCTATTTTGAGCAAAGCAAGCCTAAGCTACACTTAGCCAAAATGCATATAGTATATAGTCCACCAATATTCTACTAAGGTATCACTTGCCAATACTATTCCAATGTATTGACCCACTGTGGCTGTAACTTGTGATGTTGCAGGATATTCTGATGATAATGATTAGGAGTCATGAGTCTACACTCAACATGCTTGAATGTGGCACATGAAGATGAAGACTTATTTATCTTATTATATATTTGAACTCTTGTATTAGGCCTGTGTCCATGGAGTTGTAAAAGACTATGTTTGTCTCTGGAATGATATGTAATAATGACCTTTGTTTCTGTGTACTTCATCTTAAACTGTGGATGCTAGCATTGATCCAGGGACTAGCATTGCAATCACAGGGATCCTTTCCTTTACAAAGGAAGGATCTTACAGATGGTATCAGAGCACTGTGTTGCCTGTAGGATTATGACCCTAAGATTGGAAACCACTAAGGAAAAAATTTCAACAACTTCCACACTTGTCTTTTCTTCTCGTAAACTTTTCTAATCTTCTTTCTCATCTCTACTTGTAGATGAACTCCATCAACGAAGCCGTGAAGAAGGGACCACTCATGACTATGACTTTGGAGTGTGAGACAGAGTTCCCCAAGGCTCTCAAGGACCTCATGGTTGCCATGGGAATACATGGTGCAGCTGTGTACAAAGGTTTCCCTGTGATGGATGAAGGAGTTGAGTACTGGTGGGTGCAACTTCACTTGTATAAAAACAAGGAAGATAACCACAAGGACTCAGGATTCTGCATGGTCACCAACATAATGATGCACACCACATTATTTGATTCAGCAAGGGATGCATCTTGGAGGGCCATCAAAGAACTTGGTGATAGAATCAAGTGCAGAATGCTTAACACTCAGAATGATCTTAAGTAAGAAAAGAAGCATACCCAAGAGCTAGAGGCTACCAACCAAAGCCTAAGGAAGGACATCATAGACTTAGCAATGGAGTCTTGTGATCTAGACAAACAGATTGCCTCTAGGGATGCCCTGTTAGCCAACTTGGCAAGTGAGATGGGATTGTAATGTACCACATTAGTTGGACCACCACACTTATCATTTTATTTTTCCAAATGTTGTTTAAAATAAGTTGAACCTTGGTTGTTTGTAATGGATCCATGACTTGTGTGTTTTGATTTCCAAAGTTATGCATGTGATGCCTTGTCTTGTGATTTGTCTTGAATTGTGTTGATTCTAACATTTTCTATCTTATTAAATAGATGACTAATGTTACTATCAGCACGGTTGAAGAGTTCTAGGGAACTCGTTTTGGCCCTCGTATTATTGAGCTCACTAGTTTACTCAGTCTCCCTCTTCCTACCATCATGGTGCTTCCCCTCACCAAGTTTGAGAGGAAAGACCTTTGGGGCTTCAAGGTTAATCAGCCCGGACGCCAGACTGAGCCTACCACGGAGGCTATCATCTTCAAGCTCATGCATGATGACAAGGAGAGAGGCCTAGAGGTAGTCATGCAGGACTTGATTGGACGTCTGTTAGGGAGACACTCTCGATAGGTTAGAGGTACTCACTTCCACACCTTCGGTAGACGAGATGAGGATGGTGAGGCCATTGACTTCCAGGATACTTCGAGGGAGATAGCAGAGCCGATTCGTCTATACCTCCAGGACTTAGAGGTTCTTCTTAGGCACGTAGACACTGATAGAACCAACATCATGCTCAGCAATGACGAACTCCAGGTGAAGCTTCGTGAGAAGGACAAGCTCTTTGCAGAGCAAGATGAAATAGTCAAGGAGATGGAGGCCAAGTTTGAGAGTTGGGACAAAAAGTTCAAGAGTCAAGAGAAGCGAGTCCAAGATAGGAACAAGAGGATTCGAGACATGACTGCAGAACTAGAGGCCAAGTACTTCGAGCTCGAGCATCAGCAGATTGTGATTGAGAGGCTTCGTTCACAGAACAGGGCTCTCAAAGCCAAGGAAGAGACCTTGACCACCAATGTCGAGGAATACAAGACCACTATGGAGAATGCAGGTCTTACATTTGTTGAGGAGGAGGTTGATGCCGAGGAGTAGTGATGACTACTCATTTACCTTTATTTATCATGTCTTTGATTATTGAGTCGCAATGACCATCCAACATGTGGATGGCTTGCTATTGGTGTGTTTACTTTGCAAACTTGTCGTTTATGTTATTGAACTATTATTATTATGATTCATGTTTGGTGATTGTTTATGTGATGTATTGTGCATGTTAGCATCTATGGGTATCTCATTCTTATCTCTATTGAACAAACCACAGATGCCTCCCCGACGTGCCAATCCCAACCCCAACAACAACAACATCACTCCTGAGATGCAAAGAATGATGACAATCAGACTCAATGATGCAAATGATGACTACGTTCATCCAGAACCAGAACAACAACAACAACAACAACAACAACAACAACAACAACAACAACAACAACAACAACAACAACAACAACAACAACAACAACAACAACAACAACAACAACAACAACAACAACAACAACAACAACAACAACAACAACAACAACAACAACAAAAACAACAACAACAACAACAACAACAACAACAAAAACAACAACAACAACAACAACAACAATAACAACAACAACAACAATAATAATAATAACAACAACAACAATCAGAACAACCCACCGGGTTTTGACATGCTTACCAGGTTCTTAAGACTGAGGCCAGCAAAGTTCTCAGGAACTACTGATCCCATGGTGGCCAATGATTGAATACACTCTGTGAACAAGGACTTGGTAACAGTTGGATGTACTGATGAAGAAAAATCCAGATTTGCAGATCACTTGTTGGAAGGACCAGCAGCTACTTGGTGGGATAACTTCCAGATCACCACTCTCATTGCAGATGTGACATGGGCTATGTTTGAAGATGGTTTCCGTACTGCTCACATCTCATCCAGAGTGATGAGTTTGAAGAAGAAAGAGTTCCATAACCTAAAGCAGCGCCACCGCAGCGTGGCTAAATATATTGAGGAGTTCAACAATCTGGCGCGATATGCACCGGATGAAGTTGACACTGATGCTAAGAGGAAGGAATAGTTCCCTGAAGGGTTGAATGATGAACTGAACCTGCAGTTAGTTGTGTCCTATGTTCCCACATACCAGTCTCTTTGTGACAAGGCTGCTATTTTGGAGAACAAGATGAAGCAAGTTGAAAGTAGGAAGAGAAAGCACTCTGACAAGCACAGCTCGGGATCGTCTCACAAGCGTTCCCATTATGATGATAGTGGGAGTTCAGGATCCCACAAGCATGGGAAATTCAACAAGCACCACAACCACAACCGTCATCATGACAAGAGTCACCGTAGTCATGACAATGACAAGTACAAGAATCACAAGGGTGGATATAAGAGCCACCACAGTGGAAGTGGCAGTGGGAGCCAGCCTGTCAAGAAGGATCTTAGTCAGGTTGAGTGTTTCAAGTGCAAGAAGATGGGACATTATGCAAATGAATGCCTAGAAAAGAAAGTTGAAGGACCCAACAAGCCCAACCCTTTTCAAAAGGGACAAGTGAACCACATCAATGTGGAGGAAATTTATGAGGAACCTGATGTTGTTGCTGGTAAGTTCAAACTCAATTCTGTTCCAGCATTTGTTCTCTTTGATACTGGTGCATCTCATTCATTCATATCAAGAGCATTTGTTGAAAGAAACGAACTACCGGTAGAAACTATTGGGTGTCCTATAAAAGTAAGTTCTCCTGGCGGAGAAATGATAGTGAATTCAGGATGTCATGATCTAGTCATAGAGTTTGGGAAGTATAAGTTTCCTGTTAACCCGATAATCCTAAATTCCCAAGGATTGGATGTTATTTTGGGAATGTACTGGATGACTTAGCACAAGGGAGTGATAGATTGTGCAAACGATACTGTCTCACTCACAACTCTAGAAAACAAAAGGATTAGATTCAAGACCAACTTTGAAGCAAAAAGGAGTAAGCTTAATTCTCTTAAGGGGGTTAGCATAGACAGTGTGCCAATTGTGAGTGAATATCCAGATGTGTTTCCAGAAGAATTGCCAGGAATGCCACCAGATAGAGATGTGGAATTTCATATTGATTTGCTACCAGGATCTAGACCAATAGCAAAGAGACCGTACAAGATGTCAGTGGATGAGTTGAAAGAACTCAAGAAACAACTTGGAGAACAGTTAAAGAAAGGATTTATCCAACCAAGTTCTTCATCTTGGGGAGCACCAGTTTTGTTTGTGGAAAAGAAAGATAGAAGTCAAAGGTTATGCATAGATTACCGTTCACTCAATGAGGTGACTATCAAGAACAAATACCCTTTGCCAAGAATCAATGACTTGTTTGATCAGTTAGAAGGAGCTTGTGTGTTCTCAAAGATTGATCTCCGGTCAGGTTATTTTCAGCTTAAGATAAGGGAACAAGACATACCTAAGACAGCTTTTACCACCAGGTATGGATTATATGAGTATACCGTGATGCCATTTGGTTTGACCAATGCACCAGCATACTTCATGAATATGATGAACAAGGTGTTCATGGAATTTCTTGATAAGTTTGTTGTCATTTTCATCGATGACATTTTGATCTACTCCAAGAGCAAGGAAGAGCATGAAGGACATTTACGATTGATACTTGAGAAGCTTAGAGAGCATAAGTTGTATGCCAAATTCAGCAAGTGTGAATTTTGGTTAAATGAAGTTGGATTTCTTGGACATGTTGTGTCAGGAGATGGTGTAGCAGTTGATCCTGCTAAAGTTTCAGTTGTAACTGAATGGGAATCTCCCAAGTCAGTGAAAGAGGTTCGTAGTTTCCTTGGCTTAGCAGGTTACTACAGAAGGTTCATTGAGAATTTCTCCAAGGTAGCTAAGCCTATGACAGAATTGCTAAAGAAAGACAAGAAATTTGCTTGGTCTGAAGGTTGTGAACTCAGTTTCCAAGAATTGAAGAAGAGACTAGTGACAGCACCAGTCTTATGTTTGCCAGATTTGGAGAAAGATTTCCAAGTGTATTGTGATGCATCACATCATGGATTAGGTGTCGTACTTATGCAAGAAGGGAAAGTTGTGGCCTATGCCTCGAGACAACTCAAAACTCATGAAGTAAACTACCCTACTCATGATTTAGAGTTAGCCTCTGTTGTCCATGCACTCAAAACATGGAGACATTATCTTTTGGGAAAGTGATGTGAAGTGTTCACAGATCACAAGAGTTTGAAGTATATCTTCACTCAGAAGGAAATTAACATGAGACAAAGAAGATGGCTAGAACTCATCAAGGACTATGACTTGAGCTTGCAATACCACCCCAGTAAAGCAAATGTTGTAGCGGATGCTCTAAGTCATAAGGTTTTTGTGAATGGCCTTACTAAGGGAGAACTGCCAGATGATCTGTGTGCCCAATTTAGAGATCTCAGATTGGATATTGTGCCTGAGGGACATCTCATGTCTTTGGATGTTCAACCCACCTTGTTGGACAAGATCAAAGAAGACCAAAAGGCATATAGGGAAATTGAAGAGATTAAGGAAAAGATTGGCAAGGGAAAAGCCAAAGGATTCCATGAAGACGAACAGGGTACTTTATGGCATGGAAAACGTATCTTTGTTCCACAAGATCCGGAACTTCGGAAACTGATTTTACAAGAAGCACACAACTCCCCATATTATATTCATCCAGGTAACACCAAAATGTACATGGATATGAAGGAAAGATTTTGGTGGAATAATCTCAAGAAGGACATCGCCGAACATATTGCTTTGTGTGATGTATGTAGTAGAGTGAAAGCGGAACATCAGAAACCAGCGGGATTGTTACAACCACTACCTATTCCTGATTGGAAATGGGACAAGATTGGTATGGATTTCATCATCGGATTGCCAAGGACCAGGTCTGGATATGATTCCATTTGGGTAGTAGTGGATCGCCTAACTAAAGTGGCTCATTTCATACCCATGAAGACAACCTATACAAGTGCTAAGTTAGCCAAGATCTATATGAGTAGAATTGTATGTCTACATGGAGAGTATTGTGTCTGATAGGGGAACTCAATTCACTTCTCATTTTTGGAGGCAACTACATGAGTCATTGGGAACAAGGTTGGAATTCAGCACTCCATTTCATCCTCAAACTGATGGACAGACAGAAAGGACTAATCAGATTCTTGAAGATATGTTGAGAGCATGTGCTTTAGACTATGGAGCCAGTTGGGATGAAAGTCTTCCGTACACAGAATTCTCTTACAATAACAGCTATCAAGCCAGTATTGAGATGGCACCATTTGAGTTTCTCTATGGGAGAAAGTGTACCACCCCATTGCTATGGAATGGTGTGGGAGAATGAAGTTTGTTCGGACCAAAACTAATCAAAGAAGCTGAAGAGAAGGTCAAGCTAGTTAAGGACAGATGGAAGATAGTACAGTCCCGACAAAAGAGCTACGCAGATCCTAAGCGTAGAGAAGTCACCTATGAAGTGGGTGATAGAGCTTATCTTAGAGTGTGAAGAGGTTTGGTGTCAAAGGTAAATTGGCCCCAAGATATGTTGGACCATTCAAGATTCTGAGTCATAAAGGAGAAGTTGCTTATGATATTGAATTGCCAGAGTCTTTGTCAGCAGTTCATAATGTGTTTCATGTGAGTCAGCTTAAGAAATGTCATCCAGAAATGGAAGAGACTTCTTTGAAGGATACTATACCTTTGGAAGAGGTTCAATTGGAGAGTGATCTCACCTATGAGGAGAAACCAATCAATATTCTTGAGACTGCAGAAAGAGTTACTCGAACTAAGACTATTAAGTTCTGTAAAGTTCAATGGAACCCTCATTCCGAAGAATAAGCAACATGGGAAAGAGAAGATAATCTTAGGAAAGACCACCCTCACTTATTTGCTAGCCAATCCGAATCTCGAGGGCAATTCACCTTAAGGGGGTTAGATTTGTAACATCCCAAAAATAATGTTTCAAAACTCATGCATATCATCCATGCATCCATGATCATTTAGGCTTTCATTTCAAAACCATTTCAAAAGCAGGAGCATCTGATGCTTATTATTTTATGTGAGCAACTATTAATCTAATGCCACTCTCATTTGAAGAGTTATTGCTTTAAAACCAAGCCTTGCTTGCTCTCTTGTTATTTTGTTTGATTGGTGGAGTTTGGTGAAATTTTTACAAAACAAATATGATTCAGAACCCATTTCCAAAACTTATTCAAATCATGTGATATAGCACTATTTACCTTGTTCAATCAAAAGAACCAAGCCAATGCAGAGAGACCACATGTTTTTGTGCACAATTATATGAAGGTTGCACTTTACAAAAACACAGAAAAGATTTGAATTCAAATGGCTTTGGTTTTATTTGATTTTGATTCCTGAAAATCAACCCAGAAAAAGAAAAAGAAGTTTAAAACCTAGTTGGGCCTGGCGCCACCATTCCAGCCCAACTAGTGAAGCAGCCCACCCGGGATTTCCTCCTCTCCTCTGTTTCTCACCCGCGCGAACACACCCCTCTCACTGACACGTCTGACCCACTTGCCCCGTCAGCTTCGTCCCCAAACCTCGCCCACGACTGAGCCTCCGCCGTTTCCTCCCCCGCGACACTGCCGTTGATTGCGCGAGTAAATGCCGTTGATTTGCCGAGTAACTCCACGCCCAGCTCCGGCTACTTAAACCTCTCCCCCTCGCGGCCATTTTCCCCAACAAAGCCAGCCAAAAGCGCCTCCAGGATGCCAGTATTTGCTCTTACACCACCGCAGACAGAACCCACTCCGGCGAGGTATTCCGGTAAGCCTAGTGCTCGCGCCTACTCCTCGTTCACCCTGAAGTGATCCTCTTATCTTTGCGCACCTCCTGATCCTTTTTGTTCGTCCGCTTGTGATCCAGAGCGTCGACTTCGATGAGTACCGTGGGCATCTGACGCCGTCTCCAACTCCGGCGAGCGATTATGGTAAAAGCCGACCGCCCCGCGCCTTCTACTTGACCTCGCCAGTTTGCCTAATTGCCAGCACTCGTTGATACCTTGGTTTGTACTAGGGTGTCCGAAGGCCGCTGCCGCCGTCTGCAAACCCGACGCTACCTTTAACTCCGACGAGCCCCAGCAGCCTCTGCAGCACACCCCCGCCCACACCAGCAACACCTTGAGCTTCGTCGTGATTCTGCGAGTTCGGTAAGACACCTTAGACCTCTAGAATCACCGGCGTCGCCGCGAAAGCGCCGCCGCCATTCGCCGCCACTTCTTGGTCAAAGCCGCCACCGTTAGATCTCAGATCATAGGCGTAGATTAGAACGGAGTGAACTGCTTTTAGATCCTGGCGTTGGATCTAACTTGATCCGACGGTGCGGAAGCATGATCCTGAGCGAAGCGGTACCAGCCAGTTAGAAGCCGCCGCGTGGCACAGGTTTCATTTTAAAATTTGGAAATAGATCTATTAGTTGTTTGATTTTGTTTTAATCATAACTTTTGAATGCCACGTCCAAATTTGATAAATTTTAAATCAATGGAATGAGGAGAGAAAGCCCTTTCCATTTATGCAATGTGTTTAATGTTTTGCTTCTGTTAAAATGGGTGTTTTTGCAGAAACATGTGTAGGCATAATTTGGATATAGTAATTATTTGAGAAATGATTTAATGTTCAAATAAAGTTTGTTTGGCAAGGTTTGAACTTGTTTATGAATCAGTACGGTGCACTTGTCTTGTTGATTATAGAAAATCATCACATATCATTTTGCATGCATCCATATATTTTTGCTTGTATTTATTTTGTATGTGATTTGGTGCTATCATTTTATGTGTAGATTTTGGTGCAAATAGTGATAGTGATTGTGAGGATTGTAGCTACTCTCCAAACTACCAAGGCAAGTGGTGCTTCATGATTTATTCCTATGTTTTTCAAATATGCATTAGAAATATTTTGCTAGACTTGCATGAATAATTTTTGGGTCTATATATGCTATGCTTGGGAAATCCTAGTAGTTGTAGAATTGCTAGAAATTTCTAAGTTAAGATATTTATCTATGCCATGCTTAGCCTAGCTAGTAGTAACCAAGGGTGGTGAAATATTCATGCTATGATAAAATACTTCTAAGTCTTTGGACTTGTGTTTTGCTTAATAAAACAACTAAGTGAATGAAACCCCTGGATGGAATGGAAGGAATGGTTTATGTTGAGTGGTTACACAAGGCCCATTTCTATGGTTACCTTGTGTATCTCACTTGTGGAAAGCCACCCAGGAACAAAGGGATTTGAGAGGCCAAATGTTAAGAAGCTTCTAGTGCAGCCACTTGGCAATATGGGCTCTGCCTGGATCACATAGGTTGCAATAACTTAGCCATTTGGACAGTTGGTGGTAGTGGGATGATAGGTTGGAACGCGTCCATTTGGTCTAAGGGAAGGCTTCTGAAAGGTCCTGTCTTGGTGAAAATCAAGTCTTGTGGGGAAAGTGCACAACCTCTGCAGATGGAAGAATCTAAGTACTTAGCCATGTCCCTAGTAATGGACAACTTGAGCATCAAGACATGGAAGCTATCAAGAATCTCCTCATCCCAATTTCTAAGTAAAAACTTGTGGTTGAACAAGGGTGAAGGACCCCAATGTCTATTGGTGGTTTCTTGGGAAAAAATTTGACAAAGAAAAACTTAGTGTTTTCAACTGATAGGCAAAACCTATTTTGAGCAAAGCAAGCCTAAGCTACACTTAGCCAAAATGCATATAGTATATAGTCCACCAATATTCTGCTAAGGTATCACTTGCCAATACTATTCCAATGTATTGACCCACTGTGGCTGTAACTTGTGATGTTGCAGGATATTCTGATGATGATTAGGAGTCATGAGTCTACACTCAACATGCTTGCCTGTGGCACATGAAGATGAAGACTTATTTATCTTATTATATATTTAAACTCTTGTATTAGGCCTGTGTCCATGGAGTTGTAAAAGACTATGTTTGTCTCTGGAATGATATGTAATAATGACCTTTGTTTCTGTGTACTTCATCTTAAACTGTGGATGCTAGCATTGATCCAGGGACTAGCATTGCAATCATAGGGATCCTTTCCTTTACAAAGGAGGGATCTTACGACCGCCCCCTATCGTCGCCCATGCCTTTAGCTTGTTGTGTCGACAACCACGACGAGAACCACCCGCGCCCGTCGGTCCCCTTCTAGCACTATAAAAGGAGGCCACCCCCACTTGATTTCTTCACACCATATCACTCCCCACCTCTCATTGATCACACCCACTCATCCCTGGAGCAAGGCGAGCACCAGGTGGCCGGAATTTCACCGGAGTCCGCCGCTGCAGAGGAGGAGAGGCGCCATCGATTGGAGCCGGTACTAGGAGGTTCGCCGTCGTCGACTTCATCGTTCGCCCCCATTGCTGACCATCGCCTGAGCCCCGGTGAGCCCCCGTCGACCCCCACTGGCCGCGCTAGGGTTCGACCTCGCCACGTCATGTTCAGGCGTGGACGATGAACCACAGCCGTAGATCTAGCTTCTAATCGTACGACACTAATCGCCCTATACCCCTTCGCCACTCTCTGTCTCACTGATGAGTGGGGACAGCCACTTAACCAGGCCCCGCGCGCGCTGTGCGTAGTGGGCCGGCCCAGTTAACATCCCGCGCGACCCAGTTAGTTTGAATTTGTATTTTTCAATTTAGTTCAAACCTAGTTTAGTACCTAGATTCAAAAATCAACCCAGCTCGATTCACTGAACCAAAATGCATGAAACCAATTTGGTTAGGAAGGTAATGGAATTCTTAATCCAAGACCATTGGATTCAAATCAATTAGATTTGTAGATCACCTATAGTAAAAATAACAAGGAAGAAGCTTTTCTGCATTCAAATATTTTCAAAATTCAACCACAAAAGCTTTTGAGTTGATTCCAACTCTCAAAAATCACATTTAACATGACCTTTTAGAATATATGAAAATATCTAGGTTTACTTGCAGAAATAATGATCAAGCAATAAAAGAATGCCCCATAGGCCATTCTAGTCACTTTAATTAATTAAAATAAAAGGGTTAAACCTTATTAAATTGTGACACCACTTTAAATCACATTCCCATGTACTGAAATATGTGGTGATGACATGTGTCAACATGATCCCATATTTTAGTTGGAGAATATTAAATCTTAAGTAGTTTTTCAATGAGTAGAAATTACTTTTCCAACATAAAATAAATAATACAAATACCTTAATGATTGTAATGTTTGTGATGATACTATATCATCTAGTGAAAACCTTGGTGTGATAAATAGAAGTAGTTAAGTATTGTTTGGTAATTATGTACCTCGTATTTATTTATAGACGCTAGTACCAACCAAGGATACGAGGAGGAAGGAGTATACAACGAGGAAGAAGCCGAGGAGAACTTCAACCACAACTCTACACAAGGCAAGCTATTAAATGAGCAAGCTTATACTTGCAATTATGCAACCCTAATACTACCAGTTGACTTGGCAAGCTTATACCCCTTGATGACACATAATCCTAGTTTAACGTACAAGCTTAGTATTTGATCTCTTTATCAAAGCTTCTTAGTTTGGTCTATCTAGTGACTTGTAGATTGTAGAAAGATGTTTTAAAGGTATCATAAAGAGCATAAAACTTGACCTATGTTAGATAATCTTGATGTCATCCTAAGTCATGAGATTAAACTTAGATAATTCACAATTGATTTACCACCCCTCGTTAGTGTTTATCCCCCACTTGTAGATGCTAGTGCTAAGCATAAAACTTGATCCACTTTAGATGGGAATACTTGGTGAAAATGGTTATGAAAACTTTAGAATGATGAGTCATTCTAATGAAGTGTTTTGCCATGTGTTCTTAAACACCAGATGATTTGGATGATGAAAATGTTAAGACAGGAGCCTTAGCCCTTTATAAAACTGATGGTTGTCTGGATGCGATACCATTCCAATTTTACCGTACAACCACAATACCCGAAATTTGGGTAGGGCTTGACTGGAAATTTATATACATTAGTATGGGTTCCCTTGCGGCCAAGGTTTGAGCTAAGGCTACCTTGTGAAGATTGTCCACATGTGCAGTTCCCAAGATGATAGTTGGTCATGGTCGGGATGCCAAACTCACAGGAGAGGTGCTTATACTAGGGCGTGTAATTGAAAGGTTAGGATTGATTATCCGCATACTGAGTATGGTGAATTCAGGATTGTTCCTGACGGATGTATCGAATATTGTGGTGAAAGTGTACAATCTCTGTAGAGTGTCAAACTATTCGAATAGCCAGCGCATGTTATGGACAGTTGGAGTGGCCATACTGTTCCGTCGTCAGATATTTTCAAAATGACTTATGAAATGATTCATGACTTTGACTTGACCACAACAGGGTTGTGATATGAAATTCAAGTTCCCCCTTAGGTGTTGTAAAACTTTCAACTAGCTTTCTTTGATTTTGAACTCAGTAGAGGTAAATCTGGCTTTTTGCAAAACAACCTAGATCCTAGTACTTCCTATTCAAAACCACTTCACTTGTTAGTATTAGTTTTCGATTACTTAAAGAGTACTCGTGGCATTGTCCCTTGCTATTCCCGTGGCCAGACTATGAAGAGGACTATCAGCAGGATGGACAGCAGGAAGGTTACGACAACTAGTATCATCTCCCATTGTCAGCATTGCATGTGACCATGAAGATGGAGTCTCGCCTACGCTATCGTTACTATTACGTTATTCCGCTGCTATGATTGTATTAAGACTGGATCATGAGATCCTTTATTTGTTGTAAGACCTTATGTATGGTTTGTAATGGATGATGTACTGTGATATCCAATCTGTTATGTCTCGCAAAAATGGTAATCTTGGGATTGCGATGTATGCCATAACAAGCATCTAGGATTAAAAATCCGGGTGTTGACAAGTTGGTATCAGAGCCATCCTGACCATAGGAGACCCTAGTTTAGAATGGACATTTGAATCAAAAACTTAGTTTCAAAACCAAAAGAAGTGAGTATTTATGAAAACTTATTCTCATTCTTACCACTTAGACTCTTTCATGAAAATTCATGTCCCTCAAAAATTCTTGCAAACTTACTTAAAATTTGACACACTTGATCACTCTACTAGCTGACTCATCATATATTCTTATAGATGGACCGTGAAGTATAGCAAGTTCTATCAGTTGGGGAATGGAGGAGACCTCATCTTTGTGCGTGACTTGGACCAGCTTTCGGAAATGCTGGAGCGTCCGCCCCCGAGTTCTTCGGAGCTCAGCTCAACGATCAGGAATGTGAGGAATTTCAATGGCTAGTTGTTGCAAGTCTCCGAGGAAAGATTAAAGCCCCCACCTCAGAGGGAATTCAGTTCACCTTAAGAGAGAACAACTGGCTCGATGGACTCGCCAGAGCAATGCAGGAAGCTCTCACCCGTCTATGTGGGCAGAGTATCAATCAGATCAAGGGTACCCGCTTTGAGTTCTATCCAAGGCGTGATGTTATGGGACATCCACTGGAGGCACCATATCACCATGAGCTGAAGAGTCAATTGGACCACCTCAGTTTTATGATGTATGACCGTCAGAAGGAGTTGGACAATGCCCGCTCCTACGCCAACCACAAGTACACCATTGCCGCCAAGAAGGATCAGACTATTGCCATGCTAGTGAAGGATCGCCAGTCTCGTCGTCGTCAGCTTGACAAGAAGGAGCGCATCATTGCCCATCTTCATCATCGGATCACGGATTTGGAAGAGACCATCCACGAGAGAGATATGCAGCTGGAGGAGAGGGAGAATGCAGGGGAAGACCTTCGTGGAGACCCCCACTCCAATCTTAGTGACGATGATGACTTTCTGGAGGATCAGGCCATGGACTACTTCACCGATGAGGATGATTTCTCCTTCATTGATGATGATGAGGATGATGAAGCCACCGACTCCGAGTAGTAGTAGCACTTGAGCACTAGCGTTAGTGAGTTGTATTTGGCCCACTGTATCGTAGTTTCCTAGAATGGTTCTTAAAACCATCTGTTTTCCTTTGTTGTTTGTCTGTGTTGTATCGTGTGCTATGAATGAATGAATTAAAAGAAAGTTGCTAAAAAATCTGAGTCAAACTTCAAAAACTTTACAAAAACCTGAACCTTAGAAATTTCCCTCTTTTCTCGTGATCTATCTCAATCTTCAGATGCCTCGCGGAGGAAGCAATTCATCCTCGGACCCGATGTTGCAAATCTTGCAAACGTTGGTTTTTGATCGCGAAGCTGAAAGAGCCGAACGTCAAGCCAACTTAGCCACCCTTCAGCACATAGCTCAGATGGTCAACAACCACAACCAAGGCCATGGAAATCAGGACAACCATGGATCTAAGCTCAAGAATTTCCAGAACACCAATCCACCCATTTTCACTAAGTCTGAAGAGCCCCTAGATGTAGATGATTGGCTGCAAACCATGGAGAACAAATTGGAAGTCGCTGGAGTGGAAGCTAATGAGAAAGTATTGTTTGCCACCCACTATCTGGCAGGAGATGCAAGAGCATGGTGGAACAGCGTTCGTGCCATGAATGGAGGTCGAATGATGACTTGGGAAGAGTTGAAAGTCAAGTTCATCAGAACCCATGTGCCACCGAGTTTAATCAAGAGGATGAGAGATGAATTTAGGGAACTGAAGCAAGGGAGAATGACGGTAGTGGAGTACCATGACAAATTTTTGTCATTGGCTAGGTATGCACCAGATGAGATAGATACCGAAGCCAAGAAGAAGGAAAGGTTCTTGAATGTTCTACACGATGAGATGCAGACAGTGTTAGTCAATATCCCATTTGCTGATATTGAAGCCTTAGTGGATTCTGCCATTCAGATGGAAGGCAAGATCAACCAAGCTAATGAGAACCGCAAGCGTCGCATGATGCATCAACTAGGAACCCACCATACACCAAAGTATCGCCCCAACCCATCTCTAGGATTTGCCCCAAGAACCAACAGACCCTCGATGAACCGTCCAACCTATCCCAACCGTGGAAACCCAAGTCCCGGAAGGGAATCACAACAACCCCGGCAACCCCAGCAATTTCAACCGTGCACCACCCAAGTTCAACAACAACAACGTCACCACCAACAACCAACACTACCCCAAGGACTAGAAGTAATGTTGTGCCTATTGCAGCAAAGGACAAGTCGCAAGTGACTTGTTATGAATGTGGAACCAAGGGTCACTATTCCAATGAGTGACCCAAGAAGATTGCCGTAGCACCCAATATCAATGCCCAAGCCCAGCAGCAGCGTCGTGTTCAGACCGAAAGGAGGTTTGCCTTAGGGAATTCTCTCAACCGCAACGGTCGTCTATTTCTCATGCATGCTGAAGAAGCCCAAGAAGCGCCAGATGTCGTGTTGGGTATGTTTTCTGTTAACTCAGTACTTGCAAGAGTGTTGTTTGATTCTGGAGCATCGCACTCGTTTGTTAATGAAGAATTTGCATGCACTATTAAGATTCAACCCACCAAATTGAAGCATGTCATGATAGTTCAAATACCTGGTTCAACCACCAAAGCTAGACAAATTTGCAAGGCCGTGTTTATCTGAATCCATGGCATAGATTTTTATGCTAATCTAATAGTACTCGGAACTAAAGGTTTGGAAGTAGTACTATGAATGGATTGGATGTCAAAACATAAAGGATTAATCGACTGTGCCAAGAAATCCATAACCATGACCAGTACAGCCAGAATATCAGTAGAGCATGTATCTGAAACCTTGCCCCGCCAATTCAATTGCAACAAGAGTATAGCCCAACCAACCATTGACCAAGTTTGGATAGTCTGTGAATACCCCGATGTATTTCCAGATGTTTTGCCCGGTATGCCCCCAGATCGGGATATCGAGTTTATCATTGAACTAATCCCTGGAACCGGACCCATAGCTCAGAGACCATATAGTATGAACTCGTCTGAATTAGTGGAGCTGAAGAAGCAACTGGATACTATGCTGGAGATAGGATTGATTCAACCAAGTGCGTCGCCATGGAGATCCCCTGTTTTATTTGTGGATAAGAAAGATGGAGGTAACTGTTTGTGTACAGATTATCAGAAGTTGAATGATGTCATCATCAAGAACAAGTACCCGTTGCCAAAGATAGAAGACCTGTTTGATCAGTTGACTGGTGCCAAAGTGTTTTCTAAGATTGATCTTAGAATTGGTTATCATCAACTAAGGATTCATGCAGAGGATATTCCAAAGACTGCTTTTACCACCAGATATGGACAGTATGAGTATACTGTCATGTCCTTTGGATTGACCAATGCCCCCGCTCAATTCATGAACCTCATGAATAAGATTTTTATGGACTTCCTGGATAAGTTTGTCGTTGTTTTCATTGATGACATTCTGATATATTCCAAATTAGAAGAAGAACATGAGCTACACCCGAGGACCATCCTTGGAACCCTTAGGGAGCATCAGTTGTATGCCAAGTTTAGCAAATGTGAATTCTGGTTACAGGAGGTAGGATTCCTCGGACATATTGTATCAGCCGGAGGAATTGCCGTTGACCCTGCAAAGGTGAAGGATGTTGAAGATTGGCAAGCCCCGACTACCCAAACCCAAGTTCATGCATTTCTCGGATTAGCGGGATATTACCGCAAGTTCGTAGAAGGATTCTCGAGTATTGGAAGACCCATGAACCAATTGCTAAAGAAGGACAAGAAGTTTGATGGACGGATAAATGTGAAGCGAGTTTTTAGGAACTCAAGAGGGGATTGATTTCAGTCCCAATCTTGATCATGCCGGATATCACGAAGCCCTTTGATGTGTATTCTGACGCATCCAAGATCGGTCTCGGATGTGTGCTAATGCAAGAATGAAAAGTTAAATCTTATCTATCCCGACAACTAAAGCAGTATGAACAGAATTATCCAACCCATGATCTTGAACTAGCAGCCGTAGTTTTAGCCTTGAAGACATGGAGGCATTATTTGATGGGAAACCGTTGTGAGATTTATTAGGATCATAAGAGCCTGAAGTATATATTCACTCAGAAGGAGCTGAATATGAGGCAGAGAATATGGATAGAGCTAATGAAGGACTATGATCTGGACATTCACTATCACCCCGGTAAAGCCAATGCCGGTAGCAGATGCCCTTAGTAGATTGTTGTGCCGCTTGAACTCCATGATCCTGAAGGAGCAACCAAGTCTGCATAAGGAGATGGAAGATTTTAAAATGGAATTAGTAAGTGAAGGATTTTTGTCTAGCATAGAACTTCCACCCACTTTGATCAGTCAGATCAAGGAGGCGCAAAAAGGAAATGCTAGTATCGACGAAATCAAACGTCGTATCAGTACAGGCAAAGTCCTCGGATTCACCGAGGATGAAGAAGGAGTTCTGTGGTACAAAGGACGTATCTATGTACCAGCATTCAGAGTTGAAAGAAGTTATTTTGAAGGAGGCCCATGATACTCTTTATTCTATCCACCCCGGTGGAACGAAGATGTATCAGGATTTGAAGGAGCAATTTTGGTGGCATAAGATGAAGAGAGAAATCGGAAGCTATATCACCAAGTGTGACATTTGCCAGAGAGTCAAGGCGAGACATCAAAGACCCGCAGGACTGTTGCAACCACTACAGATTCTAGAATGGAAGTGGGATTTAGTAGGAATGGACTTTATCACCGGATTGCCTGCATCTAGTAGGGGAAATGACTCTATTTGGGTCATAGTTGATAGATTGTCCAAAGTTGCTCATTTCTTACCAGTCAATACCACCTAACGGAGTTCAAATCTAGCATAGTTGTATATCACTAGAATCGTCAATTTGCACGGAGTCCCTAAGAACATTGTGTCAGATCGACGAACTCAGTTTACCTCGAGGTTTTGGAAGAAAGTCCAAGAAGGAATAGGCACTAGACTAGATTTTAGCACAGCTTATCACCCTCAGACAGATGGACAAATGGAGCGAGTAAATCAAATACTCGAAGATATGTTGAGAGCCTGTGTGTTAAAGTATGGATCTAAATGGGAAGACTGTCTGCCTTTCGCAGAATTTTCGTACAACAATAGTTATCAAGCTAGTTTGCAAATTCCCCATTTGAATTCATGTATGGAAGGAAGTGTCGTACCCCTTTGAATTGGTCGGAAGTAGGAGAGAGTCAGATTTTTGGACCCGACATCCTACGAGAAGCAGAAGAGAAAGGTCACAAGATTCGTGAGCACCTCAAGACCGCCCAGTCCAGACAGAAGTGTTATGCCGACAAAATACATCGAGACCTTGCTTTCAATATCGGAGATTTTGTGTATCTCAAAGTGTCGCCTTTGAAAGGAATGCAGTGTTTCCAGCTCAAAGGAAAGTTAGCCCCCAGATATATTGGACCTTTCAAGATTCTGAATCGTCGAGGAGAAGTATTGTATCAACTAGAACTGCCAAAGGAGATGTCAGCAGTGCATAATGTGTTCCATATATCATTGCTTCGCAAATGCCTTGAAGTCCCGGAGAAGACTGAAGTTTTCAAGAACATTGATTACCGGACCATAGAGATCAACGATGACCTGACGTATCTCGAAGTACCCATCCGTATTTTGGAGGAAGCTTTCAGGACCACCAGGACCCGAAGCATCAAGTTTCTCAAGATTCAGTGGAGTAACCACACGGAAGAAGAAGCTACCTTGGAGCAAGAAGATCATATCAAGACGGAGTTTCCCAATCTTTTTAAATCCTAGTTTTATTCTTTCTCCTTTCTAAAATCTCAGGACAAAATTTTGTTTAAGGAGGGAAGGTTTGTAACATCCCAAATATATTAAACAATGATTATCAATTCCAATCACCAAAATTAGGGTTAACAAAAATTTTGTTAATCAAACCAATATGAATGCATGTGTGTATGTGATGATTGTATGAATGCATGAATGGATTTGTGTGATTGATCTAAATAGCAAGGAATGGTTGAAAGGTGAAAACAACATCATCTAAATCATTTCCAAGCAAAAACAAATCTAGAGAAAATCAAAATCAAATCAAATAAGGAAAATGGTCATTTTTGCTGATCTTGCTCACTAGACCACTTTGAGTGTTTCTAGTCCAAGATTTCAAACAGAAACATTTCTATTTCTTCTCATCCCTTGATAGACCAAGTAAAAGTGAATCAAATCCCACCTTTCAAACTTACAGAAAAATTTGGCAACTTGATTCAAATCACATTTCAAAATTGAATCTGATTCATATAGGAAGATCACCCCTTCCTCAAAAACCAACCAAACCAATTCCACTTGACCTTTCCAACTAACCAGAGACTACTGAGTATGTAACTAGTACACCCACCAAGTTTGAATCAAAAATTCAATTTTGAATCTCTTTCGTCCATTTCATCAAACACCTTGCAGGCACCAAACAAACAAACAATAAACAATATTGTGAGCAGTGATCAGTGCCTAACTTGTTCCCTATATAGCTCACACTACACCCTTAGTAGATCATCTAACTTGTTTAACCCCTGTAGCTCACTGTAAACTAGACCATACCATCAATGGCAAGCATGCCGAGAGCACCCTTGCCACCCCAGTGTCGCCAGCCATCTAGGAGCAGCTCTAGCCTCGCCAACCTTGTCTCGGACACACACCATCGTCCATCGCCACCCCTTGTCCAAGCCCCGAGCCTTGCCAGCCACTAGACCACACATCCCAAGCATGCCAAGCCTCTCTGCGAGCGTGCCGAGAGCACGCAAGCGTGACACCCGCGACACACGCCCACAGACCATGCGCCGCCTCGCCGCATGCAAGCATGATCGCCACCACCCCAACAACACCGCAGACATGCCCGTTCGCCGCCTCGCGGACCATAGACCCTGTGTGCCATTAAAACTGCTGTCGGACCCGCTCATAGCACCGTGACGTTCCGACCGTTTCGCACCGCCCCACACCGCGTGACCATGCCGTTGAGCTTCGGCAGGGCGCACCGCACCGCCCCCAATCGTCGCCCATGCCTTTATCTTGCTATGCCGACGACCACATCGAGCTCCACCCGCGCCCGTCGGTCCCCTTCTGGCACTATAAAAGGAGGCCACCCCCGCTCAATTTCTTCACACCATCTCACTACCCACCTCTCACTGATCACTACCACTCATCCCCGGAGCAAGGCGAGCACTAGGTGGCCGGAATTTCACCGGAGTCCGTCGCTGCAGAGGAGCAGAGGTGCCGTCGATTGGAGCGGCCCTAGGAGGAGCTAAAGGTACCATGAGGTTCGCTGTCATCGACTTCGTAGTTCGCCCCCATCACCGACCATCGCCTGAGCCCCGGTTAGCCCCTGTCGACCCCCACTGGCCGCGCTAGGGTTCGACCTCGCCGCGTCCTGTTCAGGCGTGGACGATGAACCACAGCCGCAGATCTAGCTTCTAATCCACGGCACTAATCGCCCCGTACCCCTTCTCCACTCTCTGTCTCACTGACGAGTGGGGACAGCCACTTAACCAGCCCCCGCGCGCGCTGTGCGTAGTGGGCCGGCCCAGTTAACATCCCGCGCGACCCGCTTAGTTTGAATTTGTATTTTTCAATTTAGTTCAAACCTAGTTCTTTACCTAGATTCAAAAATCAACCCAGCTCGATTCACTGAACCAAAATGCATGAAACCAATTTTTTTAGGAAGGTAATGGAATTATTAATCCAAGCCCGTTGGATTCAAATCAATTAGATTTGTAGATCACCTATAGTAAAAATAACAAGGCAGAAGCTTTTCTGCATTCAAATATTTTCAAAATTCAACCACAAAAGCTTTTGAGTTGATTCCAACTCTCAAAAATCACATTTAACATGACCTTTCATAATATATGAAAATATCTAGGTTTACTTGCAGAAATAATGATCAAGCAATAAAAGAATGCCCCATAGGCCATTCTAGTCACTTTAATTAATTAAAATAAAAGGGTTAAACCTTATTAAATTGTGACACCACATTAAATCACATTTCCATGTACTGAAATATGTGGTGATGACATGTGTCAACATGATCCCATGTTTTAGTTGGAGAATATTAAATCTTAACTAGTTTTTCAATGAGTAGAAATTACTTTTCCAAAATAAAAGAAATAAGACAAATACCTTAATGATTGTAATGTTTGTGATGATACTAGATCATCTAGTGAAAACCTTGGTGTGATAAATAGTAGTAGTTAAGTATTGTTTGGTGATTGTGTACCTCGTATTTATTTATAGACGCTAGTACCGACCAAGGATACGAGGAAGAAGGAGGATACTACAAGGAAGAAGCCGAGGAGAACTTCAACCACTGCTCTACACAAGGCAAGCTATTAACTCAGCAAGCTTATACTTGCAATTATGCAAGCCTAATACTGCCAGTTGACTTGGCAAGCTTATACCCCTTGATGACACATAATCCTAGTTTTACCTACAAGCTTAGTATTTGATCTCTTTATCAAAGCTTCTTAGTTTGGTCTATCTAGTGACTTGTAGATTGTAGAAAGATGTTTTAAAGGTAGCATAAAGAGTATAAAACTTGACCTAAGTTAGATAATCTTGATGTCATCCCGAGGCATGAGATTGAACTTAGACAATTCACAATTGATTTACCACCCCTCATTAGTGTTTATCCCCCACTTGTAGATGCTAGTGCTAAGCATAAAACTTGATCCACTTTAGATGGGAATACTTGGTGAAAATGGTTATGAAAACCTTAGAATGTTGATTCATTCTAATGAAATGTTTTGCCATGTGTTCTTAAACACCAGATGATTTGGATGATGAAAATGTAAGGCAGGAGCCTTAGCCCTTTATAAAACTGATGGTTTTCTGGATGCGATACCATTCCAATTTTACCGTACAACCATAATACCTGAAATTTGGGGAGGGCTTGACTGAAAATTTATATACCTTAGTATGGGTTCCCTTGCGGCCAAGGTTTGAGTCGAGGCTACCTTGTGAAGATTGTCTACCTGTGCAGTTCCCAAGATGACAGTTGGTCATGGTTGGAAGGCCAAACTCACAGGAGAGGTGCCTATACTAGGGCGTGTAATTGAAAGGTTAGGATTGATTATCCGCATACTGAGTATGGTGAATTCAGGATTGTTCCTGATGGATGTATTGAATATTGTGGTGAAAGTGTATAATCTCTGTAGAGTGTCAAACTATTCGAATAGCCGCGTCATGATTATGGACGATTAGAGTGGCTATACTGTTTAAATCCGTCGATGTTTTCAAAATGACTTATGAAATGATTCATGACTTTGACTTGACCAAAAGAGGGTTGTGATATGAAATTCAAGTTCCCCCTTAGGTGTTGTAGAACTTTCAACTGGCTTTCTTTGCTTTTGAACTCAGTAGAGGTAAATCTGGCTTTTTGCAAAACAACCTAGAGCCTAGTACTTACTATTAAAAACCACTTCACTTGTTAGTATTAGTTTGCGAGTACTTAAAGAGTACTCATGGCTTTGTCCCTGGCTATTCTCATGGCCAAACTATGAAGAGGACTATCATTAGGATGGACAGCATGAAGGTTACGACAACTAGGATCATCTCCCATCGTCAGCATTGCCTGTGACCATGAAGATGGAGTCTCGCCTACGCTATCGTTACTATTACGTTATTCCACTACTATGATTGTACTAAGACTGGATCATGAGATCCTTTATTTGTTGTAAGACCTTATTTATGGTTTGTAATGGATGATGTACTATGATATCCAATCTGTTATGTCTCGCAAAAATGGTAATCCTGGGATTGCGATGTATGGCATAACAGGCATCTAGGATTAAAAATCCGGGTGTTGACAATCGTGATCTTTTGTCTATGGATGTCAATGGTGTGAAATAAAGAGGGAACTTGTAAGTCCATGGAGTCTGTATATTGTGTTAGAGAAACGCCTAGGCCGCTAGCCTAAGTCATGCCTAATCATGGTGGAAACTTGCAGCATCACCATAGTGAGCTATCTATGAAGCATCCTCAATAAAAAGCTATGCACGTAGTAAATAAAAAGATCGCTGAGATTCTCATTGTCTCCTTGCCTTGTCATTTTGGTTATGGGATAGCTCATGTACCATGTGCAAGGGGTACCCCGTTGGTGGTTCTCTATGATACGCATGTACTTACAATGAAAAGAACTTACCGGTAACTGAAGTTGAGTAGCATGAGGAGCGGCCCTCATATTCAAGGGACATGAGATTGCCAACTTATATTTCGTCAAGCATATACTCCATCTTTGTTCACTTTAACCTTAATCATATCAAGATGCCTATTATAAGGGCAATGAGGGCTCAAAGCTAGTAAGTATCATAATCTGTTGGAAGCTCTTTATGACTTGTAATCCCTGCTACCCTCTATGGAGGGACCTTCCTCCTATTTTCTAAGTTGAGTCAGTAAACCTACTTCCTCTCTATCTCCAGCAAGCATTTGAGTTGTTGTGTTTCAAGCATTCATATGATGATTTATTAAATCATGTTCTTTATCTTCCTTCTTTGCACAAAACTCTTATCTATTGAGTATTACTTTGAAATCCTTCATTGGAAAACCTTTTTGAGCAAAGAGTGCTCCTGTTTTGAAAACTCCTACAAAAGCTTTTTGAGAAACTGTTTGCCAGCTGTTGTCTGACCAGGAACAAAGTTTGCCAATTCCAATTATGATTTATCTTTATGCATCTCTATTGTGACTCATGTACTTGTTGCAAGCTAAGTTATATAATGGTGAGTTGCTTTCTTCTATGAGTTGTGTAATTGTAAGTCTGATGCTTTTTTCCATATTATTTTATTGACACTTAACTCCATAAACTTGTGGACATGTTTACTGAGCTCAGTTTTCACTTGGGGACAAGAGAAGGTCTAAGCTTGGGGGAGTTGATACGTCCAATTTGCATCACCATTCTATATCATAATTTGCCTCTATTCATTGATATATTTATTATGAGGTAATACTTATGTCTTTTCATCTGTTTTTGCATGTTGGATGATTCTTGGAGGATGGACTGCCGGAGTCTGGATTCTGATGGAAAAAGAGGTGTTTTGATTCAATTTTGTGAAAATCAGAAAAATACCAGAAAAATATGGGAAAATTATATTTTTCTAGAAGATAGAGGAAGCCAGAAGGGGAGGCGAAGAAGGGCCACAGGGGGCCCACACCCCCCCTAGGCATGGGTCCCCCCTGGGTCACGCCTAGGGCAGGTGTGGCCCACCTGCTTGGCCTCCGACTCTGCCCTCTCGCATATATCTTCCTTATGGAACCCTAACACCAGGGGGCGACCACAGATAGATTTCCGCCGCCTCTGCGGGGCGAAAAACACTGAGAGAGAAAGATCTCTCCGGTAGACAGATTTCTGCCGGGGAAATTCCTTCCCGGAGAGGGGAGATCGTCGACACCAACACCGTCATCAAGCTAGGCTTCATCGGGATCATCATCATCATCATCCACACCATCATATCCACCAGCACCATCATCACCACTCCATCCCGCTGTAAAAATTGTGTTGGATATTGCTTTAGTTCTTAGGGGAAACTTTCCCGATGTTAATTACTATTGTAATTGATGCTTGTGAGTGGAACCATTGGATTATTGTTTATGTTCAGATTGTTATCCATTAACATATCATCTTTGATCTTGATCCATATGATGTCTCATGAGTAGTTCCTTTAGTTCTTGGGGACGTGGGAGAAGTCATGTTGTTAGTAGTGGATTTGTGTTGAGATATTATTCAATGGTTTAGTATTTAAGTTGTGGTGCTATTCTTCTAGTGGTGTCATGTGAACGTCGACTACATGATACTTCACCATTTATGGGACTAGGGGAATGCATTGTGTATTTGTCTACTAATTGTGGGGTTGCCGTTGTGATAGAAACCTGAACCCCCATTAGGACACCTTTGCACAAGGGAGCGTAGGATCTCAGAGTTTAAGGTTGTGGTTAGATTTATATCTTAATTATTTTCCTGTAGTTATGGATGTTTGCAGGGGGCTTAATCACAAGTATGTATTAGTCCAAGTAAGGTCGGTATGTTAGCACAGGTTCACCCACACAACACTTACAACACCAAATAAGAGTACTCATCTATCTGAAGCGAAAGCACTTGACAGAATTCCCATGTGTCCTCGAGAATGTTTGGTCCTTATAAGTATTTACACCGACTTGTCCTTTGCTAAGAAAGGATTGGGCCACTTGTTCGTTATCTTTATTACTTGCTCTTTGTTTTTTTTGCCTTATCATAAAACCACTAAAAATCCGTTTGCTAAGTATTTACAGATATTTCATGCTCCATACCACTAGTCAAACCTTCTGCTCCTCGTTGGGATCGACACTCCTATTTATCGAAAGTACTGCGATACACCCACTATATTTGTGGGTCATCACAGAGGTAGTAGATCCCCTTGGAATCCCACAGCACGATGGCATGGTGATGGTGGTGGAGGAGAAATCCCTGCAGGGCTTTGCCTAAGCCGCAACAATAAGATGGAGGAGGGAGGAGGTGGCGGCTAGGGTTGGTGGCGCCTGGGACAAGGGGGCAAGGGGGGTGCACCCTCACCCCTCTTTATATAGGTGGGGGGATGCAAACAAGGGGTTCCCGGCTCTTGCCGAGTTCCCCCCAACTCGTCCACAAGGGGAAGAGGGGGAAACCCCCCCCCCCCCCCCACACACACACACACACAAGTTTCCCTTCTTACCAAACTAGGGTTTGACCCCAATTCCTTTAGCTGGCCGGTTTGACCCTTTGGGTCATGGTGTGGCTGGACCAATGGCCTCACATCATACCCTTGACCCATGTGGTCCCTCTCGGGGTGGTGGGCCCACTGGTGGCCCCCTTCTAGAACCTTCTAGAAGCTTCAGGTCAAAACACCGAAATTATTTCTGAACCCCAGAAAATGACTTTCCTTATATGAATCTTATTCTCCGGACCATTACGGATCTCCTCGTGATGTCCTGGATCAAATTCGAGACTCCGAACAACATTCGGTCTCCAACTCATATTTCATATCTACTTAAACAACATCGAACCTTATGTGTGTCACCCTACAGTTCACGAAATATGCAGACCTGATCGAGACACCTCTCTGGTAAATAACCAATAGCGGGATCTGGAGATCCATAAGGACTCCAACATATTCAACGATGACTTCATGATCGAATGAACCATTAATATACGAAACTGATTCCCTTTGTCGCGCGATGATTTACTTATCCGAGGTTCGATTGTCGGTACCTCCATACCTAGTTCAACCCTTGTGACCTAGTCACATGCTTGCAAGCCAATTGGATGGCATTCCACCGAGAGGGCCTAGAGTATATCTATTCATCATATAGATGGACAAATCCCACTCTTGATCCATGCGCTTCAACACATACTTTCAGAATACCTAATGTCGCCTTTTTAACCACCCAATTACGGAAGTGGCGTATGATGTCATCAAAGTACACATCCGGTGATGGTGATTAACATGATCTCATAGTCGAAGGATTAGGTTACTATGTAGCTGAAAGCTTGTAGCAAAACGAACTTAATAACTAAATCTTATGATATGCTTACTATGGGTGTGTGTCCATCACATCATTCTCCTAATGATATGACCTTCTTATTAATAGCATCTAATGTCCATGATTAGGAAACCATGATCATCTATTAATCAACAAGCTAGTTTAACAAGAGGCTTACTAGGGACTCTTTTATGTTTACAAAACACATAAGTATTAATGTTTCCTATTAATACAATTATAGCATGGGATGTAAACATTTATCATAAACACAAATATATAATAATAAACACTTTATTATTGCCTCTTGGGAATATCTCCAACAGTCTCCCACTTGCACTAGAGTCAATAATCTAGTTTGGAAAAACTTTTGCATTCAATACCTATGGCTTTCTGGTGTTGTATATACATGATTTTTAGTGGTAAACATAATCTTAGGATCTGACACTTTCAGGTCTGTGTGTATTTGGATGTCTTTGCGTCTCTACGGATCACTCATTCTCCGATGAGATGGCATTGTATAACTTTGGTCCTTTGGTAAGACCTTTAGTTCCTTGGGGTTAAACCATGTCGATACAATTGTCGTACAATATCTCTTCATAGTACTAGCCCGCTGTGAACCACACCTAGTTTGATAACAAACTACTTGACACAAATGCCCTCTTTTGCTGCTATAATAGCAGGCATATACTTAGCCTTTTGTTGTAGTATCTGTCATAATGTATTAACTTTAGAACTCATCAACTTCCTTTCTATTATATTGTGCCACCCTTAGTTTAGATTAAAACAAACTTAATTTGTATCTCATGACAAAACTAGTATCAATGTAACACTTTATAATGAAATATTTATCTATTTGTCACCTCTACATAAAACTTGTTCTCAGTTCTTCCAAAGATCATAAGAATATACTTACTATCATATAATGATCATATTATGAATCATTCTGGTATATGCTCATAACATTTAGAGCATAAGACATATCTGGATGTGTACATATCACAGTATGATTGATCAAAATAATTTTTGTGATTTCACTCACCAAGTGTCAAAACACTTGAATCTTTATTCAATACTTTTTGTGTGATAAGAACCTTTCTTGTTGTTTCTATATTGAACTCCATTTCATATCTCGTCTATGTACATTTGGCACAACCATTTTAGCATCTCAATCTATCCATATAGACATTGATATCTAATATTCAGGTTTTACCTTAGTCTTTCATTGAAATGAAATTCTTAACTTGTGTCAATAGAAGATATATTATTTCCTATCAACAAGATGTCCTCCACATAATGTATTAGAAATATGTCTTAGCTCTCCCACTTAATTTCTTGCAAATGCAAGCATCTTCATCGTCTCCGATGAAATTAAACTCTTTTAATAGTTTTATCACGGTGAAGATTCCAACTCCGCGATACTTACTTCAACCATTGGAGTTTGCTTGCGCTTTTAGCATTCTTTTAATTAACAAAACCCTTTGGATCGTGTCATTATACGTCCTAGGTAGCTATTTTATTAGAAGAACTTTGTTTTGTTTGTTCAACTACCATATACCAAAATTATATATAGTGGTTGCTATATTAATCTGTCCAGACTAAATATCGCTATGAAAGATCAAATCTTGTCATAATTAACGCCTTAAACATTGTCGTAAACTCTTTCCCGACATGTTGAAAATTTTATAGATGTGAAACATCCATGTCTATTTCTTTATAGATCCAAATACGACTGAAAGGTTTTACACCTTTCAAAGGGTCTTCCAAGTTGAAAACTTGATTTCTTTTGTATGGAACTATCACGTATTTTACGGCTTCAAGTCATTATACGGAGTCAGGGCCTATCATCACTTCTTTGCATATATTCGGTTCATCATTGTCAAACAACAATAATTTACTCTTAAATCTTAGTATTTAATTATTTACCCGACCTACTTGGTTCAATAGGAATTTAGACATCTGTGACCAAAACCTTTGAGACACATGAGCCATGAGCATTGTTGTTGTCTCCAGGACACTTTCCGGTGCTGCGTAATTCAGCATATATTAGTTAAGGTTCAATAACCTTATCAAAGTTCTATTGTCCTCCCACTTAATTTTTCACGAAAAATTCCTTCTCAATAAACTTGACGTTCTAAGCGACAAACACTGTTTTCTTCGGTGTTATGGAGGAATTCATAGCGGTTATTCGAAATAACATACAAAGACATGTTCATCCGACTTTGGTTGTAAACATTTTACTTTTATGCCTAGCATACCAAAATTTAAAAAAGGACAACTTGGGTTTTATCCCAAACCACAACTTATATGGTGTCATTTTAACGGATCACGATGGTGCTCTTTTTAGTGTAAAAGTGGCAGTCACTAAAGCTTTAATCTTTAAAATACAATAACAGTTTTATACTGACACCTTTGATCTTCACCATATCAAACAAGGTTTCATTACATATCTCGAACACTCCATACTCCTATGGTGTTTTGGAAAATGCAAATTTATGGAACGATTCCTCAAATCTTAGGTGTTATGCTAAACTTGTAACTCAAATATCTTCCTTTATGATCCAACCATAAATTCTTTATTTTCTTGTTACAAGGAATTTTCACTTCCTCTTGAAAGTCTTTGAACATTTTCAAATAATTCACACTTCTTCCTCATTAAGTAAATATACACATGATTTCACTCAAAATTCCGGAGAAAGCATATGAAATTGAAATCCATTGCTCACGACTACACATAATGGTCTACATACATCAATATGTACAAATTCTAATAAGTTAGTCTTTCATTCTTCTTTGGCCTTTGAACGAAGTTTCAATTATCTCCAGAAAAATATCACAAGCATCATTTGATCAAAATCAAAATACTTCAAAATTCCACAACATGGAGTTTCTACATGTTTTTTTTTCAATATAATTTAAACGGCGATGTCACTTCTTAAGTGATCTTTTAATCATTGTCTTGCGACATTTTTAGCATTTCAATTAAATTAAGAGGGCTTGTTACAAACTGAGATTTGCATAAATATTTACATATGAGATATTGAGATGTAGCATGATACAAGCTCCGCTGGCGAACTCCCATGGACGCACCATGCCTAGAGATTCCCGCATCTTAAGGAATCCGGACATAGGCTTTCATGTTTTTTTATCGTTTGGTTTTAGAGATAGCGTTGCGAAGGTCTACTAACCGTTACCATCATGTGTCACGTCTTTAACGATTTTTGGTGAAGTCAGATGCATAGAATATCATGAAAGTAGGAACATGAGAGTTAGCGATGGTAGTTTAAGTCTTTGCGGTGTTGAGAAATTGATTTGGTAATCTATGACTCGTAGCAGCGACCGTTAGTAAAAAAAAACCACCAGAAAAACGAACGGAGAAGTTCACCATCTTAACATGGCAAGGAAAGCACCAGAAAAACGATCTGAAAAACCAACAGAAAAAACAAACCAAAAAACCTGCAGAACTAGCTACCCCGTACACGAATATGGGCTCAGCCCATGAAGCTGTCAGTTCAGGCTGGCACGGGTGGCGTGCGCCGTGTTAATCGGTCAAGAATTTCCTGAAGCAGTCTCCTTCCGCCAGCCGCCCCTTCTTCTTTTTCACATCTCCATCTATCTGACATCCCTTCGGCACCGCTCTCGTTCCTTTGTTTTGAGGTGGAGTAAATCTATTAATTATTATCCAGAATTATTTATGTATATTGGTTTCCAGTATGAAGAATTATTGATTCTCTTGTGCATCTTCCATTTTGACGATTATTATCAGGAGGAAGCAGGGGAGGCTGCATCAGGCATGGCTAGCTGGTTTGTGAATCTCGTTTTTTTTTCGAAAAGGAGGTGAAAACCCCTGGCCTCTGCATCGAGCGATGCACACAGCCTGCTTTATTAATTATTCACTAAACCTTACAAGGAGAAATACAAAGATCAAACCGAAGTCCACCAATCCTAGCGATCATCGCTACACCTAAACATATGAGGGGGATGCCAATGAACAGGGCCATTTGCCCTGACATCACACCGACGCGTCTCATCTAAGAAACCGATAGCTCAAACTGCCGTCCATTGACGCGCAAGGAACTCAAACCGGTCCGGCAGACCCACAGTAGTCGCCGCCGCCATCTTTCGCAATCCAATCTTCAGGAGAGATCAATGCATAGCCCAAGCTAGGCCAACCATCGACGCCACCTCGACGTCAGACAGCTCCACCGACCTGCGCGAGTCCAACAGGCCATATCCATCACCGAGACTCTGCGACACCTTGCCGCTGAGACTCGCCGTCTTCAATGCCACCAATGAAAGACCGCTCCACCTTATTCCTTCTGCATCCAACACTTGCTCCAAGAACGATGCTCTCAAGAGGGAGACGACGCTGAACGCGCCGCCATCGCCTGATCCGGGAAGGACCAGATCTAGGGTTTCCCCTGGAGCAGCTCGAGCGACGAAGAGACGAAGGTTGCAAGGTCGATGCCTTATGGCGCAACAACGCCGCCATCGCCCGCCGTCAACGAGTGAGAGACCGGTTTTCACCGGATCCCCCGCCTCTCGACACCCACAGTCGGCTGGATCTCCGCTCATTCGTGCAGATCGGCTCCGTACTAACCTCCCAACCGCGCCGCATCTGGCCGAGGCCAGAAGCACCGGATCTAGATGGGAATCGAGATCCACGACCAGCCTCCTCCGCCCGAGAGGACGAGCCAAGGACGGCAATGGCCGCCGCCTGGTCCATATCGCCGTCCGACCACCGCGCCCAAGCACATCCTCTGGTGCCGCCCCAGCAGCCCGTCGAAGTCCTCGTCACCCCCCTCCCCTAGCGCCTTCGACACCAGGGGCTGCCGCCACCACGGCCACGCCGGCGGCAGCGGCGGAAAGGAGACAGGAGATGGAGGGGGAACTTGGGCGGCGGCAGTGGGGGCCCCCCGACGGCGCCGCCGCGGGAGCGGTTTGTGGATCTCGTGGTGAACCACGTGAACGGTCGCCAAGCTCCCTTCAGCATACACCGTATAAATCCGGCAAAACTCTTTTATATTTTTACCCAGCCGGATCGCCAGTTCCCAGACAAGGTTCGGCCGAATTAGCAGCAACGGAGGACGTTCCGCTGCCTCCTGCCGAACTGTCCTACGAGTGGCCCTTCACGCCGTGCTAGCAGAGATCAATGGATTTCATGGCTTTCGGCCGCAATCGGGACAAGATGGTCAGCATGGACAGCGTAGGACGCACCTTCCTCTACGACATCGCCTCGCGTTGTATCAGCACCAATCTGCCCAGCATGCCCCACAGCGTGGCGAAGCCCATGTCCGTCGCCGTCGGTGACAACGGCCTCTTCGTCATGAGCGGCGTCGATCCCCAGTTCGTGGCTCTCATGGACGGCTGCGACCCCAATTCCGCTCATGTAGCCAAGCCCAAGCCCAAGCCCAACTGGTACTGGCAGTCTATCCAGCGGCCTCCCTTCGCCGGCCGCCTGTTCCAGATTAGCGCTTACACGGGGTCGGCAATTCGCAGGTCTGGGTGTCTGTCGTAGGTGCCTACACGTTCTCCTTCGATGCATGGAGCGGTGCATGGAGCAAGGCTGGCGACTGGGCGCTGCCGTTCAGAGGCCGCGCCGAGTATGTCCCCGAGCACAATCTCTGGTTCGGCTTCTCTCGCAACGACAAGCGCCTCTGCGCGTCTGACCTCGCCGCCATGTCGACGGCGAGGCCACCGGTGCCACGGAAGCTGTAGAGGGATCTAGTTTGGCAAAACATTGGAAGCTCAAGTCCACCCAGCACCTCCTCCCGCTTGGTTCGGGCAAACTCTGCTTTGCCAGGTTCTTCGTAACTTTAGGAGTTAATTCCAAAAAACCACCGGTGTTGCGCGACAAGTCCGAAAATCCACCGGGTTTGCGCATTTTTGCAGAAATCTACCAACATCGCGGATTCGTTCCAATGTGCATTGATTCGAGATTTGCCAGCGATTGACACTGGCCAGGCCCGCTGGCAGTGATGACGTGGCGAAGGAGGGACGGCTGGTGCGGGTAGCCGTTAACGGCCGTTGACGGCAACTGGGTCCCACCCACGCTCCATCCACTTAATCCCCTCTCTTCTCTGGCCCCCGACCCGTGTTGCTCGGCCCCATCCAGTGTCCACCGCCGTCGCCCGCCGTCGCCGCCGCGCACAATGCCGCTGTTCGTGCTTCCCGCCGGCGACCAACGGCATGCCGAGCTGGAACGATCACTCTTCTTCGGGCGAGTCCTTTCTCGGGGTAAGCTCTAGGTCCATTCCCCGCCTCGGTTTTCTAGGGTTTTTGGGAAATCGCTGATTTGGAGCGGATGCACTGTAATTTGAATCAATGTGTTGTTGATTAGGACATTACGGACCTAGATCTTGCTCCTCAAACCTTTGAAGACAGCACATTTGAGGGGATAGCAGTGGGATCTGGCATACTATGCCGCAGCCACAAGAAAGAGGTTCGCAAATTCTACCTATGCCTCATAGAGCATGTGAGTAAAAATTTGATTTTTGTGTCATATTGCACATTTATTTGATTTTTGTATCATTTTGCATACTCATTTGAACACAAATTGTACAACTCTGCAAAACTCTACAACTGTATAGTCAAATGCAGTGAAATTCAGTATAGTTAAATATAGTATTATGCTCTCAGTCAAATTTAACCATAGCTTGTAGTATGTGTGTTGGCAGCAAACACCACACTGTCATTTATGCTCTCAGTCAATTCAAAAACAGCAGGTTGTAGTATATTTAATAAGAATGAAGGATGTGTTGAACACCAAACTATCATTTAACTGTATTCATCTTATATATTTGTAGCAAGTATTCAACTGTGGCTTCCAATCATGGGTAGATGATGAGTGGTCTGACACTCTGAAAAATGCTTTATCCAAGCTTTGGGCTATGTACAATGAGAGCAACTCTGCTTTTATTAATGAAAGGTATAATAGCTCCAAGATGATGAAGGAATTGTGTGATGAGAAAGAAAAAATTGAGAAAAAACATGCAGCCCTTTTGGAAGATGTAAACAAGTGGTTTGATGACACTGAGAAGAAGATACAAGCTGAGAACCTTGATAGGATGAACAGAGAGAAGTTGGAAGATGAGCAGAAGGAGAAGTATGTAGAAGCCCTTAAACATGAGGTTGAAGTGCTGAAAAATGCAAAAGAACAAATGAAGAATGTGGTGAAGACTCAGGCTGAAGTGTTTAAGGTTAAACAAGACAAGTTAGTAGCTGCAAGAGATGCTCTGCTGGATGAGAAGAAGAATTGTGTAACTACCTCGGTGAATTACGCTCCTAGTTACAAGCCTGGATGAGCGGAAATGGTTAAAATAGTACGGTGGGGCCCAAATGCCACTCACAGGTAGACCTTTCGGCCGTCCAAACCATTTCCAAACATCGGGACAAGAACGGGCGGCGTAATCGGCAGGCGAAGGGATCAACTACATACACAAATGAGTATGTATACAAGCCACCATACAACAGTCCTCAGAGCCATTCCATCTAAAAGAAATAGAAATATTGCAACGCCATACGGCAAGATCCAAATGTTCTAGATAGATATAATAGTTTAGGATATCTCCTCATACATCAAACATCAGAGTATCAGGCGGAAGCGGCAAACAAGATCCGAGTACGGATAAGAAGCAAATCGGCATAAGATGCCCCATAATAAACACATCCCGCCCACAAATCTCACGGATCCCCGTTCCCGGAATCTCTACACCGAATGATCGTTGCCCACATCGTCCGTCTCCTCCACCCAGTATCCATCTTGTGAGTGTACCTGTTCATCTGAACCAAATAATTTATCGTGTGAGACCCTAGGGGTACTCAGCAAGTCTTTATGCCTCTAAAGGGGACACAACCTGGGTGACGCAATTGCAGCAAAAGATAATACCTAACAATTCTATAGATACTGCTAACCATCCGCCTAACCAAAGATAGACGGATGTCCGTGAATTAATAACAACAGTTATAACAGTAATATTAATGATCCATCCTCCTCCTCGCTACCAACGAGGAAGCGATAACACCCCCATCCGATGGCGTTTTATTATCCATTCCATGAGTGTTGCACTATTTACTAGTCGATTTAGTCAAATTAAAAGCGGTACTTTAGTTATACTTGTCTATGATCGAGAAACTGTGCTCCAAGTCGTCCATAACCGCGGACACGGCTTTCAGAAAGTTTTACCCTGCAGGGGTGCACAAATAGCAACACACACTCGATCAACCTCGGAAAAACCAAATCAAAACCCAACGAGGAATTCACGACAAAGCGATCACAGGATTCAGAAATATTTCAGGGGGCCACCCCATAAAGCTACCCAACGGTTGGCGGCTCCGACGGACTCAAGGTTTGTGTGGACGGTAAACAATGGGAACCGAAAGTGTGACTGGGCTTGTCGATACAAAAACGTGTCACGATCCTAAAAGCTGAGTGCTCCTCGCACAATCGTAAATAAAGCGAAAGCATGGCATAAGTACAGGATAGTAATAAAGCCCCAAACTACTTTGTGGCCCCAAGAAATAAGAATGAATCAAGCTCGCTCAGGGGGTCCATAAGCCTCCGGATGTGGATAGAGCGAATATTCAAGGAATAGGAATCAAGTACTGGATCCCACGGACACAAGTGAGCATGAAAAACCAAATAGCAGATATTGCTCACCGGTGCCACTTTCATTAGTTATCCCATTACTACTCAGGTTAAGTTGTATAGGTACCTCGTTATCCATCAGACACTCACATACCCTACACATGCTGTTCTACGACCCGCATGGCTCAAACAACTCCTGTAGTATTGGCTCATGGGATGGAGGAACAAGCTTCGGTGGGGTTTAAAAGTAAAGGCTATGCAGTACTTGGGATTCAGTTTAATGCGATCGCAACTCAATGATGCAAGAATAAGATAGAGGCAATAGGTACTATAAGTATGCAAGCATGTGGTAGTGCTTGCCTGGCAGCTCAGTTGAAGCGAGAGAAGGATCTGGGTAGTGCTCCTGGGTTTCTTGATATATCCCCACCTTGCCTATTCAAGAAGAACCAAACAAACAAGGGCCAACATAAATAAAGTGCACAAGCATATGAATAAAATGCGACAAGCAAACAATCATGCCATGATGAATGATGCACAATTTGCATGGCAATAAAGTAGCATGGCATGGGTGAGGTGTAGAATACAAGAAATAAACATTTTACTTGAGTTTTGGTCACATTTTATTCTCGAATAAGTTGCTGTATACTTTATATTTATATGATGCATATTGCAAAACAGATAATGGAATGCATAAGCAGAAAGGTCTCGTCGAGCTAATCATTTTAGACATATTATTTGTCAAATTTGGAGTTATAAAACTAAAGTTATTAATTAATTAAGGCAAAAGGGCATTTTATTGTAATTTTAATAAACTTGAAAATTAAAGTGTTCAAAATATATTTTGGATGGAAATTTGAATTCCTCACATTTTTCTGATTTCAAAACATATATTATTTATATTATTTGGAATTATATTTCAAAAGTTAATTAAAAACAGATTTGAATTTGAATTAAAACAAATTGAAAAGATTTAAATTAAAACAAACAAACAGAGAAACTTTTATTACTCAGACAGAACTAGCCACGGTCACTGACGGGTGGGGCCGACGCTGACTTGGCGAAACGGCGCGCAGAAAAGCTTTTCACACCGGGGCTCTACCTAGCCCGCACGGATGACAAGAGGGCTCCGAGGCCCTGCGGACCCACACGCCAGTGGGCGGGTGCGAGGCTGCCACGCGGCTCAGCGGGGGACTGCGAGTTGAGGCGAAAATAACAGAGGGGCTATCTGCAAAAAGGCGCCGCGACACTGTTTTTCTTCTACGCCGTTTCTGACGAGAGATCGGCTTGTGGCCGGCGGGGAATCGAACCTGTGGTCACGGGTGCAGCAGGCGTAACAGTCTGCTGGCTCGGGGAGGTTGCTAGGAGTGAAAAGGGCGGCTAGATGAGGCTCTCCGCGACGCGGCGACGCAGAGGACGCACGCGCACGCGACGCACCGAGAGCGCTCGACGTTTGGTCCGGCGAGAACAGTGAGCTACGGCGAGGACGGAGGTGTCAGCGGGAAGGAGGAGCTCACCGGGAGGTTGTTAGTGCGGTCGGATCGGCTTGGGACGCAGGGGATCGGCGACGACGCAGACGGACCGGAGCTAGGGTTTCGCGTCGGGCTCGGCGTGGTGCAGCGGTTCTGGGGCCCCTCCTTCTCGGCTCCGTGCACAGGGCGACGCTGATGCTCGGCTCGGCCTTCCCCAACGTCTGTGATCGCCACGCCTCCGGCTAGTAAGAGGAGGGAAGGTGGAGGCCGACGGTGGCCGGCGATGGGGTAGACGGTGGTGAGGGAAAGCAGGGAGAGAGGGGAGCGGCCGGGGGAGATCTGGGGGATGCAGAGGTGTCGTGGAGAAGGAGATAAAGCAGAGAGGGAGAGGGAGGTGCCGTGCGGGAGTGGGGTAGAGAAAAGGTGGCTTCGGCCACTTTTCCTTCCTCTCCTTCACGTGCTTTCAGGCGGGCAGGGGGTAGGTGATGGAGGCTGCCAGTGGGGGCAGGGGTCGGTGGGGAGGCTCGGGCTGGGGGCCCTCATGGCAGAGAGAGAAGATAGGAAGAGAGGGAGGGGAGGCTCGGTTAGGAGCTAGGTTAGGCATGGGCTCGGTTAGGGTTTAGGAGAAGAGTGGGGTGAGGTAGATGTGTGGCTAGGTGGGGCCTGCTGGCAGGGAGAGGCCGAGAGAGAGGGCATGGCAGCTAGGGTTAGCTAGAGAGGGCTCGGGCTAGGGTTTGGTTTAGGGTTGGGGGTAGATCATGGAGTGGTAGGGTTAGAGATAGAAGTAGAGAGAGGGGGACTAGGGTTTAGATGAGGTGTGAGGTGGTGGAGAGAGTATTAGAGAGAGAGAGAGAGAGATGTGGTGGTGTGAGGGTTTTAACATGATCCAAAGCAAGATCAAGCAAAGAGGTGATAAGGGATGGAGAGGTAGATTTGTTGAAGCATGATCAAGATAGAGAGGGTTTAGCAAGGGCAAAAGAATAGAGCATTAAGAAATCCCCACATATCAATAATGTGAAAACAACATGATGCTAATATGAGAGCATGTGGAAATAGAATTGGATCCATCCCAACCCACATGAGCTAGAGGTAAAATCCAATAAAGTGCAAAGCTCATATTTAGTTGGATGGTGGAATTATAAGGTGGTGACAAAGAAAGGTGGTGGAGTTGGAATAAAAGATATGCCCCCAACTCAACTTGGGCATTTAAACAATATATCAAGAACCAAATATAATATCAAGAGGCAAATACAATTTACAATGCATATGAGAGAAGAACCAGCACAACAAGGGTTTTATATGATGCTCAAATGCAAGGTGGCATGATGACATGAGCATGATATAATTATGATGCAACAATTATATATAGGAAGTGGCCATTATATTACTAGACCAAGTAGCATTACAATTGTTAGACAATTGGGATGCTACAACTCTCCCCCACTAAACAAGAATCTCGCCCCGAGATTCCTAGGAAAAAGAAAACAACACAAGGAGAGGCGGGTGTTCGAACGAAGGTGACCCTTACGTTCCCAAGTTGATGAACAATGGAATGGTGCGACCACTACACCTTGCAAAACTTGCTAGACTTGTTGCGAGTCTTGCGTTTTGCTTGAGAAACAACGGGTTAGAAGAGTTGAAGGATTGTCGTGGGACAAGAAGGATAGGATGGGCATAGCTCCGGTTTTCCCAAGAATCATGATAAAAGAATATAACCACTTGTGAAAGAAAAGGAGAAGATGATGTATCATGGATAAAGAAAGACACACCATTAAGATTAAAGATTTACCGATACGAGAGAGGATGAATCTTTGTCTCGCCGGAAGAAAGGAGCTAGATTGGAGAGGTTTTGAACCACTATTACAATAGCATCGTATCTTCTCTCGGATTTGAGAAAAGAAGTTCGGAAACAATATTGCCTTCAAACAATAGAGTCCCTTGATAACAACAGAAAGATTTAGTTAGACATCGTCGGATTAGATTCTTGTTGCGCCGGTAAGAACCAAGGATCACGCGATTTAGGTGCGCAGATATAACTTCCAAAGATGGATGTGAAGCCAGATCATGGTGGAATCCCGAGAAGCAAAGAATATGGAGGATCTGGAGTTTATTGTAGAGATACTTATTGCTTTCTTTAGCCTTGAGGCTAACGCAATAGATTTGCGGCTGATGGCATCAACCATAATTGGCTTTACCACAGAAAAAGGATTGATTAAACAAAAAGAGAGATAGTTTCCTTACATCTTGTTTGGGGATGTCAAGCACCGGTAGAAAGACGAGGATAGAAAAGAGTTTGCGTTTATTCCACCAGATAATTGAAGATTTGCTCCGTGTAGGAAAAGACGAGATCACCAACAAGAGATTATTGATTACTTTCTTCGAGAGAGCACTCCGGAAAAAGAAGGACGGAAGTAAAAGTATCAAGGGATAAAGGCCACTTCTAACTTCCGTGGAATGAGTGAAATCACCTTAATTCACCAATTCAATGTACAAGAGCGAATGATAAGAGTAGTGGTATGGTAGCTACTCCATCCCGCACTCAAAGCATTACTCCGCACATGAATAAGAAAATCATGCAACCCAACTACCGAAACAGACTGAAGGTATTGACAAGAAGAGCTCATGGAACTCCGTAAGAAAACAAAGATTGATGCAAACGATTCACCGGATCCAAGATAGACAAGGGTGATGATATTGTCGTCATATCATAAGTAACTATCCACCGGAAAGATATGAAGGAAGATCACGGAGACAACTGCAAGATTCCACAGATAAAGAAAAAGATAGCACCACTTGAACATAAGGATTACAAAAGATCTGAAAAATCTTCACGGCCTCTGGTGGATTGAGCATAGATGTCAGAACGAGAGGGTTTCAAAAGATCACTTGACGAGACTGAGTTGAAAAGAACTCCATGTTGTTCTTGAAAAGATTGAGAGAGGTCTAGCGGTCTTGAGGAAAATCTTTAGCGGAACGACGATGATAACTTGCCAACAAGGACTAACTCCAGATTGGTTGAAGATGGAGGATGGAATTAACAATGAACTTGCTGATTCCAGAATTGAAGCAATCTATTTAGCAGAAGGACGTGGCCGGGAAAGGTGACTTCAAAAAGTCAGAATTTCCACTTAGAGACTTTGCACACAGGCAGTGCTCACGAAGCTTGAGAGAAAGAGACACAGATGATCTTCCATGTCCTTCCATTGATATCGAATAGGCAAGCATATTAACAACATATACCACCATGGATTAACAAGATATTCCCAGAATACCAAGTTCAAAAGGCGAGAGAAACGAACAAATGCTCGAACACTTCCTGAGCTCAACGCTCTTAGAAAGATCACTATTAAGAGCTAGGGTTCGTGTTGAAGAAGTTGCACTGGAAGAATAGATTATCTGGTCCTTCAGAAGAGAACAGGAAATGTCACCTGGTTCACATTGTTGATCGGATCACCGGTTTCAAAGATAAGGAGATCTTGGTTAAGAACCGATGATAGCTCATACCTTAAGCAAAGCTATCAGAAGCGAAAAGATGCAATTCCCTCGTATCCAGGAGAATTTTTGCAGATATGGAGTTCAAACAGATGTGCAGCATGATGGACAGATGATAGACCGCCGTAGTGCTTTGAGAAAACTCCGGATTGCCAAAGATGCTTGAATATGCATAGATATGATCGCGGTGTACTCAAAATCACAGGAGATAACCGCCACCATTTGGAGGATAGTGGTGATTGCATTTTCCATATTCCACTCAAGATAAGTGTCATATAGCTATGCCGAGAACCAAATTACAATCACCAGCATCGGATCGACACATGTTATGTAATTAGCCCAAGAGAATTGGAGATGAAATGAAACTCCAGGATTAAGCGCCGGTGACAAAAGAATGAGTTAGCATGGACATGCTGATAAAAGGAAGATAGATAATGTTTCACACAAGACTGGAAAGGAGTTCGGAAACTCAGATGTATCAAAGAATTTTTTTTCGCATTTTTCGGCATTAAAATACCAATAGATGCGCAAAATCACTTATCAGGTAGAGATTAGCAACTGATTATTTCACAGAATGTGGAGTTGCTAGAAGGAAGGACACCCTTAAAAAGATGGCACCGGTTACCAAGGAGTCAGATAGATCGCACCGGTTTTCAAAAGCCTGTCAATATGGAATGTACCAACAGTTGATAACCAAAGGCAGATAAAGATAACAAGTTGGATGCAACAGATAGACAAGGAATTACTCACACACACACACACACACACTTTCTATGGTACTACGGAAACCCAGAACACGTGAATCCTAGTTTGAATTTTAAGAAGAGGATTGAAAACGTTACACTTCCTTACCAGAAAAGGGTGGTGGGTGGGTAAGAAGAAAAGTGGAAGCAGTCCTACTCTCACGTTTTGTTTTTTCCTAGTATACATAGCTACCAAAAATATTTGCTAGACTGACAACAACCATTTGGCTAAGACCCTGAAGGGCGGGATGGCTCTGATACCAATTGTAACTACCTCGGTGAATTACGCTCCTAGTTACAAGCCTGGATGAGCGGAAATGGTTAAAATAATGCAATTGGGGCCCAAATGCCACTCACAGGTAGACCTTTCGGCCGTCCTAACCATTTCCAAACATCGGGACAAGAACGGGCGGCGTAATCGGCAGGCGAAGGGATCAACTACATACACAAATGAGTATGTATGCAAGCCACCATACAACAGTCCTCAGAGCCATTCCATCTAAAAGAAATAGAAATATTGCAACGCCATACGGCAAGATCCAAATGTCCTAGATAGATATAATAGTTTAGGATATCTCCTCATACATCAAACATCAGAGTATCAGGCGGAAGCGTCAAACAAGATCCGAGTACGGATAAGAAGCAAATCGGCATAAGATGCCCCATAATAAACACATCCCGCCCACAGATCTCACGGATCCCCGTTCCTGGAATCTCTACACCGAATGATCGTTGCCCACATCGTCCGTCTCCTCCACCCAGTATCCATCTTGTGAGTGTACCTGTTCATCTGAACCAAATAATTTATCGTGTGAGACCCTAGGGGTACTCAGCAAGTCTTTATGCCTCTAAAGGGGACACAACCTGGGTGACGCAATTGCAGCAAAATATAATACCTAACAATTCTATAGATACTCGCTAACCATCCGCCTAACCAAAGATAGACGGATGTCCGTGAATTAATAACAACAATTATAACAGTAATATTAACAGATCCATCCTCCTCCTAAACACCAACGAGGAAGCGACTTAACACCCCCATCCGTTGGCAGTTTTATTATCCATTCCATGAGTGTTGCACTATTTACTAGTCAGTTACTTAGTCAAATTAAAAGCGGTACTTTAGTTATACTTGTCTATGATCGAGAAACTGTGCTCCAAGTCGTCCATAACCGCGGACACGGCTTTCAGAAAGTTTTACCCTGCAGGGGTGCACAAATAGCAACACACACTCGATCAACCTCGGAAAAACCAAATCAAAACCCAACGAGGCATTCACGACAAAGCGATCACAGGATTCAGAAATATTTCAGGGGGCCACCCCATTAAGCTACCCGCAAGTTGGCGGCTCAGGCGGACTCAAGGTTTGTGTGGACGGTGTAAACGACCGGGAACCCGAAAGTGTGGTGGGCTTGTCGATACAGCAAAAAGCGTGTCACGATCCTAAAGCGACAGTGCTCTCGCACAATCAAATAAAGCATGGCATAAGTACAGGATAGTAATAAAGCCCCAAACTACTTTGTGGCCCCAAGAAATAAGAATGAATCAAGCTCTGGCTCAGGGGGGTCCATAAGCCTCCCGGATGTGCATAGCGCGAATATTCAAGGAACAGGAATCAAGTACTCGGGATCCTACGGGACACAAGTGAGCATGAAAAACCAAATAGCAGATATTGCTCACCGGTGCCACTTTCATTAGTTATCCCATTACTACTCAGGTTAAGTTGTATAGGTACCTCGTTATCCATCAGACACTCACATACCCTACACATGATGTTTTACGACCCGCATGGCTCAAACAACTCCTGTAGTATTGGCTCATGGGATGGAAGAACAAGCTTCGGTGAGGTTTAAAAGTAAAGGCTATGTAGTACTTGGGATTCAGTTTAATGCGATCGCAACTCAATGATGCAAGAATAAGATAGAGGCAATAGGTACTATATGTATGCAAGCATGTGGTAGTGCTTGCCTGGCAGCTCAGTTGAAGCGAGAGAAGGATCTGGGTAGTGCTCCTAGGTTTCTTGATATATCCCCTGCTCAGCGTCTATTCGAAGAAGAACCAAACAAACAAGGGCCAACATAAATAAAGTGCACAAGCATTTGAATAAAATGCGACAAGCAAACAATCATGCCATGATGAATGATGCACAATTTTCATGGCAATAAAATAGCATGGCATGGGTGAGGTGTAGAATACAAGAAATAAACATTTTATTGAGTTTTGGTCACATTTTATTCTCGAATAAGTTGCTGTATACTTTATAGTTATATGATGCATGCTGCAAAACAGATAATGGAATGCATAAACAGAAAGGTCTCGTCGAGCTAATCATTTTAGACATATTATTTGTCAAATTTGGAGTTATAAAACTAAAGCTATTAATTAATTAAGGCAAAAGGGCATTTTATTGTAATTTTAATCAACTTGAAAATTAAAGTGTTCAAAATATATATTGGATGGAAGATTTGAATTCCTCACATTTTTCTGATTTCAAAACATATATTATTTGTATTATTTGGAATTATATTTCAAAAGTTAATTAAAAACAGATTTGAATTTGAATTAAAACAAATTGAAAAGATTTAAATTAAAACAGACAAACAGAGAAACTTTTATTACTCAGACAGAACTAGCCACGGTCACTGACGGGTGGGGTCGACGCTGACTTGGCGAAACGGCGCGCAGAAAAGCTTTTCACACCGGGGCTCTGCCTAGCCCGCGCGGATGACAAGCGGGCTCCGAGGCTCTGCGGACCCACACGCCAGTGGGCGGGTGCGAGGCTGCCACGCGGCTCAGCGGGGGACTGCGGGTTGAGGCGAAAATAATGGAGGGGCTATCTGCAAAAAGGCGTCGCGACACTGTTTTTCTTCTACGCCGTTTCTGACGAGAGATCGGTGCGCGGCGCGGGGCGAGGAATCGAACCCAGGGTCGCGGGGGTGCGCGCTGCGGGGCGTAACCACGCAGAGGACGCACGCGCACGCGACGCACCGAGAGCGCTCGACGTTTGGTCCGGCGAGAACAGTGAGCTACGGCGAGGACGGAGGTGTCAACGGGAAGGAGGAGCTCACCGGGAGGTTGTTGGTGCGGTCGGATCGGCTTGGGACGCAGGGGATCAGCGACGACGCAGACGGACCGGAGCTAGGGTTTCGCGTCGGGCTCAGCGTGGTGCAGCGGTTCTGGGGCCCCTCCTTCTCGGCTCCGTGCACAGGGCGACGCTGATGCTCGGCTCGGCCTACCCCAACGTCTGTGATCGCTGCGCCTCCGGCTAGTAAGAGGAGGGAAGGTGGAGGCCGACGGTGGCCGGCGATGGGGTAGACGGTGGTGAGGGAAAGCAGGGAGAGAGGGGAGCGGCCTGGGGAGATCTGGGGGATGCAGAGGTGTCGTGGAGAAGGAGATAAAGCAGAGAGGGAGAGGGAGGTGCCGTGCGGGAGTGGGGTAGAGAAAAGGTGGCTTCGGCCACTTTTCCTTCCTCTCCTTCACGTGCTCGGGTCGGGGCAGGAGCAGGGTAGGTGATGGAGGCTGCCAGGTGGGGACGGCAGGGTCGGTGGGGAGGCTCGGGCTGGGGGCCCTCATGGCAGAGAGAGAAGAGAGGAAGAGAGGGAGGGGAGGCTCGGTTAGGAGCTAGGTTAGGCATGGGCTCGGTTAGGGTTTAGGAGAAGAGTGGGGTGAGGTAGATGGGTGGCTAGGTGGGGCCTGCTGGCAGGGAGAGGCCGAGAGAGAGGGCATGGCAGCTAGGGTTAGCTAGAGAGGGCTCGGGCTAGGGTTCGGTTTAGGGTTGGGGTAGATCATGGAGTGGTAGGGTTAGAGATAGAAGTAGAGAGAGGGGGACTAGGGTTTAGATGAGGTGTGAGGTGGTGGAGAGAGTATTAGAGAGAGAGAGAGATGTGGTGGTGTGAGGGTTTTAACATGATCCAAAGCAAGATCAAGCAAAGAGGTGATAAGGGATGGAGAGGTAGATTTGTTGAAGCATGATCAAGATAGAGAGGGTTTAGCAAGGGCAAAAGAATAGAGCATTAAGAAATCCCCACATATCAATAATGTGAAAACAACATGATGCTAATATGAGAGCATGTGGAAATAGAATTGGATCCATCCCAACCCACATGAGCTAGAGGTAAAATCCAATAAAGTGCAAAGCTCATATTTAGTTGGATGGTGGAATTATAAGGTGGTGACAAAGAAAGGTGGTGGAGTTGGAATAAAAGATATGCCCCCAACTCAACTTGGGCATTTAAACAATATATCAAGAACCAAATATAATATCAAGAGGCAAATACAATTTACAATGCATATGAGAGAAGAACCAGCACAACAAGGGTTTTATATGATGCTCAAATGCAAGGTGGCATGATGACATGAGCATGATATAATTATGATGCAACAATTATATATAGGAAGTGGCCATTATATTACTAGACCAAGTAGCATTACAATTGTTAGACAATTGGGATGCTACAAATTGGGAGGCTGACAGAACTGCAATTCTGGAATAGAAGAAGAACCGAGGTCGACAGAGTCGCCTCACTGGAATGTAAGAAATCGGAGGTGACAGCAATCCGCTTTGGAAGAGAATAAGAAGTTACATTCAGAGAGAGAGATGCCCTGTTGGATGAGAAGAAGAACTGGGAGGCTGAGAAATCTGCCATGAAGGCAGAGAATAAAAAATTAGAGCGTTGTATGTTTGATCTTTGGAAGACTGGTAATGTGCACAAGGAGAAGTTCAAGAGGATCAGAGCTATCTGTGATGAGTAATCTTGTTGCATGATCCATTCCAATCTATGTTGTAATGATGTTGAACCATTTGACTAGCTTGTTTACTGAACAATTTGTGTAATGTGTTGTTTGTAATCCTTATGATGCAATGTTTAGTTGTTGAACCAATTGTCTAATGATGAGTTCATGGACCATTTGTGTAATGATGAGTTATTGATCCATTTAAAGTTGTCGAGAACCCTCGAGGGGTCTCGACAACTTTGTAAAACCCTCATAAATGATCCATTTAAAGTTGTCGAGAACCCTCGAGGGGTCTCGACAACTTTGTAAAACCCTAATAAATGATCCATTTAAAGTTGTCGAGAACCCTCGAGGGGTCTCGACAACTTTGTAAAACCCTAATAAATGATCCATTTAAAGTTGTCGAGAACCCTCGAGGGGTCTCGACAACTTTGTAAAACCCTCATAAATGATCCATTTAAAGTTGTCGAGAACCCTCGAGGGGTCTCGACAACTTTGTAAAACCCTAATAAATGATCTATCTAAAGTTCCATCACACAAATATTTTCACACATAGTTCCACACATTAATTGTTCAACATTGATCCAACACACATAGTTCAAACACAAATAGATCCAGCACACATTGTTTCAAACACAAATAGATCCAGCAGACATAGTTTCAAACACAAATAGATCCAGCAGACATAGTTTCAAACACAAATAGATCCAGCAACACATATCATTGTTCAGCAGGCCTATGCTTGTAGCTGCCATGTTTCCCAGCATTGAAGTAACCTGCCATTTTTGGAGTCATCTTCACAGTCCTGCCACTCCTTGAAGCTGGAGTTGGTGTAGGAGGCCTTGTAGCTGCTGGAGTTGGTGTAGGAGGCCTTCTAGCTGGTGTAGGAGCCCTTGTGACTACTGGAGTTGCTATAGGAGCCCTTGTAGCAGGTGGTGTAGGAGCCCTTGTAGTAGTTGGTGTAGGAGCAGTAGGTTCAGGTGGAGTAGGAGCAGCCCTTCTCTTGGCTGGCCTGATTGGTGGGGCAGTAGGAGCTGATGCACTCCTTTTAGCAGGAGCCCTTGTAGCAGCAGGTTCAGAAGGAGTAGGTGCAGGCCTTGGAGCTGGTGTAGGTGGTGTAGGAGCCCTTGTAGATGATGTAGATGCAGCTCTTGTGCTGTAGGAGCCCTGGAAGTTGATGCAGTTGTGCTGTCTTCAGATGGCCACAGACAAAACATCACACATGTCAAAGAAACTGTACAAACAACAAGAGAGTTGCAACTAAAACATGAAACGGGTAGAATTAACATGAAACACATACTTGGTGCTGGTTCTTCCTAATAGACAACCCAGGCTTAAGAGGTTGAGTACAATTTGTGTATCTGTGGCCAGCTAACTTGCAGTTGCTGCAGGTAATTGTGGCCATTCTGATCTGAACTTTGGGCTGTGGTGGCTCAAACTTACCTTTCCTCCTCTTGTACTCCTTCCTGCCCAGTTCCACTTTGAAAACAGGAGGATCAATGTCAGGGTACTGAGTCTTGGTCCACAGATCTTCACTAGGCACAGGATACACAGGTGGGTTGTAGGCCTCCAAGTACATAGGTTTTTTGAAAAAATCATTCACAAAGGCTTCAGGCTATTGTCTGGACTTGTATATTGCTGATATGGCATGGCTGCATGGAATGCCACTCATGTCCCATCTTCTACATCCACAAGTTTTGTTACCCAAGTGAACAGCATATGATCTATTCTCTGACCTACTGACCTGCCAAAGTTGATCAACTGACTTCTTGGCTGACATTGGCCTTGACCACTTCTTGTTCTCCTCTAATATCTCAGAATAGGTTGGTGTTATCTCCCACCATGCATGTGTTGCTCCTGTCCTTTTACTCTCATGCTTGACCATGATTTTTGTCCTTATTCCCTCAAACAATGTCCTAACTGGCTTGCCTCTAACATCAAGAATCTGCTTGTTGAAAACTTCACTGAGATTATTCACAATCAGATCAGTTTTGCAGTTGGTATCCATGGCATGCAATGCCCAACACTCAACAGGTATCTTGCACAACCAATCATATGTTGCTTCACTTTCAGCTTTGAGCAGCTCCATTGCTTCATCAAATCCATGTTTTGTGTGTGAATATGCAGCATTGTCCATGATCTTCTTCAGTTCCTCCCCTCTAAATCCAGCTGTTTGAAAATTTGCATAGATGTGTCTCCAGCAGAATCTTTGAGGAGAATTGGGAAAGACCCTATTAATTGCATTAAGCAAGCCCTGATGTATGAATGTTGCAAACAGTGGGTTAGTTATCACTAGCAAACAGTGGGTTAGTTATCACTGAAACTGTTGAAAGAATTATGCAGTCATACCTTTTGTCTATCTGATATAATGGTGTAGTAGCCAAATCTCCCTGAATCCCCTCCAAGTGCATACTTTAGCTGTGTCAAAAACCATGCCCAGCTGGACTTGTCCTCTTTGTCAACCAGTCCAAAGGCAATGGGATAGATATTGTTGTTCCCATCCCTGCCTGTGGCTGCCAAGATTTGTTGGCCTGTGGTAGTTTTGACATGACAACCATCCGAACCTGGTAGAAAAAATATAAGCAGCCAATCAATATGTGAATTGCTTGTAATTAAAAGCATTCCATGGAAAATCCATTTAAAAATCATGAACATTCCATGACAACCATCCAAACCTGGTAGAAAAAATATACAATGTACTCAGCAATAAATGGTCTACATCCATTTAAAAATCCCTGAATTGATGCACCCAATGCCATGAACATTCCATGGAATCTTGGATTCTTGCTTGGATGCTCTTCTAGTGTTTTGGTTGTGACAATACATCTGCTCCCAGGATTGGTATGAAGAACTGTCTGCAGATAATCCCTCAGCCTCTTATACTGCTCAACATGATCCCCAAGAACAATCCTCACTGCCTCATTCTTAGCCCTGTATGCCATTGTTTTTGGTACAGCCACACCATACTTCAGTTTAGCATTTTCAATAATGGTGTCTACTTTGCTTGTTATATCAATTCTTATTGCCTCCTCACATATCTTAGCAACCCACTTGGCACTGATCTTGCATCCTTCTCCTGCTGGTGCACAAGTGTGATTATCCATGAACTTTCTTAGGCAAACTGTTTTCTCTTGCCCAATTTGTGAACCAACCATGTAGAATGGACAACCATCCTCATCACACTTGACTATTACCCTATCAGGATTATTCCTGTGTAGGAAATAGTTCCTCAGCTGTGCTATGTGAAGCTGCTACACAGCTCTCCTAAACTGTGCCATATCAACAAAACACATATTGAGGCACAGTTGTGATTCAGGGCTGGCTCTATGCTCATCATACCACATCCTAGGAGCTCTCTTTTTTGCCCTGCTTTTCACTCCCTTTGGCAGCACAAAAGAAACAGGCTCATGGTGGTCATCATCTCCTGACAACATGTCTTCATAGTCACCACTACCTTCAGGAGAGGAGGGAATGTAATTAGGGAACTGCTCAGCAGGTGCACCTTTTTTTTGGCTTCATACCACTACTCTCTGGATTGCTGCCTCCATTCTCTGGCTGTATAATACAGTCACTGTCATCAGATTCAGATTCTTCACCAAACAAATCTGGCTCCTCGTCTGAATCAATTGGCAACACTGGAATGTTTAGTTGTTGCATCAGCACATAATCATCCCCTGCACCAAATGGAACAATTTGTTTCTGACTCTGCTGAGTGGGCAAGTACAAGTACTCTGAATTTGATGTCTGCTGGCTGTCATAGAGCACACCTTGCACATCTACTAAGAAAACCACTTGCTCTCCATACTGGGATATGGGCAACTGCTCTTGAACATCTGGGATGTTTATGCCTGCAGCTAGGCCACCTTCAGCCTTAATTACAGTAATACTAACTGTCTTCTCACTGTCATACAACTCTAACATTGATTTAACCTTAGCCAGGCTGTCAATCAACTCCATCCCAGTAGTACATATGCCCTTTTCTCTCACAAAATACATGCTGTCATTCCTACCATACCCCTCTGTCTCAATTAGTGCTAGCGGATTCATATATGTCATGTCAGATTCAGAAATCTTCCTCTCCAAGTTGTCAATGCCATCTAAACTGAATCTAACCTCCCATATATCATCATCCAAGCTACAAATAAATGAATGAAACAATTAACAATTTTTCTAGCCCATTCTAACCCTAAATAATTTGCAGATTCAGAAATTTTTCTAGCATTTTGCAGATGAATTTCATGGAGAGTGGCAGATGAGGGCAAGAGGAGGGGCAACAGAATACTTACTCGACGCCGCCCAGAGAGGAGGTCCAGCAGTGGCTATCTGTCGGCCTAGCCTTCCAAACCTCAGCCACCGCCGCCGCAGCCGTCGGGAACAATGATGTGCATGCGGGGGGATTGGAGCTTCCGCAGAAGTCGAGGTCGTCCAGGCCGAGGTCCACCTCATCCGCCTCAGCACCGGCGCCGCCTCCACCTCCGGCGAGCCCTCGCTTTCCGCTGGGGCCGCTCATGGCGTGGCCGCCGCCTAGATTTGGAGCCGCCATGGGGAAGAGGAGTGGGTCGGGAAGAAGCGAAACTAGCCGCTTCAGACAGCCAGGCTAGGGTTTAGTGGATGGAGCGTGGTTGGGACCCAGTTGCCGTCAACGGCTGCCCTCATCTTCCGTCTCTCCTTTGCCACGTCATCGCTGCCAGCGGGCCCGGCCTGTCAGATTCCGTGTCAATCGCTGGCAAATCTCGAATCAGTGCACATTGGAACGAATCCACGCGATGTTGGTGGATTTTTGCAAAAATGCGCAAACCCGGTGATTTTCGGACTTGTCGCGCAACCTTGGTGGTTTTCTGCAATTAACTCTAACTTTAGAGGAGGACATGTCAGGCTATCGTTTTTTTTTTTTTGAGAAACACAGTACAATCAAAGACGCTCACAACACATACATGCACCCACCCCTATGAACGCACACATACACACCCTACTCCTATGAGCACCTCCGAGAAACTGAGCCGACGGATCGGGTCTTGAGATTGACGAAGTCACCACAGGCGCCTCGCTGTCGACGGAAACGTCGTCTCCCACTGAAAGAATATTCCGCCTTTTATGCAACACACAGTGTCAAACTTGGGGTTTGAACTCTGGTGGGCTTGGGGTACAACCACCCTTCTAACCATCCAACCACAGGTTGGTTTGCCCAGGCTGTTGTTGTTGTTGCAAGCCCGACATAATAAATAATTTTGTGGTGCTAGCAAGGGTGGGAGTGGTTTCTCATCGAGGAAGGCTACGGTTTATCAAGCACAGGTCCCAGCGTTACAGCCTTGGCTGCGATTTTGCCAATCCGATGTGATACTTCATCTCCTCTGGTCTTGTGTAGGTGAGTTTCATTCTATCAGAGATTATCTGCTATAGCACACTTCAAAAGCTTGTCCTTAGACACCTTTTGTGTGTTAGAGAGTTTCTTTTGAAATTTATGTAGTCTGGGCCCTCTCCAGAAATTGGAAGCCCCCCTCCAGAATGAGATCCTAAAATTGGAAAACATCGTCCTTCTAGGGCCCATTTGGGAGCTTAGTATTTTCTATGTGTTTTTAGAGATATGGTGGTTTCAAAGAATACTGTCGTATTAAAAAAAATTGAGGTGTTTGGATGTAAGGAAAACTATGGTTTAAGATATCATGGTATTCTCCAAAACGTCTTTTTTACTCCGCTTTGGAAAAATCTGCCGCGGATATTTTTCTCTAAAACCGAAAAACGGCTTCGTGGCTTCTATCCATATCTATCTTCCCGTCTTCTTCTCCAATGGCAGCGACGCCCGTAGCCATGGAGAAACCAATCTCATCAGGTGGAAAAGGCTCAACAAGCAGAAAAGGTTAGTCCTCCTCTGTTTCGATTTCGTTTTGGCCGGTCGATGGATGATCTCTTCTTCAGTTGATTGCATTTCTAGTGCCATCTAGGGCATGTTACCTCCCATCCTCCAGGTTTGGCACCTCCGCTAGACATCCAAATTCGTTGCCTAGGTCTTATGTGATGTACGTCCTAGTTGAGCTGGGCGACGATTGGGTGAGCAGCAGCGTCATGCAGCGGTGGAGCTGGGAGGCGATTTTTTTTTTGAGCATCACCTCGGCGGCAGGTGACAGTCGACATCCGAGGCCAGAACATGGCCTATCTATAAGCCAGTTAAGAGTCCTAGCATTTGCTTAACCTCCTTGGGGAGGCCCTTTCGAGGTCGACAACCGCACTCCTCGTCTCCGCGGAAGTAAGTGGTTTCGTTCCCGCTTCCTAGTTTGACGGCAATGAGACCGACCTCCGGCTCGGCGGTGGAGAAAGAGAAGAATCGGTTTGCTACATTCTATCTTTTAACGAGGTCTTTTCTACATATATCAGGGACCTATGTATTTCTTCCTCTTTTTATGGGGTCCTTTGTAATTTTTTGTACATCCACTACGTGTTATTAATGTGAAGCTCCCCGTCCCTTCGGGGACTCTTCTTTCAAAAAAACAAAAACAAAATATAAGTCACATACACACGAAGTGCGGAATACGGATACACACATACCCTTAAATACATTATACAGACACCTGAAGTACAAGTACATAAATCCTGAAGTACAACTCCAACCCAAGTACACTTACCTCCATAACTCAAGTACACCGTAACGTAACAGTATAGGAAGTACAAAAAAAGTCTCGTAAAACCTATCATGGAATCTAGTTTTAAAGTCTTGATGTGAGGAGCTTAAATAAAAAACCGGTTTATAATGTGGACAAAATATTTTATTTTTTCAAAAAGAAAGGAAATATGATTTTATAAACTTTTCTGTGTCCTTCCCTCTCATCTGCATCCCCACTTTTATCTAGTTGCAACACTTGGTGTTGGCGCTACGGATGGCGATGTATACCCTTCATCCGTTAACCCGACGGGTATCCGCATCAAATAGAGGAGGGTTTGGTTGAAAAAAAACCCACAGATCTGCTTAGTGGTAAAAATCCAGACCCATCGGGTCTAGCGGGTGTGGGTCTAGAGGTGGTAAACCCATGCCCGCAGACCCGACAATTACATGTGTACCCCGCATGTCCGTGCTTGGCAGAAACCCTAAGTAGCTAACCTAAATCCCAATTTCCCATCCCCGTGTCCAACCAACACTCCCACCTCGCGCCACCACTTGCCCCTGGCCCCTCTCGCCCCGCCTCTTCTTTCGCTTGCTCCCTGAAGGCCCAGACCGTGCCACCACCGCCAAGGCTCCAAGCCATGGAGGCCGAGGCACTCGAGGTTGAGAGGGTGGCGACTCCGGCGATGGACCGTGCTAGCAAGCATACACATAGCCCACAGGCTCGACACCGCCGCCACCTATCGAGGAGTTCCCGCTCCATGGGAGTGTGGCATAGCTTGGCTTCCTCCTCGGTGTGAGGCCCTCGCCGTCGAGCTGCAGGGGAGCACAAGGAGGCGGCCAACAACACGCCAATTTGCCGCCGATGACTAGAAGGGAGGACGGTTTGTGCACCTTGGTGGGTACCCATCGGGTTGGGGTACCCTGGGTGGCGGGTCTGGTGGATACATGGACCCAGTGGCGGGTATGGAGGCGGGTGATGATGGAGGGGAGAGGTAGTGGAGGCGGGTATGGAGGTGCCATACCCGTCTCCATACCCGACGGGTGCCATCCATAGTTGGCGCACGTCTAGACACCCACGTGAGAAAGGAGAGAGCGACACTTGGAGAGTTAGGAGTGAGTTAACTAGACTTTTCCAAAAAGAAAATTATTAGAGATCGCGAGAATACCATTAGACAATCTATTTACAAAAATTACATATGGTCAACAAAAGAGACACACGAGTGCATGTCACACAACTTTGCACAAAGTACCCGCAAGTAGAAAAATTACAATTCCATTCTTAGAGAAATTTATGTCTCGCCAGAACGTTATCGACCATCGTCCTCCGCAGTCACCACGACAGTGCCAAATAAAGAGGTGAACAGTTGTCATACCAAGATCTAGAAGAGGATCTTCGCATAAAATAATGTTTTTCGAGCCGATGAATCGGTCTGTCGCAAGGGATGAGCCCGAGACTTTTTTTAATGTTCGCTAGGAATCTTTCCCCTGGTCACTAGAACTCGACGCCTTTCAACTTCATCGATTGGGTCAAAGAAGAGGAACGCCACACATGCTGTCATCTAGACGTCCAACTGCAAGACAGTGAACACAAATACAACAACTAAAATGATCTCCACCCATGAGAGTGTCGATCGTCGACCACCAGACATCGGCGAGACGACTAGATCACCTGTCCCCCGACGCCATCAGTTGGAGTGATGCCGAGATGGTGAAAAAACTAAGCAAATTATTCTGATGTGGCTTCTTCTCCATAGAAACAACGCCCTAAGAGAACACTAGACCAACCCTAACTACAAACCGGAGCCGAAACACCAGGGTTCCCACTCCCTCCCATCGTAGGAGTGGCCGGCGAAGGAGGCAGGGACCAGCGGCTTGGCGGTGTAATTGGGGAATGCAACAATTCAAGCTGAGAATGGTGCGGGTTGGAATAGGCTTTTTGGTGTGGATTCTGATGTGGCCTCAATCGTGTTGGACTCAAATGGTTGCAACAGCCGAGTGGGTTGGAGAGGTGCAGGTTTAGCAGAATCATGGCGTGGGGCGGTGTAATTTGGTCCCAAAAAAAACATAGAAACGGGATGAGAACCATTGTTTGAACCCGCACTAGCTGTTCGGTCCGCGACCGCAGTACTCGAGATTCCCTGGCGTGTGCAGTGTGGCAGTGTTGTACAACCCTAATGAACCACGCTGAACCCGCGGGTTTAGTCCGCAATTTGTATGCAGCGTGGTGTGGGTGTGGGTTTAAAACTCAGACGGGGTGGTGCGGTGTGGATTAGTGAAATAATTTTTGGGTCAGACTGGGTTGGTTAGTTAGGTTAAAATTATTTGGTGTGAACTGGATTTGGGGTGGATTTGACCTCATTCTCAGACTGAGCAACAATTGTCGAATCCTATTCAGCCAAAAAAGAGGTACTTATGTATGGTGAAACGGGTCAATCTGGTCTTTTATAGTAATGAGATAGAGGAATTAATAAGTTTTTTTTTAGATAAGAGGAATTAATAAGTAGATCATTCGAAATGGGATATACATGCCATGTACTGGATCAACTGAAGACTATGGGCTTCCACCAAAATCGCCCCAGATTCTTTTTTTTTGGAGTATATATGTACATGTTAGTTGGAGGCGCGTCAATCCATCTGGGGGTGTAGTTGGGCTGGTCATTCGAGCTTTCATCTATCTCCACTGCGACCCAGCCAGAAGGATTAGACCGTGGGCCGACTAGGAGCCTGCGACTAATACAAAGCAGAGCCCGCCCAAATCTTTGAAGCCTAGAAACCCAACTGATCCTCTCATCTTCTTCCTCCTACGAGATCTTTCTAAAAAAATATAGTAAAAATTTGCTAGAGGACACCGTTATTTTTGGCGTTTGCCAAAACACACCGCTGGAATATGTCTTTGCTGAGTACCATTATAATTTCATGGCATATTTGCCAGGACACACTACATGCCACAAATGGAAAGTTTGACATATGTTTGGTTTGAACACTTTTTTCTCTAATTCAAATTCACCAAATCCAGCATATACATATACCAAACATGAATTAGAAACTATACGTAAGTTCATATCAAGTTGGAACATCGCCAAGTCGCCATCCATTGCAGCATGCACATCGTGGTTAAGAAAAAAATCAACGAGAGAATTGAGAAAAAGCTGGACAGTTTTTTTATCCGAAACATCTTGCATTTCAATTAAAATTCTAGACATATTTGCAATAAGGTAAAAAGGTCTAAAACCTCAAACTTTCCGTTTTGGGTAGTACAATGTGTTCTAGCAAATTGTCACGAAATAATAATGGTACTGGGCAAAGCCACATTTCAATCAAATCTGGCCAACGACCTCCTAAGACCCAGCATAATGGCGGCACGGTTTACGCACGCCGACGGCCGCCGCCATGGTCTGGCCAGCCACGCGTGCCGGACGTAAGACGCTGCAGGCTTCTGGCTAGACGGCCGCTTTTAGCCCGTTTAGCCTTGCCCTGGCCCCACCCCCGCTCCCCCCAAAATTTCAAATTCCCACATGGCTCCCCATACTGGCTCAAGACGCGTGGCGCCCTCGCGTCTTGGCTTCGCGTTCGCCAAACGGCTGTCTGCGTGCACTGGCTGGCGGGCCCGTGCCGGGCTTGGGCCGGGCCTTTTGTGCGTGCCACGGGCCGGCCCGCCCAGACACGGCCCGATGATCAGATTTAATTCCAATAATATGTTTTAGCAAACACCGGAAAATAACGGTGTCCTCTAGCAAATTTTGCCAAAAATATATCTTCTTCGACCTACGAACCCGAATCGAAGAGAATCCCGCGACGAGGCGGAACAGGGGACGAGAAATCTCCGAAACCCTGCCCCATCCCGGAGCCGGAGCCGGAGCCAGACAGTCAGACCAGCAGGCTAGGAGGGCATGGGCGCCGAGGAGGACGCCACGGCCCGCCGCGAGCGCCTGAAGGCCCTGCGCGCGGCCAAAGAGCTCCTCTCCACCCCCGACGGCGCCTCCTCCGATCCCGCCAACGCCCGCTCCGTCGAGCAGCAGTACGGTCTCCCCTCCTCCTCCCTTCTCCTCCGCCCATCCCATCCCCGTTCCTGCTACTGCTCTAGGGGCGACGATTCTGTCTGTCGACTAGCTAGCTAGCGTACTGTTTTGCTCGAACTACTCTACTCGATGTGTATCCTAGAAGGGAAACAAAGAAAACTACTCTTCTTTCCTATCTTTGTATGTTAGCATACTGCGAATAGAAATTCATCATTGCCCTTTTAGCTGGATTGCTGGCACACATAAGCACTTGCACTGGCGATTTTGGCAGGATTGGGTGGTACATAAGAGGTTGTTGCAGTAGCTGCCTACACCTAACCGTGCAAACTATATTAGGCCTTAGAGCATATCCACCTCGCCCCCCCCACCCCCCCCCCCACACACCCCCCACACCACACACACACACACCCATTTTCGGCTCCATTCGGCGAAAACTCTTCCAGCCACGCCCCCACAAGCCCGAAATTCGTCGGATTAGGCCCAAAAACCATCCGGCGAATTCGGGACGAACTCAGTGCTGGTTCGACTGGCAGTGCCGGATGGAGAGGAAGTGGCGGGAGACAGCCGAACCGCCAAATGGGGCCAATTTGTCGGTGAGTGAGGTCGTTCGTCCTTATCGCCTCGGCTCCCGCGCAAATCAATGCCGCCAGCGGTCAGACTTTCCCCAGGCGCGGCAGGCTGATGTACAATCGCCGTCCATGCGGCACGGTTACGGCGAGCCAGCGCCTCAACTTCTACACCCCTCCCGCCAATTCCTCCCCGCGTGTGCTACACCTCCTGTCTTCCCGCCGCCGATAAATAGGCCCCTCTCCTCACCGTCAGTTGCATCGTGGAAAATCTCTAGCCCCTCTCCCCTCCTCCTCGAGCACCGGCAGAACCTTGGAAACCATGGCGGAGCGCTATCCTGACGACGGCATGGCGGCGAACCGCTCCGGCTGCCGCTCGCTCAGCGAGTGGGAGGGTCGCCTCACGTACTAGGCCAACTATCTGGCGCCACCGGACATCCGCGCGCCGCCAGGCTGGGCGCTGAACGTTGGCGGCATGCCTATCCCCTCCTCCCCAGGGCATTGCCATGATAGGCGAGATCCAGGCGGTCCTCGCCGGGATGTTCGACGAGGACCGCACGGATCCGCGACACTTCCCTGACAACCACGCTGCATGGACAGAGTACTTCCGCGAGCGGCACGAACGGTAGATGGCGGCCTACAAGGGGCCAACGCCAATGGTGGGGCGTGCCTGGGCGCACGCTCACCGCCGTCCTCGAGCACATCGAGGCCGGCAACTCGCCACGCCTCACATACCTGGCGAGGACGCCGGCGACCGTCTCGCGCCGGCGTGGCAGCTCCTGGCTGCCAAGAAGGGTGGGAGGCTTCTCGTCATCCTCACCCTCCCGCTCCTCCGGCGAGGCGCGACATGCCACCGCTGCTTCTGCCAGTGAAGCGCGAGCCGTCTTCTCCGCCGTTTTCGGCATCACCATCGGCGGTTCCCACGCCTCGCCACCGCCCTAGACCTCCCCTCCTTCCGGGTGCCTCCGCCTCGTCCGGCCGAAGAGGGAGCCGGTGGACACGCCGGAGGACGAGCAGGACAGCTACGTCCTCAAGATGGCGATGGAAGCCTCCCTCAACAACATGCCGCCGATGCGGCTCGCTGACGCTCTCGCCTGATCCAAGGCGGGCACGAGCGGGAGGAGGCCGCCTGCCAGCGGGCGCTCCTGCAGGGCACCAATCTCCGGACGCGCCGCCGCAGCAACGTCGTCGGTCTGGACGACAACGACTCTGACGAAGCCGGGCCGAGCAGCAGGCCTGCACGATTCGGTGGGTCGCCAGGGCAGCAGCGGCCAGCCGCCTAGCGATGACGACAGCGACTACACGCAGTTCTACCGGCGCCTCGGCATGAACTAGGCCGCTGGCGAGCTGCTTTTTAGTTTATTTTTACCATGTTCTAGTTAGATTTTGGCCTAAATAGCCTATGTAATGAACCAATTGCACCTTATATGCTATGTATCACCAGATTAGTATGAATTTCGCGCAAATTTTCTTGTTTTCGCCTAAATTTGATTACTCTCCGCAAATTCAAATCGCGGGGGTCACCTGGGCTCGTAACTGGGAAGTTTTAGGCCCCCAGGCCGAAAACTTCATCCATCCGGCAAAAAAATTCGCTGGATTTCGGCCTGGGGGCCTCCAGCAAGTGGAGATGCTCTTAGAATTCTACATGGAGCTATCCTCTAGGACGTGACACATTCTTCCTCAGTGTTCCTTGTGCTTGAGGGTTTCTGATTCCTCGTTAGCAGGGAAGCAAATGCTGAACATTGGGTGTCGAATCTTGTCGACGCCGTCTCACAAGCTTTATGGGGAACAACTTCTAAATGAAATTCTTTACGGGTTTTCTGTCGTGTCAGCCTGGTTCGTCCTTATTACTGAAGTGCTACTTCATAAAATAAAATCCGAAGCAAACATTCTGCAAAGTTAGAATTGATGGTTGAGTTTCAGAGTGCCATTTTTGTCCACATTAGGCGTACATATCACAAGGATTCAAATGCTTCGACACATGTTGTCTGAAGATAATTCGAGCTGTCTAAATTCTGAATGTACTGCTCAGGTATCAGTTCTATGTGCCAGATGAAGGTCTTTGTTTGTTGGATAGATATTCCTGTGTTAGGTATTAAACCATACCCATGAGTGGCAAACCCATTTGATATTTATATGACGAGGATACAAGATATTCTTTTGTATGTTCTTGCAACTCCGTTTGATCTGTCCTCCTAAGACATCTGGGTTTGGAGATTAGATTAAGGTGTTGTTGTGCCACTCTTTAGGATGTAATGGACAGCGGACTAAACCATGAGAATGATGGCTGAATTTAGGAAATGAAAAATTGTATTGTCTGTGTCAGCTCATCTAACTGATTTTTTGTTTGTGTTTGTCTACTGCATTAGAAATGGTAAACATGGGACCACAAAAGAACAGGTAGACCAACCAGAATTACCAGGTCCTATGGATGCACCCCAGGATGGTTTGAAGGAGAATGTTAGCCCCACTAAGGAGTCTGACGAGGTTGAAGACAGTGGGTATGTAATTGAACAGACAAGCTTCACTTATTAGCATGTTTGAGTGCCTTGTGTGTTTTACATTACATAACACCTTATAATGATTCGCTGAGTCCCTTTATATTATTTCAATATCTGCACCTGACTGAAAATTGGAATGGGTTTAGAGATTATAAATTTAATCATGCTTTTCATTCTGGGAAAGCTGAATTGATTATATCTTTTCAGCAATGCCTTGCCATGTATAGTCTCATGATATATGCTTGGTAAAATAATACTACAGGTTAGTACATTGCATATCATGTTAAGCATTCACTGGATCATCGATCATAAATTTGAGTCTTGTTAGATGTCCTGATCGTTTGCAAGTATATGCAAACCCTATTTCCACGCTACATGGTAATTTGTTGAAAAGCAGACCCTAATATCTGCTGGATTTGCCTGTAGCATGCTTAATTCCTTTTTGATGGTTTCTGTATCTTCATTCACAAGTATGCAATCTTTCTGATGCAGCGACATGCCGTTGAAGTTCAGAAACTATCTTCCTCACGATGAGCAGCTTCGAGGTGGCAAGGTGGCTCCGCTATCTCTTCCCAAATTTGAGGATCCCATCGCTGCTGATGCTGCCGAGCCAAAGCAGCTCGAGGTAAGAATTCCAGATCCATTAAATTAAATCCCACCGTGACGATACTGTGACATCTTTGATGAGGCAAAACTCACCATATTTACCTTCAGAACCCTTTTGGGAATATCGCTCCAAAGAACCCAAACTGGGACCTGAAACGGGACGTTCAGAAGAGGACCGACAAGCTGGAGAAGCGCACACAGAAAGCTCTGGCTGAGATCGCATGTGAGTATTAATGGTATTTGATGATTCTTTCAACAACAATTCGGCACAGTTTTCCTACTGTGCATTTTTACTCATGCTCGACCACCCCACCCTGAGCAGTGCAGCAGCAAAAGGAGAAAGAGGCACTGGAGGAGGGAAGTGATGCGGCTCAAGAGGGAAGCGATACTGTTGGAGATCGGTCCAAACATGCATAGCATAGATGAAGCAGCTGAAGTCAAACTTGATGTATTTCTGGCCCGAGGACTGAACGTGGACGCTGGACCATTATATGCAAAGTGTAGTCGCATCCATGGATAGAGCTTTTTAATTTGGTATCCAAAATTTCCTCTCTTCGCAAGCCCTCTACTACTTAACGCCCCTTGTCGTCCCCCGGGCACAATCAACTTCATTAAGAAATTGGGAAGGGCTTTCCTTTGGTCCGCGAAGGACAAGACCACCGGGGCCAAATGCAAAGTGAATTGGGAAACAGTTTGCCGCCCGAAAAGACTTGGAGGCCTTGGAATACTAAATCTTGACAAGTTCGCGACGGCGCTTAGGCTTCGGTGGCCTTGGCTTGAATGGAAGGAGTCCAGAAAAATTTGGGTGGGTACCGGCAATCCTTGCAATGAGACGGATATGGATATTTTCTATGCGGCAACCTCTATTTCAGTGGGCAATGGGCGCAAAACGCCATTTTGGCATGCTCCATGGCTTCAAGGAAGAAAACCTATAGACATTGCCCCCCTCATCTTTGCATTGTCCAAGAGAAAGAATTGGAATGTTTTCCAAGCCTTACATGGAGGTTCTTGGATAGAAAAAATTACGCTGGGGCCTCGATTCACTCTCCAACATTTGGAGCAATTTGTGGAGTTTTGGAGGCCAATCAATCATGTCCATCTTGATGACAATGTGGAAGACGACATCTTATGAAAGCTCACGGACGATGGTGAGTACTCGGCAAAGTCGGCTTATGAGGTGCAATTTTTGGGCTCCACCTTATCCAACATGGAAAAGACGGTTTAGAAGGCTTGGGCCCCTCCCAAGGTCAAGTTCTTCGCATGGCTTGCAACTCAAAATAGGATTTGGACGGCGGATAGATTGGAGAAGAGGGGGTGGCAAAATTGTGGCTTGTGCCCTCTTTGCAAGCAAACCATCGAAACGGTTAATCATCTTTTTATATCTTGTCGGTATACCATACGGGTTTGGAACCTCACGAAGAGTTGGATAGGCATAAACGACATTGAACCTCAACAATGGCAAGGTACGGGCCTCTCAATCAAGACTTGGTGGAGCATGATAACAGATGGAGTAATCCCCAACCCGAAAGCGTTGGCTTCCCTAACCTTACTTATCACGTGGGAGTTATGGAATGAGAGGAATGCACGGGTCTTCCGCAACAAGCACGCACCGTCTTTTGTTGTGTTAGATAGAATTAAGAATGAGGTTCGCTTGTGGGTTATTGCGGGCGCCAAACATTTGGGCGAAATAATGCCGGGAGAGTAGATTTATTGTAATATTCACCTTTCTTTTCTTCGCTCTATTCGTCAAACTCTTTTTAATTAATAGATTGAGGCAAAGCTTTTGCCCCTGTTTCAAAAAAAAAAAGTTTTGCTCATGGTTGGTGTCTTAGTCATCGATTTAACCAATGGTTTGACTCACAGAATATCGGAGCATATATAGCCCAGACTTGACATGCTACTGAAATTTGCTCAATCTCAGTCTGTCCCAATGACTTGTAAATTCCGATGTTCTGGCATTGCTGGGCATGTGCGGCTAATGTATTGAAGTGAATCAAACAGTGGTGCAGCATACCAGGGAGAAAGCAGCAACTTGCTGGTCACTGGTCAGAGAGCAACCAAACGAACATCTGAGGTGATATCAACATCCTAGAATACTTATAGTCAATTTTGAGAACTAAATGTATGAACTACCAGATAACTCACCAAACGGTGTCAGATAAAATATCCCGAGGAATTAAGAAACAAAAATGAAGCCCCTTGCAAGCCTTCAAAGCATGTACAGTGGTACTACCTCCGTTTTAAAATATAAGATGTTTTAGATTTATGAAGCAAATGTATCTAGATTACTTTAGTGTGTAGGTTCACTTAGGTTTGTAGTGAATCTATACATTAAAAGATGTCTAGATACATTTTCTTTACAAACATAAACCATCTTATATTTTAAAACGGAGGGAGTAATCAACTAGGAGTACTAACCTAAATAATGCATTCCATTCTTTAAAAAAAATACATTTCTGCCACGTGCGTTCTTATATTATTCTCATGCTTGTGATAGCACCACAAGTCATAGCAAGCGGCAAGATGTAAGAACATCTCCACTTGCCCCCTCCCTCTAAAGGCCCCATAAGGGTGAAATGGGGACGCTAGCGTTGAAAAAACCACCCAACCCTCCCTCCCAAAACTGAAATGGCGTTGACGTGGCCCAACTAAACATCCGGCGCCTACAGGCCGAACCCAGCACGAGGGGGGGAGGGGGGGGGGGCAATCGGGGGCGCCGACGCCACTTGAAAAAGTTGGCGGGCTAGCCCTGTCGGCGGGACACCAAAAACTTCCCTTCCTTTTGCCCCTTTTTTTCTCTCTTGTCCTTCCCCAGTCCCGCCATTTCTCCCTCTCGCCGCCTCCCAATCCCGCCATTTCCCCGCCCTACCTCTCCTCTCCCTTGCTACACCGCTGCCGCCACCATGCTGCCGAAGAGGTACCAAGCTCCCCGCGCGTCGGCGCGCCCAAAGAAAGGGAAGGACGACAAGCAACAACTGGAGGGGATGATCAACGCATAGTGGGCATTCGACATCCAGTGCTGGAAGGTGGAGAACGCGAGCCGCCGACTGAGGGACAAGAACTCAAAGCTGCGTCGGGCGGCGGAGGCGCAAGCAGAGCAGCGGGCAGCGGCAATGGCAGCTCCGATCTATGGCGTTAGCTAGAACACCATCTAGCCAGCGCCACCTACGGCGATGGCGGCCCCGATCCACATTCTTGGGAGCCAAGACATCGTCTCTCACCAAGTCTAAGGCACAGATCGAGGGCTGCGAAAAGTGGGAGGAGACGAGGACCGCTCTCACCAAGGCCAAGCCACCGCCTACGACCTAGGAACGACGCCATCGGCGGCCTCAGAGTGTCGAACCATTGGCCACAAGAAGGCCAAGTCCCCGAGGGACGCGACGCCTTCCATCGAGAAACTGCACTCATCCCTCCTGGCCTACATGGCCTACACTGCCGTGCACGCCGCCGTGAGGGCAGAGCAGACCACCAGGATGGAGGAGATCAATGTGGCAAGGTGGGCATCGGTCATCCAGCGGCATGACATCAAGCTCGGCCTCATCAAGGCCAATGTGGTGGCAAAGAAGAGGAGGGATGACTTGGCGATCTTGTTGGTCGACACGAAGGACATGGACGACGAGGTGAAGGCATGGTGTGTTGATCAGCGCACCTTGATCCTCTCCGAGAGCCGAGCGGCCACCAACCAGGCCAGCACCCCGACATCAGCGGATGAGACTGCCCCGATCGGCACCCAGACCAGCAACACCGTGCCGCCGTCAGAAACTCCGGAGGTGCCTCCTACCACGGCCGATGATCTCCCTATCTGATTTTCGTGTTCCTCACATGTTTATTTTGACCAATGGACTTGTATTCCGGTTAATTGCGGCGGTTGCATCGCCTGAACTATGTTGTGCCCGGTGGCGGCAAAACTATGTTTAATTTCAGGCAACTTTTTGAACGTTTGAATTTGCAATTGCGATTCGGGGGACTGTTTGGGGGCGTCGGTTGGGAGGTGGTGGCCCCCGATAGGATGCGCCTCCACCGGCGCCCCTCAATAAGGCCAAACGCTGGACCTGTATGTTGGGAGGGGGCGAGTGAAGATGCTCTAAGAACCAAAATAGTTATGTTGCCTATCTCACAATGGTAGGAATAAAATGCATTCAGGAAAATATCGGTCACTGGATGTTCTGTTAGCACATCCGACGGTGCTTGGTGAAGTATTTTTTCACTATTTTCATTTGATGAAATTTGACTCGGGGTTTTGGACATTGAGTATGTCTGGATTGTGAAATATTCGTCTTTGTTCTAACGGGGATGCAGATTCCTTGACAATGCTCATTTGCCAACTCTAGTTAATTTTATTTTTCTTTTATAGACCGAACCGGTACGTGTTAGCCACCAGAGAGAGAGAGAGAGGATCTAGCCAAAACCCTTGTTGGTGACATCGCCGGTCCGCTCCGCCTCCGGTAGCCTAGGGATTTGGAGGTGTGGTGGACCACGACCTATCGTTGGCGGTGGTTTTCTATTCTTTGTTTAGACTATTTTTTGGCGTCTTCTTCAGGATGTTGAAGTATAGCTATGTCTTGAAGTCAGAATAAAATCCTCCCCGCTCTATCCTCGCTCCGGTGGCGCATCTAGCACCGACGGAGGGCGCGTAGAGTCGATTCTCCGGTGGTTCTCCTGGGGCTCTGTTCGGTTTGGTCTTCGTTGGTTTGCTTTCAGGTCAGTATCTTCTGATCTACGATTGTCATCATTACGATGGTTGCTGCTCTAGTACGCTAGTCTTTTGTGGTCTTAGCACAACGACTTTCCGTCTGTCTACTATAACAAGCTCTACTGCGACAAGTTTTGCCGGCTCCGGTGATGGAGGGGCAAGGACGGCGGCGCGCCTTCGGACCGCGCTAGTATTTGTAGTCTTCGGTTGACGAGGTTCGATATCGTCAATGCCCATTGTTATGGACTTGGGTTTTGGAAAAGATGGGGATGCTGGAGTTCGCGGAACGGTTAACAGACAAGCAACACGGGACACGAGATTTACCCAGGTTCAGGCCCCTGGAGGGAAAACCCTACTCCTGCTTGTCTGCTCTTGATTACGACGGAACCAAAGGTTATAGGGGTGCGCAGATGTAATCTAGCGTGAGGTGTGTATGCGATGGTGGAAGGGGTCCTTCTCGTCGTGCCCTCCTGGCCTTTATATAGATAGGCAGGTCTCGGGCTTAGGTCGAGTCGGTTACAGATTAGGGTTGGTACCCTTTAAAATTCTACCTACTCTAGACTTGTTTCCAGGGATCCGAAGACATCATGGGCTTGGGCCACCGAAATCTCCACAGGTCGTGTGTCTTGACGTGGGCCTTCCCTTGGGTTGGACCAGGTATACCAATATTGTGTACCCATGGGGTATAACCATGTCAGTAGCCCCCGAGTGTTTAGTCGAATCGTAGATTTGGCTGAGGTCTCTTCAATCTTTTGGGTGCAGTTGAACCTATTATTTTAAAGAAAAAATGTTTTAGTTCATAGGGATTGTTGATGCGTGTGCCTGACTCTCCCAACGGATCAGGGCCATTTAACTGTCATAGGACAAAACAACACGATCTTCTTCAGACCCAAGTCCCCGGACTCGAATTCGGAATGAATGCTGGTGTAATTCGACTCGGGCCGTTGAGGTCTTATAGGAGTCGAATCCTAGTGGTTTTCAAGTGATGTACCCAACACATCCATCGGGATTTTCATCGTGTCTGTTGACACGGGAGCTTACTAGTAGAGCATAGTCAGGTGCGTTACCAGGTCATCAGATGATATTTGCAGGACTTATCTTTGTATCGTAGACACAACATCCGAAATTTGATCACCGTGGAGGTGTTTCGGGTGGCCAAGGAGATTGCATCTCACTTAGCGTTGGTTTGGGCAAATTTGCCAACAAGATTTTTATCGTATTTGATCTGAAGGATCGTAGTCAAAAAATTCGTAGGGTGCGCGGCCAGTGCTCCCTATGGGAGTAGCCCCCGAGTGTCTGTTCGAGTCGTAGACTCGAGCAGAGACTTTATTTCAGTTATTTCTAGCTTAGGTCCAAAGGACACAATTTTTTCGGATACTCAACCAATCCTCCCTATGGGAGTAGACCCCGAGTCCCTAGTGGAGTCGCAGACTCGATGTAGGACTCGAAGATAGTTGCGAGATGTAGTACCTTAGTCATTTCTCAGGTGCGCGGCCAGCGCACCTGATAGGAGTAGCCCCCGAGTAGTTGCTACAAATCGTAGATTCGAGTAAGTACTTGATTGATCAACCGAAAACTTTCAGCCGTTGCTGTCTTGGCCTTGATGACATCAGTGCTGACGATTGGTGATCTCAACCGTCTGCGACGGCAAAGATGATGCGACGGGACGACCGTGGGTCCCACCATCTGACTTGAAGTTGACTAGTCACGCGCATACGTGGCAAAAATTACGGCGTCTCCTTGGTTTCTGTGCGTAGTGGACGGCGTGCTGGCGACGGTTCGTTGCTGTGCTCACACGTGTAGGGTTGGATCTAGGGTGCGCGCTAGGACTTCTCGATCAATGGCTCATCTGCGTCGTCTTCCTCACCGTGGTTAAACAGTGAATTTCTTTTACCCTTTGCCATTTACTCATGGCCATTGCCTCCATTTTCACGAGCACTGCTTCTCTCCACCGCACACTGGAAGTTCTTCGTTCTTTTCCCTCTTCTTTTCTCCGTGCACACCGCCGCACTCGACACCGCGCGATGGGCAAGCTGAAGAAGACCACCACTGGAGCTGGCTCGAGCGCCGTCGGCGGCGGCAAGAAGACCGCCACGACCACCCGCATCACGGACGGCGGGTGGCGGCGCACAAAGATGCGCGACGGGGATCTGTGCAAGCTGCGCAATTCTGGGTTGATCCCCCAGAACAAGGAGAACGCCATCCTCCCTAGTGATGAGGTAATCCCCCGCCCACCCGAAGGGTTTCGGGTGATATTTTTTGCGTTTGTCATCCGTGGTCTTTCTCTTCCTACCCACGATTTCCTTCGTGGACTCCTCTTCTTCTACTGGATTCAGTTGCATCACCTGTCTCCCAATTCTCTTCTCCACATTGCTTGTTTTATCACTCTTTGCGAGTGCTGGCTCGGTATCGAGCCGCACTTTGGCCTCTTCCGGAAGCTCTATTTCGTGAAGAGGCAGTCCGGCGCCGGCGGGGTCTATCCGCTCGGCGGCTGCATCATTTCCATCCGCTCTTCCATCCAATTTTTCTCATTTTCTATCTGCGAGTCCGTCCAGCAATGGCGCTAGAAGTGGTTCTACATCCACGATGCTAAGCTGGACGGTCAGCAATATGTGCTTGCCCCCTTCGATTCCTCCTAGCAGATCATTTAAAAGAGATCGGGGAAGAACCACATCCTGGAAGGTGAATCCGAAGAAGTGGAGAGGCTCTACCAGCGGGTGGAGGCTCTTTAGCTGGTGCTAGGCAAAGAGATCAATGGTGTCGACATCATCCACACCTTGCTCAAGCGTCGGGTGCATCCACTCCAAGCGAGGGTGCATCTGATGTTCCTCTACGCCGGCTCCGATTATCCAACGAGGGTTTCATCCGAAGAATTGTCCCAGGCCAAGGCCAAGGTCGATGAGGACCTTCGTCCCTAGCAGAACTCCAAGATAGGGCCCTTCGTCCCCTGCTGAAGGCCAAGGTCGATGAGGACCTCGTGGGGAAATCTTTGACCCCTCCTCTTAGTGCCGACAAAGGGGTTTCCCAGGTGATACTCGTTCATGCGTGTAACTCCTTTTCCAAGTGTTTGCTGTTTGTTGCTGTTATTTATCTTGTTTCCCTTTTTCTTTTGCTTGCAGCGCCTCAAGGTAACGGGGTCTATGCCTCCTCTGTCTGAGAAGTATACGGAGGCGTCGAACAATGAGGAGGTGGACTCTGAGTCCGAGCTTCCTCCGGCGCAGTCGCCTACTGTAGATTCTCCCAAGGCGAGTGAAGGGCGGACCCAAAAGCACTCCCGGAGTGAGTCTTCGGATGCGTCTACTCCTCCAACTCCAAGAGGTCTGCCGTTCCTTGAACGGCATGGTGAGGATGATGGTGCGTCATCTGCACCTTTTCCTGCCGTGCCTCTTCGGGCGGTGGATCCGCAGCCGCCGGCCAAGAAGAAGAAGGAGAAGGCGGCTCCCGTTTTCAACTTGTCTAACATCGCGTCGTAAGTGACTTCACCTGAGTCTTTTTCATGTCGTCTGTCTAAGTGGTGTGAGTTGTTGTTTTTAATCAAATCTTTACTTGCAGCCATTCTTCGGAGGGGTCCCTTGATGGGGACACCCAGGAGGCTATATGGGAGTCGAAGCCGACGACTTCTGTCCCCCAGGTGGTGGCCGACTCTGAGGACTATGACCCGAACTCCTCTAGGCGAGAAGCTCAGACAGTCGTAACTCAGAAGACCGCATGCGGAACTTCGGAGTCCACGCCTGAACACGTAAGTACTTTCTGTTTTACTCCTTAGGGGGATCCCCCGAGCCCCTTTTTTTGGGTGACATGTTGGTCATTTTGCTTTGTGCGGGGCGTAGCCCCCGAGCCTTTTCTAATGATTTCTTGATATTTTGTTTCTTTTTCTTCTCCAACCCTTTGTGCATGGCCCCAACCTTCTTATACATCAGCACCTGGCGCTAGAGGCTAATCTGCAGCAGCTTCAAGGTACACAACTTTTTCACCTTGTTTTTAGTTCATCTGTCCCAAGTATTTGCTTGTATTGATCAGGTTGCCCTTCATGTTGCAGATGAAAACAATGTGGCTCTTAGAAGACTTGATGCTCTCAAGAAGAGCCTTGGTCGAGCAGAGAAGAAGGCCGCGAATGCTGCGGAGGCCTGATGACCCACAAGTATAGGGGGTGTATCGTATTACTTTTGATAAATAGGAGTGTCGATCCCAACAAGGAGCAGAAGGTGTTGACTAGTTGTATGGAGCAGGAAATCTCTGTAAATACTTAGCAAACGGATTTTTAGGGGTTTTCTGATAAAGCAACAAAACAAAGTGCAAGTAATAAAGACAACGAACAACTGCAGCAAGTGGCCCAATCCTTTCTTAGCAAAGGACAAGCTGGTGGAAATACTTATAAGGATCAAACGTTCTCGAGGACACATGGGAATTTTGTCAAGTGCTTTTGCTTCAAATAGCTGAGTACTCTTCTTTGGTGTTGTAAGTGTTGTGTGGGTGAACCTATGCTAATGTACCGACCTTACTTGGACTAATATATACTTGTGATTAAACCCCCTGCAAGCATCCGCAACTATAGGAAAGTAATTAAGATATAAACCTAACCACAGCCTTAAACTCTGAGATCCTACGCTCCCTTATGCAAAGGTGTCCTAACAGGGGTTCAGGTTTCTGTCACTCCGGCAACCCCGCAATTAGTAGACAAATACACAATGCATTCCCCTAGTCCCATAAATGGTGAAGTATCATGTAGTCGACGTTCACATGACACCACTAGAAGAATAGCACCACAACTTAAATACTAAACCATTGAATAGTAACTCAACACAAATCCACTACTAACAACATGACTTCTCCCATGTCCTCAAGAACTAAACAAACTACTCACAAGACATCATATGGATCAAGATCAAAGATGATATGGTGATGGATAACAATCTTAACATAAACAATAATCTAATGGTTCCACTCACAAGCATCAACTACAATAGCAATTAACACCGGGAAAGTTTCCCCTAAGAACTAATGCAAGATCCAACACGATCCAAGAACTAATGCAAGATCAAAACAATAATCCAACATGAGGAAGATATTGGCGAGAGGGCAGAGTCGGGAGCCGGGCAGGTGGGCCAAACCTGCCCTAGGCGCGGGGCAAGGTGGGCCCGCGCCTAGGGGGTGTGGGCCCCTTGTGGCCCGGATACGCCTCCCCTTCTGGCTTCCTCCGTCTTTTGGGAAAATATAATTTTCCAATATTTTTCTGGTATTTTTTGATCTTCGCGCAATTGCATCAAAACACCTTTTTTTCCATCAAAAACCTGGCTCCGGCAGTTCATCCTCCAAGAATCATCCAACATGCAAAATAGAGGAAAAAACATAAGTAATACCTCATAATAAGACATATATCAATGAATAGAGGCAAATTATGATATAGAATAGTGATGCAAATTAGACGTATCAAAGCCAAGGAGCGCTTGCAGAAGGAGGTTGCCGATCGCGAGGATCAGCTCGCAGCTGCAGCTGCTGCTTGTGAGAAGGAGATGACGGATAAGCTTATGGCTGCAGCCAAAGCTTTTTCTGGTGAGTTTCCCTTGACTTGTGTGAGTCTTGTGCTTTTTGACTGCATCTTGTCTTTTATTATTCTAGTGCTTTTCTTCTTTTTTTTGATGCTTCAGGCATCACGTTTGATCGTGGTGAGCTGGAGCATGGAGATGCATTGGCTGATGCGACCGTGGCGGTCAAAGATCACTGCACCGCTGCCGCTGGCTCCTTGGCGAAGGCCAAAGAAGTGCTCATGCGCTTCTACAGGGAGGTCGTCCACAAGGGCGTTTCCCTTGAAGATGTCGACGCTCTTGCGGATGCGCTGTCAGAGAAAGCTCCGATGGCGTATAAGCGCAAGCAGAAGGGTATCAACGCCTCCATGGGGTTGGCAATGGTGATGGCATCCGTAGCTGAGCTTGACCTGCCGCACATCACATCCCAGATGCTGACGGCTGCAGACAGCTCGGAGGTAGCTTTCACCCTCTTTGCCTCTTGCTGTAAGCGCTATGGGCCTAAGCTCATTGATCTTCTGGCTGAGTATGCGGCGAAGCAACAACATGAGACCAAGAGCAGGCAGTCGGGATCCGAGACTGCTCTGGATGCGGGTGCTTAGGCCCATGTTGTTGTAGCTAGAATAGCTTATTCTTTTTCTTCCTTTAGTAACATCGTGCTGGTGAACAAGTCCGACTATGCCACGAGGTGGCTTTATTTATGTATATAAGTTTGTCTTTCGAGCTGCTGCCAGAAATTCTTGTGATGTTCATGCTTGATTTATTTGCCTTTAGGGTCCTTCGGGTGAGATTTCGGTTGTCACCCCGACTGCTCCTGAGCCGCGGCCATCCTTGGATGATGCGGTGTAGTTAGTTTTTCTGCGCGATCATGTCGGCAGCTTGGAGAAGGATATCCATAGCATTCAGGGCCACGCGGATGTTTGGAAGTCCAAAGCTGAGCGAGCCACAACCCGGGAGGAGTTCTTGATGGGGGAGTTGCGGCAGATGGGCGAGCAACTGCAATGTGAGTCTTCGCAAACTGCTGTTCTTTCAGGCATAGTTATGTATGTTGGTTCATTGCGTGTGGTCTGCAGATGTGAATCTCATTCCGGAGGAAGAGAAAGAGCACGTCGCCATTCGGATGAATTGTTTGACGCATCAAGACCTCGAGGTTGGTGCCTTATTTTGTATGGATCGTGATCGAGCCATCGTCCTTGCGACGGTGCAAGATCGCGTGAACCAGGTTCTTCGGGTGCTAGGGCAGGCAAGGTCGTCACTGGCGGCTATCTCGGACGTCATGTTCCCCTTGGATGCAGCACCTTCTACCTTACTAGGTCTTCTCGCTAAATTTCAGAATGTGGGACACGTCAAGTAGTTGGTGCGGCATCAAATGGTTGCATGGGTCAAAGCTGCCTTATCTCTTGTTCGATTGCATCGGCATGGTGTCAATCTTGCAGAGGTGGCGGCTGGTCCGCCCCTGCGGCCTGATGGCAGCTTATGGGATATGCGCCCTCACTATGCGGTTGTGGCGCAACACATAGAGGAAATTGTAGATTTGTTTGAACAGCGGGCAAATGTAATGCTCTAGAATAATTAGGTCCTGTAAAGAGAAAATAGATGATGTAAAATTTGTAAGTTTTTTGAGTAGGGCACGTAATGCCCTTTGTAAATTTTAGTATGTATGAGCACGTTGTGCTTTGTTATGTGCATGTCTTTTTCATTAGCCTGACGTGGTCAGCTACTCAGGTTGTACGCATTATTCTTAGTCGATGAAGTCGTGAGGTAAGGCGACTGGGGGTGCTCAGTTGTCTGTCACCTCTCTGAGCCTCGTGAGCTCCTCCTGTATGCTGAACGACTGGAAGATTCTGTTGAAGTCTCTGTCGCAGTGGTCGGATCGGGTGAAGCTTCCCTGGATGGTGATGACGCCCCTAGGTCCTGGCATCTTCAGTAGCAGGTACGTATAGTGCGGTACTGCCAGGAATCTTGCGGATGCCACGCGCCCAAGGATGGCGTGGTACTGTGATGGCCAGTCCACTACTTCGAACTCCAGCCTCTCGCTCTTTAAGTTTTTGGGCTGGCCGAAGATGACGTCGAGCCTTATCTTCCCTAGGGGGTATATGCCCTTCCCTGGGACTATGCCATGAAACGTCGTGTCTGATTGCTCTAGGCTGCATAGCGGGATTCGCATTGCCGCGAGTGTGCTGGCGAACATCAGATTGATGCCACTTACACCGTTCATGAAGATGCGGCTCATCTCGAACCCCCCGATCTGCGCCTCGAGAACCAGGGCAGCATGACCTGGGCGAGGGAGCTGGCGTGGGTGATCCGAACGGTCGAACGTGATGCAGGACTCCGAGCCACTGAGGTACCCAGTGATGACTGGGGGGAGGTCACCGCCAGGCTGACTTGGCAGGTGATCTTTTTTTGCACCCTGTTTGTTGGGCACCCCTTTTGAATCATCTGGGCCCCTTTGGTGGCGGGTACCCTCCTGTGCCATTATTTGACGCTGGTGTGATCGCTGGATTCGACGGTCCAGCAGGTGGTCGTGGAGGAGCTCCGTGGGTGATGTCGCCTGGTATAGGTGCGGGCCCAAATCCAGGGTTCACGATCTGGTGTCGTATTTGGGTGAGACCCTCGCTAAGCTTCTGGAATTCACGTCAGTCCTTGAGCATATGGCTAGCCTTCTTCTTGCCATCCTGCTTGTCGATGTAGAAGTGGATGGTGCAAGGACCAGACAATTTGTCGTATGCCGAGGGCTCGTCATTGTGACCGCGACGTTGCGACGTCTGCGTGGGTCGCCCTCCATCGTGGAAGTTACTTCCGCGGCTGCGGTTGCCGTCATTGCGTCAGTCGGCGTATCCAGCCGCGACCATGTTGACTCCGTCGCGGTCGTCATAGACGCGTGATCTTCGTTTGCTGCGGCGTTCTCGCCTGCGGTCGTAGTCGTCCTCGTCATTCGAGTGCGTTCGGTGGACGAAATCTTCGCCATCCGCCCATCGGTTGGCGATGTCTATGAGGTGGTCGAGCGTCTTGGGCTTGACGCGCCCAAGTTCTTCCTTGAAGTCCGGACGCTTGACGCCATCCTTGAAGGCGTCAATTGCCCTTTCTTCGGAGATATGTGCGGCGGAGTTCTTGATATGGGACCAGCGTAATATGTATGAGCGAATGGACTCGCCGGTATGTTGGGTGTAGGCTCGTAGTTCCTCAATCAAGGATGGCCTTTTGCTGGTGCCCTTGAAGTTGCGGATGAAGCTGTATGCCAGCTCCTCCAAGCTTTGGATGGAGCCGGAGGACAGGTTGCTGAGCCAGATCCTAGCTGCGCCTGTCAGCTGTAGCTGAAGGCATTGCAGGGTGGTGTTCCTGTTGCCGCCGTGTAGCTTGACAGATGAAAGGTGGTTGCTGAGCCAGGCCTTCGGGTCCCGCGTGCCGTCGAACTTCGGAGTGTCCGAAGGGAGCTTGAAATTTTTCGGCATCCCCGTTTGCCGAACGGGTCTGCTGAAGCATCTAGCTCCGCATAGCTCTCCGTCGTTGTCCTCGTCAGATTCAGTTGAACACGCGCGTTTAGTGCGTGCCTTGTCGATCTTGCGCTGGGTGAGATCGTTTCGGGCGTCGTAGTCGCTGCTGCAGCGCCGTGGGCTTTTGCGACATCGAGGCAGATCGTGCTCATCCACGTCGGATGAGGGCGTAGGGCTGCGGGTGAACTTGACCGCAGCTTTTTTCTTCGGCTCCGCAGGAGCCTCGTCGTGGAGCGCAACTCCGACGAGTCAGAGACCAGCTAGCGTGGACTTGTGCATGACGCTCTTCGGGTCACCCACCGGAGGTGGATGGGATGCGAGGTATGTAGTGGCTGCCATGATCGCAGCCTGCGGTGTCTTCGGCATGACGTTGCCGTTTACGTCCATCGTCATGAAGGACGTGTTGAGGGCCCTGGTGACTTCGCGGCGCATGGCAGGGTCCATGTGCTCTGTGCGGGAGCGATGCTTGTTGGCGTTGTTGCCGTGCAAGCTGGAGTCGCCGGCGGCGAAGAGCGCAGCTTGCCGCGCGCTAGACTCTAAAGCCGCCTGCTTACGCTTGTCGAGTTCCTCCATCAGGTTCACCTGTCGGTTATGCTCGTTGATGAGGAGGAGGTGGTAGGCCATCAGTAGATCTCGTGAAGCATTCACGGATAGGATGATCTTGCCTGCCACGGCTTCGCATGCTTGGCGCTAGCCTCCCTCGTCGAGGTTGATCTTCTGGTAGGCGTTAGCGTCGCCTTCGTTGGGCTTGAGCGGCGGGTCTCCCCCGTTTCCTTTGTTCCCAGCTTGCGGGTTGGGAGGCGGGTTGGGTGCACTCGAACCTGGTGGCAGTTCCAATTCGTTATGGATGACCACGGCGCATAGGTAACGTCCGCGTACTGGATCGCTGCTGCCGCATCTTTCGGATCCGGAACCGTAGGTTCCTTCATCTAAGGGAGGGCCGCACAGATCTGAGTTGCAGCTGCTGGTATCATCTGACTCGTTCATCAGCATCGACGCGCGCAACGCGCTAATGTGTGGGATCCATGAAGCGGGCCCGATGGATGGTGGTGGCACCTGCTGTGGGAGGCGGAGAGTGCCGGTCTGTCCCACCTGGAAGCAGAAGCTCCCGAACAGTATCTCGAGCCCGTCGCCGACGAACTCAAAATCCTTCAGGGTGGCTAGTGAGTGGGCTGTGAAGTCGAAGGCACCGAAGAGGAGGTGACTCTCCGTCTGATGAGTTGTAGACCGCTCTAGATAGGACCGTCACGATCGCACAATCAACGTCCCCAGTAGTCCCACAAACGACGCCAATTGACGAGGTTCTTTCTCGTTAATGCTCATTGTTATGGACTTGGATTTTGGAGAAGATGAGTATGCTGGAGATCGCGGAACGGTTAACAGACAAGCAACGCGGGACACGAGATTTACCCAGGTTCAGGCCCCCGAAGGGAAAACCCTACTCCTGCTTGTCTGCTCTTGATTACGGCGAAACCGAAGGTTACAGGGGTGCGCAGATGCAATCTGGCGTGAGGTGTGTATGCGATGGTGGAAGGGGTCCTTATCGCTGTGTCCTCCTGGCCTTTATATAGATAGGCAGGTCTCGGGCTTAGGTCGAGTCGGTTATAGATTATGGTTGGTACCTTTTGAAATTCTATCTACTCTATACTTGTTCTCCAAGGATCCGAAGACATCATGGACTTGGACCACCTGGAATCTCCACAGGCCGTGTGTCTTGACGTGGGCCTTTCCTTGAATTGGATCAGGTATACCAATATTGTGTACCCGTGGGATATAACCATGTCATCGGTAGGTGGTCCAATGACCTATTTGTAATCTTTATTATTTTTAAGACTCTCTGTACTTCTGTTGATGATAGTTAATAGATCGGTAGAATTTCGCAAAAAAACTCTAGTTAATTTTTTCTAGACAATGTTGGCCAATTCATGGCAAGGAAAACCTCAGAACTATATCCGTCTAGCCAAAATATTTTGATGGAGCAACCTTTGGCAAAAACCAAATACCCTCGTTATACCGATATAACTCTTTTTAGGGATTGCATTACTTATTCTGTAAGATTGCATGAACATACCTTAGAATACGGAGTTTGCTACCTTTAGTTTAAGTTTTGAGTATGGTTTAGAATATACAAATCTTGCGAAAATAAGGTGCATTTGTCCAGTCAAAGTTCAAGTTTAGAGTGTAAAGATTCTATGCAAAATAGGGCAATAGTTACAACATCACAACCAAAGACAACATGGTTTTTTTAAGAATAAATGTCCCCTTTTTTGTCAAGAGACCAACATATACTCCCTCCATCCCATAATATTATGAGTTAGCTCGGCAATTCGACCCATGGGTACGCGCGCCCATGGGCACCTGACCCGAATGGGTATGGTACGGGTCCTCACTCACGCCCATGGGTGTGACTCACGGGTGACCCGATTAGTCGTGGGGCGGGCATGGGTACGAGTTTACACCCATGGGTAACCCGATGAGCGACTCGATTACTATTAGATTTATTATATATTGTTAGTTATGCATTATATTACTCCATCCGATCCATATTATGTCTTGATGGTTTGGCGTGATCTCTCCTCTTGAGGCTGTGTTCTGTTAACCAAGTGGATTGGAGTGGTTTGGAGAGTATTAGGAGGGATTTTGACTTAGTTGAGATTTAATCCCTCTCAATACACTTCAAACATGGTGGATCCACATGTAACCGAACAAGGCCTGAGAGGGTTTTCTCCGTCTCCTCCCCCTTGTGATTAGTGTACCTTCTCTACCTGCCTCTCCAAAAATGAAAAATGCTCTTTGTGTCTCCCTAGTTATATCCTTCACAATAAGATGTGGTGGTGATGGCATGTTTATGCCTGGCACGGATATTAACCCGTGTCTGCATCATCTATTGACGTATGATTAGTGGTCTCCATGTCATATATGGATTTATATATAAAAACTTCTCAAGAGTCAGAGTCGGGAATATTATACGAGCTACCAGATGATTATAGCTAAATCTATACTTATGAATTCGAGAAATGTAAATGAAAACCACCAAACCATCTAGACATGTGTTGAAATATATTGCCTAGCCCTTTCCATCAGTTTGGACTTTTGGTCTAGATGGCTAGTGTATGCAATTCAATATGGTATCAGAGCATGAGGTCATAGGATCAAATCCTGGCCAACGCAAGAATTAAAAACAAATATTGCGGCTCCCCAAAACATACGTTACAATAGGTCAAAGGGCAAATACGTAGTGTGAGTGTTGAAATATATTGTCTAACCCTTTTCATCAGTTTAGACTTTTGGTTGTGTTGGCTAGTGCATGCAATTTAGTAAGGTATCAGAGCAGGAGGTCCTAGGATCAAATCCTGACCAACGCAAAAACTAAAAACAAATATTGTGGCTCCCTAAAACATACGTCACAATAGGCCAAAGGGCAAAAGACGTAGGGTGAGTGTTGAAATATATTGTCTAGCACTTTCCATCAGTTCGGAATTTTGGTCTAGATGACTAGTGCATGCAATTCAATATGGTATCAGAGCAGGAGGTCCTAAGATCAAATCCTGGCCAACGCAAGAATTAAAAAAAAATATTACGGCTCCCCAAAACATATGCCACAATAGGCCAAATGGCAAGGGTGAGTGTTTAAATATATTGTCTAGCCCTTTTCATCAGTTCGGACTTTTGGTTGCGTTGACTAGTGTATACAATTTAATATGGTATCAGAGCAGGAGGTTCTAGGATCAAATTCTGGCCAACGCAAAAATTAAAAACAAATATTGCGGCTCCCCAAATACACGTCACAATAGAACAAAGGGCGAAAGACGTAGGGTGAGTGTTGAAATAAATTGCCTAGCCCTTTCCATCAGTTCGGACTTTTGGTTGCGTTGGCTAGTCCATGCAATTCAATATGGTATCAGAGAAGGAGGTCATATGATCAAATCCTGACCAACGCAAAAATTAACAAAAAAATATTGCGGCTCCTGAAACATACATCATAATAGGCCAAAGGACGAAAGACGTAGAGTGAGTGTTGAAATAAATTGTCTAACCTTTTCTATCAGTTTAAACTTTTGGTTGTGTTGGCTAGTGCATGCAATTTAGTAAGGTATCAGAGAAGGAGGTCCTAGGATCAAATCCTGACCAACGCAAAAACTAAAAACAAATATTGTGGCTCCCCAAAACATACGTCACAATAGGCCAAATGGAAAGGGTGAGTGTTGAAATATATTGCCTAGCCCTTTCCATTAGTTTGGACTTTTGGTTGTGTTGGCTAGTGCATGCAATTCAATATGGTATCAGAGCAGGAGGTCCTAGGATCAAATCCTGGCCAACGCAAAAATTAAAAACAAATATTGCGGCTCCCCAAATACACGTCACAATAGGCCAAAGGGCGAAAGACGTAGGGTGAGTGTTGAAATAAATTGCCTAGCCCTTTCCATTAGTTCGGACTTTTGGTTGCATTGGCTAGTGCATGCAATTCAATATGGTATCAGAGCAGGAGTTCCTAGGATCAAATCCTGACCAACGCAAAAATTAATGAAAAAAATATTGCGGCTCCCGAAACATACGTCATAATAGGCCAAAGGGCGAAAGACGTAGGATGAGTGTTGAAATAAATTGCCTAGCCTTTTCCATCAGTCCGGACTTTTGGTCTAGATGGCTAGTGCATGTAATTCAATATGGTATCAGAGCAGAAGGTCCTTGGATCAAATCCTGACCATCGCAAGAATTAAAAACAAATATTGTGACTCTTCAAAACATACGTCACAACAGGCCAAAGGGCAAAAGACGTAGGATGAGTGTTAAAATATATTGCTTAGCCCTTTCTATCAGTTCGGACTTTTGGTCTAGATGGCTAGTGCATGCAGTTCGGACATATTTTTTTACGTTAATTTTTGCGTTGGCCAGAATTTGATCCTAGGACCTCCTGCTCTGATACCATATTGAATTGCATGCACTAACCAACGCAACCAAAAGTTTGAACTGATGGAAAGGGCTAGACAATTTATTTCAACACTCATCCTACGTCTTTTGCCCTTTGCCTATTATGACGTTTATTTGTGGAGCCGCAATATTTATTTTTAATTTTTCGTTGGCCAGGATTTGATCCTAGGACCTCCTGCTCTGATGCCATATTAAATTGCATGCACTAGCCAACGCAACCAAAAGTCCGAACTGATGGAAAGGGTTAGGAAATATTTTTCAACACTCACCCTACGTTTTTGCCCTTTGGCCTATTGTGACGCATGTTTGAGGAGCCGCAATATTTGTTTCTATTTTTTTTTGCGTTGACCAGGATTTGATCTTAGGACCTCCTACTCTGATACCATATTGAATTGCATGCACTAGCCATCTAGACCAAAAGTCCGAACTGATGGAAAGAACTAGGCAAAATATTTTAACAACATGTTAGCAACTACTACTTGATTAATGCATTCCTCCTACTTTTTTTATACCACTCTGATGTGCGAGTGATATCTCCAAAAATATATCTGTAGCAAGAAACAAGAAGGAAAAAAAGGAAGAAAGGACATGAAAAACCCCAAAGAGTTCAGTTTTCAATCTTGCTGTGGTAGGAATAGGATGCATTTGGGGATAATTGGTCCTCATTTCATCAGCGTCCACGATAAAGAGTGCTTTCTGTGGTACTTTAGATTCTCAAAGTGCTCCCTAGAAGTAAAAAACAATGTTTTCTTAATACTAGGAAAATTGCATCGAGACAATAAAATATTTGATATTATGGCGCGATTTGACAATATTGTTTAAATTCTGACAGTAATCATTTCATGCAATAGTTTTTAATAGTTAATGCAAGTTCAAAACCATAAGAGAATGGTTTGTGTACGAATAGAACAATGTCAATTTTGTGTCACTTGACATGCATAGTTGACGAAATAATTAATTGGTACTCCCTCCGTTTTAAAATATAAAATGTTTTAGATTTATGAAAAAGATGAATCTAGATTTATTTTAGTACGTAGATTCATTCAACTTTGGATGAATCTACACACTAAAAAAAGTCTAGGTTCATTTTTTTCACAAACCTAAAACATTTTATATTTTAAAACGGAGGGAGTAGAAAGTGTGAGTTTTTTTTGCAAAAGATACCTAGATCGATTATAAAGGTACACCTGAAGTACAAAGCACCCAAACACAAGTAAAATTCACATCGAGGACATATGAACCACCGAACGACCACTACTACCGTCAGAACAAGCCATTGACGCGCCGCTATCGCCGCTCCCTTACTAGGGCTGGCCTGACTTTGTCGATGACAACTGGGAACTCTCCGTGCACGTGCCCCAAAGCACTAGCACCCCAAAGCAGAAGTCGTCGCCATTGAATCCTTGAACTGATATGAAGCATCTGACATCAAATCTCGTCGTCTTGCACGCATGAACATGTTGGAATTTGGTGAGTATTGGGTTGTTGGCCCATTAGACAAATTCTGAAATTCTCTTTGGCCCACTTGTATATGGCAGCATATGGTTGTGTAGTGGTGCTAAAGTTTTGTCCCACATTGCTAGTTGAAGGGGAGTTGGACCACCTTATATAGTAGAGTGTTGTCCCACTCACTAAGGTGTGACAAGAAGAGTAGCCCTCGCGCACTACTCCTCCGACGCCGCCCGCCTCGCCACGCCTCGCCTCGCCTCGTCACGACGCGCGCGCGCTGCGGGTTGTGGGAATCTCGCCGAGCCGAGCTTTATTTTGCTTGTTGGGAAAACTGATTATGAGTCATTAACGGATGCGTTAATTACAGTCGTTTCTAGTTTTTATGGACGTGGCTGTTACCGACTCGGACGTGGGCTGAGCCCACGATCCTCCTAACCTGCACTATATAAGCGTCCGGGGCTAAACCTAGTCGGCACGGAATCAATCCACACACGCGCCTACCTCCAGAACCTTGCGCCACCGCTTTCGTCTTCCTCATCCCGGCTTGCGGCATGCACCACAGATCGGGACAGTAGGCCTCCGGAACCCCGCCTCTCGTGAACCTGTACGGGTGAGGGGCGATCAGGTTTTTGGGGAGCGCTCAGCGCGACTACTGGAAACTACGACGTCCTCCTCCGACGAGTTCCCTGACGACGACTTCTTCCCGGACGTCACCAATCTCTTCGACAACTTCAACATGGGCGACGCTGCTGCGGTTGCCATTCAGCCTACTCTGTACGTGATACTCAACTATCTTTTTCAGATTTGTCAACACCCGGATTATTAATCCCAGATGCCTATTATGCCATACATCGCAATCCCAGGATAACCATTTTTGCGAGACATAATAGAATTGGATACCATAGTACATCATCCATTACAAGCCGTACATAAGTTCTTACACAAATAGGAATCTCATGATCCAGTTCTTAATACAACTTCGAGCAGCGGAATACGTAATAATAACGGTGGCGTAGGCGAAGCTCCATCTTCGGGGTCACAGGCAATACTAACGATGGGAGATGATCCTAGTTGTCGTAACCTTCCTGGGGTCCATCCTCTAGGTACTCCTCTTTATAGTCTGGCCACGGGAATAGCCAGGGACAAAGCCATGAGTACTCTTTAAGTACTCGCAAACTAATACTAACAAGTGAAAGGGGTTTTTGATAATAGGACACTCGGCTCTAGGGTTGTTTTGCAAAAGCCAGATTTATCTCTACTAAGTTTAGAAGCAACGAATGCTAGTTGAAATTTTATAACACCTAAGTGGGAACTTGTATCTCATGTCACAACCCTGTTGAGGTCAAGTCAAAGTCTCAATTCATTTCACAAGTTCTTTTAAAACATCTGACGTGGGAACAGTATGGCCACTCCAACTGTCCATAACCGCGGACGCGACTATTCGAATAGTTTGACACTCTACAGAGATTGTACACTTTCACCACAACATTCGATACATCCGTCAGGAACAAATCCTAAATTCACCATACTCAGTATGCGGATAATCAATCCTAACCTTTCAATTACACGCCCTAGTATAAGCACCTCTTCTGTGAGTTTGGCCTCCCAACCATGAACAACTGTCATCTTGGGTACTGCACAGGTTGACAATCTTCACAAGGTAGCCTCAGCTCAGACCTTGGCCGTGAGGGAACTAATACTAAGGTATATAAGTTTCTAGTCAAGCCCTACCCAATCTTCGGGTATTGTGGTTGTACGATAAAATTGGAATGTTATCGCATCCAGACAACCATCAGTTTTAAAAAGGGCTAAGGCTCATGCCTCATCATTTTCATCACCAAAATCATCAAGTGTTCGGAAACACATGTCCAAAACATTTCAATAGAATGATCCATCATTCCAAGGTTTTCATAACCATTTTTCCACCAAGTGTTCCCATCTAAAGTTGATCAAGTTTTATGCTTAGCACTAGCATCTACAAGTGGGGGTAAGCACTAATGAGGGGTGGTAAGCTAGTGGAGTTTAACTAAATTTAATCTTATGCCTTAGGATGACATCAAGATTATCTAGCTTAGGCCAAATTTTATGCTCTTTATGCGACCTTCAATTATCTTTCTAATATCTACAATTTACTTAAGTAAGCTCTAAGTACGAGCTTTGATAAAGAAATAAAGTATAAAGCTTGTAAGTAAAACTAGGATTGGTTTATCAAGTGTATATGATCACATATGCTTAAGGCATATAGTGGTCATGGTAACAAGCAAGTATTAGCTTGCATAAGTATCAGTATAGGCTTGCATTAGTAGGTTATCTTGCAAGTGTTAGCTTGCATTGGTCAACTTGATTAGTAAAGCTTGCTAAGTTAATAGCTTGCAAGTATTGGCTTGCCTTGTGCAGAGCAGTGGTTGAAGTTCTTCTCGACTTCTTCTTCGTAGAATCCTTCTTCCTCCTCGTATCCTTGGTCGGTACTAGCGTCTATGAATAAATACGAGGTACACAATCACCAAACAATACTTAACTACTTGCAATCATCACACAAAAGGGTCCTATAGATGATCTAGCATCATCACTAACATTATAATATTAAAGCTTGGTTTAATTCCTTTTATTTTTAGAAAAGTAATTTCTACTCATTGAAAAACTACTTAAGATTTAATATTCTCCAAACCAAACATGGGATCATGTTGACACATGTCATCACCACATATTTTAGTCCATGGGAATGTGATTTAAAGTGGTGTCACAATTTAATAAGGTTTTACCCTTTTATTTTAATTAAATAAAGTGACTAGAAATGCCTATGTGGCATTCTTTTATTACTTGAACATTATTTCTGTAAGTAATCCTATATATTTTTATATATTATGAAAGGTATGGTTAAATGTGATTTTTGAGAGTTTGAATAAACTCAAAAGCTATTATGGTTTAAATTTGAAAAATGTTTGAATGCAGAAAAGCTTCTGCCTTATTATTTTTACCATGGATGATCTATAGATCCAAATGACTTGAATCCAACGGGCTTGGATTCAGCGCTTCTAGACCTTTCTAACAAAATTAGTTTCATTCGATTTGGTGCAATGAATCGACCTGGGTTGATTTTTGAAACTGGGTACAGAAGTGTGTTTGAAATAAAATGGAAAAGGTTAAATTCAAATAGCTGGGCTGCGCGAGAAGCGATACTGGGACGGCCTGCTAAGCACAGAGCTTACGCGGGCTGGTTAAGTGGTTGTCCCTACGTGTTAGTGAGACGAGGGGGTGCAAAGCGGTATGGGGCGATGTGGTGCGTTCGATCTGGTTCTAATCCAACGGCTAAGAGTCATCGTCGACGTTGGGCAATGCCGGCGAGACAGAAACCTAGTGCGGCCAGTGGGGGTCATTGGGGGCTCACCGGGGTTCAGGCGAGGTCGGCGATGCGGGCGAACGACGAAGTCGACGACGGCGAACCTCCTGGTACCGACAACTTCTCCTGGGACGGCCCCATCGCTGGCTCCCTTCCTCTCCAATAGCGGCGAGCTCCGGTGAAATTCTGGCGAAGTGCTGCTCGCCTTGCTCCGGGAACGGGGTGGCCAGATCAGTGAGGAGAGGGTAGTGAGATGGTGTGCTCAATTCGGCTGGGGGTGGCCTCTATTTATAGTGGAGCGAGGGGACGGGCGTGGTCGTAAGGCATGCTGCCACGGCATGACGGCGGCGGTAGGGGGCGGTGCGGTGCTCCCTGGCGATGCTCAACGACACGGTGGCGAGACGTGGGGCGGTGTGGTTTGGTCGGAACGCGACGGTGCTCTGCGCGTGCCCGACGGAAGATTTAATGGCGCACATCACGCGTGGTCCGCGTGGCGGCGAACGAGCGTGTCTGCAGGGTTGCTGGGATGGTGGTGATCACGTATGCACGCGGCAAGGGCGGTGCACGGTCTGTGGGCGTCGGTCGAGCGTGGCGCACGGGGCACGCTCTCGGCATGGTTGCTGGCGAGCTTGGCATGGTTCGTCCGTGTGGTCCCGTGGCTGGCAGGGTTCAAGCGGTGGACAGGGAGTGGCGGTGGACGGTGGGCTGTCTTCCAGACATGTTGGCTAGGCTTGGTTCTTCTCCTAGCTTGTTGTCGACATGGGGGTGACAAGTGTGCACTCGTCCTGCTCACCATTGATGGCATTGCCAAGCTTACAGTGATGCTAAGGGCGTGCAATTGAGCTAGATGATCTACTAAAGCCTAGTTGCAACTAGAGAGGGAACAAGTTAGGCTTCAATCACTGCTCACAATAGTGTTTGGATTTTGTTTGATTTGTATATGCAAGGTGTTTGATGAAATGGCCGCAAGAATTCAAGTTTTGAATTTTGAAAAGATATTTGGTGGGTGTGCTAGGTTGGTGCTGGTGAGTCTGCAGATGCTTGGGTTTTGAAAGTTGAGCTTGTTTGAGTGGTTTTTGAAAAAGTGGGATCTTCCCATATGATAAAGATTCAATTTTGAACTTTTCATTTAAACTATGCATTTAAATGTTTTTGGATGATCACAAAAGTGGGCCTTGATACTTTGTTATGAGTACAATCAAGGGGTGCAAAGATCCAGAAAAGTTTCTGTTAGGTTCTGAAAGTTTGAGACAGTCAAAGTAGGCATGGGAGTTAAATTGGTCCAAATGACCATTCCCTTATTTTATTTATTTTGATTTACTTGTCTTTGAGAAAAGTTTGGGAATTGTTTAGATGATGTTTATTTCACCCAAGAATCCATTTACAAGCAAGGAACACACAAAAAAGATGGTTCAAAAGAATTCCAAATGAAATGCATACACCATGCATGCTTTCATATTTTTATTTAGAAAAGTTTTTGGTTAACCCTAATTTTGATGATTAGAGTTTGATGATCCAAGTTTAGTATTTTTGGGATGTTACAGGATTATGCTAGAGTTCTCTGTTCTAGCATTTGTTGTAGATGTGATAGGTTTATCTCCTATAGATGTAATCTGTTCATCTACTTTGTTGATCTGCATAATTGGTTTTAGTATCGTTTGTATGATCATGTTTTATCAGTTTATTTTTTGGATTAAATTATATGGATTATTGCTTATATTTCCAACAATCCAAAAACCTGATTATAGGCAACTGAATTCCACTGGTGTAGCCGCGGCTACTAGGCCGCCTCCTTTTGATGGCATGCACTATAAGAGAAGGCGCAAGAGAGCAGTTCTCTGGTTTGAAAACCTAAACTGCTATAGCGCCAATCTTGGCAATCCTGAAGGAGATCTTTCTGCTGAGCAGGAAGCAAACTTTAAGAAAGCCGATACCATGTTTATGGCGGCTTTGTTCAGTGTTCTTGGGGACAACATTGTTGACCCTTATATGTCATTTAATAATGGCAAGGACACGTGGGAAGCGCTCGAGGCCAAGATTGGGGTCTCGGACGCTGGCACTGAGCTGTATGTCATGGAGCAATTCTATGACTATAGGATGGTTGATGAGCGCTCCGTCGTTGAGCAAGCTCATGAGATACAATCACTTGCCAAAGAACTTGAGCAGTTCAAGTGTTCCTTACCGGAAAAATTTGTGGCTGGTGGCATTATTGCCAAGCTTCCTCCTTCGTGGAGGAACTTTGCTACTTCTCTGAAACATAAGAGACAAGAGTTTTCTGTTACGGATCTCATTGGGTCTCTTCATGTGGAAGAGAAGGCGAGAGCAAAGGACAAAACTGCTCGAGGACTTGAGGGAGGTTCTACTGCCAATTTAGTGTAGAGGAAAAACTTCCAATCCGACAAGTTTAAGAATAAGAACAAAACTGAAGGAAAGGGAAAGTTCGATGGCAAGAACAAGGCCACGCACTCAACCAACTTCAAGAAGAAAAATGATAAGAGGAAAGGCTCTTGCCACGTCTGTGGTGATCCTGGTCATTGGGCTTCTAGCTGCCCTAATCGCTTTGACAAGCGTCAACATGGGAACAACGGTAATGCCGCTAATGTCGTTATTAGCGATACTGAGATGAAGGATGCTAGGTACGGTATTTTACCTACTATCCTTTCAGTATGTCATTCTCCTGATTGGTGGATAGACACGGGTGCTAATACACATGTATGTTCTGATATTTCCATGTTTTCCTCTTATCAGGTCTCAAGGACCTCTTTCGTGCTGATGGGAAACGGCTCACGTGCTTATGTTCATGGTGTTGTAAGGTAAATCTGAAGTTTACTTTGGGGAAGACCGTACAGCTGAAGAATGTGCAGCACGTTCCCTCCATCAATAAGAATCTCGTCAGTGGATCGCTTTTATGTTGAGATGGCTTTAAGTTGGTTTTTGAGTCCAATAAAGTTGTAATTTCTAAGTATATACAATTTGTTGGAAAGTGTTATGAGTGTGGAGGTCTGTTCCGCTTGTCCTTGTCAGACTCATGTACTAAAGTTATTAATCATGTATGCAATGATAATGAGTCCAATGTTTGGCATTCACGACTCTGTCATATTAACTTTGGTTGCATGACGCGGCTAGCCAATATGAGTTTAATTCCGAAATTTACCACTGTCAAAGGTTCTAAGTGCCAAGTTTGTGTGCAAGCAAAGCAACCCCGCAAGTCTCATACGACTGCGGAACCGAGAAACTTAGCACCGCTAGAACTTATACATTCAGATCTTTGTGAGATGAATGGTGTGTTGAAAAAAGGTGGAAAAAGATACTTTATGACGTTGATTGATGACTCCACTAGATACTGCTATGTTTATCTCCTGAAATCTAAAGATGAAGCTTTTAACTACTTCAAAATCTATAAAGTTGAGGCAGAAAACCAACTTGATCTTAAAATCAAGAGGCTAAGGTCGGATCATGGTGGAGAGTACTTTTCAAACGAATTTGATTTATTCTGTATGGAACACGGTATTATACATGAGAGGACGCCTCCCTACTCACCTCCTCACCAAATGGGGTGGCCGAAAGAAAGAACCGCACTCTAACTGATTTGGTTAACGCCATGTTAGATACATCGGGTCTTTCCAAGGAATGGTGGGGGGAGGCGCTAATGACTGTGTGTCATGTCCTAAACCGTGTTCCTGTAAAGGATAAAACCATGACTCCATTTGAGGAATGGGAAAAGAAAAGGCTTAAACTCTCTTACTTACGAACTTGGTGTTGTTTGGCGAAAGTCAATATTCCAATACCCAAGAAGCGAAAGCTTGGACCAAAAACTGTTGATTGTGTTTTTCTGGGATATGCTTTTCATAGCATTGGCTATAGATTTTTTATAGTAAAATCCGAGGTATCCGTGTAGGGGTTCGTAGCATGGAAAACAAAAATTTTCTATCGCATACAAACAAACAAGCCAAGATCTATCTACTAGATTGTAGCAACGAGTCGATAGTGGAACTCACCCTCGAAGATTCCAAAGCGGTTAACGAGAGCAGATTCTCGTGGGTGATGTAGTCGTACTCTTTCCGATCTCAAGATCGCGTAGACGATCCTTCCGGCGCCACGTTCCAGCAGCGCTCCCGCAGTCGGTCACACGTTCGGTGATTTCGTAAGACCTTCCTCTCCTTGTTCCAGAAAATGGAGGTTGTAGCACTCTCCTCGCGATTCCGGCAGACAACGGCGTGGTACCTAAGTAGAGGGAGATCCTGCAGGCTTCGCTTAAGCCGCAAGTAGTATGGTGGAGCTTATGAGAGAGGCTATTAGTGGTCTAGTAATTAGACACACCAATTAGAAGGCTCTAAACCAATTAGAAGGCTCTAAACCGAATAGCTCTAAACCGGGGTCTAGATCTAGGGTTTAGATTAGAGGATAGGAACTTGTGTGTGCTAGGAGGGAGCCCTGCCCCTCCTTATATAGGTGGGAGGGGCTGGCCGGCCAAGGGGAGGGAGTGGAGTCCCTCCCCAACTCGGCTTGGGTGGGCGCCGCTTGGGAGGACTCCTCCAACTCGGCTTCACCTCCTCCTCTTTTCCCACTTCCCAAAATTGCTTGACTTTCAAACTAGCCGCTTGACTTTTCAATTTAGGATTTAAATAAACCCTTTATTTTGGACAGCAAGAACACCTAGTACATGATGCAATCATTCCAATATGTAATGACACATTCATGTACCCTTCCTCCGGAGTGCGGACATTCCGAACATTCTAGAACATTCGATGAAAACACCTAACCATTCCCCAACTCCAAATGGGACTTTCCTTATATGAATCTTATTCTCCGGACCATTCCGGATCACCTCGTGATATCCCGGATCCCATCCGAGACTCAACAACATTCGGTCTCTTTCTCATAATACCATAACTACTCAAACAACGTCAATCCTTAAGTGTGTCTCCCTACGGTTCGTGAATTATGCGAGACATGATCGAGACACTTCTAACAATAACCAATAGAGGAATCTGGAAATTCATATGGCTCCCACATATTTCTACGATTACTTTGCGATCGAATGAACCACTTACATACGATACCAATTTCCCTTTGTCTCACGATATGTTACTTATCCGAGGTTATGATCGTCGATCTCCGCATACCTAGTTCAACCTCATATCGATAAGTACTCTTTTCTCGCTCCGTGATATGTGATCCCTTGTGACCAAGTCACATGCTTGCAAGCTAATTGGATGACATTTCACCGAGAGGGCCCAGAGAATATCTATCCGTCATGTGGATGGACAAATCCCACTCTTGATCCATGTGTTTCAACCAATACTTTCCGAACACTCAATGCCACCTTTATAGCCACCTGTTACGGTGTGGTGTTTGATGACATCAAAGCATCCATCCAAGAAAGACAATATGCATGATCTCATGGTCGAAGGAATTAGGTTACTATGTATCGTAAAGCATATAGCAATTGAACTATTGAAATGACTTTGATCTTTATGCTACGCTTATCTATAGGAGTATGTCCACCATATCATTCTCCTAACGATATGATCTTGTTGTTGATAACATCTCAATGTTCATGATATGGAAACCACAATCATCAATCAACCAACAAGCTAGTGAAGTATAGAGGCTATACTAGGGACTTCAAATTAAGTTTACAAATCACACAAGTATTAATGGTTTCCTTGTTAATACTATTATAGCATGAATGTAAACATTTATCATAAGTATGAAGATATGATAATAACCTACTTTATTATTGCCTCTTGGGCATATCTCCAACAGTCTCCCACTTGCACTAGAGTCAATAATCTAGTTTCAAACCTTTGTGTATTCAACACCTATGGATTTCCTGTTGTATGTACACGATTGCTAGTGGTCAATCGATCTCGGATCCGACACTTTCCAGTCCGTGTAATTGCATGTCTTTGCGTCTCTACGCATCACTCATTCTCTAATGAGATGGCTTTGTATGATTTGGTCTTTCGGTGTGACCTTTAGTTCTTTGGGGTTAAAACATGTTGATAATATTGTCGCACAATATATCTTCATAGTATTATCCCATTGAACTACACCTAGTTTGATAACAAACTACTTGACACAAATGCCCTCTTTGCTGCTATAATAGCAGTCATATACTTAGCCTTTTGTTGTAGTATCTGTCACAATGTCTTAACTTTGGAACTCATCCAAATCCATTATGGAACTCACTTTCCATTATATTGTGCCACCTTTAGTTTTAGATTGAGATAAACTTAATTTGTATTTTGTGACAAAGCTAGTATCAATGTAGTACTTTTACAATGAACTAACCATCTATTCGCACTTCTACAAATAATATACTCTTAGTTCTTCTAAAAGATCATAAGAATATCCTTACTATTGTCCAATGATCATCTTACTAATCATTCTCGGTATATGCTCATAACATTTAGAGCATAGGACATATCTGGATTTGTACATACCACAAAGATGATTGATATAAACACTCTTTGTGATTTCTTGAATATATCATCAACATTGAACTCTTTCAATCCTTTCTGTGCAACAAGAACCTTTCTTGTAGTTTCTATATTGAATTCATTCAATATCTCGTCTATGTACTTCTGGCACAACCATATTAGCATCTATTGATGCCAAATATTTGGTTTTGCCTAAGTCTTTCATCGGGATGAAATTCTTAATATGTGTTAATAAAAGATACATTATTTCCAATCAACAATATGTCTTCCACACAATGTATTAGAAACATGTCTTAGCGCCCCACTTAATTTCTCGCAAATGCAAGCATCTTCATTGTCTCCGATGAAATTAAACTCTTTAACAGCTTCATCATAGTGAAGATTCCAACTCCGCTATGCTTACTTCAACCATTGAAGTTTGCATATGCTTTTAGCATCCTTTGAATTAACAAAACCCTTTGGACCGTGTCATGCACACGTCCTAGGTAACAATTCTATTAGAAGAACTTGTTTTGTTTATTCTACTACCACATAACAAATTATATGTAGTGGTTGCTACATTAATCCGTCTAGACTAAAAATCGCTATGAAAGATCAAATCTTGTCATATACAACCTTTGAACATTGTTGTGAACTCTTTCCCAACATGTCGACTATTTCATAGATGTGAAACATCCATGTCTACTTCTTTATAGATCCAAACACAACTGCAAGGTCTTACACCTTTTCCGAGGGTCCTTCAAGTTCAAAACTTGATTTCTCGTGTATGGAACTATCACGGATTATATGGCTTCAAGCCATTTGACGGAGTCATGGCCCATCATCGCTTCTTTGCATGTAAGAGGTTCATTATTCTCAAATAATGATTCAACCTCAAATCTTGGTATTTGATTGTTCATCCGACCTACTTGTTTCAATAGAAACTTAGACCTCCGTGACCACAACCTTTGAGGCACGTGAGCCATGAGCATTGTTGCTGCCTCCTAACACTTTTCAAGCAAGCAACTCTGCACATATAGCTAAGGTTCCTTTAACCTTATCAAAGTTCTATTGTCCTCCCACTTAACTTTTCACGAAAAATTCCTTCTCAAAGAAACTTGACGCCTAAGCGACAAACACTTTTGTCTCCGATGTTTATGGAGGAATACTTAACATTTATACAAAGACCCGACTTTGGTTGCAAACATCTTTCTTATGCATAGCATACCAATGTTTAAGAAAGGACTACTTGGGTTTTATCCCAAACCATAACCTTATATGGTGTCATTTCAGCGGATTATGATGGAGCTCTTTTAGTGGAAAACGGTAGTCACTAAAGCTTTTAATCTTTAAAATATAATAGCAGTTTTATGAATTATACCTTGATCTTACCATGTCAAACAAGGTTCAATTACATATCTCGAACGCCCATACTCTTATGGTGTTTCGAAATGCAAATCCACAACGATTCCTTAAATCTTAGGTATTATGCTAAACTTGTAACTTAAATATCTTCCTTTATGATCTTATCATAAACTATTTATATTCTTGTTACAATGATTTTGCACTTCATCTTTGAAAATCTTTCAACTTTTCAAATATTTCACACTTCATCCTTATTAAGTAAATATTCACATATTCACTCAAATTTTCGAGAAAGCATATGAAGTTGAAATCCATCGCCTTGACTACACATAATGGATTTCGCACAACAATATGCACAAGTTCCAATAAGCTAGTCTTTCGCTCCCTTTGGCCTATGAACGAAGTTTTAATTATCTCTAGGAAAGTTTCACAAACGCCATTTGATCAAAAATCAAAAGACTCCAAAATTCCATCCACATGGAGTTTCTTCATGTTTTCTTTCCAATATAATTTAAACGATGTCACTTCCTAAGTGATCTTTCAATCAATTTGTCTTTCGACAATTTTAGCATTAGTTTTATGGATGTGATTTCTCCAACGAGATTTGTGAATCATCCATCTTTTATGGATTACGGCAATTATTTGAACAACCCTTTTGTTCTCATAATACCGATAAAACAAATCTGAAGGCAAGCTTTGATGTTTAACGAGTAACACAATAACCCTTTATTTGTTTTCGATGAACATCATCACATATTCTTTTGCTAGTTACTTAGGCCATTGTAGTTCATGAATTGTGTTGTTTCGTATGACGATTCATACCAACAAATTCAGTATCAAATACTTAAGAACCACATTGTTTAATAAGCAAAGAATATAGCCATAACACATATATCATCTATATACTTAAACTGAACAATTCTAGTCTTTTCTTTTCTGCCATATACTTATGAGATTCTCTTTCAAGATTTCTGCTGCTTGAAAGAATCTATCAACATCAATAGTGGAGTCATACTTATGACACATAGTCCAAAGCGTGTATAGTTAAATACCAATGTCTTTGAACTTGCACTTTGAAGTAGATCACCATTATCAAATATTTGGTGTTCTTTCAAATTCCTTTCTTTAGTAATCTCTTGGTGTAGTAAACATTTTACCTACATCAAATATTCACCCTCATCATGGACTTATCCATGATCTAGCTACTTTTAGCTTGTAACGGTGAATCGCGAGTATAATGTTGCTCTCCAAAACCTTTTGGAAGATTAGGACAACTAGTGTCTCCAACCTTTTGCAAATTCTCATCAAACATGAGAACATGACTTTGCCATATCATACTCTATCATGTTGTAACTAAAACTTCGTTTCAGATATCACAATATCTTCCACACATCATGGTTTCAAACAACTCTTTCATCCTAGATAACCTTGATATTAAGATAATCTTTTGAATATCAAGAATCATGGAGACAAACATGATACTCATATACTAACACTTGGAATTGTCACTCTTGTTTTAATACCAATTATTAAACTTCATGGAGTAACCGGAACTTACTGAAAGTTTGCAATAGGACTTTTAAACTTTAGATTAACACTTCAAAACAATACGATACCAGTTAAGAAAGTAACTAACCAGAATTCTATAGTTCTATCATCTCAATTAAAACTAAGCGCAAGGTGGTAAACGGATGCCAATGACTACAACAACTATGCAAATTCACTTTGATTTAGTTTATGATAAATTGAGTTCTAATTAATAATTAAATTAATCTAGGTGAACTCCCACTCAAAACAATATCCCTCACATTGTTTTAGTGATCACACGAACCAAATCCACTACATCAACACCGATCATCACGAGAGCTGATATAGTTTTAATGGCGAACAATCATCATGTTCATCATATCTACTATATGATTCATGCTTTGCCTTTTGGCGATCCGTGTTCCTGAGGCCATGTCTGTACATGCTAGGCTCGTCAAGATCAACCTTAGCTTCCGCATAAGCAACTGCTTGCTTACGTTGTATTCACCCGCAGAATCAAAGACACCCGATCATCACGTGGTGCTTCGAAGCGCAAGCTTTGGCAACGGTGCTGACTAAGGGTGAACACTTTAGAACTTGAAATTTATGTGCATGAGGGATCATCTTATAATGCTACCGTCTACTAAGCAATACAAGATGCATAAAGGATTAACATCACATGCAATTCATAATATGTGATATGATATGGTTTTCTTCTTTGTGCTTTCGATCTCCATCTTCAAGCACCTAACATGATCTCCATCATCACCGCATAGCATCAAGGTCAATGACGCTTCTTCATGGTTGTCGCCCACCAGCTTCAACTATTACAACTACTTTGAATAGACACGCAGGTCTTAACAAAATTAAAGACAACCATAAGGTTCTCGCCGTTGCCAACTTACAATAAGGAACATTGCATACATCAAATATAATCACAATCATGGCCATATCACATCATCGACACCCCGCAAAACAAAGTTAGACGCTTCTACTTTCTTTGCATATTTTACGTGGTTTGGGGCTTTCAATAAGTGTCGTTCTAACTTACGAACAAGAACCACAACATTGATACTAGCATTGTTGATTACCCGTTGTAAATTGGATCTTAACTATGCTAGGAGAAACAGGCACCCGCAGAGCCACTTATGCAATACAAGTTGCATGTTAAGCGTGGAGCAAGTCTCATGAACGATGTCATGTAAGGTTAGCCCGGGCCGCTTCATCCCAACATACCGCAAGATGCAAAGTACACAAAAAGCAATCTACAATAAAAGCATCAACGCCCACAATGACCATTGTGTTCTACTCGTGCAACAGATCTACATATAGACACGGCTCTGATACCACTGTAGGGGTTCGTAGCATGGAAAACAAAAATTTTCTATCGCATACAAACAAACAAGCCAAGATCTATCTACTAGATTGTAGCAACGAGTCGATAGTGGAACTCACCCTCGAAGATTCCAAAGCGGTTAACGAGAGCAGATTCTCGTGGGTGATGTAGTCGCATCTTTCCGATCTCAAGATCGCAGACGATCCTTCCGCGCCACGCTCCAGCGGCGCCCGCAGTCGGTCACACGCTCGTACTCGACGAAGACCTTCCTCTCCTTGTTCCAGAGCAGCGGAGGTTGTAGCACTCCTCGCGATTCCGGCAAAGACAACGGCGTGGTACCTAAGTAGAGGGAGATCCCGCAGGCTCGCCTTAAGCCGGTGCGAGTATGGTGGAGCTTATGAGAGAGGCTATTAGTGGTCTAGTAATTAGACACACCAATTAGAAGGCTCTAAACCAATTAGAAGGCTCTAAACCGAATAGCTCTAAACCGGGGTCTAGATCTAGGGTTTAGATTAGAGGATAGGAACTTGTGTGTGCTAGGAGGGAGCCCTGCCCCTCCTTATATAGGTGGGAGGGCTGGCCGGCCAAGGGAGGGAGTGAGTCCTCCCAACTCGGCTTGGGTGGGCGCCGCTTGGGAGGACTCCTCCAACTCGGCTTCACCTCCTCCTCTTTTCCCACTTCCCAAAATTGTGCTTGACTTTCAAACTAGCCGCTTGACTTTTCAATTTAGGATTTAAATAAACCCTTTATTTTGGACAGCAAGAACACCTAGTACATGATGCAATCATTCCAATATGTAATGACACATTCATGTACCCTTCCTCCGAGTGCCGGACATTCCGAACATTCTAGAACATTCTGATGAAAACACCTAACCATTCCCCAACTCCGAAATGGGACTTTCCTTATATGAATCTTATTCTCCGGACCATTCCGGATCACCTGTGATATCCCGGATCCCATCCGAGACTCAACAACATTCGGTCTCTTTCTCATAATACCATAACTACTCAAACAACGTCGAATCCTTAAGTGTGTCTCCCACGGTTCGTGAATTATGCGACATGATCGAGACACTTCTCCAACAATAACCAATAGAGGAATCTGGAAATTCATATGGCTACATATTTCTACGATTACTTTGCGTCGAATGAACCACTTACATACGATACCAATTTCCCTTTGTCTCACGATATGTTACTTATCCGAGGTTATGATCGCTTGTATCTCGCATACCTAGTTCAACCTCACATCGATAAGTACTCTTTTCGCTCCCGTGATATGTGATCCCTTGTGACCAAGTCACATGCTTGCAAGCTAATTGGATGACATTTCACCGAGAGGGCCCAGAGAATATCTATCCGCCATGTGGATGGACAAATCCCACTCTTGATCCATGTGTTTCAACCAATACTTTCCGAACACTCAATGCCACCTTTATAGCCACCCTGTTACGGTGTGGTGTTTGATGACATCAAAGCATCCATCCAGTAAAGACAATATGCATGATCTCATGGTCGAAGGAATTAGGTTACTATGTATCAGAAAGCATATAGCAATTGAACTATTGAAATGACTTTGATCTTTATGCTACGCTTATCTATAGGAGTATGTCCACCATATCATTCTCCTAACGATATGATCTTGTTGTTGATAACATCTCAATGTTCATGATATGGAAACCACAATCATCAATCAACCAACAAGCTAGTGAAGTATAGAGGCTATACTAGGGACTTCAAATTAAGTTTACAAATCACACAAGTATTAATGGTTTCCTTGTTAATACTATTATAGCATGAATGTAAACATTTATCATAAGTATGAAGATATGATAATAACCTACTTTATTATTGCCTCTTGGGCATATCTCCAACAATCCGACATGCATGTTGGTACAATTATGGAGTCGAATGATGCGACTTTCTTTGAGGACATCTTTCCTATGAAAGCTATGTCCAGCTCATCAAATCAGGAGATGACTAGTTCATCTAGTCAGTAATTTTCTATAATTCCTGAACCCACTATGCCGATAGAACACTCTGATGATCCTGTGGAGGATGACAATGAAGCTCCCAAAAGGAGCAAGAGACAAAGGACTGCAAAGTCATTTGGTGATGATTTCATTGTGTACCTTGTGGATGATACTCCCACTTCTATTTCAGAAGCCTATGCATCTCAAGATGTCACTCTTTGGAAGGAAGTCGTCCGCGAGATGGACTCCATCTTAGCTAATGGTACTTGGGAAATCACTGATCATCCTTATGGGTGCAAACCTGTAGGATGTAAATGGGTGTTCAAGAAAAAGCTTATACCTGATGGTACTATTGAAAAGTACAAGGCACGTCTTGTGGCTAAGGGTTATACCCAAAAGGAAGGTGAAGACTTTTTCGATACCTACTCACCTGTAGCCAGATTGACCACTATTCGAGTACTACTTTCCTTAGCTGCCTCACATGGTCTTCTCGTTCATCAAATGGACGTTAATATAGCTTTTCTAAATGGAGAGCTAGATGAGGAAATTTATATGGAGCAGCCTAATGGATTTGTAGTAGATGGTCAAGAAGGAAAGGTGTGTAAGTTAGTGAAGTCTTTATATGGTCTTAAGCAAGCTCCTAAGCAAAGGGTACGAAGTTTGAAAGAACTTTAACTGCTGAAGGCTTTGTTGTAAACAAAGCTGACAAATGTGTGTACTATCGCCATGGTGGGGGCGAGGGAGTTATTATGTGTCTCTATGTTGATGACATATTGATATTCGGGACCAACCTTGCTGTTATCGAGGAGGTCAAAGAGTTCCTATCTCGCTGCTTTGAGATAAAGGACTTGGGAGTGGCTAATGCAATTTTAAACATCAAGCTACTAAAGGATGACAATGGTGGGATTACACTGCTTCAGTCTCACTATGTGGAAAATATATTGAGTCGCTTCGGGTATAGCAACTGCAATTCTTCTCCAACGCCCTATGATCCGAGTGTGCTACTTCGAAAGAATCGAAGGACTGCTAAAGATCAATTGAGATATTCTCAAATCATTGGCTCGCTCATGTATTTATCCAGCGCTACTAGACCTGACATCTCCTTTGCTGTAAGCAAACTGAGTCGATTTGTGTCAAATCCTCGAGATGATCATTGGCATGCTCTTGAAAGAGTTTTGCGCTATTTGAAAGGCACTGCGAGTTATGGTATTCACTATACTGGGTATCCTCGGGTACTTGAAGGTTATAGTGATTCAAATTGGATATCTGATGCTGATGAGATTAAGGCCACAAGTGGTTATCTGTTTACACTTGGTGGTGGCGCTGTTTCCTGGAAGTCTTGCAAGCAGGCCATCTTAACGAGGTCAACAATGGAAGCAGAACTCACAGCATTAGACACAGCCACTGTTGAAGCAGAGTGGCTTCGTGAGCTCTTGATGGACTTACCTGTGGTTGAAAAACCAATACCCTCCATCCCGATGAACTGTGATAATCAAACTGTGATCGTCAAAGTAAACAGTTCTAAGGATAATATGAAGTCATCAAGGCATGTGAACAGGAGGTTGAAATCTGTCAGGAAACTGAGAAACTCCGGAGTTATTGCGTTGGATTATATCCAAACATCTAAAAACCTGGCAGATCCTTTCACGAAGGGTTTATCACGCAATGTGATAGATAATGCATCGAGGGAGATGGGTTTGAGACCCATGCTATGAGTTGATCCCAGTGGCAACCTACTCTATGTGATCGGAGATCCCGTGAATTAGAGCTGGGAGACAAGCTGTTGGTCAGCTGAGAGGAGAGTATCCCCATATTATATTTACATCTCCATAAATATGCAATACTCTCTTAATCTGCATGGCAGGTTGATATTTATCTTAATGTGTTCCAAGTGGCTTTTTATAAGCGGAGATGTTGTCCTGCAGAACATCTCTTGAGGAACACACCTATATAAGTCTGACTGTTAAACGTCACAGTCCGTGAGAGTTGGGTGCTCTCTAATAAACTCATGAAAGGCCCTGGAGTATGACGCATAAGCTCCAAACTGCGGGGAAGCCGACGGTAGCCCTGTACCGGTCTAGATTTTGTGTGAAACTAGCGCGCGGAAAACTTGTAGTTCAAGGCATAGTCCACTATTCAAGTTGCTAGCTAGCGTAACATGAAGTTTAACGTGGAAGTTCAACTTAACAGTCTCCACTACACACCGGTATATACAACAATGTTCTGGAAGAAAAGTGTTGTGATGTGCCAAAGAGACTTTGTGTGGGATTGTTGGAATTTGGTGAGTATTGGGCTGTTGGCCCATTAGACAAATTCTAAAATTCTCTTTGGCCCACTTGTATATGGCAGTATATGGCTGTGTAGTGGTGCTAAAGTTTAGTCCCATATTGCTAGTTAAAGGGGAGTTGGACCACCGTATATAGTAGAGTGTTGCACCACTCACTAAGGTGTGATAAGAAGAGTAGCCCTCGCACACTCCTCCTCCGACGCCTCGCCACCGCCACGCCGCCTTGCCACGGAACGCTGCGCCGAGCCGAGCTTTATTTTGCTTATTGGGAAAACTTATTATGAGTCATTAACGGACGCATTAATTACAGCCGTTTCCAGTTTTTATGGACGTGGCTGTTACCGACTCGGACGTGGGATGAGCCCACGATCCTCCTAACCTGCACTATATAAGCGTCCGGGGCTAAACCTAATCGGCACGGAATCAATTCACACACGCGCCTACCTCCAGAACCTTGCGCTGCCGCTTTCGTCTTCCTCATCCCGGCTTGCGGCGTGCACCGCAGATCGGGACAATAGGCCTCCGGAACCCCGCCTCTCGTGAACCTATACGGGTGAGGGGCGATCAGGTTTTTGGGGAGCGCTCAGCGCGACTACTAGCAACTACGACGTCCTCCGACGACGAGTTCCCTGACGACGACTTCTTCCCGGACGTCACCAATCTCTTCGACAACTTCAACATGGGCGACGCTGCTGCGGCTGCTATTCAGCCTACTCTGTACATGATACTCAACTGTCTTTTTCGGATTATGCTAGAGTTCTCTGTTCTAGCGTTTGCTGTAGATGTGATAGGTTTATCTCCTATAGATGTAATCTGTTCATCTACTTTGTTGATCTGCATAATTGGTTTTAGTACCGTTTGTATGATCATGTTTTATCAGTTTATTTTTCGGATTAAATTATATGAATTATTGCTTATATTTACAATAGAACACACCAACCTTCACACGCCTCGCAGTGATGCCAAAAATCACCCGTAGAATGAGGGTGAGGCGATGAGGACTTACTCCATGCCAACAGTGACATCATCACCTCACCACTGGTAACAACACAAACTATGGGTTCGAAGGTATATCAGATCCCTCCTCCCACACTTTTCGGCCAACGGAGAGGGGGCGGGGGGGGGGGGGGGGGATTTCCACTAGTGGAGAAAGAGGGTTGGAGGCGGCGGCTAGGCTTTCTATCAAGAACTCTCGTTAGACCTACGCGAGGCTACAACTCCTAACTAATTTGACGTTGTCATTTTGGCCGCTCAAAATCCGCCTTACATTTATTAAGTGATGGAGTGTTTGATTTGTTTTATGCTATGTCCGCAGCGATCAAGTTTTGCCATTCTCCATTCCCCTTAGCAAATTCAAAATTGAACGAATGGAAGTTTAAGTCCATGAACAATGTTTAAGAAAAGGGGGTGCCCTTGCTTCTGAATCGATTGACGCATGCAACCATTTTTATTGTAAATCTATGTCCTTACCATAACATAATAAAATAAGTGGAAAAAGTATATGGTAACACACTCACACCCAAAATCACATTACTAGATTACCATTAAATTGGTTGTAATAAGCTTGCAGTACCATCTTCATATGGCTGCACAGTCTAGAGTATCCTATGCCTCCATGCGATGTAGTGACCACTTAAGAAGCCGGTGGGTGATCATATGTATAACAAGAAAGATGTCGAAAACACTTTTTTTTGAAACAATACGATTATTACGACAATTCCATAGATTAAAACATAGAATACATCCCCGAGGCAAATTTAAGGCTCTAACTTTGTATTGGACCCACTCAACCAATTCTCAAACATGTTCAAGATACTAGTCGGTGTTGGTAGACTAAAATCCACAACAATTGTCCTCCACTCCAAATCTTCGGTGGGACATGATATGAACACATGTTGTATTGTTTCATTTTCATTACAATAACACACTAGTAGAAAATGGACCTTTGGTCCAGAGCATTAGTCCCGGTTCTGGTACAAACCGGGACTAATGCCCTGGTCCCAACGGCTAGAAACGGCCGCAGGGACCAGAAGACATTAGCCCCGGTTCGTATGTGAACTTTAGCCCCGGTTCGTTTAACAAACCGGAGCAACCACCCCAACATGTGTTAAATAGGAAAGATTACTATACACGCGGTCTTACGAAAACACTAAAAGAGAAGTCATCAAGCAGTACTACAAGTGGGAGAAAATCAAAAGAAGTTGCCCAGCTCGGCAAACAGGCAAAACAATCCATTGTCCCGCTCAAGGTGTTACTCCAGCCCACACAAGGTGGAATAGATATGGAAATAGCTATTAAATTAGCCAAGGAGTGTAACGTGCCGGTCGAAGCACTTCTAGCCGGCGGAGATAATGTCGCCAAGGGACCAATAGTATGAAAATTTGTCTACAGGGAGCCTCTGGTCAGCGATGAGGTATTCGATGATCTGCCAACACATATGCGACTGTTGCATATCTGGTACTTGAAAGTCACAAAGGAAGGGCGACAATTTTTCCTATGTAAAGTTGGAGAGGACCGTCCAGACGAGATCTCCATTGAACTTTGTGAACTATTTCAGTTATTCAACCTAGACGCCCTCGACAAGTCCCTCCTCAGCATATATTGTCTGTAAGTAATTAAGTCACTAACTCAGCTCGTTCAATTCATTTCCTGTCGTTATACTTACTATATCTCCTTCTGTATGCTATTATATATGCAGAATAAAGATTCAAGAATGTAGAAGAAAGTCAATCTACAGCATGGAGTTCGTTGATCCAAACAGAGTAAATGGACATACGCTAATAAATAACCTCGAGGAAACAGAGGATAACTTGCTAATGTTTTTAATGGAGCAACATTACAAGACACAAATACTATTTCCTTACAATTATGGGTAAGAGTCTTATTGTCCTGTACACATTCAATTTTTGTTTACTCGATGTTAAGTGTATATAAACGATCGCAGCTTCCACTGGATTCTTCTAAACATTGACGTTGACCGTGCAAAAGTTGAAATCTCGGACTCGTTAAAGAAGTCGATGGAAGACTACCGCAGCATAATTGATTGCCTCCAAAAATAATTTCAATCACTATATCTATCTCTTTCGTTTATTCTCTGAGATGTAAACTAATTAATAACTCATTCATTTCTTTTTTGCCGGACAGGGTTTGGAAAAGGTTCACGAAGAAGGTTTAGGGTGAATGACATGAGGAGCTCACTTTTCGTATGGTCCCGGTAAGTAGTACGAGAGCTAGGGGACTAATTTATGTTGATATTACAATTATCATTCTTACAATTATCATGCTTGATTATTATCTGATTGAATTATATTCTCGATCGAAAAGTGTGCGACGCAGCCACAGGAGACTAATTTATGTGGATATTACGTATGTGAGTTCATTCGTGGGTGTATGGAGCAGGGCACAGACTTTCTTCAAGTACGTAAACAATATATTCGCAATTTATTCTATACCATAGTTTTTGTTGAGTTCCATTCATAATGATCTACTTCTTTATATATAGTTGGATGCGATGCGGGATAAGCTCCTACCACATGAACGCCTACTAGCAATTCAAGAGGAGTTGTCGGGATTTTTGCTCAGGGACATCATAAACTCAAAAGGAGAGTACAACGTAGATAGACCTTCATGTAATCGTAGATAGACACAAAAGGACAGTATCTGTTGTAATGATGATCTTGGTGTAAATCAATTAGACGAGCTCTAGTCTCGGTTGTGTATATATTTATATGTATTTATGTTATCGTGAGTGAAATTATATTATATATGCATCATACAGCATGTAGTAGCGTAGAATAATACGTATATGAAAACACAAAATGAAAAATAATCAAACACAAAAAAAACCCCTAAAACCCCACCTCCTGCCGCGGCAGCAGTTTGGTGCAAAATGCTGCCGCGGCAGAAGAACTTTAGTCCCGATTCGTGTAGTCCCGGTTTATAACAGAACCGGGACTAAAGGCCTAACCTTTAGTCTCGATACGTTAGTCCCGGATTGCAATCCGGGACTAAAGCCTCTTACAAACCGGGACTAGTGTCATGTTTTCTACTAGTGACAGTACCCTGTGCTTCCATGACAATTTATTTGAGTGAGTTTATCCTTTACAAAAAGAGATTACCACCTAAAAGTCCTAACATTTAAAGGTACTTTAAGCTTACATACATATTTCCTACCAAAGTAGGTCTTATTTGTTAATCATGTACGCATACATGGATATTACCAAAAATGAACCAAAATTATGTAGCTTCTATTAGAATACATCCGACTCCTGAGTTGAGTTAACTAAGGTTAAATGCTGAAATAAGTGAAGCAAGGAAATTCATAGTATCATATATCCTCAGCGAGATCCCCTGAAAAACTCACATTAAATGAAACAGACTTAAGGACGTCCGCCGTCTGCTACTTTAAATGTTGTGCTCGATGTTGTATAGGCTAACGTGGCTAACAAATAGGCATGTTCGTCCCCCACCCCCTCCCACCCTGCCATACCCAAAAAATTGACATGTTCCCTAGCCAATAATCTTATAGAACCAAGTATTTATTTTCCTATTTTCAGCTACGGAACATCGCCGCAAAAAAATCAATTTTCACTCGCTTAGACCTTGACGGCGCAGAGACCCATGGGCTCAGTGTAATTTGGGATAGCGTTTTGGAGTCAAGGTTTTTACTCCTTAGCAGGGCTAATCACTTTAAGTGCATTCATGAGGAATTCCCAATAGTTTAACTTGGCCTCCTCACCAATGATATTTGGTCGACACCACATTCGCGCACCAGAGCCGTGGTGATGGTGTCAGCCAACATGGAGTCCTCCTCCTGTGATCGCATGCTAGCTGGTGGTGGTCAACACCCTTATCTCTCGAAGGTGAGGCTGTTGCTACTCATTTACTCTATGGGCCTCTTGAATATGTCATATATGCTAAATGGGAAGAGGCATATTTAACAATTGGAGGCTATGGCAGTGCAATGCACTGCCGGTGTTGGCTGGTGCATGCCTAGGGCATGGCTTCTGGGGTGCAATGTACGACATGGCGAACGCATCTTAGTCGACGTCTTGCCAAGTTCATCAGGATCCTGCCTTCTTCTCATCGACTCCTTTATGCACAACAAGGGGAGGCACGTTGATCCAGGTTGCCTTGGAGTTGAGGTTGTGCTACGGGGCGTTTTGCTTGGTTCATGACGCATCTTGAAAACCATGTGTCCACCTCCTCTCCACTCGTGGTAGGGCATTGGGAAAGCCGAGTCGTTAATTGGGTCATTATAGAGGGTGTTTTATAAGCCACTTGGCAATGTATCGTGTTGGATGCGTGGATCTGTAGTCTTATGTCACTGTATAGACCATTGACCACTTCTTCGTGATTGATGCGTCATCTAGGACATATCCTTGAAAAACCTCCTTAGGAATTCTTGCCACACACAATCATATCCCCATTTAGTATCTTTAAGTCCACTTTCTTGCAAGATATACCTTTTCAATTTCAAGGTGCTCTACTCTTTGCCAACTCTAGTCCTTCAGTCTACAAATGATGATATGTTTTTTCATGTGTTATTTTCCTTTATGGTCAACACTTGCCATAAGAATCTCTAACGACAAAAGTGAATCTCTTATTTACCCCCTTAGGTATCTCAAATAAGGGCAACAATAACATTAGGAGAGTCGTGAGAACAACATTGATGAGGACAATAAATTCTCTCCATAGGATAAAGCCCTTCCCTTCCAATTCTTAGTAATACTAGGGTATAATAAGATATTCTCCATTTAATCTAGACACCTGTTTTCCCCATATTTTAAACATGTAACTCGCGAACGACTACCTTACTAAACCGGTAAATTTGAACCATATTAATCCAAAAAAATGCACTAAATTAAATTTTATCTCAATAGAACTTCCATAAGATCACACACAATTAATACATTTGTGATAAGTGATGGACACATTTGTTTCCCTCTATTTTTCTCCATTTGAACTCAACACGATGAATAGCGATTCTTCTTCAATGTACGTACTTTGGTAAAAATGTGCATGAGGTATACACCTATATATAACACATTGATTGACATTCATATTCATGAACCTTGCATGTAAGTATGTTATAAAAGACGAGATAAGGACCGTTTTGATTGGACACACCGGTAGCAGTAGCGCCACATAATGAGTATAATGAATCATAGCTCACCTTGTAAAATAAATGCAGTAGCCTTAGGTCTTGATATCATTTCTTAGTATTGTCTTCTTTGATAAAGAACATATATTATTTTGTCGCAAAAGAATCTCATGTGATTTTTCTAAAGAAAATGCGATAGGAGAAGCCCCTACGACGAGTTTGTTTTTAAAATAATAAGAACTCAAATATGTATCCATGAGGACTTAAACATAGGTATCTGGATCGTACATCAACTTTTCTAACCAAATGAGCTAGACTCAAAATTTTAGCCCATTCTTTTTCGGTGGTTCATTTGTTAACCCAAGAAGAAGCGTTTTGTCTCTCTAGGCGATCTCCTCCCTCACAAAAATTGCAGGCTAGAAAACCACCTCGTCTTCTCCCTAAAGCGAGCAGCAAAGTCACCAACTTATATCATAACAGTTTTCTCGTGAAGACCGAGGAGCATTACCATATCATGTTTGTGTATAGTTCCGCATCTTAACTTTTGAGAATACAATGTACCACTAACAAAATCACCAACTGGTGTCGGTTTTAACATACAAGGATATTGACAAACAATAATAAATCCCCTAGCAAGCCCTAAGGCATGTAGTCAGGAAGTACTAAGTATTAACCTAATCAATACCTTCACTTCTTCAAAAAAGTGCACTCCTTGTTTGCGACTTCTTATACCATTCTCAATGTTTGTCATAGCACCACAAATCATAGAATTGACGGCATGAAAAATATATAAAAGAGGAGTTATAAGAACCAAAAGAAGTTTGCTGTGTATCTTAATACACTTGGAACATAATGCATTCGGGGAAAATTGGTCAATGGATATTTGGTTTGCATGGTTAGCAGATTGATGAATTACTTGGTTATCATTTTAATCCATGAAAGTGGAAACAGTGTTTCAAAAATTGAGTATGCTTGAATTGTGACAAAATTTTACCTACCTAGTTGATCTTTGGTCATGACTAAAAATATTGTTCTTTGTTTCACGGGGAGGAACTTTTGACCTCTACTTAATTGCTGGCCAATGTTGTCCAATTCATGGCAAGCACACACATCAAGTATAATTTTGGTTGGCTAAGTTTTTTTATAGAGCAACCTTGGTCACAAACGAAACACGCACACATTGTACGAATAGAACTCTTTTTTAAGGATTGCATTAGTTTTCATGAACGTAAATATTGCATGAATATAACTAAGATTACAAAGTTTATCACCTTAAGTTTTGTTTTGGTTGTGGCTCAAATAAACAAATCTTGTGAAAACAATGCGCATTTTCCTTGTCAAAGTCAAGTTGGAGTGTAACTATTTTGTGCATTATAGCATAATAGTTACAAAATCATTGTTTTGAGTTGTTTATTGTGCAGTGCCACACAAATGAGCCACAGTATCACCAGTTGGTGTGCTCAGTCAAGAGCACATAATAGTTACAAAATCACAACTATAAACTAACATATTTTCAGTATAGGCATAATAATATCCTTTCATTTCAAGAGACTGTTGGGCCACGCAGAAACAAAACAAAACTTTTTCCTCTAACGTGGTGATCCCAAGATCTAACTAAGGTAGAAGGCCACGAGGATTACCACTAGACGCGCAGTTGCGGATTACTGATGAAGCACACCAGTTGATGCAGTGCAGTCCTTGCGATCTCGATCCAATCAACGATCGTCCAAACGCTGATGGTACAACGCCTCTACTGTTGTCCACACGTACGATGAGGAGCGCCAACGGTGAACTGCTAGGTTCGGTACGTCGGCAGGACCGTTGTGGAGCTAGGGTTTCCAACTCATGGAGTGACCTAACCGATCAGCCCTCCTGGGTTTCTGCGCCCCACTATATATAGGGAGTGAATGTGGGCTCCACACGTGGCCCATTCACTAAAGCCTATATAATATTAGTCACCGTTAGTCCAACTCACTGACTTAGTTCAAATCCGACTCGGGTCCAACCCAACCAGATTTCCGGTTCAGATCTAATCCGAACTTGCTCCAGCTCTTAAGTGTGTGACCCCGCAGGATCATGGCTACTTGGACACGATTGGAGTCCGACTCTCAATCGATCAGTCAGTAGTGGCTCCTAGCAGAACGTGATGACTTCCAAGTATCAAAGAGTCTTGACGACTTGCCTTTCCAATGCGACTAGTGTCCGAGTCCCTTTTGCCTCATGATATACCTTGTCATACTATAGGCGAATAATTGTCATCCCTTAAATAGTTCGACTCTCTTCTCGATCCGAGATAAGTGATTCATCCGACTAACTCTTAGTTGATCGCCTCGGTTAACACTTAACTGAGTCGTGCATGGCCATGCTTTCCGAATCATATCATCCGAGAGGGACCAGAGAATATCTCTCCAAATGGAGGGGCAAAATCCCATCTTGGTTATTCACATCACGCAACTTGATTCTAAGTCGACCCGAACTCTGCCTTTATAACTGCCCAGTTATGGATCAGCGTTTGACAGAACCTAAGTCGGTGATCCTTAACTCGGATTGTACAACAACCTCAGGTCTAAGGATTACATTGATTGAGATATACAAATGACAACTTGTTCGTTGTACCTCAATATGGGTCAATCTGACTCGTTAAACTCTTTAGCCAAATCTGTGTAAGTCGGAATAGCATCTCCATGCCCATGACAAGTAGAACCGAGTCATCAAGCCGACTTTCACATCAATCTAAGTTGTGTGTCCAGCACAACCTCAATGACCAAGGACATTTAGTATAAACAACATGAATGTATAGTTCCACAACCGAATCACATATTCAATGATACACATCATATGTTTATACAAGGACAACTTAATATCTTTATGAATACAATGGGAAATATCATCATCCATGATTACCTCTAGGGCATATTCCCAACAGTCTCCCACTTGCACTAGAGTCAATCTGCCGACATCACATGTCTAGGCATCTAATGCCCATAGCTCTTAGGTGCGCCTCATGCTTTGGCTGTGGTAACGGCTTTGTCAATGGATCCGCAATATTTGCATCTATGTGTACCTTGCATAACTTGATATCACCATGATCCACGAACCGGCGAATCAGGTGGTACCGCATGAGTATGTGCTTGTTCTTCTGGTGTTGTCTAGGTTCCTTGGCTTGTGCAATAGCACCATTATTGTCACAATACATGTCTAACGGATTGGACGAGCCCTAAACCACACCAAGATCCATGAGGAAATTCCTCATCCAAACATCTTCCTTTGCTGCCTCCGAGGCGGCAATATACTCAGCCTCTATTGTAGATGCAGACACAGTCTCTTGCTTGGAACTCTTCCAGCTCACAACACCTCCATTTATAATAAACACATATCCGGATTGCGAACGAGAATCATCAGAGTCGGTGAGATAACTCACATCTGTGTAACCCTTTACACTGAGTTCATCTTCACCTCCATAAACCAAAAACATATCCTTAGTCCTTCTCAAGTACTTTAGGATATTTTTAGCTGTTGTCCAGTGGATTTCTCCAAGATCAGCCTGGTATCTTCTCACAATACTTAGAGCATAGGAAACATCCGGCCTAGTACAAATCATGGAATACATGATGGATCCGACTGCAGAAGCATACAAAATCGCACTCATCTGACTTTGCTCATCAGTTGTCGAAGGACACTGAGTCTTGCTAAGTTTTACACCATGGGACATCAGTAAGAACCCCTTATTAGATGATTCCATGTTGAACTTCTTCAACACTTTGTACAAATAAGTAATTTGACTCAATCTAATGAGCCTTCTTGATCTATCTCTATAGATCTAGGTTTCAAGAATATATGTTGCCTCACCCAAGTCTTTCATTGAGAAACTCCTTTCCAACGATTCCTTGGTTTCTTGCAACATCTGGACATCATTTCCAATCAATAATATGTCATCCACATATAAGATTATAAAGTTTACTTTTCTCCCACTAAACTTTTTGTATAAACAAGAATCATGATCACTCTTGATGAAGCCAAACGATTTGACTACCTCATCAAAGAGAATATTCCAACTCCGAAATGCTTGCTTCAACCCATAAATGGATTTCTGAAGTTTGCAAACCTTGTCAGCATTAGCCGGATCGAAAAAACCCTTGGGCTGTATCATATACACGTGCTCGGTTAAATTTCTATTAAGGAAAGCCGTTTTGACATCCATCTGCCATATCTCATAGTCAAAATAGGCTGCTATAGCTAACATGATCTGAACTGATTTAAACATCGCTACGGGCGAGAAAGTATCGTTGTAATTAACTCCTTGAACTTGTTGGAACCCCTTCACGACAAGGCGTGCTTTATAGACGGAAGCATTTCCATCCATATAAGTTTTCTTCTTAAAGACCCATTTGCACTCAAGGGGTCTTGAACCGTCTGGCAGATCAACCAAGTTCCAAACTTGATTTTCATCCATGGACTTTAACTCAGATCTCATGGCTCCAAGCCATGACTCGGAATCAGATCCCATCATCGCTTCCGGATAATTTGCCAGCTCATCACTGTCTAACAGTAATATATCACGAACACTTTGTAATCTTGCCGATCTTCGTAGTACAGGTGCAGCTTCCGGCTTAGCTACCACGACCAGCTCAACCTCCAAGGTTTTTTCCGACTCGCTACTAGCCGGGTCCTCTTGAATTTCTTTGAGCTGCACCGTAGTCCCACTGACTCCCTGAATGAGAAACTCTTTCTCAAGGAAGACACCGTTCCGAGCGACAAACACTTTGCCCTCTTCTCGGTTGTAGAAGTAATAACCCAAGGTTTCCCTTGGATACCATACGAAAATACACTTATCCGACTTGGCCATAAGCTTGTCCGATTGAAGTTGATTGAAAAATGCTTCACAACCCCAAATCTTAAGAAAAGACATACTTGGCTTTTTGCCTGTCCACATCTCATGCAGTGTCTTCTCTACCGACTTTGATGGTACTCTGTTTAGTGTGAACGCCACTGTTTCTAGACAATAACCCAAAATGACAAAGGCAGATCTGTCCGACTCATCATTGATCGTACCATGTCCAACAAGGTCCGATTCCGCCTTTCTGAAACACCGTTCCTCTGTGGCGTTCCCGGCTGAGTAAGTTGAGGAACTATTCCACAACTCTTCAAATGGTCATCAAACTCGTGGCTCATGTACTCTCCTCCTCGGTCCGACCGAAGAAACTTTATTTTCTTGCCGAGTTGATTATGTACTTCATTCTGGAATTCTTTGAACTTTTCAAAGGCTTCCGACTTATGTTTCATCAAGTAGATATATCCATACCGACTCAAATAATCAGTGAAGGTAATGAAGTAATCATAACCACCCCTAGCTGTCGTGCTCATTGGTCCACATACATCACTATGTACTAGTCCCAGCAAGGCAGACGCCCTTTCGCAACTCTTTGCAAAAGGTGTCTTGGTCATTTTGCCGAGTAGGCATGTCTCGAACAACTCCATGTCGAACGAAGTTAGGAGTTGATACGTACAAAACGTATCTACTTTCCTGAACACTTTTGCTATTGTTTCTCCTCTAAACTTGTGTGATTTGGATACAACTAACACGGACTAACGCTGTTTTCAGCAGAATTACCTTGGTGTCTAGTTTTTGTGTAGAAAATCAACTATCGGGAAAAATTCCAGAAAATATGCAAAAAATTCTATTTCACCAGAAGATCCACGGAGCCAGAGTACGAGATGGAGTGGAGGCCTAGGGGCCCACACCCCTGTCAGGCGCGGGTGGGCCCAACCCACGCCTAGGAGGGTGCGGCCACCTCAGGCACCCCCTCGGGCTCCCTCTGCACCTATAAGTTACCCCTTGACCTAAAAACCGAGGAGGGCTCGTTGTTTTACTAGAAAGAGTTCCGCTGTGCCGCCACCACCAGAAACCAAGATTTGGATCCAGAAACTCCGTTCTGGCACCCTGCCGGGACGGGCTATTTGGGAAGGATCATCGCCATCGTCATCACCAACGCCTCTCCATCAACCATCAATGTTTCTCTCATCCATGTGTGAGTAATCCCCCGTTGTAGGCTATGGGGATGGTAGGGATTGGATGAGTTCTATCTTGTAAACGAATAAGATTGTTAGGGCATAGTGCCTAGTATCTCTATTAGTTCTATTTGACTTTGTTGCAACTTGTTGTGCTTAATGCTTGTCACTAGGGCCCGAGTGCCATGATCTTAGATCTGAACTTATTATTGAATCATTATGATAGTATTGTTTGTGATCTTATCTGCAAGTTGTGTACACATATCATTGTCCGTATCCAAAGGCCCCGAAGTGACATAAATTGGGACAACTGGAGGGGATGGATGTGGTGTGAGGATCACATGTATTCATCGAGTGTCAATGATTTGCTCCGGTGCTCTATTAAAAGGATCACCTTAATTGCCAGTAGTTCCCTAGAGGCCCCGCTGCCACGGGCTGGTTGGACAGAAGATGTTATGAAAGTTCTCATTGCGAGCACGTATGACTATATATGGAGGACATGCCTAGGATTGTTTAGTACTTGGATGCTTATTATTATTTATCTGCATTGCCCTATATCTTTAAGTTACATGTTTAGACTTGTCCATGCAACGCCCGTCCATCCATCCCTATGCCTACCGCACTCATATCCTACTGTTTGCTGCTACTGTTACTATTGCTCCTGTTTCACAGCTGCTGTTGCTTTGCTGATGCTACTACAAACTGTTGCTACTGATAAACTTCGGTGAGCAAAAACTATTTCTAGGTGTAGATGAATTGACAACTCAGTTGTTAAGGCTTGCAAGTATTCTTTTAGCTCCCCTAGTGTCGAATCAATAAATTGGGTAATACTACCCGTGAAGACTGTTGCGATCCCCTATACTTGTGGGTCATCAAGACTATTTTCTGGCGCCGTTGCCTGGGAGCATAGCTTTATTTGTAAGTTCACTTGGATATACTATTATTCACTACTAATCCTTTCATCATGGGGAAGTCTCGTGATGAAAAGTTCCCTATTTTACCATCCACTACAAGAAGAGGTACAATCCTAAACACCTCTCTTGCTCTTGATTCACCGTTTGTTATAAGTAAGTTTGTTACACCACCACTATATACTCATGCTACACACACTGCTACTACTGCTGAATCTAAAACTACTTTTGATGCTCATGATGTTACTTCTACAGTGCTTGATGCGAGTGGTTCATTAGGTCCTTTCCTAGATGCTACTATGGCTAGTCTAGGAAATATTGAAACTCCTAGTGAAGACACAGTTACACCTGTTAGCTCACCTGAGTCTAGAGAGAGTTATGATATTAATGATGGTTACATTGAGTTCACTGATGAATTTGTTGAAGAGTGCTGAAACACACATGGTGCTAGTGCTATTAAGAGTCTCCTTGCTAGACGTACCATTATCCCTAAACTGTCCGCTGATCCTAAGTTTTCCACCTCTCCCATAGATATTAAAGAGAAAGATTATGATTTCTCTCTTGATTTATCCTATTTGGACATTGTTGAGAAAGAACCTTTCTGTGGGACTAAAAATGAGAGTGTTGTGGCTCATATGAATGAGCATTCTACTATAAGTGCTTTATTCTCTAATGATTTTAAGATGCGCAAGTACTTTGTTACTAAGATATTCCATTTTTCACTAAAAGGAGAAGCTAGGGCTTGGTTTAATAGATTACCTCCTGGTTCCATTGATAGCCCTGATTGTTTGATTGCTTCTTTCTTCCAGAAATATTTTCCTCCCAGTGCTAGACATGCTGCTTTGCAGAGACTTTTTGATTTTAAACAGAGAAAAGAAGAGAAATTGCCTGAGTCATGGACAAGGTTCAGTGCCTTGATTCATGCACATCCTAGATGTCCATTACCTAAAAATAAGCTTCTTGATATTTATTATAATGGACTAACTAATGATTCTAGGACATACCTAGATAGCTTTGCTGATTGTGTTTTCAGGAAAAGAACTCCTACAAATGCTGAAGAATTAATGGCTAAAATAAGCAAGAATTATGATGATTGGACTTCAACTGAGCTAAATACACCTGAGCCTATTACTCCTGAACCAGTTGTACCTGAACCAGTTCCAACACCAACACCAAAGAAGAGGGGAGTAATTGCATTAAATGATGAAGTGACGAAAGAAGCTAAGAAATGTCTAAAGGAGAAAGGTATTAGAGCTGAAGATGTGAAGAATCTACCTCCTATAGAAGAATTATGTAAGAAAATTCCCCACTCATCCACTATTGAGGTACACTCTCTCCACTTTAATGAAGGTGATATTCCCTATGGTAAGTCTCCTGATCAATGCTTAGAGGAACTTGACACATTTATTGTTAAACAAGATAATTTTAATAAACAAGTTCAGAATCATTTATTGGAAAAATCTAGAGCTATCAAAGAGTTGAAAGATATTGTGGAAAGAACTTCTAATGATATTAAAATGCATTGTAAACACTTTCAAATGGTTCAAACCCAACTTGATCAACTTGCTAAGGTACAAAAGGATATGCTAGTTAATGCCTCAGGAGATAAACATGCTTATGGAATTAGAACTAGGAGTGGTATAGCTACTCAAGATCATTTATATCCTGAAGGACACCCTAAAAGAATTGAGCAAGATTCTCAACAAGGTGAGAGTAGTGGTAGTCCTCGTAAGAGAAAGAAAAAGAAACATAAAATAGTTGAGGAACCAATTGAACCTGTTTTAGATCCTAATAGTATATCTGACTCTGATGCTAAAACTGAAAGTGGTAATAATGATGCTCCTGATAAGGAGGAAGTTGAGGAAGAACCTAAGAAGCACACTAAGAACACTAGGTACACTAAGGAAGATTTTATTGCTAAGAAACATGGAAGTGAGAGAGAAACTTGGGTGCAGAAACCTATGCCTTTTCCAGGTAAGAAACACAAGTCAAAGGAGGGAGAACACTACAACAAGTTTTGTGAGTGGATGAAACCTTTATTTTTGCAAATTACTTTGACCGATGCTATTAAGTTGCCTCCTTATTCAAAGTATATGAAGGATATTGTCTCTAATAAAAGGAGGATTCCTAATAAGGAGATTTTTACTTTGCTTGCTAATTATTCCTTCAATGTAAGGTTCCAAAGAAACTTGGTGATCCAGGTATACCGACTATTCCTTGCTCTATTAAGAATAATTATGTTAGAACTGCTTTATGTGATTTGGGAGCTGGAGTTAGTGTTACGTCTTTTTCTCTTTACAAGAGACTCCAGCTAGAAAAGTTGATACCAACTGATATATCTTTGCAAATGGCTGATAAGTCAACTACTATTCCTTTTGGTATATGTGAGGATGTTCCTGTTCAAGTAGCTCGTAATTGCTTGGTTTTGACTGATTTTGTTGTGCTTGAGATGCCTGAAGATGATAATATGTCCATTATTCTTGGGAGACCTTTTCTTAATACTATAGGTGCTGTCATTAATTGTAATCAAGGAAAAGTAACATTCAATATTAATGACAAAGAGCATACTATCTATTTCCCCAAGAAGGTCGTTAAGAGCTATTGCCTGAATTCCATTGAAAATATTGAGAGCATCAAGGTTGGAGAAATATATTGTCCCATTCCACCGGAAAATTTTGAAACTATTATGATTGGGACCATTGCTATCAAGTATGAGGTAACATAATCACCTTGTGGAATGCAAAGTTTTGTTTCATATAAGATTATTTTGGTAACAAGACTTGATCAACCTTGTTAACAAAAGGATTTTAATCAACAAAATAATGCTTTCACTATGGTTATAGTTGCTTTATTTTACTTTTCTCCTTCCTAGTCTTTGCCTTTTCTTTTGCTAGCTTTGGTTTTGTTAGTTGCTTGTTTGTTAGAGTGTCTTAGAGCTTCTGAAGTTTGGCTTTTGGTTTGCTTTTGCCTCTTCTAAAAAAAACTGTTTTTGCGAGAAAATCAATTTTCATACCCTGAAAATTGGCCAAAAATAAAGTTTCCCAAAAAATCCCAGAAAATTCAAAATATTTTTTTCCTCGAAAAAAGGGGCAGAGGGACACCTGGAGTGACCCAGGGGCCACCCCAGGCACCCACACCCCTCCAAAGTGGGGGGTGGACCACCTGGGCCCCTCCAAAGTGTCTCCTCCCTGCCATCTTCTATCTCTCTCCCGAAAAACACCGGAAAACTTTCTCAAGCTCGAGTTCCTGCTATTCTTGCTCATGAGTTTCGATCTCCTTGCTCAGCCTATCTTTTCTGTTGATTTTTGGAGGGATTACTCCTTGGTATGTGCCTCCTCCACTTATCCAATTAGATTTGTGATTGATAGATTGTATCTTGAGTATTTTGCTGCTATAGGTGACAGGTTGTGTGAGCTTGCATGCTTGTTCTATGCTTAGAGATTTCATTTTGATGCATGTGTAGCCCTCTAGCAAGTTCCTATAATAGTTTATCATCATTTATCAACTTGGAAATCACTTGGTTTGATGTTTGTTCAAAAATTTTACAAAATAAGATGAGTGCATTACCACTAAATCAATATGACTTGGTGGTGCCTGAGACAATGAAAGTTCATCTTGAGGACGGAGTTTTTCCTTCCATATATCCATGCCATGAATTTATGAGAACTGCGGGAATCTTCCAGGATTTCCAAACTATGATTGCCAATGCAGGGTTGGAACACTTAGTTGAAATGAGCCATTTCAATATGTTAAGCTAACCATGTCTGTTGTGCAGGACTTCCGGATTACTTGGTCTTCATCTAATCGCATGGTCCATTATAAGATATACAATATAGCTTTCGACCTGCCTTTTGCTGATTTCTGTGCAGCAATTAGAGTACCTTAGTGGGGATCTTGTGAGAAGATCAAGGAGAGGCCCAAGTCACTTATGGATTTATATGCTGAGATTTTCCAAGGTTTCAATTTCTCAAAGGAAAGTGGTAAAATTCGGAACATTCAGTTCTCATCCATTAGATATTTTGCCTATTTCATTATCAAGTGTGTTCTTGCTAGAAAGATTGCTAGGAAGTTATCTTATTTTGATCTAGCTTTTATCGCAGCTGCTTTGAATAGGAATAGATCTTATAACCTAGGTGCTTTGATAGCCTACCGTCACACCACCAACCGCGAGAAGGGTGGAATTTGTGGAGGTCTCATTGCTTCTAGGGTGCTAGCTTTCCATGGTTTAGAGCCTCACCATTCAGATTATCGGTTCCCTATAGAGAAGCTTGATCTTGAATCCATGATTCAGCATGGTTTTGTTTCCTTGGGGGCTAATGTGAGAAGTTTACCGTTTGAACTATCTTTTGCCCAGCGAGGTTGGAGAGGGGGCAGGACTGAGAAAATAGTTTATTTGCCTGCACCTGCTTTGTTTAACTTTCATAACAGTCAAGGATGGTCGCTCACGGAGGAGTAGGTTGACACATATGTGGAGGATCTCTCCCAGCAAGAGGATAATGTTGGAGAGGATGCCGAAGATGATTCGGTTCAGCCCTCTAACTTGGGAGAGTCTTCATACCAGCAACCCTCATTTGATTGGAGCGCGTCTTCTTCTTCATCGCAAGCGCCTGACTATTATCATTCTTATGATGACCCACCAGCTTGGGGTTACTACCCGCGCTATTGAGCCCCACTTAGGCCAAAGCCTAAGCTTGGGGGGAGATATACCGACATCACACTCATATATACATCATGTTCGGTCGGTTCTTTGTATATCCATTGTTTCGCTTTCTTTTTGGTTTTTGTTTCTGCTTTCTCAAAACACATAAACACCAAAAATATTTTCGTTGTTTCTCTTGGTTTGTTTCTTTGCTTTGGTTTGCCTTAAAATAAAAATCCAAAAATATTTTTTCTTTGTTTGGTTTGTTTTTGCTTTGTTGGCTTGTTTGAAAAATCAAAAACACCAAAAATATTTGTTGTTCTTCTTTGGTTTTGTGAGTTCTTTGCAGGGTTCAGCCGTCCTTAGTAGATTTTTGGTTTCATTTTATTATTCAAGTCACACAAGTGAAGGGCAATAATGAAGATTAAGACAACTTGAGGTGTGGTAAGAGGCTGGTAACAAACTCTATTTGTTTTCATTTTTGTACATATACTCATCATTGTGAGCATGCTTAGTATGTTCATTGTAAGGAGTATGTTACTGATGGATGCTTAGTAATTCTTGCTTGTCTGTGATTAGCTCCATCTTGCTAATAGTTTATAGCATGTCATATGAATGTTTGCTTGCATTGTTTTATTCATATTTTGGTATGATATTGTGGTATCCTCCTCTGAATGTTTCATGTGAATCCACTTGGCACATGCTCACGCATGCATATGACTAAACAATAGTCAGTAAGCCTCGATGATTTATTTTACCTCAGAGTTCTTGTATCACTTTCATGCCATAATTAGTCCTGTTTTGTTGCAAGCATGATTATAACAATTATTGCTCTCTTATTTGTCGCTCCCTCTCTATTGCTAGCCTTCACTTGCACTGAGTATGAGCTCTACTTGTGCTTCCAAATCCCCAAAACCAATATTGCCAACAGTGTCCACCATACCTACCTATTAGCAACACTTGCTATTTCAGTGCATATTTTATATGCCTTGTTTACTTCCAAATAAAATGTTTGTCTGTTTTGAGGAAGTTAGTTAGTAAAGCTCTCACGAACTTGATGGCACACTTTATTTCTTGAACTTAAATAATCTTGAACCATTGTGACCTGTCCATGAAAGTTATATGCTTGCAAATTCTATGCTAGGAGTTAGCAGAACCATGCTGTCACGGGGAATGCTTTCAACACTTTTTGGATATTTTATCCAGTTGATACCTTGCTCTTTTGTTTGCGGATGTCGTCGGTGTGAAATAAAAGGGGAGTTTGTGAGTTCATGGAGTATATATATGTGTTAGAGAAACGCTTGGGCTGCTAGCCTAAGCCATGCCTAATCATGGTGGAAACTTGCAGCATCACCATAATGAGCGTCTATGAAGCATCCTCAATAAAAATATATGCACATAGTAAATAAAAAGATCGCTGAGATGCTCATTGTCTTCTTGCCTTGTCATTTTGATCATGGGATAGCTCCTGTATCATGTGCAAGGGGTACCCCGTTGGCGGTTCTCTATGATATGCATGTATATACAATGACAAGAACTTGCAGGTAACCAAAGTTGAGTAGCATGCGGAGCGGCCCTCGTACTCAAGGGACATGGGATTTCCAGTTTATGGTCTGTCAAGCATATAACTCAGATTGGACCTCACTTTCACCTTAACCATATGAAGATGCTTATGATAGGGGCAATGAGAGCTCAAAGCTAGTGAGTACCTTACTTTAAGCATTTGGAAGCCTTTCAAACTTTTCAAAACCTTTTTCACTTCCTTGTTGAGTCACCACTTAATCTATGAGCACCTTCTTGAGAGCATAGTTGTCATTCTTGTGTTTGTTCCAAAACTTGGTTAATTATGTCATGACTTTGATGCTTGTATCTCTGATATTTTTACCTCTAGTCTTCATGTGAACTTCAGAGGTGCCTTGGCATTTATGTTGTGCTCTACAAACAAAGGCAAGCGAGATATCACTCTATCATACCTTACTATGAGCATTGCAATGTTGCTTATGTTTATGTTCCATGCTACTTATTATTATTAAGTTTGTTTCTCTTCATAGATTGCAATGACTATTGAGTAGACTTGGTTGCATGCTTCTTATTATGAATGGTTTAAGTATCTACTCCTGTGCTGAGAATATATACATCATATGAAGCAAATGTGTTCGTGAAAGTTCTTTTATCGCACTCAGTTTTCAACTGAATTGCTTGAGGACAAGCAATAAGCTAAGCTTGGGGGAGTTGATACGTCCAAAACGTATCTTATTTCCCAAACACTTTTGCTATTGTTTCTCCTCTAAACTTGTGTGATTTCGATACAACTAACACATATTGACGTTGTTTTCAACAGAATTACCTTGGTGTATAGTTTTTGTGCAGAAAATCAACTATCAGGAAAAATCCCGAAAAAATATGCCAAAAATCCTATTTCACCAGAAGATCCACGGAGCCAGAGTACGAGACTGAGTGGAGGCCTGGGGGGCCCACACCCCTGCCAGCGGTGGGCCAGCTGCGCCTTAGGGGTGCGGCCACCCCAGGCACCCCCTCGGGCTCCCTCTGCGCCTATAAGTTACCCCTTGACCTAAAAACCAAGGGGGTTCGTCGTTTTTCCAGAAAGAGTTCCGCTACGCCGCCACCACTAGAAACCAAGATTCTGGCACCCTGCCGGGATGGGGAATTTGGGAAGGATCATCGTCATCGTCATCACCAACGGCTCTCCATCAACCATCAATGTTTCCCTCATCCATGAGTGAATAATCCCCCGATGTAGGCTATGGGGATGGTAGGGATTGTATGAGTTCTATCTTGTAATCGAATAAGATTGTTAGGGCATAGTGCCTAGTATCTCTATTAGTGCTATTTGACTTTGTTGCAACTTGTTGTGCTTAATGCTTGTCACTAGGGCCCGAGTGCCATGATCTCAGATCTGAACTTATTACTGAATCATTATGATAGTATTGTTTGTGATCTTATCTGCAAGTTGTGTACACATATCATTGTCCGGATCCAAAGGCCCTGAAGCGATAGAAATTGGTACAACCGGAGGGAATGGCTGTGGTGTGAGGATCACATGTGTTCATGGAGTATTAATGCTTTGCTCCGGTGCTCTATTAAAAGGAGCACCTTAATTGCCAGTAGTTCCCTAGAGGCCCCACTGCCACGGGCTGGCTGGACAGAAGATGTTGTGCAAGTTCTCACTGCGAGCACGTATGACTATATATGGAGCACATGCCTAGGATTGTTTAGTACTTGGATGCTTATTCTTATTTATCTGCATTTCCCTAGATCTTGAAGTTACATGTTTAGACTCGTCCATGCAACTCCTGTCCATCCATCCTTATGCCTACCGCACTCATATCCTACTGTTTGCTGCTACTATTACTATTGCTCCCGTTTCACTATTGTTGTTGCTTTGCTGTTGCTACTATAATTTGTTGCTACTGATAAACTTCTGTGAGCAAGAACTATTTCCAGGTGCACCTGAATTGACAACTCAGTTGTTAAGGCTTGCAAGTATTCTTTGGATCCCCTTGTGTCGAATCAATAAATTGGGTAATACTACCCGTGAAGTCTGTTGCGATCCCCTATACTTGTGGGTCATGAGGAGTCCATCATCATGTAGCTTCTTCATGCGTTTCCAACTTATATGAACAAGCCGGCAGTGCCAAAAGTAAGTCATATTCAGATCATTTGGTTTCAACCTTTTTTACATTTATGTTATAAACCGACTCACCATCAAGATTCAAAATAAATAACCCATCCTAGACGGGTGCAAAGCCGTGAAACATATCATTCAAATATAAAGAACAACCATTATTCTTGATATTTGACTCATAGCCTTGCCTCATCAAACAGAAAGCAGAAATAATGTTTCGAGTGATCACTCGAACATAATAACAATTATTTAGTTCCATAATGAATCCGGAAGGTAAATGAAGTTGCATCGTGCCGACTTCCAATGCAACAACTCTTGCTTTGTTGCCGACTCGGATATCAACCTCGCCTCTTACTACGCTCCTAGTTCTTACTAGTCCCTGCAACGAGTTGCAGATGTGAATAACTGATCTGGTATCATATACCCAAGAACTATTAGGTGCATCAGCAAGATAAATGTCTATAACATTGCAAACAAGTGTCCCTGAGTCGGAAGTCATACCTCCACTCTTAGCTTTGTCGGCCAAGTATTTATTGCAATTCCTCTTCCAGTGGTCATCCGCCTTGCAGTAGAAGCAAGTGGATCCGGATGAAGGAGATGGCTTAGTCCCTGAGGAAGCGCTTGGGACCGGGTCCTGAGACTGCTTTCCTCCCGACTTAGCCTTCTTCTTAGTCCAAGAACTCTTCTTGAACTTAGACTTATTCTGCACCATCAACACTTGACTGGCGCCCTTCTTGAGATCCTCCTCTGCCTGCTTGAGCATCCCATGTAATTCAGTGAGCTTCTTATCCATTCTTGAGAAAGATAAAGATGAACTAACCATACACACTAGGAAGAGAGTTCGGAATTATATCCGTAGCGAACTCTTCGCTAATGGGGTAGCCAAGCCTCTCCAGAGACTGCATGTAACCAACCATTTTGATCACATGCAGACTCAGTGGATCACTATCCTTAAGCTTGCAACTCAACAAAACCTGAGAGACTTGATACCTCTCAGTCTTCACCTGAGCCTGGAACATACTTTTGAGGCTTTCAATCATATCGTAGGCCTCAACATTCTTGAACTGCTTTTGCAAGTCCGGTTCCATGTGAGCAAGCATAAGACAGCTAATATTCGTGGACTCATCCTTAGCCCGACGGTAGGCGTTGGTGGCAGCGACAGTCGCATTCTCATTCGGCTCATCTGGAAGTGGGTTGTCTAGGACATGGTCCTTCTTTTCTTGTTTGAGAACAATTCTCAGATTTCGATACGAGTTGGTAAAATTAGTGTCGTTTAGTTTATCTTTCTCAAGAATGGTTCTCAATGCAAAACCGGATATTTGAGAGTGACTCCTACTTGGTGCCATGATCTACAACAGAAATATGCAAACACTTAAGACATATATTCATAAAAGAGCAAGCATATTAAACACTTTAATATTTTTGCTCCCACTAGAACCAACACCCCTCCGATGGTTGCTTAGTGATTCAGGATCCTAAATAAGCAAGTCGGCTAGTGAGCTTTAGCATCACCTCTAGCCGTCAAGTGATCTAGGTAGACAACTCCTTGTTAATCGTATCTCATACGACTCCTGTTGGACGGGTTGTATCACATGCCCCGGCTCCCGTCTGACTTTCCCCGAGTCTCACAACTATTGTGATAGACCCATCTATCTTACCGAGTGTTTCCGCTGTAAGAGTCCGACTCGAACCCACCTAGTCGAAAAGAATTAGCAGCACCTCAATTTTGTGAGCCCACTACTAAAAATGTCCGACTTGTGATGGTGCAAACACTAGCGGGAAAACCGACTAGACCTTCTTTGAGGGATTAAATTTTACCGACTATCTAATAGAGGTAAAACAGAGACATATCAATAACACATAATAAATAAATTACAATGTGAAATGGTATGGTTCTCTTCATGGTGATCTCCATCTTCATAAAGCCTGTAATCCGACTCGTACCAACTCTTGGCACTTGCCGTCTTACACCATGTCTGAGACTTGTACATCGACTTGCACGTCATCCAGATTCTCCAAACAGCTACACTAGCTTAGTAAAGTAAATTACATAGAGAATCCAACACGCAGGTCGTTATACAAGAAAATGATAGCATCTAGGCTCTAGCTGTCTGACAAAACCGTGATTCGCAGATCACGTTATGGATTACACACATACATCACATGCACATGAACCATACCATTCACAACTCCCTGCAAAAATAAGTTATGCATAGATACGATATCTACCGGCGTTATGAAACTCGCAATGATATCTAAGACACTACGACATGGATCGTAGATCTCATCTACGATTCCGACATGGATTCCGACCATTGTTCCGATTCGATCAAACTCTTTGATCTTCGATCACCGCTTCTAGATTTATGTGTCACAGTCTACCCTGATGGCTGAAACCGACCGACAGCGGAAACTGTTGGGCCACACAGAGACAAAACAAAACTTTTTCCTCTAACATGGTGATCCAAAGATCTAACTGAGATAGAAGGCCACAAGGATTACCACTAGACGCGCAGTTGCGGATTACTGATAAAGCACGTCAGTTGATGCAGTGTAGTCCTTGCGATCTCGATCCAATCAACGATCGTCCAAGCATTGATGGTACAATGCCTCTGCTAGTGTGCACAAGTACGAGGAGGAGCGCCGGCGGTGAACTGCTAGGTTTGGTACGTCGGCAGGACTTATGTGGAGCTAGGGTTTCCAACTCATGGAATGACCTAATCGATCAACCCTCCTGGGTTTCTGCACCCCACTATATAGGGAGTGAACATGGGCTCCACACGTGGCCCATTCACTAAAGCCTATATAATATTAGTCATTGTGAGTCTGACTCACTGACTCAGTCCAAATCCGGCTCGGGTCCAACCCAACCAGATTTCCGGTTCAGATCTAATCCGAACTTGCTCCCGCTCTTAAGTGTGTGACCCCGCAGGTTCATGGCTACTTGGACACGACTGAATCTCAATAGATCAGTCGGTAGTGGCTCCTAACAGAACGTGCCGACTCCCAAGTACCAAACAGTCTTGACAACTTGCCTTTCCAATGTGACTAGTGTCCGAGTCCCTTTTGCCTCACAATATACCTTGTCAGACTATAGGCGAATAATTGTCATCCCTTAAATAGTCCTACTCTCTTCTCGATCCGAGATAAGTAATTCATCCGACTAACTCTTAGTCAATCGCCTCAGTTAACACTTAACCGAGTCCTGCATGGCCATGCTTTCCGAATCATATCATCCGAGAAGCGAACCATATCATCCGAGAAGGCCTAGAGAATATCTCTCCAAATGGAGGGGCAAAATCCCATCTTGGTTATTCACATCACGCAGCTGGATTCTCAGTTGACCCGAACTCTACCTTTATAACTGCCCAGTTACAGATCAACGTTTGACATAACCTAAATCGGTGATCCTCAACTCGGAGTGTGCAACAATCTCAGGTCTAAGGATTACATTGATTGAGATATACAAATAATAACTTGTTTGTTGTACCTCAATATGGGTCAATCCGACTCGTTAAACTCTTTATCCGAATCTGTGTAAGTTAGAATAGCATCTCCATGCCCATGACAAGTGGAACCGAGTCATCAAGCCGACTTTCACATCGGTCTAAGTTGTGTGTTCAGCACAACCTCAATGACAAAGGATATTTAGTATAAACAACATGAATGTATAGTTTCACAACCGAATCACATATTTAATTATACACATCAGATGTTTATACAAGGACAACTTAATATCTTTATGAATACAATGAGAAATATCATCATCCATGATTACCTCTAGGGCATATGGACAGAGATTCAGGTACAAAGAAAGTTGGGCAAATTCTAAAGCTAGAAAAACATATACAAAGCTTGAAATTTAAGATGAATTAGAAATTGTCAAAGCCTAAATCTGGACACACAAAGTATACTGAATGTAGTGCTTAATTCATCTTAGATTTTGAGCCCTCATTTTTTCGTAAATGCCGCCTTCACCTCTTAGGAAATCAGACGAATTGAGGTTTAGGCACATGGGGAAAACTTGAGCATTATCTAGATTGTTGAATTGTGTTCTTGAGAAGAAAAATAAGGGTCTCCCAAAAGCACCTCCATTCGATAAAATATTGGAAGGAAATCTGAATAAAATTTTTTATTTTTACATATTTGAATTACAAAGACTCTAACAAAATAATTGCCAAAAACTACAGTCTACCAATATTTTGTAGAGACAATCTTCTTGTCTAGTCATAAGGATAAAGGGGCATGCTTGTAAGGTTATTTCTTAAGTATTTCACACAATGAAGTTTCAATGTGTTCCACAGAATTGATTTTCATAGTACATGATGGTTTTGTTATAAATTTGCAGAAATTTCTAAATGATATATGAACCATAAGTACAACCAGATCTAGTCTCTCTTTATATCTTTAACATCTAGTTATGTCTCATCAAGTGACTTGCAAATCAATACTCTCTCCATCCCAAAATGTAATTAAGGTGCCATTAGGTTTGATGGACACGAAATTACAATCTTAATCGTAATTTGTACTTATAATATGTTCACAATTAGTATAAATATATATGAATGAAAGAATTTTAGAATAGAAATGCATCAATGTTGTTTATATATTCTCAGTCCATATGATTTACTAGTTAAAAATAAAGCGTATCTTATATTTTGAGCTGATCATAAATTCATTAGTCTTTTGGGCCATTGACATGAAGACTCATACCAAATACTTTATGGATCGTTCCCTCCGACAAGTACAAGGACTACGTCTGAATAACATGAATTGACCTTTATTGTATCCACTTCAAATATTTAGGAACAATCTTATTTTCTAATGTAAATGACATGATTGGCCATTTATAAACCAACAACTTGTGTTAAAAAGGACGTGTAACAATTTGAATTTTTTCTGAATGGGGTGTAACAATTTGACTGCACATTTTTCTTTCAAAACTTTACATAATTTTCAAATGAGCATCTTTCTAATAAAAAAACAAATACAAATGTAACAAAATAAATCTTCAAAACCATTACAAATATAAATGCAAAATGCCTGTTGTGTAGTTTATAGTGTACTAACATGAGTACCAGTTATTTTTATTGCCTCAATCCACAAAGCATGCACGGATCTCCATCCAAGATCCAGTGGTTATAAGTTGACTATGCCTTGGAGAAAAAGAATATAGTTGTCTGAACTAAGTCGCTCAATTGATCTATCGGGATCAAACAATCACAACACGATGATGACGCCGAGATATGTTAACGAGGCTGCTCTAGGTTCGAGATCCAGGTTTGGCGCTTGCCTACTCACCCGGGCATGGTAACATGCATTCCTCCCCTCTGATACCACAATAGCCTGCTCTAGGCACCCACACATGTGGCCAGCTCCACCTATGCGTGCATGTTGCTATCATGTCGCCGCAAGTTAAATTCTGTAGCACTCGTACATTAACAAAGTACTCTACACAAAACTAAACAAAAACGAAGTAAATCATACACAGTACTCATACATTAACCCAACTCATACACAGTACTCTACACAAAACTGAACAAAAACAAAGTAAATCAACGAGAGTATATCTGCTGCTCTGTAATTTTCTTTCTTGGCTCGCGGTCTTTTGCGTAAAGGCTTGCGTTTTGCTGTTACAGGTCGGTGTATACGTGGCTTTGTATTATGACGGTTATGATATAAATGAGACACGTATTACCATGCAAAAAAATCGGCTGCTCTGCAAATATTGTGCAAGAATACACCCACCTTAACCTTTTCGTCAGCATAATTCCAGTAAGATCATACACAGTTAATACATTTGTGACAAGTGATGGCCACATGAATTAATTCCCCTCCGTTTTCCTCCCCCTTCACTCCATTCTTCTTCTTCCGCTCAACCAGTTCAGTTACATGTGCAATTGTGCACAAAATTTACACTTATCGTACATGGACCGATGTCTGACGATGGACCTGCATATTCATGGAGCTTTCGCGTATGTACATGATAAAGAAGAGACTGGCACCGTAGTGCGCTGTGATCGTTCCTCATCGTCGTTGCCATGGTATCTCCCCGGCTCTCTCGCGCTTAGTATCCTTGGAATTGAGGCGGCGACGGTGACGCGTACTTCTGCACTGCGATTGGCGGTAGTATGATGTCTTGTGGGACTGGTGGAGGCAGTGATGGCGCTGGTGGCGGAGGCGGGGATGATACAGGAGGAGGTGGGGAGTGCACCGGCGGAGGCGGCGACCTCACTGGAACTGGCGATGGTGGGGATGGTACTGGAGGAGGAGGAGAGCTGACTGGCGGAGGAGGGGACTTCACCGGTGGGGGTGGAGAGCTTACTGGTGCGGGCGGTGGAGGGGATTTCACAGGTGGAGGTGGAGAACTCACTGGCGCCAGTGGCGGAGGGGATTTTACTGGTGGAGGTGGCGAGTTCACTGGAGCCGGTGGTGGCGGGGATTTCACTGGTGGAGGCGGAGAGCTCACCGGTACTGGTGGTGGCGGAGATTTTACAGGTGGAGGTGGCGAGCTCACCGGTGCCGGTGGTGGCGGAGATTTCACTGGAGGAGGAGGGGGAGAGCGCACTGGAGCGGGTGGTGGAGGGGATTGGACTGGTGGCGGAGGAGAGCTCACCGGCGCCGGTGGTGGTGGGGATTTGACTGGTGGGGGAGGTGAGCTCACTGGTGCCGGTGGTGGAGGAGATTTCACGGGTGGCGGGGGCGATCTCACCGGTGCCGGTGGTGGAGGAGATTTCACAGGTGGCGGCGGCGAGCTCACGGGAACTGGTGGTGGGGGTGGAGGTAGATCTGGGCCGACAATTGGTCCAAGCTCTTGTTTCGGGGGCGGCTTTAGCACCGGCGTTGGCTTTGGCGGCTTTTGCACCGGCGTGGGAGTCACCGGCGTTGGCTTTGACGGGCGCGCCGAGCAGACATTGGTGCGGCAATCGACGGGCCGCGCGAGCACGGGGGCGCACTCGAGCGCCGTCTTCTGCCCGGGCCGGCCCGCGAGGCAGTTGCCCAGGTCGTCGAGCGCCACCTCCCCTTCCACGGACGGCACACACGCCGGGGCCTCCTCTCTGAAGTAGTTGTTCACGAAGCTGAAGTTCGCGAGCGCCGGCAGCTTGCAGACAGACTCCGCAACGGCGCCGGCGAGCAGGTTCCTCGACACGTCAAGCTGCTCCAGTCTGCCCATGTTGGCGAGCTCGTCGGGCAACATGCCCACGAGCGCGTTGCCGCTGACATCAACCACCGTGGTGTTGACAAGCTCGCCGAGCTCTGGCGGGATGCAGCCGTCGAGACGGTTGTTGAGGAGCATGAGCTCGTCGAGCGTGTCGGCCATGCGGCCGACGCTGCGCGGAATGCATCCGACGAATTCGTTGTTGGCGAGCACCACGAGGGACGCCGTCGAGTTGCCAAAGTTCTCCGGGATGAACCTGACGAAGCGGTTGTTGTTGACAATGATTGCGTCGAAGCCCTTCTCGAAGAGCTCCGGGGGGAGCTGTCCCTCGAAGTTGTTGTACCGGAGGTCCACGTATTTGAGCGCGGGGATCTTAAGCACCGCCGTGGGAAAGCCGCCGACGAAGCGGTTGTTACTGACGTCGAACTCGTGGAGGATCGTCAGGCGGGAGAAGCTCTCCGGGATGATGCCGCAGAAGCGGTTGGAATTAATGTGGAATACCGCAGTGTCCGTGAGCAAGCCGAGCTCGGCCGGGAGGTACCCGGCTATGTCGCCGCCGTTGAGGTCCACCGCGGCGACGACGTTGACCTTGGGGTCGTCCAGCGCGGTCGTGCAGGTGACACCTGAGTAGTTGCACACGCCGGGGCCTACCCACCCGCCGGTGAAGTTCTTGGGGTCGGAGTAGATGGCTTTGCGCCACGCCTGGAGCGCCGTATATGCGCGGTGGAGGCGCTCGTTGGCGAAGGTGACGTAGACATGGATGTCGAACTTGAAGTCCTCCGGGAGGTCGCTGTTGCCTTCCTTGAGGGCTAGGAGCTGGCGCTGGGCGATGTAGGACGCCTCGGTGTCCAACAGCGCGGATACCGCCGCCGCCAGTACGGCGACGACGAGCAGGGCGAGGCTCAGGCGGGCCTCCATGGCGGGGGAGAAGAACGGGAGAGGTAGTGCGGGCCCACCCCCTACGATGGTGCCGCCTATATGGAGGGGAGGGAGGATTGTGGCGTGGAGAGGGGGAGATATAGACGCCGTCGGCAAGGGAGCGGAGCGCATGGCTGTGCGGTGGCGCGTGTGTTCCGGAGGTGGGGAGGGGGGCGTTGCGGTCTGATGGCTGGAGGCTTTTGTTTTGGCGGGAAATTAGGAGGGCAGTTCTCTTTGTCCATTGCATGGGCCCCACGTTGGAGCCTCATGCACTCCTGCGTGCTACATTTGGGGCTTATTTTGGGTTTTCGTTTTCTTTTGCCCTGCTTTCTAGAGGAAATTTAGCCATTTTTTCATAGCAAAGAGAAGTTCCATGTATTTGCATTGTTGGACTAGACGAGAAAAATCGGGCGAAGAAGCTTTTCGGTAGCACACGCATTTTCCGTTTAGAAAACACATGGAAAGCATAATTCACGTAACCTTACTTCAGTCGCGCAGATTCTAAGTTCATTTTCTTATTTTGTTTCTCATTAGTCGACTCATTTTAATATTTTTGAGCAGCCCATCTAATGAACTTTCTGGGGACATGAGTTGATTAACTTTCCTCTGGTGGACTTCGATTTTGTCGGAAACCAATCAATATTCGCCCCCTGCATATGCACCTTCTCATCTACTAGACAGGTAAGCGCGCTTCGCCGCGCTGCCTACAATAGGCTGGACAGTGTGTGGTTTGTGTGATAAGATTGCATTTTCGTTCAAAAGATTTGCATGTTTCCGTCCATGGCTGTGTTTAGCATTTTTCTTTTAAATAAATGCTTCCCTAAATTAAATGTGTTTCTTTTGTGGTATATAGAGAGGATGGTTACCGGCATGCTATTTCCATTCGTTAGTTTTTTTAGCACCGGTGTGTTTCTCGTTCCCTTCGTATTTTTACGGGTTCACATGAGTGCCAGATGATCATCTCCATCCTCATTTTGTGATAATATAAAAAATCACATTAATGCAGCTTCGTAATTCTTGATGTCCAATCTCCCAATATGTCTAAATGTTTGGACAAATGTTTGGGCGGATGTCCAAATATTATGTCTGAACCCTCTCTGGGCAGACTGAACATTGCAAAAACAGTTATGCCTCGAGGACATCAATAACATGTTCTGTCCCAGACAATCCATATATTTGATCAAGCATACTGGATAAGGAAGTGTAAGGGTCGACCGGATGAGAATTTGATGTTTTACCAAGAAAATTTTGTACCACGTTGCTAAAAGACTTCTGTCAGCTAATAGTATTTTATGTTGAATGCTATTAAGACCGGATTTTTGTATAGTTATAGAAAACTGATTGATTTACACAAGACGATAAATGTTTATAGAAAGTAAAGCATAATTTTGTTTCTGCTGTTTTCTTGGTGCACGTGTAAGAACTGAAAACACCTTCTAACATACACTCATCGCACCATCAGTTGTGGTTTATCAAGCTTCAACGGCAGTTTTGCACCCTCGGCATCTTGTCCTACCAGGTAATTAAGTAAATAAACATTAGATGCAATAGCCGTTCTCTTCCCGCTACAATGACATGATTAAAACTTAGCCCATCAAATGCTTGATTTCTCAAAAGAAAAGTACAACAATTGCCAGCACAGTATGAGGAATCATAGTCAAAAAAATTCACCACGATAGTCATCTCAGCTATGTTTGATCCAAATGGTAAACCTTTCCCACATTACTATAAAGCCTACACCATATGTTAACAGACCGGTGTTGGGATTGATGAACAAAGAAAAACCCTAGAAAAATCTAATCTATCACACAGTGAACAAAATCCTACTGTTACATTGACGCACAATGAAGAACCATAGCTTGTATACAGATTCAAGAGTACTCTAATGAACACAAAAATGTGTTGCTTAACTGTCTTTCCAGTGTTTGCTCGCAAAACCAAGGAGCAACCTAAGTCTAGATAATACACCCAAGTGGTAGTAACCACCAGGCAAGTGTGGTTAGCAATAACCGTGCACTTCATTCCCCATTGCATGAAACAAACAATATATTCACAAAAAGCCTACAACCATCGGTCTAAGCACCAAATAACTGCAAATAGCTACTAAACACATGTGAGTATACAACAACTTATAACTCTGCAATATTGGATATCTGTTAAGTACCTCCTAAAAAATAATAACGGTTACATACAACAGTCTTGCTACCAAAAGCAAAGGAGCAAAATCATATGACATATTTTTAAAGTATATGCGCCACACTATTACAAATGAGGAAAAATACACTGCCACCATACTTAGATTATCACAAAAACACATGGAAATAACTAATAGCGAGACCCTGAAATACGTATACGGTAGACATAAAACTGACAGCTTACGATTACTACAATTCACTCACAAGCCTGCAGTGTTAGTTAGTCCCGAAAAATGCACGAGCTATCATATATGTACTATATACTGATTCAAATAAATCCTCTAAAATGAACATGTATCCTAAATAAACACCAAACTATCGAAGGTGAAGGTTATTGTCCATACACATCGAATTAACAATCGCTACACAACAAATAGATACACCGCAAAACAACACAAACCATGTACTTGTAACATGCAATGCCCTTTTTGGAGTTAATGGGCATTTGGTATCAAATGTCACAATGAGTGATATACCCGTTTATATCCCAACTATACATCTACCTAAGCACCAAAATACAAAAAAGTATCATAGCCAAGCAAAATACATGACTAAGAACTATCTAAGTGAATGATAAAAAAGCTTGTCAAAACAGTTTCATTGCCAATGTATAGGTACGCAAATGAGCACACCAATTCCTATGCAACTGATTCTACTCCCCACTCAATACTGCAATAGAACATAACAATCTTCACCCATGCAAATTTCTTATAAGAAACAACGACTGCAAATTCAAATCACTTATATTATTTTGAGAAAAGCATTACAAATGATTCCATTGTAGAAAGAAAATATAACCTCACCGCCAACGTCAGTGACAACCAGTCCTGCAGCAGAGTATGGTCGTCTTGGAAGCCTGTACTCCTATTTTTGACATCTGAGTTAATCGGGCTGAAAAGTAATTGTGATAAAATAATGCACCAAAAAATAATCACTTGCACAATCGACATTAAATTACTAAATTGTAGTTCACTACTTAAATTACTAATATTGCATAGGTTTTTGTTACCCGCCTAACCTTCTATTCACCATATACTTCAAGAGTTGTCTAGATTCCAGGGACATGGCAACAAAGAGCATACAGTAGCCGTGTTGAAACCATAAATTAGGATGATGAAAACACATTTCTTTCACATAGAAGAACACATATGATAGTTGAGAAGCAATTACTGTGTGAGACACACATTCAATCATAATATTTTCCTTTATCCACTAATGCCAATTCTGCAACAACATTTATAACTACATGGATGTTCCATGTGATGTGAATCATACGATAGATGATATGTGAAGACTCTAACTTTCTTAGTTACTTGAATGACCTATTTGAGTAGGCACAAAAAACTGAATGACTAAGAGCAGTCACAATTTACATGTGTGCTGCAGTTCTATAGATTTCATGATAACAAACAAAACCTCATCTCTCTGCAAAAGAAAACTGCAAGAATAAATGAAAGAATTTAAATCATGATGATTCAATCCAAAGCACTAAAGAAATAAATCACATCTGGCCTCTTTGCTACTAATTTTCCCTCAACTACAATGCTTAATGACGACTACTTAATGCATGACCTACTGATCCACACCAGACATTTAGAATATTGTTTAACAAGGAACAGACCATCAGACCATCACATGCAATGTTTTACGACCAAGCAAAACATGCCAGAAATTCGTAGAACTGTTTGATGAGGAGTAGACCATAACATGCACTGTTTCATGACTCACCAATCCACAACAGAAATCCATAGTACAGTTTAGTTAGGAGCAGATCAGCAACATGGATAAACAAATTCAGAAGCATATAACTATTGGATGATATCTAGCAGTTCAATGCGTTATAATAAAATTAAGCAAATGACATGGCGACTTCTTGAAGGTGAGGATGACATAGAAGCCAGATGTGGAGCTGGTTGGGGCACACTTCTGTAGCTAGTTAGATTATCATTCATCACATCTCTAGAACACGGCCCCTCCTTTCTTTGTACAAAATTAAGGATCTGAAACACCTTAAGTTGTTTGCCAACAGGGAGTTCCTCGTTATTTGATAGGTTGGGACGAAATTCATAAACAAAGATTCTATTTCTCAATAGTGCACTCTTCTTTATCTAGTTTCCTGTAAGATAAAATTGAAGGCATAGAACAATAATTCAACAAAATATAGATCCTCCAAATAAAATAAAAAATTAGACAATCTACTAAGAGAGATTAGCTAATACATTGGCTCATATTCCCTTGTTGTCGTAGATACTTCACATGAAAATTATGAGTGAATAAATCAACATGCAATCTATTACATAACCCAATATTGCACAAAGAAAAATACAAAAGCCGAATTTAGAGTAGTTTTAAAGTCTCACCATACTGATAAATCTTTTCAAATCGCATTATGAAAAATACCACAGTACTTCACCTGACAGGAAACAGATTAAGAAAGCAACTTCTAATGAATGGAAAGGCAGAACCATAACAACCCAGACTTACCTTATGTACGCGCTTGGAGACATGCCGACGGTCGGAGGCCGCGGCCTCCGCACACCATAAAGTCGAGGCCACGGCACACGGCGGCAGCGGGTCAAGCTCCTCATGTGCGCCCGACTCTGCGTCATCGCGATCGGGGATGTGTCGATGGCCAACTGCTATGGCCAATGGTCGCCATCTAATCAAGGACGCACCAGCAGCCCATCATCCTGGTGCCGGTGCTGCAGTAATTACCTCACCAAATAGTTGCATAAGAAAAGGGCAGAAAATGAACATAAACTTGTACAACTGCAAAATATCTTAGCTGAACCGATTCAGTACCAATAAAACAAACAGTATCATCTATGAATTAGTAGGCACATTCAGCTAAAAATGTGTGTAAACTGACTGAATTAATAGGCAGAAAATGACCTTTTGTTTTGCTGCAGCCTCTTCTCCTCTTCTTTGCCCACTAGTCATCACCTCATCATTATCCTTTACAGCACTGCATTAGGCTGGAAAATAATGAACTGGCATCGTTAGAAGAATTCTCGTAGATATTGTGTATCGTGTAAGTGTTGAGTGCTTTTCTCTGATAGGAAGCATGAAAGCAATGAGGATAAATCATGAAGTGTGATTGCAGTGTGGTCGTTCATTTGTACAGACAGATATAGATGAAGGGAGCGGTGGTGGAGGACGGGCTGGTGAGATGGCATACTTGTGCAAAGCTGAAAAATCTGCAATTTAAATGAGACACTTTAAATCATAGAAGCTATCAGTAGTACAAACAGCCGAGTTTCACACAAAAGTATAATATGACAAAATTTTAGATCAGAAAGATACCTCCGTTGTAGCCTTGGCATCTTGGCATGCGCTGCCCCAACATTGCAGTACCCGACTCGCCGGCTAGCTCTTCTAGCGGCCGGTGTCGTCGATGGATTGTTGTCTTCCTTCCACTAGTCACTGCAAAAAGTAGAGAATCAAAGGGGGTAAGAGAGGAGAAAGGGACAAATCATAGAGAGGGAGAGGGAGGGAGCTAATAAATTAAGGAAGAACGGTTGCCTAGCCGGCCATGGTGGCCCGATCTGAGAGACGGAGAAGAGAGACGGAGAAGAGAGACGAGAGGAGAGAAAATTAGCACGAAAAATTTGGAAATCAAGAAGAACGGGTGGAAACTTACATTCTCCGTTGATGTTGAGTTTGTCCAAGCAGGACGGCAGGAGGTTCAGAGGCGTCACGGGTGTCCGTCGGTGGCAGGCAGGAGGTTGGGAGGAAGCGGAGGGGGGCGCCGGCCACGTGCAGGAGGTTGGGCGAGGTCGGCGCCAGCGAGCTGGAGGTTCGAGGTGGTGTGTGGCACCGCTGGCGACGGGCATGAGGTTGGGAAGCCGACGGCCGACGCGCGGGAGGTGGAGTAGGGCGGCGCCGGAGGCGTTAATCAAGAGGTGGTGGAGGGGGAATCGAGGGATCAGGGGATTGGGGAGGAAAAGCTGGGTCAGTTGGTCCGTACGGTAGGTAGGAGGATCCACTGTCAGTAACATGGTGTGGACATAGACCTAGAATAAGTTGCAGCATGCGCGGCAACAGATGACCTCACAGCCTCTGCATGTGCTCACGCTTAAGCACTAAGATAATGTCTATTACATATTTCAAAGTTATGCAACCAATGTACTACATGTGATGTGCAACCGTAATTGTTTTTCCTTGTGCATCTTGTTTATTCAAACTTTATACTGGTTCTCACTTTTCAAACATTGCAACATGTGTAAAGAGTGCAAATGAGTTTTTTGTACTACTACTAAATATGTATTGATAATTTGGGGGTGGGGGTCAAAAAAAGCTTCAATTGGCGATTTTCAGTGATAAATTTACACTAGATTAACATTTTCATAATCTGCAACTTTTGTTTTATTTTATTGCAGCTTATGTTTAAGTAACGTGCGCCATTTGTACTTTAAATATAATGTTCAAACTAGTTTTAAAAAATTTAGGTTGGTCTCAAAAATTAATTTTCCTGGCTGAGTTTTAAAATAAAAAGAAACTGCAACTTGTGTTTCTAATGTGCAGATACTTTTTTGTGTTATTGATTATGATATATCAACTCATAAAGATACAGAATTTAATGGTACACTACAAGTATTCCCTGATAGTTTTGCGCTAAATTATTCATATTTTTCATACATTTTTGGGCAATTTTTATTTATCATTATTATATTTTTGTATTTTCAACCAGCTGATGGCTACAAAAATTTCAATCTAGTGCTATTGAGTGACTCTTTATTTTGTAGCACATAGTATTTCAGATGATTTTTACCCATTTGAACACAACCACCAAATGCTTTGCAGTTTCAGCTTTCGTTCATGCCTACCTTTGTCTTACCCCCTTAGACCATGTAGCTACGTGTATCTAATGCACCGGGCCTTGTAGTGGCCCTAGTGCACTCTTCTCTTATCAATCCCTCGGTGCACCACAAAGCTATCCATGTTAGAAGTTAGCACAAAATATTTTGAACAAAGACAATTAAGAAACAAATTAGAAACACCTACAACTGGTGGCATAAGTGTTAATTCCACTTTCAAGCTAACACATAAACCTATGGTGTGAAAGGTGCATCCCTCTGAAAATAAGTGTATGTTTAGGTTTTGTTCTAAATCAGATTAGTGTAAGTTCCCGATAAGAAAATAGTTTAAGCTGAACCAGTTTTATAGAAAAATAGCAAGAGCTGTTTTACGGTGATTGGGACGGAACTTTTCGTTCTATGAGTTTCCGTCACGTTCTGTTGGATTTGATTTTTCTAACCATAGATTAAACTATTGATTACGTTTTATCAAACTTTGACATAGGATCAATTGGCCTCTAGTTAAGATACAAACCCTTTTCTAAAAAAAATTACAAGTCATTAGAAACTGCTCGTCGCCGACGCTCATACCCAGCGCTCTGATTTCACGATCATACCCAACGCTCACCGTCGGCGCCACCGCGCGCCCCTCACCTTCGATGCCCTGCGTCCAACCTCCCGGCCAATCCTCTCCGCTTCTTCCCTCACTCGTGCCGGGCCCTTAGGTGAGTACCACCGGCAGCTAACTTTTTTTTTCGAAATGGGGTCTTACCCCAGCCTCTGTATCATTTGATACATACGGCTTACTATTATTACTTTATTATCATCCTTATAAATGATTACATCATGGATCACACAAAGTAGCAACGTGAATCAACCAAAGGAAAATACATGAACATGAAGCGACTTGTCATCAACATGTTAAACGAAGATTAAAACACCAGTTGAACTGTCAGTATATATATCCCGTGCTACCATTTCCAAGCGGCTGCACCCAGTATCCAGAGGGTCGCGCATCTCCACTGGTTGTAGGTAAGACCGCATACGGATCCAGTGAGTTGCCAATGGGATAACCTGCATGGATGAAGAAGATTTTGCATTGTTAAAGATAAAATCATTTCTTACATTCCATACGGCCCATAGTAAAGCGCAAACTCCTACTCGAATTTGCACTATATCTTTTTTTGGCACGCCATTAAGCCAATTTCCAAACAAATTTGTAACATCTGATGGTGGTACTATGTTAAAATTCATATACACAATCCTCCATATTATTTTTGCAAGAGGGCACTCAAAGAAAAGATGTTGAATTGTTTTTTCTTTGTCACAAAAACAACATCTTTTACTACCATGCCAATTTCTTTTAGCCAAATTATCTTTTGTAAGAAGAACCCTATGATGTAAGAACCACATAAAAATCCTAATTTTGAGTGGTACTTTCATTTTCCATATATACTTTCGAAGGAATCTAGTGTGATCATTTAAAAGATCTAAATAGAAGGATTTGACTGTGTAAACACCCGATGATGTTAATCTCCAAACAAAAATATCTGGTTGTTCAGTCAGATGAACTTCCATGAGGCGTCTGACCAAATGAAGCCATAAATTCCATCTGTTACCTACGAGGGCTCTTCGCAACTGAATATTTAGAGGAATATGTGATAAAACTTTGGCCACAGAAAACTTGTTTCCTTTGGACAATGCGATAAAGGGAAGCATATTTATGTGCTAAAGGCTCGTCCCCTAGCCAAGTATCTTCCCAAAATCGAGTGCTTGTTCCATTACCAACCTTAAAAGAACCACGCTCAAAAAAATCATCTTTTACTTTCATAATCCCTCTCCAGAAAGGAGAGTCGGATGGTTTTGCTTTGACTTGAGATAACGACTTTGAGTGCAAATACTTGTTTTGCACTAATTCATGCCAAACACCCTCCCCTGTTAGAAGCTTAAAAAGCCACTTGCTTAATAAGCATCTATTCTTTAGTTCCAACTCCTCAATGCCTAGACCTCCCTGATCTTTTGGCCTACAAATAATGTTCCATTTAGTTAGCCTGTATTTTTTTATGCCCATCGCTTTGCCAAAAGAAACGTGATCGGAAATAATCTAGTATTTTCCTTACCCCTTTTGGTATTTCAAAGAACGAAAGCATAAACATCGGAAGACTTGTTAAAACTGAGTTGATGAGTGTCAATCTATCACCATAAGATAGCAACTTGCCTATCCAGTTAGATAACTTCCTTTCTAATCTGTCCTTCACTGGTTTCCATTTCCCATTTTTAAGCTTGCGATAGGTTTCATTTTCACCGTCGGCTAACTTTAGCGTTCATTTTTAGGTTTTCGCGAATTAGGCTGCCGCTGACCCGCCTCGTTCTTTTTTTTCTGGGTTCTCTGTAAAATAGCCATGCATTCGCGGGGAAGAAAACATCCGCATGAAAGAATCCATAAAAGGGCATTGATTGAGCACAAGTCTATTACTACTATCCTCAATTTGGGCGTACATCGGGTTCCCAGTGGCAGGCACGGTGAGCTTGTATGAGTCATCCACCCCGAACTTGAGCTAGAGAGCAGAACACAGAGTATCAGAAAACCAGAGAACTAGAAGCATCCTGCAGTACTGCAGCCCACCACAAACATCTATCCATCACATACACACCTCGTCGTCCAGGGAGTGGATGAAAACTCTGACGCCGGCGAGCACAGGGAGGCCGCCGTAGCTGCCATTGACGGCGTGGTCCATCTGGACGATGCCTAGCATCCTCCTCAAGCGTCCGCCAGGACAAGGTTCCCGTCCTTTTTCTTTTGCCACGTCAACCTATAATTAACCAAAATAACACTTTTTTTTGTTTCGATCCTACCTTAATATTGTTCCGGCTTCACACTATTTTTTCCTCTCTTTTCGTCGGGATTGTTCCGCCATTTTTTTCACCATTAGATCGAGTCCCATGACCGGCTATTAAAAATGTCAATCACTCTAAAACTTGTAAAATAGCAATATCTGCGAGATGACATTAGTATATTAGGAAATGGCATCCATTGATATTAATTTGATGTTATAAATGTTGTTACTGTTTCTACTAGTTGAATGACCGTGCGTTGTCACGGGTATTTAAATTTTTATGTCACTCTCTATTTAATTGTCATGGTGCATTTTTATCTTTCAATTTGTCAAATATCTCCGATATGGTTCACTTGCTGTTTTTTCCAAATTCATCCTTTTATTTTTCCAAATTCACCCTTTGGTTAAACCAACAACACAAGATGTCATTGTTCTTTGTCTCTTCCCTTTTGCTATAGTGAAAGAGAGGCAAAATGGAGGAACTCCACTTTCCCCGATCCGTAGTTGGCCAGACCGCCAGTCCCTCTCTCTCCCTCATCCACTTCATTGGTGGGAGAGTAGATGTCAACACCCGTATTTTTAATTACAGATGCCTGTTATGCCATACATTGCAATCCCATGATTACCATTTTTGCGAGACATAACAGATTGGATATCATAGTACATCATCCATTACAAACCATACATAAGGTCTTTCAACAAATAAGGATCACATGATTTAGTCTTAATATAATTCAAGCAGCGGAATAACGTAATAATAACTATAGCGTAGGTGAGGCTCCATCTTCATGGTCACAGGCAATGCTGGCGATGTAAAATGCTCCTAGTTGTCGTAACCTTCCTGCGGTCCATCCTCCTGATACTCTTCTTCATAGTCTGGCCACGGGAATAGCCAGAGACAAAGCCATGAGTACTCTTTAAGTACTCGCAAACTAATACTAACAGGTGAAGTGGGTTTGAGTAGGAAATACTAAGCTCTAGGTTGTTTTGGAAAAATCCAGATTTATCTCTACTGAGTTCAGAAGCAAAGAAAGCTAGTTGAAAGTTTTATAACACCTAAGTGGGAACTTGAATTTCATATAATAACCCTGTTGTGGTCAAGTCAAAGTCATGATTCATTTCATAAGTCATTTTGAAAACATCTGACGACGGAATAGTATGGCCACTCCAACTGTCCATAACCGCGGACGCGGCTATTCGAATAGTTTGACACTCTGCAGAGGTGGTACACTTTCACCACAACATTTGATACATCCATCGGGAACAATCCTGAATTTACCATACTCAGTATGCGGATAATCAATCCTGAACTTTCAATTACATGCCCTAGTATAGGCACCTCTTCTGTGAGTTTGGCCTCCCATTCATGACCAACTATCATCTTGGGAACTATACAATTGGACAGTCTTCACAAGGTAGCCTCAGCTCAAACCTTGGCCGCAAGGGAACCCATACTAAGGTATATAAACTTCTAGTCAAACCCTACCCAAATTTTGGGTATTGTGGTTGTACGGTAAAATTGGAATGGTATCGCATCCAGGCAACCATCAGTTTTATAAAGGGATAAGGCTCATGCCTTAACATTTTTATCATCAAAAATCATCTGGTGTTCAAGAACATATGTCAAAACTTTTCAATAGAATGACTCATCATTCTAAGGTTTTCTTAACCATTTTTACCAAGTATTCCCATCTATAGTTGATCAAGTTTTATGCTTCGCACTAGCCACTACAAGTGGGGTAAACACTAATGAAGGGTGGTAATCAAGTGTGACTTATCTAAGTTCAATCTCATGCCTCGGGATGACATCAAGATTATCTAACTTAGACCAATTTTTATACTCTTTATGCTACCTTTAAAACATCTTTCCAAAATCTACAAGTCACTAAGTAAACTCTAACAGAAATCTTTGACAAAGAAATAAAATAACTAAGCTTGCAAGTAAAAATAGGATTGTGTATCATCAATTTGCATAATCAAGGCATGCCTAATGCATTGCATAGATTATATAGTTTTCACAGTTGCAAGTGTTAGCTTGCAAAGTTGCAAGTATAGGCTTGTCTTGTGCAGAGCAGTGGTTGAAGTTCTCCTCGACTTCTTCCTTGTAGTATCCTCCTTCCTTCTCGTATCGTTGGTCGGTACTAGCATCTATAAATAAATACGAGGTACACAATCACCAAACAATACTTAACTACTTTTATTTATCACACCAAAATTCTCACTAGATGATCTAGGATCATCGCAAACATCACAAAGATTAAGGCAATAGTTTTATTTCCTTTATTTTAGAAAAGTAATTTCTACTCATTGAAAAACTACTTAAGATTTAATATTCTCCAACCCAAATATGGGATAATGTTGACACAGGTCATCACCATATATTTTAGTACATGGGAATATGATTTAAAGTGGTGTCACAATTTAATAAGGTTTTACCTTTTATTTTTAATTAATTAAAGTAACTAGAAATTCCTATGAGGCATTCTTTTATTTTTTGTCTATTATTTCTGCAAGTAAACCTATATATTTTTACATATTCAGAAAGGTCTAGTTAAATGTGATTTTTGAGAGTTGGAATCAGCTCAAAAGCTTTTGTGGTTGAATTTTGAAAAATGTTTGAATACAAAAAATCTTCTGCCTTGTTATTTTTACTATAGGTGATCTACAATTCCAAATGAATTGAATCAAATGAACATGGATTAAGAATTCCAGTACCTTTCTAACATAATTGGTGTCATGCATTTTGGTTCAGTTAATCGACCTGGGTTGATTTTTGAATATAGGTACAGAACTAGGTTTGAAACTAAATTGAAAAATCTAAATTAAAACTAACTGGGTTGCGCGGGATGTTAATCTGGCCCATTTGCAATGCACTTGCTGGTGAGTTTATGGATGAACCCACCAGTCGAGGCAGAAGTGCGAGTAATGCGGGCAATCTAAACCGTGCGATCAAACTCTAATCCAACAGCCATGACCTATCGTCTCCGCCGGGCAACTCCGGCAAGACTAAACCCTAGTGCAGCCAGTGGGGGGTCTACGGGGTCTCACCGGGGCTCAGGCGAGGGTCGGCGATGGGGGCGAACGACGAAGTCGACGACGGCGAACCTCCTGGTACCGGCGGCTTCTCCTGGGGTGACTCCAATCAACGGCTCCTTTCTTCCTCCTCCATGGCAAACTCCGGCCAAATTCCGGTGATATGCTGCTCGCCTTGCTCTTGGGGTGAGGTGGGGTGCTTTTGAGAGAGAGGGGAGTGAGATGGTGTGCTGAGTTCGAACGCGGGTGGCCTCTATTTATAGTGCAGCGAGGGGACCGAAGGGCGTGGGCTGAGCTCATCGGTGTTGTCGGCACAACGAGCTAAAGGCATAGGCGACGGTAGGCGGCGTTGCTATGCTCCCTGGCGAAGCTCAACGGCATGGTCACGCGGAGTAGGGCGGTGAGAGATGGTCAGAACGTCGCGGTGCTCTGAGTGGGTACGACGGCTGTTTTAATGGCACACAGGCTCTCCTGGTCGCGCGGCGGAGAACGGGGTTGTCTGGCGGTTTCCTGGGATGGTGGTGATCCTGCTTGCACGCGGCGAGGGCGGCGCGTGGTCTGTGGGCATGTGTCGCGGGTGGCGCTCTGGCACGCTCTAGGCACGCTTGGGCTGGGTGGTCCAGGGGCTAGCAAGGCTCGAGCGCTGGAAAAGGGGTGGCGGTGGATGATGGAGTGCCTGCTAGACAAGGTTGGCGAGGATAGTGAGGCTCCTAGCTAGCTGGCGACATTGGGGTGGCAAGGGTGCTCTCGGCATGCTCACCATTGATGGCATGGCAAGCTCACAGTGGTGCTAGATTTTGTTAATTGGGCTAGATGATCTACTAATAGCTTGTTGTGAACCAGAGAGGGAACAAGTTAGGCCAACATCACTTCTCACAATAATGTTTGATGTTTGTTTGTTTTGTGTCTACAAGGTGTTTGATGAAATGGCCGAAAGAGATCCAAATTTGAAATTTTGATTCAAACTTGGTGGGTGTGTTATTTACATACTAGGGAGTCTCTAGTTAGCTGGAAAGGTCAAGGGGTACTGGTTTGGTTGGGTTTTGAAAATGGGTGATCTTCACATATGTTAAAGATTCAATTTTGAATTGTCATTTGAATCTAGTTACCAAATGTTTCTGTAAGTTTGAAAGGTGGTCTTGGGTTCACTTTTACTTGGTCTAGCAAGGGGTGAAAAGAAATCGAAATGTTTCTCTTTGAAATCTTGGACTAGAAACACTCAAAGTGGTCTAGTGAGCAAGATTGGCAAAAATGACCATTTGCTTTGTTTGATTTGTTTTTGATTTTCTCTAGATTTGTTTCTGCTTGGAAACATTTTAGATGATGTTGTTTTCATCTTTAAACCATTCCTTGCTATTTAGAACAATCACACAAGTCCATTCATGCATTCATACAATCATCACATACACACATGCATTCATATTGATTTTGATTAACAAAAGTTTTTGTTAACCCTAATTTTGGTGATTGGGATTTGATAATCATTGATCAATATTTTTGGGATGTTACAAACCTTCCCTCCTTAAAAAAAATCTAGTCCCGAGATTTGAGAAAGAAGAAAGAAGAAAAACTAGGATTTAAAAAGATCGGGAAACTCCGTCTTGATGTGATCTTCTCGCTCCCAGGTAGCTTCTTCTTCAGTGTGGTTACTCCACTGAATCTTGAGAAACTTGATGCTCCGGGTCCTGGTGGTTCTGAAAGCTTCCTAAAAAATATGGATGGGTACTTCAGGATACGTCAGGTCATCGTTGATCTCTATGGTCCGGTGATCAATGTTCTTGAAAACTTCAGTCTTCTCCGGGACTTCTAGGCATTTGTGAAGTAACAATATATGGAACATATTATGCACTGCTGACATCTCCTCTGGCATTTCCAGTTGATACGATACTTCTCCTCGACGATTATGAATCTTGAAGGGTCTGATATATCTGGGGGCTAAATTTCCTTTGAGTTGGAAATGCTGCATTCCCTTCAAAGGCGACACTTTGAGATACACAAAATCTCCGATATTGAAAGCGAGGTCTCGACGTCTCTTGTAGGCATAACTCTTCTGTCTGGATTGGGCAATCTTAAGGTGCTCACCGATCTTGTGAACTCTTCTGCTTCTCGTAGGATGTCGAGTCCGAAAATCTAACTCTCTCCTACTTCTGACTAATTCAAAGGGGTACGACACTTCCTTCCATACATGAATTCAAATGGGGCCATTTGTAGACTGGCTTGATAACTGTTGTTGTATGAAAATTCTGTGAAAGGCAGACAGTCTTCCCATTTAGATCCATACTCTAGCACACATGCTCTCAACATATCTTCGAGTATCTGATTTACTCGCTCCGTTTGTCCATCAGTCTGAGGGTGATAAGCTGTGCTAAAATCCAGGCGGGTTCCCAATCCTTCTTGGACTTTCTTCCAGAATCTCGAGGTAAACTGAGTTCCTCGATCTGACATGATGTTCTTGGGGACTCCGTGCAAACTGACAATTATAGCAATGTACAACTCTGCTAGCTTCGAACTTTGGTAGGTGGTCTTGACTGGTAAGAAATGGGCAACTTTGGACAATCTATCAATTATGACCCAAATAGAGTCATTTCCCCTACTAGATGTAGGCAAACCAGTGATAAAGTCCATTCCAACTGAATCCCATTTCCATTCCAGAATCTGTAAGGGTTGCAATAGTCCTGCGGGTCTCTGATGTCCCGCCTTGACTCTCTGACAAATATCACACTTGGCGATATAGTTTCCGATTTCTCTCTTCATCTTATGCCACCAAAATTGTTCCTTCAAATCCTGATACATCTTTGTCCCTCTGGGTGGATAGAATAAAGAGTATCATGGGCCTTTTTCAGAATAGCTTGCTTCAATTCTGAATCTGTTGGTACATAGAGACGTCCTTTGCACCACAACACTCCTTCTTCATCTTCGGTGAATCCGGGTACTTTTCCTGTACCGATACGATGTTTTATTCCGTCGATACTAGCATTTCCTTTCTGTGCCTCTTTGATCTGACTGATCAAAGTGGGTTGAAGTTTGATGCAAGCCAAAAATCCTTAACTTACTAATTCCATTCTGAAATCCTCCATCTCCTTGTGCAAACTTGGTTGCTCCTTTAGAATCATGGAGTTCAAGTGGCACATCAATCTGCTAAGGGCATCTGCTACCACATTGTCTTTACCGGGGTGATAGTGAATGTCCAGATCATAGTCCTTAATTAGCTCAATCCATCTCCTCTGCCTAATATTCAGCTCCTTCTGAGTGAATATATACTTTAGGATCTTGTGATCAGTATAAATCTCACAACGGTTTCCCATAAGGTAATTCCTCCGTGTCTTTAGGGCTAGAACTATAGCTGCTAGTTCAAGGTCATGGGTAGGGTAATTCTGTTCATGCTGCTTCAGTTGTCGGGATAGATAAGATATTACTTTGCCTTCTTGCATCAACACATATCCGAGACCAATCTTGGATGCGTTACAATACACCTCAAACGGCTTCGTAATATTCGGCAAGATCAAGATTGGGGCTGAAATCAATCTCCTCTTGAGTTCTTGAAAACTCGCTTCACATTTGTCCGTCCATTCAAACTTCTTGTCCTTCTTTAGCAATTGGGTCATGGGTCTGGCGATACTTGAGAATCCTTCTACGAACTTGCGGTAGTATCCTGCTAATCCGAGAAATGCACGAATTTGGGTTTGAGTGGTTGGGGTTTGCCAATCTTCCACATCCTTCACCTTTGCAGGGTCAATGGAAATTCCTCCGGCTGGTACGATATGTCCGAGGAATCCTACCTCCTGCAACCAGAATTCACATTTGCTAAACTTGGCATATAACTGATGCTCCCTAAGTGTTCCAAGGATGGTCCTTAGGTGTAGCTCATGTTCTTCTTCTGATTTGGAATAAATCAGAATGTCATCGATGAAAAAAATGACAATTTTATCCAGGACGTCCATAAAATTCTTATTCATGAGGTTCATGAAATAAGCGGGGGCATTGGTTAATCCAAAAGACATGACAGTATACTAGTATAATCCATATCTGGTGGTAAAGGCAATCTTTAGAATATCCTCTGCGCGAATCTTGAGTTGATGATAACCAGTTCTAAGGTCAATCTTAGAAAACACTTTGGCACCAGTCAACTGGTCAAACAGGTCTTCTATTTTTTGCAGTGGGTACTTGTTCTTGATGGTGACATCATTCAACTTCCGATAATCCATACACAAACGGTTACCTCCATCTTTCTTGTCCACAAATAAGACAGGTGATCTCCATGGCGAAGCACTTGGTTGGATCAGTCCGATCTCCATCATAGCATCAAGTTGCTTCTTCAGCTCCACTAATTTTGACGGGTTCATACTATATGGTTTCTGAGGTATGGGTCCGGTTCCATGGATTAGTTCAATGATAAACTCGATATCCCGATCTAGGGGCATACTGGGCAAAACATCTGGAAATACATCGGGGTATTCACAGACTATCCTGACTTGGTCAATGGTTGGCTGGGCTATACTCTTGTTTCATTTTAATTGACGGGGCAAGGTTTCAGATACATGCTCGACTGATATTCCGGCTGTACTGGTCATGGTTATGGCTTTCTTGGCACAGTCGATTAATCCTTTATGTTTCGACATCCAATCCATTCCTAGTACTACTTCCAAACCTTTAGTTCCAAGTACTATTAGATTAGCATAAAAATCTATGCCATGGATTCGGATAGGAACGGCCTTGCAAATTTGTCCAGCTTTGGTGGTTGAAACAGGTATTTGAACTATCATAACATGCTTCAATTTGGTGGGTTGAATCTTACTAGTGCATGCAAATTCTTCAGTAATCGACGAGTGCGATGCTCCAGAATCAAACAACACTCTTGCAAGTATGGAGTTAGTAGAAAACATACCCAGCACGACATCTGGCGCTTCTTGGGCTTCTTGAGCATGCATGAGAAAGAAACGGCCGTTGCAGTTGAGCAAGTTCCCTAGGGCAAACCTTCTTCCGGGCTGTACACGATGCTGCTGCTGAGATGGGGCATTGGCATTGGGGGCTATGGAAATCTTCTTGGGGCACTGATTGGAATAGTGACCTTTGGTTCCACATTCATAACAAGTCACCTGAGACTTGTCCTTTGCTGCAGCAGGCACAACATTGCTTCGAGTCCTTGGGGCAGTGTTGGTGTTGGTGGCGACATTGTTGTTGTTGAACTTGGGCAAAGTACGATTGAAATTGCTGGGGTTCCCAGGGTTGTTGTGATTTCCTCCGGGCCTTGAGTTTCCATGGTTGGGATAGGTCAGACGGTTCGTCGGGGTTCTATTGTTTCTTGGGGCAAATCCTGGAGATGGCTTAGGGCGATACTTCGGTGTATGATGGGTTCCTGGTTGATGCATCATGCGACACTTGTAGTTCTCATTGGCTTGGTTGATCTTGCCTTCCATCTGAATGGCAGAGTCCACTAAGGCTTCAATATCAGCAAAGGGGATATTGACTAACACTATCTACATCTCATCATGCAGACCATTCAGGAATCTCTCCTTCTTCTTGGATTCAGTGTCAATCTCATCAGGTTCATACCTAGCCAATGATAGAAATTTGTCACGGTACACAACTACTGTCATCCTTCCTTGCTTCAGTTCCCCGAATTCATCTCTCATCCTCTTGATCAAACCCGGTGGCACATGGGTTCTGCTGAACTTGATTTTGAACTCTTCCCAAGTCATCATTTGACCTCCAGTCATGGCATGAACTATGTTCCACCATGCTCTTGCATCTCCGGCCAGGTAGTGGGTGGAAAACAGTACCTTCTCGTTGGCTTCCACTCCGGCAACTTCTAGGTTGTTCTCCATGGTTTGCAGCCAATCATCTGCATCGAGGGGCTCTTCAGACTTAGTGAAAATGGGTGGATTGGTGTTCGGGAAATTCTTAAGCTTGGATCCATGGTTGTCCTTATTTCCATGGCCTTGGTTGTTGTTGGCCATCTGAGTTTTTTGTTTGTGTCTAAGTTGGCTTGACGTTCGGCTCTTTCAGCTTCGCGGTCTGAAACCAACATTTGCATGATTTGCAACATCGGGTCCGGGGATGAAGTGCTTCCTCCTCGAGGCATCTGAAGATTGAGGTAGATCATGAGAAAAGGGGGAAATTTCTAAGGTTCAGGGTTTTGTGTTTGAAAAGTTTTCAAAGTTTGACTCAGGTTTTTCTAGCAACTTGCTTTTCATTCATTCATAGCACACAATAGAAACACACACCACAACAAAGCAAAATAGATGGTTTTAAGAACCATTCTATGAAACTACGATACTGTGGGACCAGATACAACTCACTAACGCTAGTTCTCAAGTGCTACTACTCCTCGGAGTCAGTGTCCTCATCCTCCTCCTCCTCCTCATCATGATCATCAATGAAGGCGAAGTCATCCTCATCGGTGAAGAAGTCCATAGCCTGATCCTCCAGAAAGTCATCATCGTCACTGAGATAGGAGTAGGGGTCTCCACGAAGGTCTTCCCCTGCATTCTCCCTCTCCTCCAGCTGCATGTCTCTCTCGTGGACAGTCTCCTCTAATTCTGTGATCCTGTGGTGAAGACGGGCAATGATGCGCTCCTTCTTGTCGAGCTGACGACGACGAGACTAGTGATCCTTCACTAGCATGGCAATGGTCTGATCCTTCTTGGCAGTGATGGCATACTTGTGGTTGGCGTAGGAGCGAGTATTGTCCAACTCCTTCTGACGGTCATACATCATGAAGCCGAGGTGGTCCAATTGAGTCTTCAGCTCATGGTGATACGGGGCCTCCAGTGGCTGTCCCATAACATCACGCCTTGGATAGAACTCAAAGCGGGTACCCTTGATCTGATTGATACTCTGCCCACACAGACGGGCAAGAGCTTCCTGCATGGCCCTGGCAAGTCCATCGAGCCAGTTGTTCTCTCTTAAGGTGAACTGAATTCCCTCTGAGGTGGGGGCTTCAATCTTTCCTCGGAGACTTGCAACAACTAGACATTGCAACTCCTCTCCTTCTTGATCGTTGAGCTGAGCTCCGGAGAACTTGGGGTGCGGATGCTCCAGCATCTCCGATAGCTGGTCCAAGTCACGCTTAAAGATGAGGTCTCCTCCATTCCCCAACTGATAAAACTTGCTATACTTCATGTCCATCTATAATAATATAGGATGAGTAAGTTAGTAGAGTGATCAAGTGTGTCAAATTTTATGTAAGTTTGCAAGAATTTTTGAGGAACATAAATTTTCATGAAATAATCCAAGCGATAAGAATGAGAATAGGTATTCATAAATACTCATTTCCTTGGTTTTGAAACTAAGTTTTTGATTCAAACATCCCTTCTAAACTAGGGTCTCCTATGGTCAGTATGGCTCTGGTACCAACTTGTCAACACCCGGATTTTTAATCCCAGATGCCTGTTATGACATACATCGCAATCCCAGGATTACCATTTTTGCGAGACATAACAGATTGGATATCACAGTACATCATCCATTACAAACCATACATAAGGTCTTACAACAAATAAGGATCACATGATCCAGTCTTAATACAATTCAAGCAGCGAAATAACATAATAATAACTATAGCGTAGGCGAGGCTCCATCTTCATGGTCACAGGCAATGATGACGATGTGAGATGATCCTAGTTGTTGTAACCTTCCTGCGGTTCATCCTCCTGATACTCCTCTTCATAGTCTGGCCACGGGAATAGCCAGGGACAAATCCATGAGTACTCTTTAAGTACTCGCAAACTAATACTAACAGGTGAAGTGGGTTTGAGTAGGAAATACTAAGCTCTAGGTTGTTTTGGAAAAAGCCAGATTTATCTCTACTGAGTTCAGAAGCAAAGAAAGCTAGTTGAAAGTTTTATAACACCTAAGTAGGAACTTGAATTTCATATGACAACCCTGTTGTGGTCAAGTCAAAGTCATGATTCATTTCATAAGTCATTTTGAATACATCTGACGACGGAACAGTATGGCCACTCCAACTGTCCATAACCGCGGACGCAGTTATTCGAATAGTTTGACACTCTGCAGAGGTGGTACGCTTTCACCACAACATTTGATACATCCGTCAGGAACAATCCTGAATTCACCATACTCAGTATGCGGATAATCAATCCTAACCTTTCAATTACACGCCCTAGTATAGGCACCTCTCCTGTGAGTTTGGCCTCCCAACCATGACCAACTGTCATCTTGGGAACTGCATAGGTGGACAGTCTTCACAAGGTAGCCTCATCTCAAACCTTGGCCGCAAGGGAACCCATACTAAGGTATATAAACTTCTAGTCAATCCCTACCCAAATTTCGGGTATTGTGGTTATACGGTAAAATTGGAATGGTATCGCATCTAGACAACCATCAGTTTTATAAAAAGCTAAGGCTCATGCCTTAACATTTTCATCATCAAAAATCATATGGTGTTCAAGAACACATGTCAAAACATTTCAATAGAATGACTCATCATTCTAAGGTTTTCATAACCATTTTCACCAAGTATTCCCATGTATAGTTGATCAAGTTTTATGCTTAGCACTAGCCACTACAAGTGGGGTAAACACTAATGAAGGGTGGTAATCAAGTGTGACTTATCTAAGTTCAATCTCATGCCTCAGGATGACATCAAGATTATCTAACTTATTCCAATTTTTATGCTCTTTATGCTACCTTTAAAACATCTTTCCAAAATCTACAAGTCACTAAGTAAACTCTATCAAAAAGATTTGATAAAGAAATAAAATTACTAAGCTTGCAAGTAAAACTAGGATTAGGTATCATCAATTTGCATAATCAAGGCATGCCTAATGCATTTCATAGATTATATAGTTTTCATAATTGCAAGTGTTATCTTGCAAAGTTGCAAGTATAGGCTTGCCTTTGTGCAGAGCAGTGGTTGAAATTCTCCTCAGCTTCTTCCTCGTAGTATCCTCCTTCCTCCTCGTATCCTTGGTCGGTACTAGCATCTAAAAATAAATACGAGGTACACAATCACCAAACAATACTTAATTACTTTTTTATCACACCAAAATTCTCACTAGATTATCTAGGATCATCGCAAACATCACAAAGATTAAGGCAATAGTTTTATTTCCTTTATTTTAGAAAATTAATTTCTACTCATTGGAAAACAACTTAAGATTTAATATTCTCCAACCCAAACATGGGATCATGTTGACACATGTCATCACCACATATTTCAGTACATGGGAATGTGATTTAACGTGGTTTCACAATTTAATAAGGTTTTACCTTTTTATTTTAATTAATTAAAGTAACTAGAAATGACTATGAGGCATTATTTTATTATTTGTCCATTATTTCTGCAAGTAAACCTATATATTTTTTTATATGTAGAAAGGTATAATTAAATGTGATTTTTGAGAGTTGTAATCAACTCAAAAGCTTTTGTGGTTGAATTTTGAAAAATGTTTGAATGCAGAAAAGCTTCTGTCTTGTTATTTTTACTATAGGTGATCTACAATTCCAAATGAATTGAATCAAACGGACTTGGATTAAGAATTTCAGTACCTTTCTAACAGAATTGGTTTCAAGCATTTTGGTTTAGTGAATCGACCTGGGTTGAGTTTTAAATATAGGTACATAACTAGATTTGAAACTAAATTGAAAAATCTAAATTCAAACTAACTGGGTTGCGCGGGATGTTAACTGGGCCGGCCCACGGTGCACAGCGCACACGCAGGTGAGCTTAAGTGGATGACCCCACCAGTCAGCGAGACAGGGGGTGCAAAGCGGTACGGGGCAATCTAAACCGTGCGATCAAACTCTAATCCAATGGCCATGACCTATCGTCTCTGTCGGGCAACTCCGGCGAGACTAAACCCTAGTGCGGCTAGTGGGGGGTCTACGGGGGCTCACCCGGGCTCAGGAGAGGGTCGGCGATAGGGGCGAACGACGAAGGCGATGACGGCGAACCTCCTGGTACCGGCGGCTTCTCCTTGGGCGGCTCCAATCAACGGCTCCTTTCTTCCTCCTCCGTGGCTGTAAGGTTCCCAACCTTAATAAGGTAGAGATCCATGTGTTTACAATGCTAGTCCCTGGATCAATAGCTAGCATCCATAGTTAAGATGTAATATCAAGAAACAAAGGTCATAATACAACTTTATAACCAGGAATAAAATAATTTATTACATCTTACATAGCTTAATTGGCTATCTCATTACAATGCAGCAGAATATAACAATAGCATGGGGTCCTTCATCTTCAAAGTGCCACAGGCAGTCATGTTGGTTGTAGACTTGTAATCCTAATCAATAAACTTCACTAACATCAAACAAACCTGCAACATAAAAAGTTACAGCCACAAGGGTCAATACATTTGAATTGTATTGGCAAGTGATACTATGGTAGTATAGTGGAGTCTATCATATATATGCATTTGGCTAAGTGGATCTTAGGCTTGCTTTGCTCAAAATAGATTTTCCTTATCATTTGAAAACACTAAGTTTTTTTGTTTATCAAAATCACCCAAGGCATCTCCCAATAGAAATTGGTGATCCTTCAACCCTTGTTCAACCACAAGTTTTTAACTTAGAAATTGGGATGAGGAGATTCTTGATAGCTTCCATGCCTTGATGCTCAAATTGTCCTTTACGGGACATGGCTAAGTACTTAGATTTTACACTCTGCAGAGGTGGTGCACTTTCCCCACAAGACTTGGTTTCCCAAGACAAGATCTTTCAGAAGCCTTCTCTTAGACCAGAATGGACACGTTCCAACCTATCATCCCCTACCACCAACTGTCCATTTGGCTAAGTTATTGCAACCTATATGATCCAGGCAGAGCCCATAATGCCAAGTGGCTGCACTTGAAGCTTCTCAATATTTGACATCTCAAATCTCTTTGTTCCTGGGTGGCCATCCACAAGTGAGATACACAAGGTAAACCATAGAAATGGGCCTTGTGAACCACTCAACACAAACAATTCCTTCCATTTCACCCAGGTGATTCATTCACTTAGTTGTTTTATTAAACAAAACACAAGTCCTTGACTTAGAAATATTCCATAGCATGAAGTATAATCCACCCTTGTTTTCTACTAGTTAAGCTAAGCATGATAGTAGTAGGAATCTTAACTTAGTAAATTCTACTAAGGTTTCATCTACTAGGATTTCCCATGGCATAGTTTATACTTAGCAAAATTCCATGCAAGTCCTACTTAGAAATATCACTAATGCATAGTGAAAATAATGGGACAAAGTATGAAGCATCACTTGCCTTTTTGGTAGATAATATGATCACTCCTTGTCCTTACACTATTCACACTCTTCAAATCACTACAATTCAATCAAGCAAGGTACAATTTCAATCTACCATTCAAGCAAACATCACATAAAATATTAAAAACAAAGCAATGCATGCAAGCATGCCAAAGATTGTTTTATTTGGAAAAGTGGTTTATAATGGATTGGAAACATTTCAAATCACCTATTGGTCATTTTATAAAGTGGCAAAACCATTTGCAAAAGATTTTATCAATAAACCATTTTTAAACCAAATCAATATTTTATGTGGTTGAAAATGCCCTTAACAAAGTAACAATCTTTATAAGGTTCACCAAATATGTTTTCAAATCATAAAACTTTGTGTTTAGGGTCAGAGAGTTTAATCAAAACATTTCCCAAAGGTTTTCTCCAAAAAGCATTTTAACATATAAACAATATTTTTATTTGACTAGAAATGCTTTAAATCAAAGTTTTATTCTTTTGCTTCACCAAATATGTTTTTGAAACCACAAATTGATTTCTATGGTCAGTAGGTTCAAAAAAATCCATTATCCAAAGGTTATATCACAAATATAATTTTTGAACAAATTTTATATCCAAAATATACCTACACAAGTTTCTGCAAAAACAACCATTTTATCAGAAATAATTTACTAAACAAAGGACATGGTTGGGTAGTATTTTTCTTGCTGATTCTATTGATATAAAATTTGCAAAATTTGGATGCGTGGTTTGAAATTTATGAATTTTACAAAATTGAACAACAAATAGATCAAATCTGTTTTTATTAAAACAGACAGGGCCACGTGGAACGCTTCTATTGGTCCATACCATTTCAGTTGGATCGACCTCTCTGGTGCGCTGGATTTTAAACAGATCGTGCGGCTCTGATCAAAGGATACCCTTTCAGTTAGTTAATCTATCGTGGCCACGCGATCGCGATCAGACGGCTGGTGTTCACTTGACCAAGAGTGAGCGGCGCTGGCGGCGACGACTGGCGGCGGCGTGCTCTGGCGATGCGTTCTGGCTATTCTAGGAAGGAAGGGGGAGAGTGGATGTGCTCACCGTGTTCGCCGTGGAACGCAGATGCTCGACGTGCTCAGGGTTGGCGAAGGGGCGCACTGGGGCGATGGTAATTCCTCGCCAAAGTTCACGTCTGCGTCGGGCTCCTCTGGCGGTCGTCGTGGGCGACGTTTTAGACCGTGCTAAGACAAAATAGAGGCTCTGTTAGGTGCGCACGAGGGTCGCAAGTCTGGGAGCATTAGAGAGAGGGAAAGGCTTGGTCGGAGTTTACCTGGAGAGATCGACGGGGTAGAGGCAGTGGACGGTGGCGAGAGGTCGTCTCGTTGCCGAGCGTTTGAGGCGCGCGCAGCTAAACAAGTGGTACTGGGAGGTTCGCAGGACAGTGGGGAGCGTGTTCGTGTGAACGAGGAGGCGAGGGGCGACGAGTGTGGCCGGAATTGGTGGAAGTGCTCGCTGGAGAGAGAGAGCTTGAAGCAAGAAATTCAAGCAGCCTTGTGGCCGAAGGGGAGGGCAAGCGAGGGGAAATGGAGAAGGGTCATTGGCGTTTAAGGAGGCATGGTCACAGCGAGGAGTAACCGCGGCGTTAAGGCGAATTACGCCGGCAAATAAATCGGCAGCAACGGCCAGGGAGGGCGTGGTCAGCGCACGCGGGTGAGGACGATGATGACGTGGCCGTGGGCCTGGTTAGTCAGCGAGTGAGAGAGTGTGGGGTGGGGTCCAGCGGACAGTGGCGGAGCGGGTAAGTTCTGCGGTGAGAAAACGGTTCGCTCGGGGGTGAGAGGAAGTGGGTTCCTGGGCCAGTGGGCTGGGCTGGATTCTTTCATTTTTTTGTACTGATTGTTTTTCTTTTTCTATTTTCATTAATCTGTTTTGATTTTGTTTATTCTTTTCAAATATTTATTTGAATTCAAACTTCAACCAGACTTTGTGTGTATTCAAATATTATTTATTAACACATTCTTAAGTCAAATTTAAAATAATATATTTATTATTTTTAGGAGATATTGATTAATTAAAATAAGCCCTTGTATTAATTCAAATAAGATTTAAATAATATTTTTCAAACTCCATTTGAATTGTAAATCTTTCCAAATCTTTTCAGTAGGTTTTATCTATTTATTTGGGTGTCAAATAATTCACCTTGAATTATTTGGAATAATTTTAATATGATTTATTAATCATTTTAAATTGGGTACTTGTCTTTATTCTAATGAAATTAAATATTGTTTTCATTCCATAAATTTTATTTGGAAGATTTCTTTGATCTTATTTAAGTTAATTAAATAACTTTTATTCCACTTGGGTAAATTCAAATTATTTTTTCCCAAAATTTAATTAACCCTTCTTATTAGGGATTTGTCTTTATTCAAATAGATCTAGAATTTGGTTAATGCCATTTTATTTGGAACTCTTTATCCTTTGAATTTGGATTATATTTATTCCATTTGCTTATGGATTGGGCCAAGATTTGATTTGGTCTTTAAATATTCCTCAACTAATATTTCTATCTTTATCTTATAAATCCATATCTTTTTATTTATAAATCCAAACTTGGTGATTCCAATTGGTAAAATATTATTTAATATTTATTTATCCTTTTAAATATCTTTAGGATTATTTTCTCACCATTTAGTATGGATTTTTAGATAGGTGCTTTATTATCTTTGAAGATTCAATTTCCTTATCTTATTTAATTCATAAGATTTTATTAATGGCTTCAAATTGAATGAAATCAATTTATATGGTTTTATAATATTTCCCTTTGTCATTCTTGGTCATTTTGAAATGTTTGTTTGACCAATTTTATATGGATCAAATCTTTAGTCTTTGAGATAACTTGGAAATGTTTTTCTTTCATTAGGGTTTTAGGGTTTTGGTTTATTTCTCAAGTGTTTAAGTTTCCAGATGCATTTATGAAGAATGCATTTCACTTGATTTGAATTTAGTTTGGATTCAAACATTAACCAAAGTTTGTTCAAGGTGGGATTTTAGGTTTCCAATTAGAAACAAAAAGTTTCTTTTCACCCTAATTTTCAACAATTATTTATTTTGTTTATTTATTTTTCACATTACAAAATTTGGAATATTTTGGGATGTGACAGGCTACCACCCTTAAAATAAATCTCGTCCCGAGATTTGGGGAAGATAGGGGTTACAAGTTGGCTCAAAACATCTAGGGTACTACCACCCTTAAAAGTTTTCCAACTAGATTACACCTTGGATTGCTTGGAATCTTGTTGAATCCTCTCTGGGCAAACATCTGCATAGTGCCCTTTGTTTCCACCCTTGAAACATGTGACAAGGCTGAGATCCTTCATAGGCTTGTTTATCTTGTGCTTCATCTTTTCTGGACAATTTCTTGCATAATGTCCTGGTTCTTTGCATTTGAAACACATCACTTGGCTGATATCTTTCTTTTCCTTTGGTATCATTGCCTTTTGTTTGTTTCCTTGGTTCTTCTTCTTTTCTGGGCATTCATTGGCATAGTGTCCCATCTCTTTGCAAGTGTAACATTGTTCTTGGGTAATATCCTTCCTGCTAGGGTTGGGGCATTTCTTCTTCTTCTTTTTGGGTCTCTCCAAAGCTAGGAGTTCTTCTAGTTCATGCTCTTCATACTTCACCACAAAGGTGGGAAATCTTTCTCTCTTCTTGGGGCATTTACTAGAGATATGACCTTCTTCTTCACAAGAGTAGCAACACTTTGTGGACACTTTGGATTTGGCCTTATGATGCATAGCTTTAACTTTGCCTTCATCCTTCTTGGTAGAAGTTGTTCCTTCATGAGGGTTTACAAACTGTTGATGCACTCCACTTTGTTTCCTTTGTTGAACTATGGAATAGATGGGGCATTGGATAGGGACATGATTATTTAATTCACATAGGAAACAAGTAGCTTGAGATGTGGGGCATTGGTCATTTGGATCTTTCTCTTCACAATTGGGGCATTGATCTTCATGCTCCTTGGAAGTGTGATCCTTGTCTCCACAAACATTGCAAGCTTGAGTTCCTTGTAAAATATCATCCTTGACATCCTTGTTGTCATAATATCCTTGGGAAGATTTGTCTCCTATGTTGATCATTTGAGTGGTCATACCTTGCAGCAATTGGGATTGGATTACCAAAAACTTTTGTATGGTTGGGTCTAACCCATTGTTGTTGGCTAAAAACTGAGTTGTCACTTGGTTCAACTGGGTTTGGTTTGCTAGTAGTTGTTCTCTCATGTGCATCTCTTGGTTGTTGGTGTCACCATTCTTGATGTTGGAGTCTCTTGGAGTAGTCATCTGTTTGGGTTGGATTGGGATTAGAATAGGAAAAAGATTTCTAAGGAATCAATTATAATCACACACATCACAATTCACTCAAGCAATGTGCAAGCAATCACAAACAAACACTCCACTCAAACAACAAGTTCAAGCACATCTTTAGGCAATAAAATATTTTTGTTACACCACATAAGTTGGTGTGTTTGATTTAATCTAAATATGGTGGTCCAACTATATGGTTCACTTGAAATCATTCCATCCTTCTTGGTTGTTTCTTCCTCAACAAGACCCTAGTATCCTTGGGGAATTTCATGTGTCTTGGTCACAAAAAACTTCAAAGGTGATGATGATTCCTAAGTTGTGTTTTCTTAGTCTTCAAGTCTTGAGCAATATTTCCTGTCTCACTTGTAGTCCTTAGTGATATCCAAGTTGAAGTCCTTGTTGAGAATAAGGTTGAAATCACTTGAGTTGGTGGAGTCCTTTGATCATGTTGAAGTCTTTGGCCATGGGGTAGGCTTTGTCCATCAAGTTTGAAAATAGAAGATATGTAGAATCAAAACCAAAATGGTTGAGGAAAGAGTATACAAGATTGTTTGTAAATAAGTTTTTGGAACAAATACCACTCCTATTTTTCTAAGGGGTTTTGTCCAATCCTAGGGTTACAATCCTACAGGCAACACAATGCTCTGATACCATCTATCAGGTTCCCAACCTTTAATAAGGTATAGATCCCTATGTTTACAATGCTAGTCCCTGGATCAATAGCTAGCATCCACAGTTAAGATGTAATATCAAGAAACAAAGGTCATAATAAAACTTTATAACCAGGAATAAAATAATTTATTACATCTTACATAGCTCATTTGGCTATCTCATTACAATGCAGTAGAATATAACAATAGCATGGGGTCCTTCATCTTCAAAGTGCCACAGGCAGTCATGTTGGTTGTAGACTTGTAATCCTAATCAATAAACTTCACTAACATAAAACAAACCTGCAACATAATAAGTTATAGCCACAAGGGTCAATCCATTTGAATTGTATTGGCAAGTGATACTATGGTAGTATAGTGGAGTCTATCATCTATATGCATTTGGCTAAGTGGAGCTTAGGCTTGCTTTGCTCAAAATAGATTTTCCTTATCATTTGAAAACACTAAGTTTTTTTGTTTATCAAAATCACCCAAGGCATCTCCCAATAGAAATTGGTGATCCTTCAACCCTTGTTCAACCATAAGTTTTTAACTTAGAAATTGGGATGAGGAGATTCTTGATAGCTTCCATGTCTTGATGCTCAAATTGTCCTTTACCAGGGACATGGATAAGTACTTAGATTTTACACTCTGCAGAGGTGGTGCACTTTCCCCACAAGACTTGGTTTCCCAAGACAAGATCTTTCAGAAGCCTTCCCTTAGACCAGAATGGACGCGTTCCAACCTATCATCCCCTACCACCAACTGTCCATTTGGCTAAGTTATTGCAACCTATATGATCCGAGTGAGCCCATAATGCCAAGTGGCTGCACTTGAAGCTTCTCAACATTTGACATCTCAAATCTCTTTGTTCCTAGGTGGCCATCCACAAGTGAGATACACAAGGTAAACCATATAAATGGGCCTTGTGAACCACTCAACACAAACCATTCCTTCCATTCCACCCAGGTGATTCATTCACTTAGTTGTTTTATTAAACAAAACACAAGTCCTTGACTTAGAAATATTCCATAGCATGAAGTATAATCCACCCTTGTTTTCTACTAGCTAAGCTAAGCATGATAGTAGTAGGAGCCTTAACTTAGGAAATTCTACTAAGGTTTCATCTACTAGGATTTCCCATGGCATAGTTTATACTTAGCAAAATTCCATGCAAGTCCTACTTAGAAATATCACTAATGCATAGTGAAAATAATGGGACAAAGTATGAAGCATCACTTGCCTTTTTGGTAGAGAATACGAGTTCACTCGTTGTCCTTACACTATTCACACTCTTCAAATCACTACAATTCAATCAAGCAAGGTACAATTTCAATCTACCATTCAAGTAAACATCACATAAAATATTAAAAACAGAACAATGCATGCAAGCATGCCAAAGATTGTTTTATTTGGAAAAGTGGTTTATAATGGATTATAAACATTTCAAATCACCTATTGGTCATTTTATAAAGTGGCAAAACCATTTGCAAAAGATTTTATCTAGAAACCATTTTTAAACTAAATCAATATTTTATGTGGTTGAAAATGCCTTTAACAAAGTAACAATCTTTATAAGGTTCACCAAATATGTTTTCAAATCATAAAACTTTGTGTTTAGGGTCAGAGAGTTTAAATCAAAACATTTCCCAAAGGTTGTCTCCAAAAAGCATTTTTAACATATAAATAATATTTTTATTTGACTAGAAATGCTTTAAATCAAAGTTTTATTCTTTTGCTTCACCAAATATGTTTTTGAAACCACAAATTGATTTCTATGATCAGTAGGTTTAAAACAATCCAGTTTCCAAAGGTTCTATCACAAAAATAATTTTTGAACAAATTTTATATCCAAAATATACCTACACAAGTTTCTGCAAAAACAACCATTTTATCAGAAATAATTTACTAAACAAAGGGCATGGTTGGGTAGGATTTGTCTTGCTAATTCCATTGATATAAAATTTGCAAAATTTGGATGTGTGGTTTGAAAGTTATGAATTTTACAAAATTGAACAACAAATAGATCAAATCTGTTTTTATTAAAACAGACAGGGCCACGTGGAACGCTTCTATTGGTCCATACCATTTTAGTTGGATCGACCTCTCTGGTGCGTTGGATTTTAAACAGATCGTGTGGCTCTGATCAAAGGATACCCTTTCAGTTAGTCAATCTATCGTGGCCACGTGATCGCGATCTGACGGCTGGTGTTCACTTGACCAAGAGTGAGCGGCGCTGGCGGCAGCGACTGGCGGCGACATGCTCTGGTGATGCGTTCTGGCTATTCTAGGAAGGAAGGGGAGAGTGGATGTTCTCACCGTGTTCTCCGTGGAACGCAGATGCTCGACGTGCTCGGGGTTGGCGAAGGGGCGCATTGGGGCGATGGTAATTCCTCGCCGAAGTTCACGTCTGCGTCGGGCTCCTCTAGCGGTCGTCGTGGGCGACGTTTTAGACCGCGTTAAGACAAAGTAGAGGCTCTGTTAGGTGCGCACGAGGGTCGCGAGTCTAGGAGCATCAGAGAGAGGGAAAGGCTTGGTCGGAGTTTACCTAGAGAGCTCGACGGGGTAGAGGCAGTGGACGGTGGCGAGAGGTCGTCGTCGTTGCCGAGCGTTCGAGGCGCGCGTGGCTAAACAAGTGGTACTGGGAGGTTCGCAGGACAGTGGGGAGCATGTTCGTGTGAACGAGGAGGCGAGGGGCGACGAGGTGTGGCCAAAATTGGTGGAAGTGCTCGCCGGAGACAGAGAGCTTGAAGCAAGAAATTCAAGCAGCCTTTTGGCCGAAGGAGAGGGGCGAGCGAGGGGAAATGGAGAGGGGTCGTGGGCGTTTAAGGAGGCATGGTCAGAGCGAGTAGTAACCACGGCGTTAAGGCGAATTACGCCGGCAAATAAATCGGCAGCAACGGCCGGGGAGGGCGTGGTCAGCGCGCGTGGGTGAGGACGACGACGACGTTGCCGTGGGCCTGGTTAGTCAGCGAGTGAGAGAGTGTGGGGTGGGGTCCAGCGGACAGTGGCAGAGCGGGTGAGTTCTGCGGTGAGAAAACGGTTCGCTCGGGGGTGAGAGGAAGTGGGTTGCTGGGCCAGTGGGCTGGGCTGGATTCTTTCATTTTTTTTTGTACTGATTGTTTTTCTTTTTCTATTTTCATTAATCTGTTTTGATTTTGTTTATTCCTTTCAAACATCTATTTGAATTCAAACTTCAACCAGACTTTGTGTGTATTCAAATATTATTTATTAACACATTCTGAAGTCAAATTTAGAATAATATATTTATTATTTTTAGGAGATATTGATTAATTAAAATCAGCCCTTGTATTAATTCAAATAAGATTTAAATAATGTTTTTCAAACTCCATTTGAATTCTAAATCTTTCCAAATCTTTTCAGTAGGTTTTATCTATTTATTTGGGTGTCAAATAATTCACCTTGAATTATTTGGAATAATTTTAATATGATTTATTAATCATTTTAAATTGGGTACTTGTATTTATTCTAATGAAATTAAATATAGTTTTAATTCCATAAATTTTGTTTGGAATGTTTCTTTGATCTTATTTAAGTTAATTAAATAACTTTTATTCCACTTGGGTAAATTCAAATTATTTTTTCCCAAAATTTAATTAACCCTTCTTATTAGGGATTTGTCTTTATTCAAATAGATCTAGAATTTGGTTAATGCCATTTTATTTGGAATTCTTTATCCTTTGAATTTGGATTATATTTATTCCATTTGCTTATGTATTGGGCCAAGATTTGATTTGGTCTTTAAATATTCCTCAACTAATATTTCTATCTTTATCTTATAAAATCCATATCTTTTTATTTATAAATCCAAACTTGGTGATTCCAATTGGTAAAATATTATTTAATATTTATTTATCCTTTTAAATATCTTTAGGATTATTTGCTCACCATTTAGTATGGATTTTGAAGATTCAATTTCCTTATCTTATTTAATCATAAGATTTTATTAATGGCTTCAAATTGAATGAAATCAATTTATATGGTTTCATAATATTTCCCTTTGTCATTCTTGATCATTTTGAAATGTTTGTTTGACCAATTTTATTTGGATCAAATCTTTAGTCTTTGAGATAACTTGGAAATGTTTTTCTTTCATTAGGGTTTGAGGGTTTTGGTTTATTTCTCAAGTGTTTAAGTTTCCAGATGCATTTATGAAGAATGGATTTCACTTGATTTGAATTTAGTTTGGATTCAAACATTAACCAAAGTTTGTTCAAGATGGGATTTTAGGTTTCCAATTAGAAATAAAAAGTTTCTTTTCACCCTAACTTTCAACAATTATTTATTTTGTTTATTTATTTTTCACATTAAAAAATTTGGAAAATTTTGGGATGTGACAGTGGCAGACTCCGGCCAAATTCCGGCGATGTGCTGCTCGCCTTGCTCCGGGGGTGAGGTGGGGTGCTTCTGAGAGAGAGGGGAGTGAGATGGTGTGCTGAGTTCGAACGGGGGTGGCCTCTATTTATAGTGCAGCGAGGGGACCGAAGGGCACGGGCTGAGCTCGTCGGTGTCATCGGCACATCGAGGTAAAGGCGTGGGCAACGGTAGGGGGCGGTGCTGTGCTCCCTGGCGAAGCTCAACGGCATGGTCACGCGGCATGGTCGGTGCGAGATGGTCGGAACATCGTGGTGCTCTGAACGGGTCCGACGGCTGTTTTAATGGCGCACGGGCTCTCCTGGTCGCGTGGCGGGGAATGGGGTTGTCTGGCAGTCTCCTGGGATGGTGGCGATCCTTCTTGCACGTGGCAAGGGCGGTGCGCGGTATGTGGGTGTGTGTCGCGGGTGGCGCTCTGGCGCTCTCGGCATGCTCACAGAGAGGCTGGGCACGCTTGGGCTGGGTGGTCCAGGGGCTGGCAAGGCTCGAGCGCTAGACAAGGGGTGGAGGTGGATGGTGGAGTGCCTGCTAGACAAGGATGGCGAGGCTAGTGAGGCTCTTAGCTGGCTGGCGACATTGGGGTGGCAAGGGTGCTCTCAGCATGCTAACCATTGATGGCTTGGCAAGCTCACAGTGGTGCTAGAGCTTGTTAATTGGGCTATATGATCTACTAATAGCTTGTTGTAAACCAGAGAGGGAACAAGTTAGGCCAACATCACTGCTCACAATAGTGTTTGATGTTTGTTTGTTTTGTATCTGCAAGGTGTTTGATGAAATGGCCGAAAGAGATTCAAATTTGAATTTTTGATTCAAACTTGGTGGGTGTGTTAGTTACATACTAGGGAGTCTCTGGTTAGCTGGAAAGGTCAAGAGGTACTGGTTTGGTTGGGTTTTTAAAATGGGTGATCTTCACATATGTTAAAGATTCAATTTTGAATTGTCATTTGAATCTAGTTGTCAAATGTTTCTGTAAGTTTGAAAGGTGGGCCTGGGTTCACTTTTACTTGGTCTAGCAAGGGGTGAAAAGAAATGGAAATGTTTCTGTTTGAAATCTTGGACTAGAAACACTCAAAGTGGTCTAGTGAGCAAGATTAGCAAAAATGATCATTTGCTTTATTTGATTTGTTTTTGATTTCCTCTTGATTTGTTTCTGCTTGGAAATATTTTAGATGATGTTGTTTTCATCTTTAAACCATTACTTGCTATTTAGAACAATCACACAAGTCCATTCATGCATTCATACAATCATCACATACACACATGCATTCATATTGATTTTGATTAACAAAAGTTTTTGTTAACCCTAATTTTGGTGATTGGGATTTGATAATCATTGATCAATATTTTTGGGATGTTACAGTAGAGGTACCACATATCGTGTCTCCCGCGTCTAAGTAGTGGTAGGGTTAGGGTTCTGGCTGTCGTTTTTCAGGTGGTGGTGACAATGACGATGAGGAATAATCTACTGCATTTCCAACCCCACTTTGATGGCTACGTTAAGTACCTGGCAGCAGCGTACCCATGCTTCCTCTTGGAGGGAGCGAGATTTGGTGTGCTAGGAGTGGGTGTCATGGTTACGATGTCACCCACACAACAACTTTTTTCTCCAACTCCGTCATGGCGACGGCACATCCTCCGGTGTCATGGAGTGTGTGAGACCTTGTACATGAGGTAGTCACAAGGCGCCAATTTTGCCTCCTTTCGATGATGTAGGAGTGGGAAGGGAGGACCTTGGCACTGGTGGTTCTTCAACTTGATGTTGCTTTCTAGTGTTGGTATGGATATACAGAAGTCGAAAACTTTGTGACAACGGAGATCCCATCTGTAGATACAAAGTTCACGGCGACTCAGAGTGGGAGTGGCAGCGACAACGGTACAGTGGACCTCTACAGATACAAAATTCACGGCGACTCCAGGTGGGAGTGGCAACGACAACGGTACAGTGGACCTCTACAGATACAAAGTTCACGGTGACTCCAGGTGGGAGTGGCAGCGACAGGGCAGCACAGTGGACCTCGTGTTAAGTTCTATCCCAGGGACTTGGGAGTATTATTTTATTTATTAGTGTGGTGTTTTGTACCACTTGTCCTCAATAGACCTAGGGTATAAATCTCTACATACATCCGAATCTAGAAAAATATGAGAATATTAATTTGGATCGGAGGGAGTAGAAAGCTTGAACCAGAGTCTTTTACCAAGGATTTTATGAAGCAATAAAAAACGACATTACTTTACAGCAATAATTTGTAGGCTTATTTCTCATCCTAAGACAACAGGATTTAATTTTTTCTCCTCGTTACAACTTATTTACACACGCATGCACGCAGTATTTACGAAGCAAATATCTAAAAAGTGGAAACTCTAATCTTGATAATCTGAATGAAAACAATGCGCTACCTGTGATTTGTTGATGCATCTATGGGAAGCTAATTTCTCTTGGCCCTATGCATCTAATTCCCCTAACATGAGAAATCTTCGGTAACATGGAGTAAATTCATGAAACATCAAACTCTTTAGGGAAATGTAACTATATGTAAAAAACTATCCGCGTGCAGCACATATCTGCATCCCATCATACACATCCGCGTACAGCGCCCTTAGCTCACTGCCTGCATTGCTGAACTGACCAAAAAATAAAGTAGTGATCACACTACCACCAAAAATGGGCATGAAAGAACACATTGACATCGAGCAAATAGTGTCTAGACCATATCAAAACAAGGAGTATGTGCTATGTACCTTGTTAGGATATGGAACCAATAAGTCATCGACAACCACCACATCGGCCCAGCCAGTGTACACCAAACTGCCCATGCTACTTGAAATAAGCCTACCTAATACTAAATGAGTAGATTATATTGTACTGTTTGGAATTGACGTATCCCATAATAGAAGACGTGAAAGGCAGTCAGGGAGCCTTGTAAACGGACATGAAATTTGTAAAAGTAAGAGTAAGGAGCATAATTGATAGACGTTTTAATGCAAAAAAATGGAATGGAAAGAGCGTGCACTCTGATCCTGCATAATGCCATCAGCCACGATGGTCCATCTCGTTGGAACTTCTTCCACCAGAATTCTGGTGAGAATAGCCTAAGAAAGAGAATATATGCATGATACGTCGGAAACGTATCTATAATTTTTGATGCTCCATGCTTGTTTTGTATCTATATTGTTTTGTTTTGTCTATACTTTGAGGTATTTTTATATCTTTTCTGGAACTAACCTATTAACAAGTTGCCACAGTGTCAATTGCTTGTTTTCTTCTGTTTTTGGTTCCAGAAAGGCAAAAAATCAATATTATCGGAATTGGACGGGACAAAAGCCAAAGTTATTATTTGCCGGAGCAACACGGAACGACGAAGCAGAGCCGGAGGGGGGCCACAGGGCGGCCGCACCCCCTAGGCGCGGGCAAGCCCTAGAGGCGCCTGGAGGGGGTGTGGGCCCCCTGGACCCCCACACGCCTTGATTCTTGCGCCTATAAGAAGCCTCCGACCCAAAAACCCTAGGGCATCCAGAAAAAATCTAGAAAAAGATCCACAGCACCGCCGCCACCGAAGGGGAGATTCAGGGGACAGAAATTCTCTGTTCCGGCACCCTGCCGGGACGGGGAAGTGCCCCCGGAGCCATCTCCATCGATCTCCATCGCCATCTTCATCACCGTTGATGATTCCCATGATGAGGAGGGAGTAGTTCTTCCTCGAGGCTAAGGGCTCTACCGATAGCTATGTGTTCATCTCTCTCTCCATGCATGATCTTGTGGTCATGAGCTTTGTAATCAAGTAGATCTACCTTGCTACTCAAGTGCTTCAATAGATCTCTGCTCTCCCCATGTGTGTGAAAGTGACAGCGTGCATGCCATGGTGGCACTTAGGCTTGAGTCTACATAAATACTCTTTGTGCTTTAATAGATCTATGCTTTTCCCCACGTGTGTGAAAGTGCCAACAGGCATACCGTGTGTGGCACTTTGGCTAGATTGAATATTTTTTATGAGTTATATTTTAAGCTGGATGTCTCTATGAAATTGTGGTATTTTTTGGAACCATCTAGCGCTCAAGGTGACAGTGTGGGGTTATCTAGATTGTGGAAGGCAGACTTTAAGGTGTGCTGTTATAGCCCTACCTATGATTAGAGTGTCCAACCGGAGAGTAGTTAAGAGTAGTATCATGAAGAGAGGATATTTATATGAGAGGGTGTTCACTAGTGAAAGTATGATCCCTAGGCCTTGTTTCTAAGCATTGAAACACCGTTTGCATCTAGATCTGTTGTATGTTTGCTTGCTTCCATCTTTGTTTCGTTTGCCGGGGAGGTTTTTGGCTTTTACCTTTCCTCCACTCCATCAGCTCTTTTCTGGCACCATCACCCCACGTCAACAACAAGTCAGAAGCTATTTTCTAGCATCGTTACCACTTGTATTTCACTATCTCTTCGCCGAACTAGTGCACCTATATTGAATGTGTTGGGGACACAAGAGACTTCTTGTATCTTGATTGCAGGGTTGCTTGAGAGGGAATACGTTTAACCACTTCCTCCCTGAGTTTGATAAACCTTGGGTAATCCACTTAAGGGAAACTTGCTGCTGTTCTACAAACCTTTGCACTTGGAGGCCCAACAACTGTCTACAAGAATAGAAGTGCGTAGACATCAAGCTCTTTTCTGGCGCCGTTGCCGAGGAGGTAAGGTAAAAGGTACTCACATCGTCTGGTGTGAGTGCTCGATGTTATTTCCTTTAGATTCTGTAGTTTTGTCTTTTTGTTTCTTGTTTTCACTAGTTAGGCTTAATGGAAAACAACAAAAAATTTAGAAAGCTCTATAGCATTTATCTTGAGTTAGGACATGAAGTGTTTGAAGAGAAAATTAAAAAACCTATGGAGCTTTATTTTCATGCTAATAGTAATGTTATTGGTATGAATTCTTTGGACACCATTATTGCTAATGCTATGGAAATATCTAAGCTTGGGGAAGCTAGTTTTTATGAAAATGATCTTTTCAGTCCCCCAACTTTGGAAGATAGCTATTGTATTGCTTATGATGATACTAAACCTCCAATTTATGACGATTACAATGATGAATATGATATTTTCAGTCCACCTACTATTGAGGAGAAAATTGATTGTGATTATAATATGCCTCCTATATTTGATGACTATGGTGATGAGAATAACGATGATAGCTATTTTGAAGAATTTGCTCCGACTATGATTAATAAGCATGCCTATGCTTATGTGGAGAGTAATAATCATTTTATGCATGTGGCTCATGATAAGAATGTTTTATGTGATAGTTATATTGTTAATTTTGTTCATGTTGCTACTGAAAGTTATTATGAGAGAGGGAAACATGGTTTTATGCATCTCAATAATATTAAGTTTCCCCTCTTTATGTTGAAAGTCTTGAAGTTACACTTGTTTTGCTTTCCTATGCTTGTTGCTTTGTGCTTTCATGAATTGTTTCTTTACAATATTCCTATGCATAGGAAGTGGGTTAGACCTAAATGTGTTTTGAATTTTCTTCTTGATGCTCTCTTTGACTTCAATTCATAATTCTTATGTGAGCATCTTCTCAAGCTACCAAGGCTAACTTAAAGGCGTTAAATAAAAGTACTTGTTGGGAGATAACCCAAGAGTTTTGTTGAGTCTTGGAAGTTATTACTTCTGTAATAACCGCTCCTTATCCTTTTGGTTTGTTTTTTGTGCCAAGAATGACCTCTAATGAGAGGGAAGTAAGATTTGAGGAGTTGTTGTCCCGAAACAGATTTCTGTCCTCCACCATAAAAATTTGTGATGAGTCTCTGTAAGTCGGATTGAGCTGAAAATTTACGAGTAAATTCCCCAGTATGTTAGATAACTCTAGTTAGTTCAATACTTTTTGATTTGTACAACAGAAGGTATTCGAAAAAATCGGTTTCTACCTGCTGGTCTGTTTTGATAGATTTCTGCCATTATTTGCATTTGCTTCTTATTGATTCCTTTTTGAGTTCTCTTTGGGAGAATTGAGCTTTTTGAAGGAGTTACTACAGTAGCTTGTGTTTTTAGTGAAAAGCCTTGCTGTTCCAAAGCTTTGCCAGAGGTCTAATATCTTTTGAATACACTAATGTTGCTAATGATGATTGTGTGAAGCTTTGTATGAAGGAAAAATTTCAGGTGTAGAGAAACATCCAAGAGGTACAAGCGTCAAAGCTTGGGGATGCCCAAGGCATCCCCTTCTTCATCAATACAAATCTCAGGTCTTTCTAGACACTTCGTTTTTATTGTTTCATGTATTGTTGTGTTGTTCTTGGAGCGTCTTAGTTTTTGTTTTTGGTTTTCGTTTTCTTAGTTTGCTTGAGTAAGTTGGTTGGTTACACCACACTTCTTTTGGAGAGAGAGACACTCTGTTTCCATTGCCTAGAACACTCTAGTTTTCACTCGTATTGTTTCGTGAGTGTTCACTTTTGTTAGCACTGCATTCAGCTTTAGTTTTCTTGTGCTTTCAACTTAGAACTTTTTAGTTCTTCTTTGTGGATTTGTGAGATAAGCTCACTGATATTTATTGATTATTATCTTTGTGAGTTGTTTCAAATAGGTTGATTGGTGTTGGAAAAGAGTAGTAAGTTCTTGCTTGTAAGTGCAAGAGGAGCTTGCATTAACCGTGACTTAGACTTTAGCATGACATGCTAGGTGTTGTTTTGACCTTATGCTTAGTGATTATTGCTGTAGCATGTCTTGTTCCAAACAACTGGGATTTCTTAGCATGCAAAAGCATAGTATTGTGGTATTCTCCTTTGATGCTTTGTTTGGGTTGACGTGGCACATGCTCACACCATGTTATGACTATGACAAGCCACCATTAGCCTCTATGATCATTCAGTTGTTGACTTGTAGTACCACTCTATGCTTTGATTAGTAATGTTTTGTTGCTCTGCATGATTATTTCCATTATTTCTCTCTTAATTGGTTGCTCCTAGTCTTTTGCTAGCCTCCACTTGTATGAGTAAGTTCAACTCATGCTTCCAACTCCCAAGAAACCAAGTTTTTACAAAGTGTCCACTATAAACTCCTATGCATGGTGTGTTACACCATTCCAAGTATATTCTTGTTTTCCACTATCTTCCAATTAAAAACTATTTTGTTATGTGAAAACTTAGTGATTAAAGCTCTCACGAACTTGATGGCACACTTTATATTCTTTGCCCCTAATAAACTTGAACCATTGTGACAACTTTGTTGTATATGCTTGCACTTATAAGTTGAAATTAGCAGAACCATGATGTCACGGGGAACGTTTTCAACATTGCACTTGTACTTTGTACTCAGTTGATATCATGCTCTTTTCCTATGATGTCACCGGTGTGAAATAAAGATGGAACTTGTAAGTCCATGGAGTTTGTATCCTGTGTTAGAGAAACGCCTGGGCCTCTAGCCTAAGCCATGCCTAATCATGGTGGAAACTTGCAGCATCACCATAATGAGCTATCTATGAAGCATACTCAATAAAAAGTTATGCATATGGTAAATAAAAAGATTGCTGAGATGCTCATTGTCTGCTTGCCTTGTCATTTTGGTTATGGGAAAGCTCATGTACCATGTGCAAGGGGTACCCCGTTGGCGGTTCTCAATGATATGCAAATACTTACAATGACAAGAACTTACCTGGATCCAAAGTTGAGTTTGCATGAGGTGTGACCCTCGTATTCAAGGTACTTGAGATTGCCAACTTATACTTCGTCAAGCATATACTCCATCTTTGCCACTTTAACCTTAACCACTTCAAGATGCTTATGATAGGGGCAATGAGGGCTGAAAGCTAACAAATACAAAAAAAATTGGAAGCTCTTTTTGAAACTTGTAATCCCGGCTTCCTTTACAAAAAAGCCTTTCTTCCACCATTATTGAGTCTCCACCTTCTACCTTTAGTCACCATTAAGAGAGCATAATAGTCATTCTGTGTGCAGCGTTCCAAAGATTATTGTGATATTACTTGTTCTTGTGCTATTTGTTTCTAGTCACCCTTGTGAACTTTCAAGGTGTCCTATGCATCTATATTGCTACTCTATGAGGAACAAGCTAAATGCCACTATGATATGTTTTCTGTATGTGAAACAAACAAACGTTTTTCAATGCATATTATTCATGATCTTTGTTTGTAGCCTTTCATGTTGCATGCATAGTTAATATGTCCTATTGTTAGAACTCCATCTTTCATGCACATGTTTAGAGTTCTTCGATCCCAGCTTTCAATGCTTGCAAATGGTTTGATCTTTATTGTGAGGGTGCATGTCACCTCAATTTTTTTTATCACTTACCTACTCGAGGACGAGCAGGTGTTAAGCTTAGGGATGCTTGATACGTCGGAAACATATCTACAATTTTTGATGCTCCATGCTTGTTTTGTATATACTTTGCTTTGCTTTGTCTATACTTTGAGGTGTATTTATATCTTTTCTGGAACTAACCTATTAACAAGTTTCCATAGTGCCAGTTGCCTGTTTTCTTCTGTTTTTGGTTCCAGAAAGGCAGGAAATCAATATTCTCGGAATTGGACGGGACAAAAGCCAAAGTTATTATTTTTCCTGGAGCAACACGGAACCACGAAGCAGAGACAGAGGGGGCCACAGGGTGGCTGCACCCCCCCTAGGCGCGGGCAAACCCTGGAGGTGCCTGGAGGGGGTGTGGGCCCCCTAGACCCCCACTGACCTTGATTCCTGCGCCTATAAGAAGCCTCCGACCCAAAAATCCTAGGGCATCCAGAAAAATCAAGAAAAAGTTCCACAGCACCACCACCATCGAAGGGGAGATTCGGGGGACAGAAAGTCTCTGTTCTGGCACCCTGCCGGGACGGGGAAGTGCCCCCGGAGCCATCTCCTTCGATCTCCATCGCCATCTTCATCACCATTGCTAATTCCCATGATGAGGAGGGAGTAGTTCTTCCTCGAGGCTAAGGGCTCTACCGGTAGCTATGTGTTCATCTCTCTCTCCATGCATGATCTTGTGGTCATGACCTTTGTAATCAAGTAGATCTACCTTGCTACTCAAGTGCTTCAATAGATCTCTGCTCTCCCCATGTGTGTAAAAGTGACAGCGTGCATGCCATGGTGGCACTTAGGCTTGAGTCTACATAAATACTCTTTGTGCTTTAATAGATCTATGCTTTTCCCCACGTATGTGAAAGTGACAGCGGGCATACCGTGTGTGGCACTTTTGCTAGATTGAATATTTCTTATGAGTTATATTTGGAGTTGGATGTCTCTATGAAATTGTGGTGTTTGTTGGAACCATCTAGCGCTGAAGGTGACAGTATGGGGTTATCTAGATTAGGGAAGGCAGACTTTGAGGTGTGCTGTTATAGCCCTACCATGGATTAGAGTGTCCAACCGGAGAGCAGTTAAGAGTAGTATCATGAAGAGAGGATATTTATATGAGAGAGTGTTCACTAGTGAAAGTATGATCCCTAGGCTTTGTTTCTAAACATTGAAACACCATTTTCTACTAGATCCGTTGCATGTTTGCTTTCTTTAGTCTTTAGTTCCCCGTCAAGCTCTTTTCTGGCACCATTACCACTTGTATTTCACTATCTCTTCGCCGAACTAGTGCACCTATACACCTGACAAGTGTATTGGGTGTGTTGGGGATACAAGAGACTTCTTGTATCTTGATTGCAGGGTTGCTTGAGAGGGAATACCTTTGACCACTTCCTCCCTGAGTTCGATAAACCTTGGATAATCTACTTAAGGGAAACTTGCTGCTGTTCTACAAACCTCTATACTTGGAGGCCCAACAACTGTCTACAAGAATAGAAGTGCGTAGACATCAATGCACAATAGGACTATAGAACTTACAAGTGGATGACTAAATTAGCAGAAACAATTTGCTGGAACCATTTCATACAGCTTGGCATATGACACTGAATATAACAAATTCCATCGGAAGTAATCATCATGATAATATCAGCAATCAATTTATAATGGTTAATTTATCCGGCAAAGTAGAAGTAGTCATCCTCAAAAGTAAGATCTGCACCAGCATGCTTGTCCCAGCTTACATACTAATACTACTCCGTAATCTTACATACATATCTGATCATGGACGTAGTTCCTTCCATTTAGCTTAGAACATTGTCCTAACTTTCGTACAGATCCAATTGCTCATATGCTCTCTTGTGCACTGCACGGTTCGAGCCTAGAAGAGAAATCCAATTAGATTACATTGCGATTCAAGTACATGTGAATCATTGGAAACAAAAAAATAGCAGATGTGGGTACAAAATTATACAACAAATGCAATAGCCGTGCAGAGATGCATATATATTCCAAACAGAAACTTCAGATTTAGTGAGCAGACCTTCAAACTTTTCATTAATGTGACGGAAGTGGATTTACCAGAGGTGACCATGGGGGCTCTGGTGGAGTCGAATGGTGGCATTAGACCCGGCGTCATTGAATGGGGGCAGTATCTCGAGTCGGTAGCCAGACGGCTATAGCGAGCAGCCACATCCGGAGGCGCCGAAGTCAGGAGGCTGCAAGAGTTCTACATGTAGCAGGGAGGCAATGAACGACAAGGCCGCAGTTCAAGGATGGGGATTCAGCGGTCAGGGTTCTGTTCATCCTATAGGAGAAGAACAATGGTGACACGAGATCAACCAGGTGGCGGCGCGGAAGATGAATCCTAGGAGTGGCTCGATCTGACACATGTACCAAACGAGCCTGTCATCTGATCCAAGCTAGGAATCACGACATGAGAAAAAGGGCGGTCTAGGTGTGCATCATAGAGAGATGGGAGGGTGGAGCGGGTTAGGGGAAACCTGAGGAGTAAGGGTGTGATGTCAACCACCCTCATCGGCATTTAGTAGAGGTGACGGTTGCTATATCGATATCGTCGCCACAAACCTTGGTTGCACACCTGTGGCGTCCGTCCGCCAAGATGATTGCCTCCGACACGACGACCACCACAATGATGGTCTTGATCTCATCGTTGCAGGACGTTCTTGTGCAACACCCGATCGCACTCCATTGGCGCTCGGATTCTAGGGCGACGTGCCTCCTGGAGCTCGACGGAGACCGCGGGAGGACTGCGACGGCGTCGAGAAGTCGCCCGAAATCACGCAACTCCCATCGGCACTCCATTGGCGCTCTGATTCTAGGGCAGCCGCGCGTCCTGGAGCTCGAGGGAGACCGCGTCTCGTGACAGCGAGGGCATGGAGAAGTCGCCTGAAATCGTGCACCTCCCGCCGGCACTCCATTGGTGTTCTGATCCTGGAGCGCCCGCGTGTCTTGGATCTCGATAGAGACCACAGCTGGGACAACAAGGGCGTGGATCGCGCCTGCTACGTGGGTGAAGACGAACTCCATTTTTGTGGAGACGGTAGACATCTCGACGATGAAGGGAAACCAGTGCCGACGGAAGGAGAGATCCCCTCTGCGGCTGCAGAGGTGGGGAGGAGTGGGTGGGGTGGAAGATCGGGTGGACCGGGAAGGGTGCCTGATGTTGGGCTTAGCCATTAGGTGCGTGCTGGGCGAGCGGAGCGACGCGCGACAAAAGAATCAATGTAGTGCGGAATGGCATAAAACAGAACACCTTTTTTTAGATAGTAGAGATAGATAAGATAAAGTTTGTTAGTCTTGTTAGATAAGGTTTGTTAGTCTTTTTTACGGAGCTTAGGCAATTTGTTAGCGGTGGCACTTTCTATAATTTTTGCATGTGTGACACCATACATTCACCACGCTTTTGAAATTAATATTAAAGATAAAAATAGTCAAACTTAAAAATATTGACTTAGAACAAAAGGTAAGCTTGCAGTTATTAACAGACGAACAAAGTAAATCTGTGACATTTTGAAGATTGGATCCTCTTTTGTGATTCATTGATTTTACCTAAATTGTATGGTTATATTTAGGTCCGTGCTACCCAGCAAACGGTCTATATATTTGCAATTTCAGCGGACGTCCGAACAATGAGTGTACTATTTAATCACTAAGCGACAAAATCCATGATATATACCTTCGGTTCCAATATGTGATGATTTAGCTTCAAAGGCTAATCTCTAAATAAAGTGGATTAAATACGAGACTTTAGAAATTGAAAATGTTTTGTAGAATAAACCGTTCATCCGATTTAAGATCCGTTTAGACCACTAGGCTAGTCGCGACGAGATCTTCGAAACTAGATCCCATGTCGATATGTTTCGAGAACTTTTTTTTGAACCAAAAGTTACCCATCCTTAACATAGAAGTTATCAAGGTTGTACTATGTAAGTTATCCATCTAATAACACATAAGTTATCCAACCTATAAACCTGTTGTGTGTTTGGTTTTATATGCATGTGAAAACACAAATATAAACTTCTCCGATTTAGGATTCGTTTTCACCGCGTCGACAGCGACGAAGACTCGACGGCCTAACACCTAGCCTACCGCGTCCAAATCAAATAAGTCTATCTCACATGTAATTAACTAAATATAGGGGATAAACAAGGTGTAAAAATACTATGACTCACAAAGAAAAATTAAAGTTATCATGATAATTATACAAAAGTTATTTATATAGATAAATAAAAGTTATCCATATAGATAAATAAAAGTTATCCATAATATTATACAGTAACTATCCACATGATTATGGAGTAGTTATCAAGGCTTTACGCCAAAGTTATCCAAGAGAAACTAAAAAAATATATACCTAAAAAAATAACATACAACTTTTTTACGTAAAGATATAAAATATTGATGTTAATTACATTACCCCAAACCCCTAGCAAGACTAAGTTATATTGTACACACATACCATACATATCGCGCAACCAGTAGTCTAGCGGTTGGTTTCATCACCCGTTGCCGTTACCGCGACGTACAAATGACCAAGTCTCGAAGGGTATTAGGATATCAAGACTTTGTCATCGTTGACCTAGGCTAACGCATCGATGTCGATAAAATCTCGGCGCCCTAACACCTTACATATTTTTAGGATGCCCTAAATATAGTCTTGTTCTATGCAGAAATATCTTTTCACAGTTTGTTTATAGTGTGGGTAACTTACATGTTACACCATGGATAACTTATATACAATTGCATGGATAACTCACGTGTTAATGATGGATAACTTTTAGGTTCAATTTTTTTTCCGTCAAAACATATCAACATGGGATCTAGTTTCGAAGATCTCTTCACGACTATTCCAACGGTGAAAACGGATACTTAATCGGATAAACGGTTTGATCTACAAATCTTTTTGAATATTCAAATTTTCGCATTAAGTGCTGATGATGTTAGCTGTTTTGGTTTTTATTGCATGCATGCATGGTGGTACAAGATTAGGAAGAAGAGAGTTTCGGCGGTGTTGGCATGCATGCATGCCATCGGAAAATGTCCGTCAGGTTTGGATGTTTTTACACCGGTCTAAACATAGAATTTCTGTATATTTATTGCCTATAGTTCGATGGAATTTAAGCATCTAATTTAAGAACTTTTTTACTCGACAGGGTAGGATCAACATATTTCATCTTGTGTCTTACACGTGTTCTATTCAAATGGTTCTTTCATGATTTTATAATCCTTTTTTTGGATTTAAAATCACACCAGAATACTTTCTTGAAGGAAGTACTCTATGTTTTTCCCTTGAAATTTATTTCAGAATAATGATTTGCTTGGTTGCTGTCTATGTCTAACAATCCAAAAATACATAACTGGTGCCAGCAGATATCCGTTGAAAGAATCAGTGATTGCTCCAAAACAGAATTTGACGATAATTTTAGCTACTACAGAACATGATGGATATTGGTGCCGTTGATGCCAGAGCAAAAGTTTAGTGCCAAGTGTCGAGTATGCCTATGTTGCGTCTATTAACGGACCTAGCGGCATGGTGTCGACAGGTCTCGGTGGCGATCACACGTGCTTGGATGGATGTGCGCAACGCAATGGCACCGTCTAGCGTCATGGTGGTGACGATAACAGGCCTCGCAAGATCGGTGCATTAATCTCTCAAGAAGTTGGTTATGCGGAAGAAGACTATGGCTAGGACTTTTTTAAACCATGTATGCCCTGAGGGTTTGCTTGGATCAGTTGTGTCACTTGCTCGCTATTAAGCGACTTGTCAAGGCCGTCGATTATAGATGAGGTGTATTGGTGGGATGTTAGGGATATTGATCCGTTTATAGACATTTTCGTCATCAGGGTTATAGGATTAGCGAGTTGTCGCTGTGTTTTGGTAACCTTTAATTTAACCTTTATAATCCTTTTTTAAGATTTTTAAGAATAATCTAATAAAATAGGATGTATGTATCTATTGGATCCAGAGGCCGGAACAATCTTCTCTATTTTGAAAAAACAAGTGTCGAGCATGCCAAGTGCCATGTGCAAGACACGCACGACACACTTTGACACTCTGCCCATGACCAGTGACCACTGTCAATCCATCCGTCAATCGGTCAATCGAGCATAGCATTTATTATAGCTCCTCAGGATTCCTTTGCTTGGCTATGCTTCCCTCCGCCACTTGCTCTTCTACGAGTAGACGAGAGAACGCAGATAGGTAGCTCGGAGGGAGAGAAGAGAGGCTCCCGTCAGCAATATTTTTTCAATGGGTGTTTTTATTATTTGAATAATGTTTATATTTGGTCTTTGCATAATTAAGATGTATACAGTCACACAATCCATACAACTAGAGAATAAAGAAAGTATACTAAAATTATAAAAATGCTATAAAAATAAAAGGTCTCGAGCTATGGCAGGTCAATTCGCAGATCACGCAGCCTTCCATGTCGGGAGAAAATAACGCTCACCTTGTCCTCCAATCGCGTACATCCATCCACAAACAAGTCGTAGAACTCCATATGTTGAAAAATATCAATGATTAAAGGATAGCCATTGTTAGAATATGTGACTGTATCGTGTTTGTATAGGTATACGGTCATATTGTGTATTCCTTTTGTATGTGTCTATGTTGTATGAGACTAGGACTTCCCTTGTAATTCTGCTATATAATGAGCAATACAAGGCACCACTACGTGTGGTTTCCCCTGTCTTACATGGTGTAAAACCCTACCCGGACCGCGTCGCCTCCTTCTTCCACCGCCGCCGCCGATCTGCAAACCACCCACCTCCCCCTTTCTCGCCGTGCCGCCTCTCTTGGAGCCATGGGCGACGACACTACACGGGCCGCGCATGCTGCCAAGGAGAAGGAAGATCATGAGGCTCACGAGGCCTTTGATGCCAAGGCCAAGCTGGCCCTCTCCACCGCCCCCTCCTCTAGCGCGATGGCCTTCTCACTCACCTTCCTGCATGCCCAAGCCGTCGACCTCCACTCCATAAAGGGGCACGCACCAATCAAGCTGGCCCTCGACACCGGCGTTCATCGCTAATGGTGTACTTTCTTCTGTGCCGCCTCCGCAAGTACACGCTGCTCGACCATGTCGACGCGCCCGCTCCGATCGATCCAACTCCGGAGTGCTCCTTGTTGGATGCCACAGTGATCTCGCGGCTCTACGCATCCGTATCCCTCGGCCTCATCGACGTCGGGTGAAGATCCCCTTGCCCTCGACTTGTGGACAAGCATCAACGGCCTCTTCAATGACCACAAGATCAATCGCCAGCTCCACCTCTTCATCGAGCTCGGCGAGATCAAGATGGGCGAACTTTCCATGACCGAGTACCTGAAGAAGATCAAGGCCCTCGCCGATGGTCTAGCGGATCTCGAAGCACTGAAAGAAGATGCCAAGCTGGTGATCCACTGCCTCAACGGCCTCTCCGAGCAGTACGAGCATGCCGCCAACTTGATCTCCCTTATTCCCGAGATCACCTTCGAGAAGTGTTGTTCTCTCCTTGCGCTCCAAGATATGAAGCACAAAAATCGTCGAGCCCGCAACTCCGACACGGCTCTCGTCGTTGACGGCACCAACCCTGGCAAAGGCAACTGCAACCGCTGCAAGAAGAAGGTTGCGGCTGAGGCTGATACGTCGTAAACGTATCTATATTTTTTGATGTTCCATCCTTGTTTAGTATCCACTTGGCTATGCTTTGTCTACACTTTGAGGTATTTTTATACATTTTCTGGGACTAACCTATTAACAAGATGCCACAGTGCTACTTGCATGTTTTCTGTTATTTTTGGTTTCAGAAAAGCTAGTAAGAAAATATTCTCAGAATTGGACGGGACAAAATCCGAAGTCAATATTTCACCGAGGAGAACACGGAGTCCAGAGGAGAGACGGAGGTGCGCCACAGGGCGGCCACACCGCCCCCTAGGCGTGGGATCACCCTAGGCCGTGCTAGGGCAGGGTGTGGGCCCCCTGGCTGCCCTCCTGCCTCGCCTCTTCACCTATGCGCCGATGTCAAAAACCTAAACACCCGATCAGATCTCCACGAAATAGTCCGTAGCCGCCACCACCCTCGTCCCTAGATCGGGGGGAAGGGGAGCTGAAGTTCTTCCCGACACCCTGCCGGAGGGGAGAGATCATCCCAAAGGCCTTCTTCATCACCATGCCAGCCTCCGGTATGATGCGTGAGTAGTTCACCCTTGGACTATGGGTAAATACAGTAGCTAGATGGTTGTTTCTCCTCCTTTGTGCTATTATGTTTAGATCTTGTGAGATCCATTCATGATCAAGGTCATCTATTTGTAATCATACATGTTGTGTTTGTGGGGATCCGATGGATATTGAGATGCTATGTCTTATTGATTCTATCATGTCTGTGTTGTTTATGATCTTGCATGCTCTGCTTCTAGTAGCTATCTTGGCCAAGTAGATGCTAGTGACTCCAAGAGGGAGTATTTATGCTCGATAGTGGGTTCGTGCCTCTATTGGATCTGGGAAAGTGACAGGAATCTCTAAGGTTATAGATGTGATGTTGCTACTAGGGAGAAAACAACAATCTTTTGTTCATGGAACAATTGTATTGTTTACTTTACACACATTGCTTAATGCAGTTATCTGTTGCTTGCAACTTAATACTAGAGGGGGTTAGGATGATAACCTGAAGGTGGATTATTAGTCATAGATGTAGTTGGATGGCGGTCTATGTATATTGTTGTAATGCCCAATCAAATCTCATAGGAATCATGAATTTTTAGTATTGCATTGTTATGCCTTGCTCAGTCCTGTCAATTGCCCCGCTGTAATTTGTTTACCCGGCATGTTATGTTATTTATCTTAATGAGAGCACCTCTAGTGAACTACGGACCCCGGTCCAATATTTACCATTGATACATCTATTACTGTTTACTTTCTGCAAGCAACCATTACCTTCCACACTATACATTTAATCCTTTGTTTTTAGCAAACCAGTGAGACTGACAACCTCTCTATAAGTTGGGGCAAAGTCTTGAGTTTGTGTTGTGCAGGATTCCAAGTTGCTAGCAACACCTTGGAGTTGTTTCCTTGCTCCTACTGATTCGATAACCTTGGTTTCATAACTGAGGGAAAATTTGTCGCTCTGCTCATCATACCTTCCTCTTGGGGTCTCCCAACGAAGCTCTACAACTGAGCCACGTCAAGATATTTTCTGGCGCCATTGCCAGGAAGGTAAGGACAGCTTCACAAGATAATTCCTTCACAACCATTCTCTTTACTTTGTTTTTTCTTGCTTAGTTTCTTTTGATTTGTTTTGCTTGCTTCCTTTTATCAAAAATTACAAAAAAATTAGTTTCATTTTGTTTGCTTTTTCTTATAAAAAACACAAAAAAATTAGTTCTTCCTATAGTTGTCACCTTGCTCTAGCTCACCATGTTGATACCTAAGTTCACCCTGAAAGACCTTTCAATAGGTAGTGGCTCTATAATTGGGAAATAAAATATTCTAGAATTCTTTAATCATATTAGCAAATATGAGAATATTGAGGATAGATCCTTAGCAGAACTTGCTCCTAATTATGAAATTGCTGCAGCTTCTTTAGTTCACATGTTGGAGGCTAGGTTTGTTAACCTTAACCCCATGATGCAAATAATGTTTCTTAAACTTAAAGAAATTGAGGATACTGAAAAGAGAGATTTTATTCTGGAAACTTTGCTAAAGGAGTTCAATGATGTTGCTAAAGAAGCTAAAAAGTCTTTGATCGTTTTAATATGCTAGGCTCATGTGTAGATGTTATGTGTACATTAGAAAAGTTGGATAAAACCAAACCCAATGGAGAGGAAATCAAAATACCCATACCTTTTAAATTTGTAGGAATGCATGAAGCCTTAGAAAAGAATTTTGATTGGATTGTTCTTGAAAATCCATTTGATGAAAGTAGTAAACCCAGGAGTTTTGAGAGAGGATCCACTCGAACACATTTAGATGAGATACCTTTCCTAGTTGAAGAAATTTCGAGCATTGATCTTAATGCTTCTTCATATGAAAATACTTGATTCTTGCTTCTTGTGCCTAACTTAAAGGCGTTAAAGAAAATTACTTCTTGGGAGATAACCCAATAGTTTTCTTGAGTCTTGGAAGTTATTACTTCTGTAATAACCTCTACTTATCCATTTTGTTTGATTTTTGTGTCAAGAATAACCTCTAATGAGATAGAAGTAAGATTTGGGGAAGTTGCTGTCCCGAAACAAATTTTTGTGCCACATCGTAAAAATTCGCGAAAAATCTCTATATGTTTGATTGAGCTGAAATTTTTTGAGTAAATCCCCAGGTTGTTATCCAAATTTTGTTAGTTCAACACTTTTTGATTTGAGCAACAAAAGGTCTTCAAAAAAATCGGTTTTTACCTGCTGGTCTGTTTTGACAGATTTCTGCTATTATTTGCATTTGCCTCTTATCGATTTATTTTTTAGTTTCTTTTGGTGAATTGAGATTTTTTAAGGAATTTCTACATTAGCTTGTGTTTTTAATTAAAGTTTTGTTGTTTTGAAACTAAATCCAAAGGTTAATTACTTTTGAATGCACTAATGTTGCTAATTAAGATTGTGTGAAGTTTTGTATAAAGGAAATTTCCAAGTGTAGGGGAAGAATGATGTAATGAGATAAAGAATGGACAAAAGCTCAAGCTTGGCTATGCCACCCCGTGTCACCCCAAGAAATATTCAAGAGGTACAAGCGTCAATTCTTGGGGATGCCCAAGGCATCCCCTTCTTCATCAATAAAAATCTCAGGTCTCTTCTAGACACTTCGTTTTTATTGTATCATGTACAGTTATGTTGTTCTTGGAGCATCTTACTTTTCGGTTTTGATTTTAGTTTTCTTAGTTTGCTTGAATAAAATAGTTGGACCCCCGCTTTTGCTGTCATGTTTCAAATGAGTTAATTTGTGTTGGAAAAGAGTAGAAAGTTTCATGCTTATAGTGGTACAAAGGAGAGCTTGCTTTGACTGTGGCTTAGACTTTATCATGTCATGATAGATGTTGTTTTTAACTTATGCTTAATGATTATTGCTAGAACATGAATTGTTCAAAACAATTGGGATTGCTTAATGTGCCTTGAAAGAATCATGCGTTGTTTTAGCATACAAAAGCATAATATTGTGGTATTCTCCTTTGATGCTTTGTTTGGGTTGACTTGGAACATGCTCACACCATGTTATGAATATGAACTAGTCACCTTAGCCTCTATGATCATTTAGTTTTTGACTTGTGATACCACTTTATGCTTTGATTGATAATGTTTTGTCGCTCCGCATGATTATGGCCATTATTGCTCTCTTAGTTGGTTGCTCCCAGTCTTTTGCTAGCATCCACTTGTATTGAGTAAGATCTACTCATGCATCCAACTCCCAAGAAACCAAGTTATTCCAACGTGTCCACTATAAATTCCTATGCATGGTGTGTTACACCATTCCAAGTATATTCTTGTTTTATCTATCTTCTAAATTAAACTTGTTATGTGGAAATTAGTGATTAAAGCTCTCACAAACTTGATGGCACACTTTATTTTTCTTGCCCCTAATAAACTTGAACCATTGTGTCATCTATGTTGTATATGCTTGCACTTATAAGTTGGGAATTAGTAGAACCGTGCTGTCATGAGGAACGCTTTCAACACCTGTAAATATCTACCTAGTTGATATCATGCTCTTTTGTTTATGGATGTTGGAGGTGTGAAATAAAAGGGGAGCTTGTAAGTCCATGGAGTTATGTGTATGTGTTAGATAAATGCCTAGGCCGCTAGCCTAAGCCATGCCTAATCATGGTGGAAACTTGTAGCATCACCATAGTGAGAAATCTATGAAGCATTCTTCTTATAAAAAAGAGAGGTATAGAAAAAAGAGAAGAGAAAAATAAAAAAAGAGGAAAGAAGAGAAAAAGCACCATTTTACCTTGGAAAATAAGAATATTGCTGAGATGCTCATTGTGTGTTGCCTTGTCATTTTGATATGGGATAGCTCCTGTGTCATGGGGCAAGGGGTACCCTGTTGGCGGTTCTCTATGATACACATATACTTACAATGACAAGAACTTACCGGTAACTAAAGTTGAGTAGCATGAGGAACGGCCCTCGTACTCAAGGGACATGAGATTGCCAACTTATACTTTGTCAAGCATATACTCCATACTTTGTTCACTTTAACCTTAATCACTTCAAGATGCTTATGATACGGAAAATGAGAGCTAGAAGCTAACAAGTACTATAATTTTTGGAATCTCTTTATGAAACTTGAAATCCCTGCTTCCCTTTGAAGGGCCTTTCTTTCCACTTTTATGTTGAGTCTCCACCTTCTATCTTTATGCACCAACTAGGAGAGCATCGTTGTCATTCTTAGTTCTATGTGCATTGTCCCAAAACTTATTGATTGATTCATAATGTTGATATTGCTTGTTATTGAAATATTTGTATCTAGTCACCCTTATGAACTTTGAAGGTAATATGCATTTATATTTTGCTACTCCATGAGGGACAAGCTGAATACCACTACGCTATGTTTTCTATATGTGAAATAAACAAACATCTTTCAATGCATTGTTATTCATGATCTTTGTTTGCATCCTTTCATGTTGTAGCATAGTTACTATGTCCTATTGTTAGAACTTCATCTTTCATGCTCATGTTTAGAGTACTTTGATCCCATCTTTCAATGCTTGCAAATGGTTTGATCAAGATTGTGATGGTGCATTTCACCTAAAAAATTATTCTTTTTATCACTTACCTACTCGAGGACGAGAAGGAGTTAAGCTTGCGGATGCTTGATACGTCATAAACGTATCTATAATTTTTAATGTTCCATGCTTGTTTAGTATCCACTTTGCTATGCTTTATCTACACTTCTAGGTATTTTTATACATTTTCTACGACTAACCTATTAACAAGATGCCACAGTGCCAGTTGCCTGTTTTCTGCTGTTTTTGGTTTCAGAAAAGCTAGTAAGAAAATATTCTCGGAAATGGACAGGACAAAATCCGAAGTCAATATTTCACCGAGGAGAACACAGAGTCCAGAGGAGAGACGGAGGGGCGCCACAGGACGGACGCCCCCCAGGCGCGGGCCCGCCCTAGGCCGTGCCAGGGCAGGGTGTGGCCCCCCTGGCCGCCCTCCTTCCTAGCCTCTTCGCCTATATAAGCCCCCGATGCCAAAACCCTAAACACCCGATCAGATCTCCATGAAACAGTCCATATCCACCGCCACCATCGTCCCTAGATCGGGGGTATCTGAAGCTCTTCCCGGCACACTATCGGAGGGGAGAGATCATCCCGGAGGCCTTCTTCATCACCATGCCAGCCTACGGTATGATGCGTGAGTAGTTCACCCTTGGACTATGGGTACATACAGTAGCTAGATGGTTGTTTCTCCTCCTTTGTGCTATCATGTTTAGATCTTGTGAGCTCCGTTCATGATCAAGATCATCTATTTGTAATCATACATGTTGTGTTTGCAGGGATCCGATGGATATTGAGATACTATGTTAGACTGATTATTGATTCTATCATGTCTTATTGATTATTGATTCTTTCATGTCTGTGTTGTTTTTGATCTTGCACGCTCTCCGTTTCTAGTAGCTATCTTGGCCAAGTAGATGCTAGTGACTCCAAGAGGGAGTATTTATGCTCGATAGTGGGTTCATGCCTTTATTGAATCTGGGGAAGTGACAGGAATCTCTAAGGTTATAGATCTGTTGTTGCTACTAGGGAGAAAAAAACAATCTTATGTTCATGGAACAATTGTATTGTTTACTTTACACACATTGCTTAATGCAGTTATCCGTTGCTTGTAACTTAATACCGGAGGGGGTTCGGATGATAACTTGAAGGTGGATTATTAGTCATAGATGTAGTTGGATGGCGGTGTATGTATATTTTTGTAATGCCCAATCAAATCTCATAGGAATCATGAATGTCTAGTATTGCATTGTTATGCCTTGCTCATTCCTATCAATTGCCCTGCTTTAATTTGTTTACCTAGCATGTTATGTTATTTATCTTAAGGAGAGCACCTCTAGTGAACTGTGGACCTTGGTCCAATCTTTACTATTGATACATCATAGATGTTACTTTTTACTTTCTGCAAGCAACCATCACCTTCCACACTATATGTTTAATCCTTTGTTTTTAGCAAACCAGTGAGATTGGCAACCTCACTGTAAGTTGGGGCAAAGTCTTGAGTTTGTGTTGTGCAGGATTCCAAGTTGCTAGCAACACCTTGGAGTTGTTTCCTTGCCCTTACTGGTTCGATAACCTTGGTTTCATAACTGAGGGAAAATTTGCCGTTGTTCTCATCATACCTTCCTCTTGGGGTCTCCCAACGAAGCTCTACAACTGAGCCGCGTCAGAGGCCACCAAGGAGGGAGCTATCATCCAGCACCCGGCCCCTGCTGCACCACTGACCGTCTCTTTGCCAACCTGGCCCATGCTGCCACTCCCATGGAACGACACGATCCATATGTGGCCATATGGTCAGGCACACAGCTGCGTGTCATGTCCTGCGCCCTAACCACATGCCTTCTACGTGCAGGGGCCATATAGAGTGCCACACTCCTTCTATGGATACGGCTACGGCTACGCGCCCCCGCCCCTACTTATGGCTATGGCACCACTCCCTCGTCACCAACACCGTCATCACCGGCTCCATCAACCGCCTCTTGGGACCAGTCCACGCTCATGCACCAGTTCCAGACGATGCGCTTACAAGTACCCACTGAATGGGTAATGGACACTAGCGTCTCCTCCCACTTCACGACCAACCCCGGTATGCTCACCTCCGTGTCTCCACCTACCTCTTCTCCTCGTGTTGTTGTTGTTGTTGTTGTTGTTGTTGTTGTTGTTGTTGTTGTTGTTGTTGTTGTTGTTGTTTTCGGTAACGGCTTCACTCTTCCGATCACCGCTACCAGACATGCACGTTTTCCTATTTCCACCTTCGAGCGTCCCCTTCATCTTCATAATGTATTCATTGCTCCTAACATAGTTAAAAATATTTTGTTGGTCCGTCAGTTCACCATTGATAATCGTGTTTCCGTTGAATTTGACCCTCTTGGTTTTTCTGTGAAGGATCTTCAAACCAGGAATGAGATTCTCAGATGCAGTAGCCTCGAAGCTCTATCTTGTCCGCACCTCCTCCACCAGTTGCCCACATGCCTTCCTCGTCGTCGATCCCGCTCTATGGAACCGGCGGCTTGGACACCCTGGACGACCAGTCATGGAGTCTTTAGCTCGCTCTTTGGTTATTCATAGGGATAAGAATAAATCTAGTTTGTGTCATGCTTGTCAATTAGGTTGTCATGTTCATCTTTATTTTTCTTCTACCAATCGTGTAACACATTCTCCGTTTCAAATTATTCACTGTGATTTGTGAACATCACCGGTTGAGAGTATTTCTGGCTTTAAGTATTATCTTGTTTACCTCGATCATTTCACTCAGTTTTCCTGGGTTTATCCTCTACGTGCTAAGTCAGAAGTTCTCTCGCACTTATCGTCCCTTCACGCCTTAGCCCGTACTCAATTCTGTGCAAACTTGCAAGCTATTAGGTGTGACAATGATCGTGAGTTCGATAATTTCCTCCTCCACTCTTTTTCCCAACACCATGGAATAGCACTCCGCTTTTCATCTCCATATACCTCGCAACAGAACGGTAAAGCCAAGAGGATTATTCGCACCCAATGACATTACTCGCACGCTTCCACTCAAACAAGTATGCTGCCATGCTTTTCGGCCGAGGCTCTTCATATAGCTGTATTATTGCATAATCGACTGCCTTCCAAGGCAATCTCAGATCGTATGCCTTTTCGAGCTCTTCATGTCATCGATCCTGCATATGCTGGTTGTAGCACCCCGGGTAAAACCACTACTAAAAAAACGCTATGTTTTTGTTTTGTGCATTATCATGACTGCATGCATATTATTTGACTAAAACTATTTTATACAAGCTTATGTTTGTTTTCTAAAATAACCCCCTCTCGATTTCAATTACAAACCCCGGTACTTCTAGATATTTCATTTTGTCTAATAGTTATTTTCAAAAACATTTTAAAAATTTAAAACAAACAAATAAAAATAACAACATGTTTCGTGGGGAGGCAGCCAGATGACCAGGCCCAAGGCCCAGTCAAAGGCTACCTACAACCCACCTACAACCCTAGCCTAGCCCTGACCAAACCCTAGTCCCAACACATTGCACCCCACCTTCCAAATATCGCCGCCGCCACCCACCACATAGACCCGCCTGCCCCGCACACTCCTGTCCCCACCCGCGCTTGGTCCCACCACGTTGCGGCACGCCTCGCACATCCCCGTGATCCCTTCTCTCCTCCCTCGTGATTCCCCTCTCGCTGGCCTCTCTGCAACCGCCGCCGCCCGGGCCTCCCGTCGCTCCGCATAGCCATGCCCGGCGCTGCTCGCCCCGTCCCCGACCGTGCGTCTCCTGAGGCGGCCCCGGACACCGCTACTTGTCCTCCCACTCGCTGCACCATCGGCCGCTGACGCTGTGCTTGCCACGCCCGTGCTCGTCTTCGACTTTGGCTCGCGTTGCATCAGTACTTCTCGGTGTGGTGTTCTATGTACACTGCCTGATCTTTGAAGTGATGGAGCATGTGTGCAGCTGAAGTCGAAATGTGTAGTGCTCCGCTAGAGCTACCTCGTTTCAGTGGCACGTTTTCCTCCGTCGGCAACATGTTCGACAGAATTCCCGCAAGAGTTTGGGCATTGGATTTCTTCTATGCGGCGTCATCTATCCACCAGCGCTCCATCCAAGCACTAGAAGTCGACACCGCAAGCCCTACCACATGGACCCGGTGAATTCTCGGACACCAAGATCGCCCACAGGGATCTGAAGCCTGATTTGAAGACCGATCCCGCCAAAGGCCGAACCGAACCCTCATAATCAAGTTCGCCAAACCACGATGTGTGAACCTTCCCGAGCCTCTATTTTTATAAATTGCTATGTATATACTTGTTGCATATAATCATTCATACTCGCATACATATTGTGGGTGTTTGGGGGTATTTTGACGGTTCACCTAAATTAAATATGGAGACCATATGCGGGCGTTTGTAGCCTTATATTGTCTTTATTTAAATTTGTGTAGCGAACCGATACTATGTTTTGCCATGTTAAGACAACAATTAAATTGCAGGGTATCTAATCAACATGAACCATCCAATTAATTGTCGGGACCCCGGTTCCGCTTAATATGGACTAATTGCATTGCACCATTGCCATGTCATATATCATACATGCATCATGCCCGATCTTTTGCCGTAGTATTAAATAGTGCATCCGGTGTTTATTCTAGTTTTTTGCTTCTTCACGGGCTAGGCCGATGAGTTGATGCGAGTGTCGACCCGATCTTCGGATGAACCTTCGGCAATGTTTTCAGGCGAGCAATCTCCCCCTTTATACCTATCTTACTTTCATAGTATTTATTCCCTCCTGTTGATCTATTGCTATCTGTGTTGCGATGCTCTAGTTTTTATACCCGTGATATTCCTTGCAGCCTTAAATTGCCTTGGACACATCCTATTACCTGTTGTTTGGTAGATAGTCCGCTTTGCGAGTCGTAGTTGCTTGCGCAGGTGTTGTGTCGCGCCGTCGATGTTCTACAGTTGTTGGAGTAATGCCTTATGTTTAATGTTGGAGATGATTATAACTTTAATTACCGTTTAATAACTAAAATTGGAGTAGGTAAATAATGCAGAGGCACAGGTGGGCAATAGATGTTATTTGGTTTTTAACCATCCACTTGTGTCCCGTAGGACCCCGAGTACTTGATACCTTTTCTTTGAATATTCGCACTATCCGCATGTGGGACCATGAATCCCCCTAGCCAGAGTTTGAGTCATATTTATTTCTTGGGGCCATAAAGTAGTTTGGGGCTTTATTACTATCCTATACTTATGCCATGCTTTACTGCTTTATTTACGATTGCGCGTGGAGCGCCTGTACTGTTTAGGAATTGTGATACGTTTATGCCGTATCGACAAGCCCAGTCACACTTTTGGGTTCTCAGTCGTTTACAACCGTTGACACAAACCTCTGGATCCGTCTCAGAGCCGGCCAACTTCGTCGCGGGTAGCTTGGTGGGGTGGCCCCTTGAAATTTATATGAATCTTCCAATTGCTCTGTCGTGATGCCTTGTTGGGTTTTTATTGGTTTTTCTCGAGGTTGATCGTGCTTGTGTTTCTATTTGTGCCCCCCTGCAGGGTAAAACTTTCTGAAAGCCGTTTCCGCGGTTATGGACGACTTGGAGCACAGTATCTCGATCATAGACAACTATAACTAAAGTAGTGCTATAAATTTGACTTTATAATGGCTAGTAATCAGCTTCACTATAATGGAATGGCTAAATAAAAGTGCCAACAACTGTTGGTTTGGGTTGTCACTTGTTACCATTGTATCTGAGTAGTAAGTATTGCAACTACAATGGAATGGCTAAATAAAAGTACCAACAACTGCTGGGTTTTGGGATGCCTCATGCTATATGTATCTGACTAGTAAGTACTACAACTACAACGGAATGGTTAACTAAAACTGCCCACTACTTATTATATCAGGATGACTCATGCTATCTATATCTGACTAGTAATTGCCGCAACTATAACATAATGAATAAAACTGCCAACTGTGTGAGTTTCTCGGTTGACTTCCTCGATTGGTGTCGAGGGGGAAATACCAGGATGGGTATGCTTGGTGATTGTTTCAGGTTGTATCCGAATAGGTCTTTCTTATCTCTATCTGATAGCCGCCAGTTGAATCGAGTCTTATAGGTTGTTTAGTGCATGCTGCGCTGCCGCTTCAGTCCACCATACCTATGTAGGCGAGGACCGCCGAATTCTAGTCTCGCCGTGTACTGGCCTCAGTACTGACCGCTCTCTTTTTTCTTTGCCTTTTGTCGGCACCCCTTTTGTTTAAGCAGGTTTGAGATCGACGTCGTTAGCAGGGTTACCCTTCCGGCTTGGCCTGGGCAGGGCTATGGACGCATTGGTTATTCTTCAGGACTCTTAGCCCCATTTGCATCTTGTCCATAGTCGGTCGCTGTATTGTTTTCAAGGTGATTTGGATCTTTGTATTGTAAATTTGTATTCTTGACTTAGGGAGTCGTTGTTGTATATATCTGTTCTATGGGTTCCATCGTGGACTATTGTGTAGTGATATTACTTCGTTTTCCACCCGCACGAAAGTGCCTGGTGGGCACCTTTGAATCGTTTCTATGCGGGTTTGGCGGGAATCGCTGAAACTTGCATAGGGCGATTCCGAGGGTGTTACAGAGTGGTATCAGAGCTGAACAGTTACGATACCCCACTAGTCCAGCCTATAGAATAACCTAGATAACGGACATTGTAGAGTGTCAAAACTATTTTATAAAATCGGTTGGATAGATCTGATTAGTTCTGCTTTTACTCCTTACCCCTCTGCTACTCTTCTCTTACCTCTGCGTGTTTTGAATCTGCCCTCTCACCTTTTCTTCGAGTCCAGGAATTCTCGTGGTTGGGTTTCCATCGTACCTTCAGGTTTTCACTTCCATCCTTTGTTAACGGTGCTTCGACAACTGGTCTTCATGTTATCTGAGGAATCTTCCTCTGTGTACCTTTTGGTGGACCAAAAATTCACATTTTTTCTTTTATTTGTATCTTCCGATGTTTTTCAATGCGAAAATTTCATATGCATCATGTATGATGAAGAACTTACATCATTCTTTTGTTTCCAAATCTCGATTGTCAAGATCTTCAGTCTGATTCTGAGAGTTGGTTGCATAATTCTGCTATTCATGTGCGGAGTAATGCTTTGGGTGCGCGATGGACTGATCACCATCCGACTACTCTTATCATTCGCTCTTGTACATTGAATGGTGTATCGATGCAATTATACTCCTTCCATTGAAGTTGGAGGTGGCCTTACCTTTTGAGACCTTTACCTTCGACTTTGTTCTCCGGAGTGCTCTCTCGACGAACGTAAGCAACATCCTTGTTGGTGGTGTCGCCGATTGCAAGATGAAGAAAGAATCCTTGTTAGTGGTGTCGGAAGGATCTACACGAAGCGAGAAGATTCAGATTTCCGGCCTTCCTCCCTATACCATGAGGCGGATCTCGAGGGCGAGATCCATTGTTAGTGGTGTCGAATTGTAGCACCCTAGGTAAAACCACTACTAAAAAAACGCTATGTTTTTGTTTTGTGCATTATCATGACTGCATGCATATTATTTGACTAAAACTATTTTATACAAGCTTATGTTTGTTTTCTAAAATAACCCCCTCTCTATTTCAATTACAAACCCCGGTACTTCTAGATATTTTGTTTTGTATAATAGTTATTTTCAAAAAAAAATTAAAAATTTAAAACAAACAAATAAAAATAACAACATGTTTCGTGGGGAGGCAGCCAGATGACCAGGCCCTAGCCCAGTCAAAGGCTACCTACAACCCACCTACAACCCTAGCCTAGTCCTGACCAAACCCTGGTCCCAACACATCGCACCCCACCTTCCAAATATCGCCGCCGCCGCCACCCACCACATAGACCCGCCTACCCCGCACGCTCCTGGCCCCACCCGCGCTTGATCCCACCACGTTGCGGCACGCCTCGCACGCCCCCGCGATCCCTTCTCTCCTCCCTCGCGATTCCCCTCTTGCTGGCCGCTCTGCAAACCGCCACCGCCCGGGCCTCCCCCCGCCCGCGCCACCGCCTACCTCCTCTGCATCGCCGCGTCGCCCTTCCCTAGCGCGCGAGGCCTCTGCTCGCGACCACCACCCATCCTCCGCGACCTCCGCCCGTTCCCGAGCGCCCCTCCTCGCCAATCTCTGCCGTCCGCCAGCGTCGCAGGCCCTCCGTCGCGGCCCCGTCCTCCCCAGGCCATCTCGTCGAGCGCTGCGGACTCCTCCTAGCCACAACTTCAAACCTTCTCCACCAACCGCCGTGCCACCCCGTTCCCTCGCCTCCTCGATGCCTCGCGATGGTGCTGTCCAGCGTCTCCTCGCCGTTGTTCTCTGTCAGCGGCCAAGCTCCGCATAGCCATGCCCGGCGCTGCTCACCCCGTCCCCGACCGTCCGTCTCCTGAGGCGGCCCCGGACACCGATGCTTGTCCTCCCGCTCGCTGCACCATCGACAGCCGACGCTGTGCTTGCCACACCCGTGCTCGTCTTTGACTTTGGCTCGCGTTGCATCAGTACTTCTCGGTGTGTTGTTCTATGTGCATTGCCTGATCTTTGAAGTGATAGAGCATGTGTGCAGCTGAAGTCGGAATGTGTAGTGCTCCGCTAGAGCTACATCGTTTCAGTGGCACGTTTTCCTCCGTCGGCAACATGTTCGACAGAATTCCGGTAAGAGTTTGGGCATTGGATTTCTTCTATACAGCGTCATCTATCCACCAGCGCTCCATCCAAGCACTAGAAGTCGACACCGCAATCCCTACCACATGGACCCGGTAAATTCTCGGACACCAAGATCACCCACACGGATCTGAAGCCTGATTTGAAGACCGATCCCGCCAAAGGCCGAACCGAACCCTCGGAATCAAGTTCGCCAAACCATGATGTGTGAACCTTCCCGAGCCTCTATTTTAATAAATTGCTATGTATATACTTGTTGCATATAATCATTCATACTCGCATACATATTGTGGGTGTTTGGGGGTATTTTGACGGTTCACCTAAATTAAATATGGAGACCATATGCGGGCGTTTCTAGCCTTATATTGTCTTTATTTAAATTTCTGTAGCGAACCGATACTATGTTTTGCCATGTTAAGACAACAATTAAATTGCGGGGTATCTAATCAATATGAACCATCCAATTAATTGTCGGGACCCCGGTTCCGCTTAATATGGCCTAATTGCATTGCACCATTGCCATGTCATACATCATACATGCATCATGCCCGATTTTTCGCCGTAGTATTAAATAGTGCATCCGGTGTTTTTTCTAGTGGTTTGCTTCTTCATGGGCTAGGCCGATGAGTTGATGCGAGTGTCGACCCGATCTTCGGATGAACCTTCGGCAATGTTTTTAGGCGAGCAATCTCCCCCTTTCTACCTATCTTACTTTCATAGTATCTATTCCCTCCTGTTGATCTATTGCTATCCGTGTTGCGATGCTCTAGTTTTCGTACCCATGATATCCCTTGCAACCTTAAATTGCCTTGGACACATCCTATTACCTGTTGTTTGGTAGATAGTCCGCCTTGCGAGTCGTAGTTGCTTGCGCAGGTGTTGCGTCACGCAGTCGATGTTCTATAGTTGTTGGAGTAATGCCTTATGTTTAATGTTGGAGATGATTATAACTTTAATTACCGTTTAATAACTAAAATTGAAGTAGGTAAATAATGCAGAGGCACAGGTGGGCAATAGATGTTATTTGGTTTTTAACCGTCCACTTGTGTCCCGTAGGACCCCGAGTACGTGATACCTGTTCTTTGAATATTCGCACTATCCGCATGTGGGACCATGAATCCCCCTAGCTAGAGTTTGAGTCATATTTATTTCTTGGGGCCATAAAGTAGTTTGGGGCTTTATTACTATCCTATACTTATGCCATGCTTTACTGCTTTATTCTGATTTTAGCCAGGCGCTTTACTATTTAGGAATTGTGATACGTTTATGCAGTATCGACAAGCCCAGTCACACTTTCGGGTTCCCAGTCGTTTACAGCCGTGGACACAAACCTCTGGGTCCGTCTCGGAGCCGGCCAACTTCGTCGCGGGTAGCTTGGTTGGGTGGCCCCCTGAAATTTATATGAATCTTGCAATTGCTCTGTCGTGATGCCTCGTTGGGTTTTTATTGGTTTTTCTCGAGGTTGATCATGCTTGTGTTGCTATTTGTGCCCCCTTGCAGGGTAAAACTTTCTGAAAGCCGTGTCCGCGGTTATGAACGACTTGGAGCACAGTATCTCGGTCATAGACAACTATAACTAAAGTAGTGCTATAAATTTGACTTTATAATGACTAGTAATCAGCTTCACTATAATGGAATGGCTAAATAAAAGTGCCAACAACTGTTGGTTTTGGTTGTCACCTGTTACCATTGTATCTGACTAGTAAGTATTGCAACTACAATGGAATGGCTAAATAAAAGTACCAACAACTGCTGGGTTTTGGGATGCCTCATGCTATATGTATCTGACTAGTAAGTAATACAACTACAACGGAATGGTTAACTAAAACTGCCCACTACTTATTATATCAGGATGACTCATGCTATCTATATCTGACTAGTAATTGCCGCAACTATAACATAATGAATAAAACTGCCAACTGTGTGAGTTTCTCGGTTGACTTCCTCGATTGGTGTCGAGGGGGAAATACCAGGATGGGTATGCTTGGTGATTGTTTCAGGTTGTATCCGAATAGGTCTTTCTTATCCCTATCTGATAGCCGCCAGTTGAATCGAGTCTCTATAGGTTGTTTAGTGCATGCTGCGCTGTGGCTTCAGTCCACCATACCTATGTAGGCGAGGACCGCCGAATTCTAGTCTCGCCGTGTACTGGCCTCAGTACTGACCGCTCTCTTTTTCCTTTGCCCATTGTCGGCACCCCTTTTTTTAAGCAGGTTTGAGATCAACGTCGTTAGCAGGGTTACCCTTCCGTCTTGGCCTAGGCAGGGTTATGGACGCCATTGGTTATTCTTCAGGTCTCTTAGCCCCATTTGCATCTTGTCCGTAGTCGGAAGCTGTATCGTTTTCAAGGTGATTTGGATCTTTGTATTGTAAATCTGTATTCTTGACTCAGGGAGTCGTTGTTGTATATATCTGTTCTATGGGTTCCATCGTGGACTATTGTGTAATGATATTACTTCGTTTTCCACCAGCACGAAAGTGCCTGGTGGGCACCTTTGAATCGTTTCTATGCGGGTTTGGCGGGAATCGCTGAAACTTGCATAGGGCCGATTCTGAGGGTGTTACACTGGTCTTAGGGTCTTCGGATGTCTTTTCTACCCCAACACCACTGTTGTTGCATGATGCGGCTCAGATCACTATAGAGCTTCGCTGGGAGACCCCAAGAGGAAGGTATGATGAGTACAACAGCAAGTTTTCCCCTCAGTAAGAAACCAAGGTTATGGAACCAGTAGGAGGAATAAAATGACTCAAAGGTGTTGCTAGCAACTGGAAACCTGCACAACACAAACTCAAGACTTTGCCCCAACAAATAGTGAGGTTGTCAATCTCACCGGTTTTCTATAAACAAAGGATTAACCGTATGGTGTGGAAGGTAATAGTGGTTTGCAGAAATTAAACAGTAAAAGTGGAAGATGTATCAATGGTAAAGATTGGACCAGGGTCCATAGTTTATTAGAGGTGTTCTCCTTAAGATAAACAACATGGCATATTGGGTAAAAAAATTACAGCAGGGCAATTGACAGGACAGAACAATGCATAACAATGCAATACTAGACATTAATGATCCTATGAGATTTGATTGGGAAATACAACAAGATACATAGACCACCATCCAACAACATCTATGCCTAGTAATCCACCTTCAGGTTATCATCCGATCCCCCTCTAGTATTAATTTGCAAGCAACGGATAACTGCTTTAAGAAAAGTGTGTAAGGTAAACAATCCACTTGTTCCATGAACAAGAGATCGTTGTTTTCTCCCTAGTAGCAACAACACATCTACAAGCTTAGAGATTTCTATCACTTCCACAGATTAAATAGAGGCATGAACCCACTATCGAGCATAAATACTCCCTCTTGGAGTCACTAGCATCTACTTGGCCAAGATAGCTACAAGAAACGAAGAGCATGCAAGATCACAAACAACACAGACATGATAGAATCAAAGATAGAATCATTAACCAATCTGACATAGTAATCTCAATATCCATCGGATCCCCGCAAACACAATATACATGATTACAAATAGATGATCTTGATCATGAACGGAGCTCACAAGATCTAAACATGGTAGCACAAAGGAGGGGAAACAACCATCTAGCTACTACATGAACCCGTAATCCAAGGTGGAACTACTCACGCATCATACTGGAGGCTGGCATGGTGATGAAGAAGGCCTCCAGGATGATCTCTCCCCTCCGGCAGGTTGACGGGAAGAGCTTCAGATACCCCTCGATCTAGGGTCAATGGTGGCGGTGGCTACGAACTGTTTCGTGGAAGATTGACTGGGTACTTAGGGTTTTGGTATCGGGGGTTCTTATAGGTGAAGAGGCAAGGCAGGGCGGCACCCGGGGTGGCCGCACCCCCCAGGCGCGACCAGGCCTGGCAGCGCGGCCAGGGGGTGTGGCCCCCTGGTGGCTCCCCTACGTCTCGTTTTCAGGCTCCGTGTTCCCCACGGTAAAATATTAACTTTCGCTTTTGTCCCGTCCAATTCCGAGAATATTCATTTTCTGCCTTTTCTGGAACCAAAAACAGAAGAAACATGCAACTGGCGCTGTGACATCTTGTTAATAGGTTAGTACCAGAAAACAAATAAAAATACCTCAAAGTGTAGACAAAGCAAAGCAAAGTAGATACTAAACAAGCATGGAACATCAAAAATTATAGATTCGTTTAAGACGTATCAAGCATCCCGAAGCTTAAATCATGCTCGTCCTCGAGTAGGTAAGTGATAAAAAGAATAATTATTGAGGTGACATGCACCATAAAAATCAAGATCAAACCATTTGCAAGCATTGAAAGCTGGGATCAAATAACTCTAAACATCAGCATGAAAGAAGAAGTTCTAATAATAAGACAAAGTAACTCTGCATGCAACATGAAAGGTTACAAACAAAGATCATGAAAAATAATGCATTAAAGACATTTGTTTGTTTCACATATAGAAAACATAGCAGAGTGGCATTCATCTTGTCCCTCATGGAGTAGCAAATAAATGCATAGGAAACCTTCAAAGTTCATAAGAGTGACTAGATACAAATAGTTCATGAGCAAGCAATATCAACAATATGAATAAATCAATAAGTTTTGGGAAAATGCACATATAACTAAGAATGGCCACTATGCTCTCTTAATTGGTGCCTAAGGATAGAAGGTGGAGACTCAATATAATAGTGGAATAAAGGCCCTTCATAAAAGGGAAGCATGGATTTAAAGTCTCATAAAGAGCTTCCAAAAATTATGGTACTTTTTAGCTTTCACCTCTCATTGCCCCTATCATAAGAATATTGAAGTGATTAAGGTTGAAGTGAACAAACTATGGAGTATATGCTTGACAAAGTATAAGTTGGAAATCTCATGTCCCTTGAATACGAGGGTCGCTCCTCATGCTACTAAAGTTTAGTTACTGTAAGTTCTTGTCATAGTAAGTACATGTGTATCATAGAGAACCGCCAATGGGTAACCCTTGCACATGATACAGGAGCTAATCAAAATGACAAGGCAAGCAGACAATGAGCATCTCAGCAAACTTCTTATTTACCATGGGAAAATGGTGCTTTTTTCTCTCTTTACTCTTTTCAATATGTCTCTTTTTTATAAGAAGAAAGCTTCATAGATTGCTCACTATGGTGATGCTGAAAGTTTCCACCATAATTAGGCATGGCTTAGGCTAGTGGCCCAGGAGTTTCTCTAACACACATACATAACTCCATGGACTTACAAGCTCCCCTTTCATTTCACACCGACGACATCCATAAACAAAAGAGCATGATATCAACTGGGTACAATGTACAAGTGCTATGTTGAAAGCGTTCCCCATGACATCATGGTTCTGCTAATTCCAACGTATAAGTGCAAGCATATACAACATAGACGACACAATGGTTCAAGTTTATTAGGGACAAGAAAAATAAAGTGTGCCATCAAGTTTGTGAGAGCCTTAATCACTAAGTTTTCACATAACAAAGTGACTTTTTAATTGGAAGATAGATAAAAAAATATACTTGGAATGGTGTAACACACCATTCATAGGAATTTATAGTGGACACTTTGGAATAACTTGGTTTCTTGGGAGTTGGATGCATAAGTAGAGCTTACTCATACAAGTGGAGGCTAGCAAAAGACTGGGGGCGACCAACTAAGAGAGAAATAATGGCCATAATCATGCAGAGCGACAAAACATTACTAATCAAAGCATAAAGTGGTACCACAAGTCAAAAACTAAATGATCATAGAGGGTAAGGTGACTTCTTCATAGTCATAACATGGTGTGAGGATGTGCCAAGTCAACCCAAACAAAGCATCAAAGGAGAAAACTATAATAATATGCTTTTGTATGCTAAAACAATGCATGATTCTTTCAAGGAACATTAAGAAATCTTAATTGTTTGGAACAAGTCATGCTACAACAATAATCACTAAGCATAAGTTCAAAACAACATCTAGATGACATGCTAAAGTATAAGTCACAGTCAAAGCAAGCTCCTCTTGTACTATTAAAGCAAGAACTTTCTACTCCTTTCCAACACCAATCAACTTATCTGAAACAACATAGAGAGAAAGGGGTTCCAAAGTTCTTTATTAAAGCAAACTAAGCAAAAAAACCAAAAACAAAAACTAAGATGCTCCAAGAACAACACAACAGTGCATGAAACAATAAAAACGAAGTGTCTAGAAAGACCTGAGATTTTTATTGATGAAGAAGGGGATGCCTTGGGCATCCCCAAGCTTTGACGCTTGTACCTCTTGAATATTTCTTGGGGTGACACGGGGTGGCATCCCTAAGCTTGAGCTTTTGTCCATTCTTCAGCTCATTACATCATTCTTTCTCTACACCTGCAAGTTTTCCTTCATACAAAACTTCACACAATCTTCATTAGCAACATTAGTGTATTCAAAATATAATAGACCTTTTATTTAGTTTCAAAACAGCAAAAATTTCACTAAAGACACAAGCTACTTTAGCAATTCCCTTAAAAAGCTCAGTTTCCCAAAAATAACCCAAAAAGGAATCAATAAGAAGCAAATGCAAATAATGGCAGAAATCTGTCAAAACATACTAGCAGGTAGAAACCGATTTTTTCGAAGACCTTATGTTGCTCAAATCAAAAAGTGTTGAACTAAGTACAGTTATCTAACAACCTGGGGGATTTATTGCGAAAATTACAGCTCAATCCGACTTATAGAGATTTTACAAGAATTTTTACAGTGGAGCACAGAAATCTTTTTCGAGACAGCAAATCCCCAAATCTTTACTTCCCTCTCATTAGAGGTTATTCTTGGAAAAAAAGAAAATAAAAAGGATAAGGAGAGGTCATTACAGAAGTAATAACTTCCAAGACTCAAGAAAACTATTGGGTTATCTCCAAACAAGTACTTTTCTTTAACGCCTTGAAGTTAGGCACCAGAAGCAAGAATTAAGTATTTTCAAATGAAAAAGCATTAACATCAAACCTTTATTTCAAAGGAGGAGCAAAAAAAAACTTCTCTCTCCTCATAAGGAAGTTTTCAATACCTTTTTTTTAATGGAAATTGATATTTAATGGTGCCTTCTTTCATATCAATGATGGAACCAACAGTTCTAAGAAAAGGTCTTCCCAAAGTAATAGGACAAGAATCATTGTATTCAACATCCAAAACATAGAAATCAACAGGGATATAAGCATTATTAACCATTATAAGAATATCATTAACATTCCCTGATACGTCCAAAACGTATCTACTTTCCCGAAAACTATTGCTATTGTTTCTCCTCTAAACTTGTGTGATTTGGATATAACTAACATGGTCTGACGTTGTTTTTAGTAGAATTACCTTGGTGTCTATTTTTTGTGCAGGAAATCAACTATCAGGAAAAATCTCGGAAAATATGCCAAAAATCCTATTTCACCAGAAGATCCACGGAGCCAGAATACGAGACGGAGAAGGGGCATGGGGGGGGCCGCCCACTCCCCTCTACCGTGCGGGTGGGCCCACCCCACGCCTGGAGGGGGTGTGGCCGCCTCAGGCACCCCCTCGGCCTCCCTCTTCGCCTATAAGTTGCCTTTTGACCTAAAACCGAGGGGGGTTCGACATTTTTACAGAAAGAGTTCCGCTACGCCGCCACCACCAGAAACCGCGATTCAGAACCAGAAAATCCGTTCTGGCACCCTGCAGGGACGGAGAATTTGGAGAGGTTCATCGCCATCATCATCAACAACGCCTCTCCATCAACCATCCATGTTTCCCTCATCCATGAGTGAGTAATCCCCCGCTGTAGGCTATGGGGATGGTAGGTATTGGATGAGTTATATCATGTAATCGAATAATATTGTTAGGGCATGGTGCCTAGTATCTCTATTAGTGCTATTTGACTTTGTTGCAACTTGTTGTGCTTAATGCTTGTCACTAGGGCCCGAGTGCCATGATCTCAGATATGAACTTATTATTGATTCATTATGATAGTATTGTTTGTGATCTATTAAAAGGAGCACCTTAATTGCCAGTAGTTCCCTTGAGGCCTCGCTGCAACGGGTAGGCAGGACAAAAGATGTTGTGCAAGTTCTCATTGCGAGCACGCATGACTATATATGGAGAACATGCCTATGATTGTTTAGTACTTGGATGCTTTATCTTATTTATCTACAATTGCCTAGATCTTAAAGTTACATGTTTAGTCTCGTCCATGCAACGCCCGTCCATCCATCCCTATGCCTACCGCACTCATATCCTACTGTTTGCTACTACTGTTACTATTGCTCTTGTTTTGCTGCTGCTACTACAAAACCGTTGCTACTGATAAACTACATTGAGCAAGACTATTTCCAGGTGCAGCTGAATTGATAACTCATTTGTTAAGGCTTATAAGTACTCTTTGGCTCCCCTTGTGTCAAATCAATAAATTGGGTAATACTACCCTCGGAGACTGTTGCGATCCCCTATACTTGTGGGTCATCACTCCCCATGAGTTTCTTTTTAGCATTATCATCAAGTGGGACATCAAAATAGCAATCTTCCAAAGGTGGCAAATCAAGCATTTCATAAATCTTTCTAGGCATAATAGAGACACTAGAACCAAGGTCACATGAACCTTTGAGATCAAAGTCATTCACTTGCATATTAATGAAGGGTTCCCAACTATCTTCTACTTTCCTAGGAATAGAGGCTTTGTGTTTCAACTTTTCTTCCTTAATTTTAATAAGAGCATCTATAATGTGTTTGGTGAAAGCTACATTCATATCACTAGCATTAGGACTTCTAGCAAGCTTTTGTAGGAACATAATCACTTCAGAAATATTGCAACCATCAAGATCAAAATCAAACTTAGCATCATTGGTAGTAGACTCATTGGGTTTAGGCATTGTGGTAGGAGGAATAGGGACTTCTGGTTTGGTGGTATCCATATTGGTGGTGGTAATAGTGCACACACTATTGTTTCTAGCAATTTCATCTTCTCTTTCCCACTTAGCATGAGTTGGGATAACAGTCTAACATTTTCATCAATAGTAACTTGTATGGCATGAGTAGCAGCAAAGGTACTTTCCAAGGATTCAGGTTTAGCAGCCATTTTATTAATCAAAGAGGACTGTGCTTCAAACAAAGAGGAAATATTTTTCTCAACATTCATGAGATTTTCCTCCACCATTTTGTTGAAAATGGTTTGCTTACTAATAAAGTATTTAAGCATGACTTCAAGTTCAGAGGGAGCACTTCTAGCATTGTTGTTGTAGCAATTCCCATAGGTATTGCCATTATTAGGAGGATAAGGACTATAATTATTGTTACTACCAAAATTATTCCTATAGGCGTTGTTGCTAAAATTGTTGTTTCTAATGAAGTTCACATCAACTTGCTCTTCTTGAGCAAAAAAAGAGGCTAAGGGAACATTATTTGGATCTATATGAGCTTTTCCATTAACAAGCATGGCCATGATAACATCAATCTTATCACTCAAAGAGGAGGTTTCTTCAATAGAATTTACCTTCTTACCATGTGGAGGACTCTTAGTGTGCCATTCAAAATACTTGACCATCATATTATCAAGGAGGTTTGTTGCAACACCCAAGGTAATGGTCATAAAGGTACCTCCAACAACTTAATTCAATAGGTTTCTTGAGGAGAAGTTTAAACCTGCATAAAAAGTCTAGATAATCATCCAAGTAGTCAGTCCATGAGTGGGACAATTCTTAACCAAAGATTTCATTTTTTCCCAATCTTGAGCAACATGTTCATTATCAAGTTGTTTATATTTCATTATTTCACTTCTCATAGATATGATCTTAGTAGGAGGATAGTATTTTTCAATAAAAGCATCTTTGCACTTAATCCAAGAATCAATACTACTTCTAGGCAAGGACAGTAACCATTCTTTAGCTTTTCCTCTCGAGGAGAAAGGAAACAACTTGAGCTTAATAATATCTCCATCTACATCCTTATATTTTTGCATCTCACAAAGTTCAACAAAGTTATTGAGGTGGGAAGCAACATCATCAGAACTAGCACCAGAAAATTGCTCTTTCATCACAAGATTCAACAAAGCAGGCTTAATTGTTGGAGATATGCCCTAGAGGTAATAATAAATGTAGTTATTATTATATATCTTTGTGTTTATGATAAATGTTTACATTCATGCTATAATAGTATTAACAAGGAAACCATTAATACTTGTGTGATTTGTAAACTTAATTTGAAGTCCCTAGTATAGCCTCTATACTTCACTAGCTTGTTGGTTGATTGATGATGTGGTTTCTTTGTCATGAACATTGAGATGTTATCAACAACAAGATCATATCGTTAGGAGAATGATATGGTGGACATACTCCTATAGATAAGCGTAGCATAAAGATCAAGTCATTTCAATAGTTCAATTGCTATATGCTTTCTGATACATAGTAACCTAATTCCTTCGACCATGAGATCATGCATATTGCCTTTACTGGATGGATGCTTTGATGTCATCAAACACCACACCGTAACAGGGTGGCTATAAAAGTGGCATTGGGTGTTCGGAAAGTATTGGTTGAAACACATGGATCAAGAGTGGGATTTGTCCATCCACATGACGGATAGATATTCTCTGGGCCCTCTCGGTGAAATGTCATCCAATTAGCTTGCAAGCATGTGACTTGGTCACAAGGGATCACATATCACTGGAACGAGAAAAGAGTACTTATCTGTAACGAGGTTGAACTAGGTATGCAGAGATACCGACGATCATGACCTCGGATAAGTAACATATCGTGAGACAAAGGGAAATTGGTATCGTATGTAAGTGGTTCATTCGATCGCAAAGTAATCGAGAAATATGTGGGAGCCATATGAATTTCCAGATTCCTCTATTGGTTATTGTCGAGAAGTGTCTCGATCATGTCCGCATAATTCACGAACCGTAGGGAGACACACTTAAGGATTCGACGTTGTTTTGAGTAGTTATGGTATTATGAGAAAGAGACCGAATGTTGTTCGAGTCTCGGATGGGATCCGGATATCACGAGGTGATCCGGAATGGTCCGGAGAATAAGATTCATATAAGGAAAGTCCCATTTCGGAGTTGGGGAATGGTTCCGTGTTTTCGTCGGGAACATTCTAGAAGGTCCAGAATGTCCCAAGACTCGGAGGGGGAAGGGTGCATGAATGTGTCATTGCAAGATGGAATGATTGCATCATGTACTAAGTGTTCTCGCTGTCCAAAATAAAAGGTTTATTTAATTCCTAAATTGAAAAGTCAAACGGCTAGTTTAAAAGTCAAACCGCCAATTTTGGAAAGTGGGAAAAGAGGAGAAGGAGGAGGCCGAGTTGGGAGGAGTCCTCCTCCCAAGCCCACCAAGCCGAGTTGGGGAGGACTCCTCCCATGGCGCAGCCAGCCCTCCCACCTATATAAGGAGGGCAGGCTCCCTCCCAAGACACACAAGTTCCTATCCTCTAAACTAGAAACTAGACCTAGACCCGGTTTAGAGCTGTTTGGTTTAGAGCCTTCTAATTGGTTTAGAGCCCTCTAATTGGTGTGTCTAATTACTAGACCACTAATAGCCTCTCTCATAAGCTCCACCATACTGCACCGGCTTAAGGCGAAGCCTCGGGATCTCCTCTACCTCCGGTACCACGCCAGGTCTGCCGGAATCGCGAGGAGAGTGCTACAACCTCCGCCTGCTGGAACAAGGAGAGGAAGGTCTTCGTCAGTCTGACGCGTGACCGATCGCGGAGCGCCAGGGAACGCTTGGCGCCGGAAGGATCGCTCACGCGATCTTGAGATCGGAAGAGTACGACTACATCACCCACGAGAATCTGCTCTCGTTAAACACTTTGGAATCTTCGAGGGTGAGTTATTCCATCGACTCGTTGCTACAATCTAGTAGATAGATCTTGGCTTGTTTGTTTGTTTGCGGTAGATAATTTTTGTTTTCCATGCTACGAACCCCTACAAAGGGTATCGAGCCGTGTCTATATGTAGATCTGTTGCACGAGTAGAACACAATGGTCATTGTGGGCGTTGATGCTTTATTGTAGATTGCTTTTGTGTACTTTGCATCTTGGTATGTTGGGATGAAGCGGCCCGGGCTAACCTTACATGACATCGTTCATGAGACTTGCTCCACGCTTGACATGCAATTTATATTGCATAAGTGGCTTTGCGGGTGCCTGTTTCTCCTAGCATAGTAAAGATCCAATTTACAACGGGTAATCAACAATGCTAGTATCAATGTTGTGGTTCTTGTTCGTAGGTTAGAACGACACCTATGGAAAGCCCCAAACCACGTAAAATATGCAAAGAAAGTAGAAGCGTCTAACTTTGTTTTGCGGGGTGTGCGATGATGTGATATGGCCATGATTGTGAGTATATTTGATGTATGCACTGGTCCTTATTGTAAGTTGGCAACCGGCAGGAGCCATATGGTTGTCTTTAATTTCTGTTAAGACCTGCGTGTCTATTCAAAATAGTTGTAATAGTTGAAGCTGGTGGACGACAACCATGAAGAAGCGTCATTGACCTTGATGCTGTGCCGGTGATGATGGAGATCATATTCGTGCTTGAAGATGGAGATCGAAGCACAAAGAAGAAAGGCCATATCATATCACATATTATGAATTGCATGTGATGTTAATCCTTTATGCATCTTGTATTGCTTAGTAGACGACGGTAGCATTATAAGATGATCCCTCATGCACATAAATTTCAAGTTCTAAAGTGTTCACCCTTAGTATGCACTGCCAAAGCTTGCTGCTCAAGCACCACGTGATGATCGGGTGTCTTTGATTCCATGGTGACTACAACGTAAGCAAGCCAGATTTGCTTATGCGGAAGCTAAGGTTTGTCTTGACGAGCCTAGCATGTACAGACATGGCCTCAGGAACACGGATCGCCGAAAGGCAAAGCATGAATCATATAGTAGATATGATGAACATGATGATTGTTCATTGAAACTATATCAACTCTCGTGATGATCGGTGTTGATGTAGTGGATTTGGTTCGTGTGATCACTAAAACAATGTGAGGGATGTTGTTTTGAGGGAGTTCACCTAGTTTAATTTCATTAATTAATTTGAACTCAATTTGTCATAAACTTAGTCTAAACTATTGCAAATATGTTGTAGATCAATGGCAGCCCTACCATCAATTTTAATGCGTTCCTAGAGAAAGAAAAGTTGAAAACAATGGAAGCAACTCATGGATTGGTTCCGCAATTTGAGGATTGTCCTCACAGGTGGTAATTTGACCTATGTCTTTGGATGCACCGCTAGGTGACCCACCGCAAATGATGCTACCGATGAAGTAAAAATGTTTACCTCGCTCGGAAGAATCGGTACTCCATAGTTCGTGTGCTATCTTGTATGGTTTAGAATCGAGCTTGAGAAAAGATTTGAAGAGTCGATCCATATGATATTGTCGAGGATCTCAAATTAATCTTTGAGACTCATGCGGCAATTGAAAGTTATGAAGCTTCGAAAGTTCTTTAACCGCAAGATGGAGGAGGTAGCTCGAGTGAGCATGTGCTTAAGATGTCCAGGCACGCAAATAAACTTCAAAGTTTGGGTATAGTGATTCCTAATACTTTGGGAGTTTACCGCATCCTCCAATCACTACCACCAAGTTACAAGAACTTTGTGATGAACTACAACATGCGAACATGAACAAAGAGTTGCAGAACTATTTGCTATGTTGAAATCTGCGAAGTGGAGATCAAGAAAGAGCACCAAGTGTTGATGGTCAATAAGACCACCAAATTCAAGAAAGGCAAGTCTAAGCGGAAGGACACTTCAAGAAGGGTGGTAAGAAAGTTACGCCAACGAAGAAGACCAAGGCTGGACCTAAGCCTGAAACCGAGTGCTTTTACCGCAAGGGAGAAGGTCATGAAGCGGAATTGCCCAAAGTACTTGGCGGATTTGAAGAACGGCAACATCAAGAAGAAAGGTATATCTGATATACATGTTATTGATGTGTATCTCACTAGTACTCGTAGTAGTGCAGGTATTTGATCTTGGTTCGGTTGCTCATATTTGTAACTCGAAGCAGAGCTGCGAATAAACGGAAGCTAGTGAAAAACGAGGTGACGATGCGCGTAGAAGCGGATCAAAGGTTGATGTGATCGCTATTGCACGCTACCTCTTCATCTACCATCGGGATTAGTTTTATACTTAAATAATTGTTATTTGGTGCTGCGTTGAGCATGAACATTATATCGGGATCTTGTTTATTGCGAGACGATTACTTGTTTAAATCCGAGAATAATGGTTGTTCGATTTATATGAGTAATGTGTTTTATGCACATGCACCTTTGATAGATGGTCTATTCATATTGAATCTCGATAGTAGAAATACACATATTAATAACATTGAGGCTAAACGTTTGAAATCAGCGATAATTTGACCTATATGTGGCAATCGCTGCCTTGGTCACATAGGAGTGAAGCGTATGAAGAAACTCCATTCCGATGGACTTCTTTAAAAACTTGATTTTGAATCACTTGAAAGATGAGAAGCATGTCTGATGGGTAAAATGACTAAGACTCCATTTTCTGGTATGATTGAGCGAGCTATGACTTATTGGAAATCATACATACCGATGTGTGTGGTCCAATGAGTGTAGCATCGCGCGATGGTTATCGTTATGTTCTTACCTTCACGGATGATTTGAGTAGATATGGGTATATCTATTTCATGAAACATAAGTCCGAAACTTCGAGAAGTTTAAGGAGTTTCAAAGTGAGGTAGAGAATCAACGTAACAAGAAGATTAAATTTCTACGTTACGATCGTGGAGGTGAATATCTAAGTTACGAGTTTGGCGAGCATTTGAAGAAATGTGGAATACTTTCGATTGACACCGCCGAACACCACCACAGCGTAATGGTGTGTCTGAACGTCGTAATCGAACTCTCTTAGATATGGTTCGTTCTATGATGTCACTTACAGATTTGCCACTATCATTTTGGGGTTATGCATTAGAAACAGCCGCATTCACTTTAAATAGGGCACCGTCTAAATCCGCTGAAACGACACCGTATGAATTATGGTTTGGGAAGAAACCTAAATTGTCGCTCCTTAAAGTTTGGGGATGCGCCTATGTAAAGAAGTTACAGGGACAAGCTTGAACCCAAAGCGGAAAAATGCGTCTTCATAGGATACCAAGGAAACTATTGGGTATACCTTCTATCATAGATCCGAAGGCAAAATCTTTGTTGCCAAGAATGGATCCTTTCTAGAGAAGGAATTTCTCTCAAAGAAGTGACTGGAAGGAAAGTAGAACTCGACGAGGTTGTCGAACCTTCTCTCGAATTGCGAGTAGCGCAGACCGGAAGAAGTTCCTGTGGTGCCTGCACCAATAAGAGAGGAAGCTAGTGATGGTGATCATGAAACTTGATTGAAGTTGCTCTGAGCCTCGAGGTCAACGAGAAATCGTACCACTCCAGTTGGTATGATTCCGTTATGAATGTCATGTTGGTGGACAACACCGATGACCCCGAGACATATGAGGAAGCAATGATGAGCCCAGATTCCAATAAATGGCAAGAAGCCATGAAATCGGAGATTGGATCCATGTACGAAAACCAAGTATGGACTTTGGTGGACTTACCGGATGGCCGGAAGGCTGTCGAGAACAAATGGATTTTCAAGAAGAAAACAGATGCTGATGGTAATGTTACTGTCTATAAAGCTCGACTTGTCGCAAAAGGGTTTCGACAAATTCAAGGAGTTGACTACGATGAGACTTTCTCACCGGTAGCGAAGCTAAAGTCTGTGAGGATTATGTTAGCAATCGCTGCATATTATGATTATGAGATATGGCAGATGGATGTCAAAACAGCATTCCTCAATGGAGACATTGATGAAGAGTTGTATATGATGCAACCCAAAGGTTTTGTCGATCCTAAAGATGCTAACAAGGTATGCAAACTTCAACGGTCCATCTATGGATTGAAGCAAGCATCCCGAAGTTGGAATCAACGTTTTGATAAGGTAATCAAAAGTTTTGGTTTTATACAAACTTATGGAGAAGCTTGTATTTACAAGAAAGTGAGTGGGAGCTCTGTAGCATTCTTAATCGTATGTGGATGACATATTGTTGATTGGGAATGATGTAGACCTTCTTAATAGTGTCAAAGAGTATTTGAATAATAGTTTTTCAATGAAGGATCTTGGCGCAGCTTACATATTAGGCATAAAGATTTATAGAGATAGATCGAACGCCAAATATCATTGTCACAAAGTACATATTTGGACAAAGTTCTAAAGAGGTTTGGAATGGAAGATAGCAAGAAAGGGTTCTTGCCCATGTTGCTAATCGACCTTGAGTAAAACTCAAAGTCCGACATCGGCGTAAGATAGAGAAAAGATGAGTAAGACTCTATGCCTCAGCCATAGGATCTCTAATGTATGCCATGCTATGTACTAGACCCGACATCGCATATCGTTAGTCTAACTAGCAGATATCAAAGTGATCCAGAGTGGATCATTGGACAGCATCAAAACATCCTTAAGTACTTGAGAAGAACTAAGGATATGGTTCTTTCTTATGGAGGTGATGAACAGCTCGTTGTTAATGGTTACACCGATGCTAGTTGGAACACCGATCCGGATGATTCTAAATCACAACTGGATAATGTATTTATTTTGAATGGTGCAAATTAGCTGGAGGAGTGCAAAGCAAAGCGTTGTGGCGAGATCTTCAACTGAATCGGAATACATGGTGCTTGAGGCTTCACAAGAAGCGATATGGATGAAAGAGTTCATTACTGAGCTGGGTGTGGTTCCAAGTGCGCTGGACCCAATGTCTATCTCTTGTGATAACATGGGCGCCATAGCCAATGCGCAAGAACCAAGGTCACACAAGAAGTGAAGCATATCAAGCTGCGTTTTCACGCTATTCGAGAACATATCCAAGATGGGGATATAAAGATTTGCAAAGTACACCCAGATCTGAATGTGGCGGATCCGTTGACTAAACCTCTCCCGAGGGCAAAACATGACCAACACCAAACTGCCATGGGTGTTCGGTATATTACCATGTAATCTAGATTGGATGACTCTAGTGCAAGTGGGAGACTGTTGGAGATATGCCCTAGAGGTAATAATAAATGTAGTTATTATTATATATCTTTGTGTTTATGATAAATGTTTACATTCATGCTATAATAGTATTAACAAGGAAACCATTAATACTTGTGTGATTTGTAAACTTAATTTGAAGTCCCTAGTATAGCCTCTATACTTCACTAGCTTGTTGGTTGATTGATGATGTGGTTTCTTTGTCATGAACATTGAGATGTTATCAACAACAAGATCATATCGTTAGGAGAATGATATGGTGGACATACTCCTATAGATAAGCGTAGCATAAAGATCAAGTCATTTCAATAGTTCAATTGCTATATGCTTTCTGATACATAGTAACCTAATTCCTTCGACCATGAGATCATGCATATTGCCTTTACTGGATGGATGCTTTGATGTCATCAAACACCACACCGTAACAGGGTGGCTATAAAAGTGGCATTGGGTGTTCGGAAAGTATTGGTTGAAACACATGGATCAAGAGTGGGATTTGTCCATCCACATGACGGATAGATATTCTCTGGCTCTCGGTGAAATGTCATCCAATTAGCTTGCAAGCATGTGACTTGGTCACAAGGGATCACATATCACGGGAACGAGAAAAGAGTACTTATCAGTAACGAGGTTGAACTAGGTATGCAGAGATACCGACGATCATGACCTCGGATAAGTAACATATCGTGAGACAAAGGGAAATTGGTATCGTATGTAAGTGGTTCATTCGATCGCAAAGTAATCGAGAAATATGTGGAGCCATATGAATTTCCAGATTCCTCTATTGGTTATTGTTCGAGAAGTGTCTCGATCATGTCCGCATAATTCACGAACCGTAGGGAGACACACTTAAGGATTCGACGTTGTTTTGAGTAGTTATGGTATTATGAGAAAGAGACCGAATGTTGTTCGAGTCTCGGATGGGATCCGGATATCACGAGGTGATCCGGAATGGTCCGGAGAATAAGATTCATATAAGGAAAGTCCCATTTCGAGTTGGGGAATGGTTCCGGTGTTTCTCGGAACATTCTAGAAGGTCAGAATGTCCCAAGACTCGGAGGGGGAAGGTGCATGAATGTGTCATTGCAAGATGGAATGATTGCATCATGTACTAAGTGTTCTCGCTGTCCAAAATAAAAGGTTTATTTAATTCCTAAATTGAAAAGTCAAGCGGCTAGTTTAAAAGTCAAACCGCCAATTTTGGAAAGTGGGAAAGAGGAGAAGGAGGAGGAGTTGGGGAGGAGTCCTCCTCCCAAGCGCCCACCAAGCCGAGTTGGGGAGGGACTCCTCCCATGGCGCAGCCAGCCCTCCCACCTATAAGGAGGCAGGGCTCCTCCTAAAACACACCAGTTCCTATCCTCTAAACTAGAAACTAGACCTAGACCCCGGTTTAGAGCTGTTTCGGTTTAGAGCCTTCTAATTGGTTTAGAGCCCTCTAATTGGTGTGTCTAATTACTAGACCACTAATAGCCTCTCTCATAAGCTCCACCATACTTTTTGGCTTAAGGCGAAGCCTGCGGATCTCCCTCTACCTCCCATTCACGCCAAGCAGCCGGAATCGCGAGGAGAGTGCTACAACCTCCGCTGCCGCTGGAACAAGGGAGAGGAAGGTCTTCGAGGCACCGAACGCAGTGTGATCATGGGAGCGCCATGGAACGCGCGCCGGAAGGATCGCTCACGCGATCTTGAGATCGGAAAGAGTACGACTACATCACCCACGAGAATCTGCTCTCGTTAAACACTTTGGAATCTTCGAGGGTGAGTTATTCCATCGACTCGTTGCTACAATCTAGTAGATAGATCTTGGCTTGTTTGTTTGTATGCGGTAGAAAATTTTTGTTTTCCATGCTACGAACCCCTACATTAATTTCATAAAAGGTAGCATCAGGAGAAGGTGGAGCCATAGGTGTACTTAGGAAATCATTGTTGTTTGTGCTAGTGAAGTCACACAACTTGGTGTTCTCAGCAGAATTCATTTTTGCAAAAGTGAAGGAAACCAACAGCAGTAGCAACTAGAGTACGAACTAATTTTCTTGGATTTTTGATAAAAATAGGCAAACAAAACCAATCAAAAGAAACTAAGAAAAACAAAAACAAAGTAAAGAGAAAGGTTGTGAAGAACTCCCCTTGTGAAGCCGTCCTTAGCCTCCCTAGCAACAACGCCAGAAAGCAGCTTTGATGTCGTGTTGTTGGCGTGGGAGCTTCTTCTTCTTTAATTCCCCGACAACAGCGCCAAAAAAAGGCTTGATGCGGCTCAGATCACTGTAGATCTTCGTTGGAAGACCCCAATAGGAAGGTATGATGAGTACATCAGCAATTTTTTCCCTCAGTAAGAAACCAAGGTTATCGAACCAGTAGGAGGAAGGAAACGACTCAAAGGTGTTGCTAGCAACTGGAAACCTGCACAACACAAACTCAAGACTTTGCCCCAACAAACATTGAGGTTGTCAATCTCACCGGTTTGCTGCAAACAAAGGATTAACCGTATGTTGTGGAAGGTAATAGTGGTTTGCAGAAAGTAAACAGTAACAGTGGAAGATGTATCAATGGTAAAGATTGGACCGGGGTCCATAGTTCACAAGAGGTGTTCTCCTTAAGATAAACAACATGGCATGCTGGGTAAACAAATTACATCAGGGCAATTGACAGGACAGAGCAAGGCATAACAATGCAATACTAGACATTCATGATCCTGTGAGATTTGATTGGGCAATACAACAAGATACATAGACCGCCATCCAACTGCACCTATGACTAGTAATCCACCTTCAGGTTATCATCTGAACCCCCTCCAGTATTAAGTTGCAAGCAATGGATAACTACTTTAAGCAAAGTGTGTAAGGTAAACAATCCACTTGGTCCATGAACAAGAGATCGTTGTTTTCTCCCTAGTAGCAACAACACATCTACAACCTTAGAGATTTCTGTCACTTCCCCAGATTAAATAGAGGCATGAACCCACTATCGAGCATAAATACTCCCTCTTGGAGTCACTAGCATCTAGTTGGCCAAGACAGCTACTAGAAACGGAGAGCATGCAAGATCACAAGTAACACAGACATGATAGAATCAATAAGATAGAATCATTAACCAATCTGACATAGTAATCTCAATATCCATCGGATCCTCGCAAACACAACATGCATGATTACAAATAGATGATCTTGATCATGAACGGAGCTCACAAGATCTAAACATGGTAGCACAAAGGAGGAGAAACAACCATATATATACTACATGGACCCGTAGTCCAAGGTGGAACTACTCATGCATCATACCGGAGGCTGGCATGGTGATGAAGAAGGCCTCCAGGATGATCCTGTAACACCCCCGGTCACTCCGGACCGACAACTGTCACTTCTGGCAGCTCAATAGGATCTCTAGACTAACCCCACAGACCAACACTAGTCTTTTCTGCGCACTTTGTCCTCACTCGTGCGCACTCGGTACCCACTTCCCAATCGGTCACCCATCCTAGAATTGCTCTAGGCCAAACACGCTTAACCTTAGAGTTCTTTTCGAATGAACTTCGGGAAAAGAAGTTGCAACTTGTTGGTATGGGTTTCCTATCAATCCTATTGAGCCATGCGCTAGGGTATCACATACACCCACCATTAGAAGATCGACGTCCTCGTCGATCAACCACAAGCCAGGAACATCCCCTCTTGGCACACGTATGTGCGTCCAGTGCCGGTACATTGCCATGTCGTGTCCACTCCGTGACACACATGCCATGCTACACATGTCTGCCACTGACCCGTACACGCCCATGTAACCGCGAGGGTCGGCTCTGATACCAATTGTAACACCCGCGGTCACTCCGGACCGACGGCTGTCACTTCTCGCCGCTCAATAGGATCTCTAGACTAACCCCACAGACCAACACTAGTCTTTTCTGTGCACTTTGTCCTCACTCGTGCGCACTCGGTACCCACTTCCCGATCGGTCACCCATCCTAGAATTGCTCTAGGCCAAGCACGCTTAACCTTAGAGTTCTTTTCGAATGAGCTTCCGGAAAAGAAGTTGCAACTTGTTGGTATGGGTTTCCTATCAATCTTATTGAGCCATGCGCCAGGGTCTCACAGATCCCTCCCTTCCGGCAGGGTGCCAGGAAGAGCTTCAGATCCCCCCGACCTAGGGACGATGGTGGCGGCGGTTACAGACTGTTTCGTGGAAGATTGATAGGGTACTTAGGGTTTTTGTATCGGGCGCTTCTTATAGCCGAAGATGCGAGGCAGGGGGCACCCGGGGTGGACGCACCCCCCCAAGCGCAGGCAAGGCCTAGCCGCGCAGCCAGGGGTGTGGCCCCCTGGTGGCTCCCCTCCGTCTTGTATTCTGGCTTCGTGTTCCCCACGGTAAAATACTGACTTTGGCTTTTGTCCCGTCCAATTCCGGAACCAAAAACAGAAGAAAACATGCAACTGGCACTGTGGCATCTTGTTAATAGGTTAGTACTAGAAAACATATAAAAATACCTCAAAGTATAGACAAAGAAAATCAAAGTAGATACTAAACAAGCATGGAACATCAAAAATTATAGATACGTTTACGACGTATCATTGCACCGCACAAGCTCCTTGCCCTGCGTGTTTTAGGGTATCCATACCAACATCACGACTATCAATGTCTTGATCGTTCCACCCAAATGATCATCATCTCTCACCATGTTGTATTCTACGAGTCTGTCTTTCCCTTTGCCACCACCACGTCTGCCACGTCTTCTACTCCTTCCCTGCACACTTATGATTTTCTGCAGGTTAAGCAGTCGATGTCGTCGACGCTGTTCACCGTGCCAGCCACGGGAAGATCTGCCGCTTCGCTGCATGCGGCATGCGCCACTTACGCAGCGCTTAGCCTCATCGCATGCTTGGTGTTGGATATATGCCCAAGAGGCAATAATAAAGTGGTTATTATCATATCTTTATGTTTATGATAAATGTTTACATCCCATGCTATAATTGTATTAACCGGAAACATTAATACTTGTGTGTTTATAAACAACAAAAGAGTCCCTAGTGTGCCTCTTGTTAAACTAGCTTGTTGATTAATAGATGATCATGGTTTCATGATCATGGACATTGGATGTTTTTATTAATAACAATGTCATATCATTAGGAGAATGATGTTATGGACACACACCCATAGTAAGCATAGCATAAGATCAAGTCGTTAAAGTTCGTTTGCTACAAAGCTTTTAAATACATAGTAACCTAATCCTTCGACCATGATATCATGTTAATAACCATCACTAGATGAGTTCTTTGAAGACATCAAACGCCACTTCCGTCACTAGGTGGTTATAAAGGTGGCATTGAGTATTCTAAAAGTATGGATTGAAGCGCATGGATCAAGAGTGGGATATGTCCATCCATATGAAAGATAGATATACTCTGGGCCCTCTTGGTGAGTGTCATCCAATTGGCTTGCAAGCATGTGACTCGGTCACAAGGGATGTCACATCACAGTACGAGTAAAGAGTACTTATCAGTAACGAGGTTAAACTAGGTATAGAGATATCGACGATCGAACCTCAGATAAGTAAAGTATTATGCGACAAATGGAATTGGTATCGTATGTAAATGGTTCATTTGATCATGAAGTCATCATTGAAATGTGTGGGAGCCATATGGATTTCCAGATCCCTCTATTGGTTATTGACTGGAGAAGTGTCTCGATCATGTCTGCATAGTTCGCAAACCGTAGGGAGACACACTTAAGGAGTCGATGTTGTTTAAGTAGATATGTAATATGAGTTAGAGACGGAATGTTGTTCGGAGTCTCGGATTGGATCCAGGACATCATGAGTAGATCCGTAATGGTCTGGAGAATAAGATTCATATAAGGAAAGTATTTTTCTGGGGTTCGGAAAAGTTTCCATGTTTTGACCAGAAACTTCTAGAATGTTCTAGAGGGACCACCAATGGTTCCACCACCCCGGGAGGGGGTCACTTGGACAGTGGCATGCCTTAGGGGCCAACCACTCCAAACCCTAAAGGTCTAGTCAGCCCACACTAGTAAAATGGTCAAACCCTAATTTGAATAGTCAAATCCTAGTTTGAAAAGTCAAACTCTAGTTTTGGTAAAACGAAAGACTTGGTGGGAAATTTACCAACTCTTCCCCTTGGTGGCGGAATTGGGGGGGGACATGGCTTGGGCTAGGAACCCTTGGCCGGCCGCCCCCACCTATATAATGAGGGGTGGGGGCGCAACCCTCCACACCCCCTTGTCCCTTGGAGCCTAACCCTAGCCGCCGCCTCTCTTCTCTCTCATCCACCGTCCTGCTTTGGCTTAGGCGAAGTCATGCAGAAATCTCTCCTCCTCCACCACCACCACACCGTCGTGCTGTTGGGATTCCAAGGAGATCTATAACCTCCGCTGCCCTGCTAGAACAAGGGAGAGGAAGGTCTTCATCGACTACCGTACGTGTGACCGACAGCGGAAGCGCTGCCGAAACGCGGCGTCAGAAGGATTGTCTACACGATCTTGAGATCGGCAAGTGATTGACTACATAAACCACGATAATGCGATCTCGTTAAACGCTTTGGATCTACGAGGGTTAGTTCTCTACAAACTCGTTCCAATGATCTCGTGGATTAGATCTTGGCTTGTCCATAGATTAGATCTTGGTTTTGTGTATTCTTGCGGTAGATTTTTTTTGTTTTACATGCAACGAAACCTACAGTGGTATCAGAGCCGTATCTATATGTAGATCTATTGCACGAGTAGAACATAATGGTTTTGTGGGCGTTGATGCTTTTGTTGTCGCTTTCTTTTCGTCTATTTTGCATCTTGCAGTATGGTGGGGTGAAGCGTCCCGGGATAACCTTACATGTCGTCGCACATGAGACTTGCTCCACGCTCAACGTGAAAATTGCATTGCATAAATGGCTTTGCGAGTGTCTATCTCTCCCACCACAGTTAAGATTCAACTTACAATGGGCACTTTACAACACTTGTATCAGCGTTGTGGTTCTTGTTCGTAGGAAAGAACGGTTCTTATTCGAAAGCCCCAAGCTACGTAAAACATGCAAAGAAAATTAGAGGCGTCTAACTTGTTTTTGCGGAGCATGTGAGATGATGTGATATGGCCATGATGTGATTGTGATTATATTTGATGTATGCAATGATCCTTATTGTAATATGGCAACAGCAGGAGCCTGATGGTTGTCTTTAAATTCGTTAAGACCTGTGTGTCTATTCATCATGTAATAGCTTTATTCCAAGTAGTTGTAATAGTTGTTGGTGATGGATAACCATGAAGCAGTGCCATGGAACTTGACGCCACGCTGGTGATGATGGAGATCATGTTTGTGCTTTGGAGATGGAGATCAAAGGCATAAGAAGAAAGACCATATCATATCACATATTATGAATTGCATGTGATGTTAATCCTTTTGATGCATCTTTTATTGCTTCGAATCGTGATGGTAGCACTATAATATGATCCCTCTCACTAAATATCAAGTAATAAAGTGCTCTTCCTTAGTAGGCATCGTTGCTAAGACTCGTAGTTTTGAAGCATCACGTGATGATCGGGTGTTATAGATTCTATGTGTGCATACATTGGGTGCAAGCCAGATTTGCACATGCGGATACTAAGATTGGACTTGACGAGCCTAGCATGTACAGACATGGCCTCGGAACACGGAATGCCGAAAGTTAAAGCATGAGTCATATGGATGATATGATGAACATGTTGATTGTTTGCCTTTGAAACTACATCTTCTCTCGTGATGATCGGACTTGGTGTAGTGTATTTGGTTCGTGTAATCACCAAAACGACTAGAGGGATATTGTTTTGAGTAAGAGTTCAAAAGTAATATGATTAAATTTGAACACTATTTGTCATAAATTAAATCAAATGAATTTGCATAATTGTTGTAGTCATTGGCATACGTTCACCACCTTACGCTTAGTTTTAATTGCGATAATAGAATTATAGAATTCTAGATAGTTACTTTACGAACTGGTATCGTATTGTTTTGAGTATCAATCTAAAGTTTTAAAAGTCCTATTGCAAACTTTCAGCAAACTCCGTTTACTCCGTGAAGTTTAAAAATTAGTATTAAATCCAGAGTAACAATTCCAATGTTAGTATCTAAATATCATGTTTGCCTCCATGATTCTTGATATTCAAAAGATTGTTTTAATATCAAGGTTATCTAGGAGCTGAAAGAATTGTTTCGGAAACCATCATGTGTGGAAGATATTGCGATATCTGAAACAATGTTTTGGTTGCAACATGATAGAGTATAATATGGCAAAATATATGTTCTCATATTTGATGAGAATTTGCGAAGGTTGCTAGACATCCTAATCCTCCAAAAAGTTTTTGGAAAGCAACATTATACTTGTGATTCACCTTTATAAGATATGGTAGCTTGATCATGAAAATTTTCATGATAAGGATGAATAAAATATGTAGGTAAAAATTTTAGTACACTAAAATATCACTAAAGAATGGATTTTTGAAAGAACGTCAAACATTTGATGATGGTGATCTACTTCAAAGTGCAGGTCCAAAGATATTAGTATTTGACTATACACGCTTTAGGATATGTGTCATGTGTATGGCGCCACTGTTGATGTTGATAGATTCTTTTAAAAAGGAAAGGGAATGCTGTAGAGAATCTCATAAATATTTGGCAGAAAAAGGATAGACTAAAATTGTCCAGCTTAGGTATATAGATGATATACATGTTATAGCTGTATTCTTTGCTTGTTTAACAATGTGGTTCTTGGGTATTGGATAACGAATTGGTTGGTGTGAAGTGTCATACATGACAATACAATTCATGAACTAAAATGGCCTAAGTAACCAGCAAGAGAATATGTGATGATGTTCATCGAAAACAAACAAAGTGTTGTTGTGTTTCTCATTGATATCAAAGCTTACATTCAAGATTTGTTTCAATAATTGTTATTTTGATTAGGTATTATGAGAACAAAAGGGTTGTTCAAATAATTGCCGTAATCCATAAAAGATGGATGATTTACAAATCTAGTTGGAGAAATCATGTCCATAAAACTAAATGCTAAAAATGTCAAAATACAAATGACTAAAAGATCACTTAAGAAGTAACATCACCATTTAAATTATATTGGAAAGAAAACACGAAGAAACTTCATGCTCATGGTATTTTTGATTCTTTTGATTTTGATCAAATGACACTTGTAAGACTTTCCTAGAGATAATTGAAACTCCATTCATAGGCCAAAAGGGAATGGATGACTAACTTATTGGAATTTGTACATATTAATGTATGTACTCCATTATGTGTAGTCGTGAGCGATGGATTTCAACTTCATATGCTTTCTCTAAAAAAATTGAGTGAATATATGTGTATATTTACTTAATAAGGTAGAATTATGAAACATTTGAAAATTGTTCAAAGAATTTCAAGATAAAGTGGAAAATTATTGTAACAAGAAAATAAAAGAGTTTATGATTGGATCATAAAGGAAGATATTTGAGTTAAAAGTTTAGCAAAACACCTAAGATTTGAGGAATCGTTCCATGGATTTGCATTTCCTGAAACACCATAGGAGTATGGAGTGTTCAAGATATGTAATGAAACCTTGTTTGATATGAGAAGATCAAAAGTGTCATTTATAAAACTTCCATTATATTTTAAAGATTAAAGCTTTAGAGACTATCGCTTTTACACTGAAAAGAGCTCCATCATGGTCCATTTAAATGACACCATATAAGATATGGTTTGGGATAAAACCCAAGTTGTGCTTTATTAAATTTTGGTGTGCTAGGAATAATTAAAATATTTACAACCAATGTCGGATGAGCATGTCTTTGTATGTTATTTCGAATAACTGTTGGGTATTCCTCCATAACACCGAAGACAAAAGTGTTTGTCGCTTAGAATGTTAAGTTTCTTTAGAAGGATTTTTCATGAGAAGTTAAGTGGGACGACAATAGAACTTTGATAAGGTTAATGAACCTTAGCTAATATGTTCCGCAGCGCCGGAAAGAGTCCTGGAGACAGCAACAATGCTCATGGCTCACTTGCCTCAAAGGTTGTGGTCACGGAGGTCTAAGTTTCTATTGAACCGAGTAGGTCGGGTAAACAATCAAAACTAAAGATTTGAAAGTTAAATAATTATTGTTTGATAATGATTAACCGACTACATGAAAACAAACGATGATGGGCCCTAACTCCATCAAATGGCTTGAATCCATAAAATCTGTGATATTTCTATACAGGAAAAATAAATTTTTTGAACTTGGAAGACCCTCCGGAAAGGTGTAAGACCTATTGCTTGTAAGATCTATAAACAGACATGGATGTTTCACATCTATGAAATTTTCGACATGTCAGGAAAGAATTTACGACAATGTTCAAGGATTTGAATATGACAAGATTTGATCTTTCATAGCGATATTTAGTCTAGACGGATTAATGTAGCAACCACTACATATAATTTTGATATATGGTAGTTGAAAAAACAAAACAAAGTTCTTCTAATAGAATAGTTACCTAGGACGTGTACATAACACGATACAAAGGGTTTTGTTAATTCAAAGAATGCTAGAAGGGCATGCAAACTTCAATGGTTGAAGTAAGCATCGTGAAGTTGGAATCTTCACCGTGATGAAACTATTAAAAGAGTTTAATTTCATCAGAGACGATGAAGATACTTGCATTTGAAAGAAATCAAGTGGGAGCGCTGAGACATATTTATAATACAATATGTGAAAGACATATTGTTGATTGTAGATGATGTATCTTTTATTGACACAGGATTGAGAATTTCATTTCGATGAAAGACTTAAGCAAAACCTGAATATTTGGCATCAATGTCTATGTGGATAGATTGAGGAGCTAATATGGTTGTGCTATAAAGTACATATATGAGATATTGAATGAGTTCAATATGGAAACTAAAATAAAGGTACTTGTGGCACAGAAAGGATTGAATCAAGATTCAAGTGTATTGACACTTGGTAAGTGAGATGAGATCCAAGTGTTCTTGACACTTGGTGAATAAAATCACAAAGAGTATTATGATCAATCATACCGTGTATGTACACATCCATATATGTCATATGCTCTAAATGTTATGAGCATATACCAGTGTTGGGCCAAGCAGAGATAAAACAAAACTTTTTCCTTCTAACGTGGTGATCCCAAGATCTAACTGAGGTAGAAGGCCACGAGGTTTACCACTAGACGCGGAGTTGCGAATTACTGATGAAGCGCGTCAGTTGATGCAGTGCAGTCCTTTGCGATCCGATCGTCCTGGTGATGATCATACAAAACCTCTGCTGGTATCCACACGTACAAGGACGAGCACCGGCGGCGAACTGCTAGGTTCGATACGGCGGTAGGACTGCTGTGGAAATAGGGTTTCCAACACATGGAATGACCTAACCGAACAACGATTAACCTTTCAGGGTTACGGTGCTCCACTATATATAGGGAGTGAACGTGGGCTCCACTCTCGTGGCCCATTCACTAAAGCCCATATAACACTAGTCACCGTGAGTCCAACTCACTAACTCAGTCCTAATCCGGCTTGGGTCCAACCCAACCAGATTTCCTGTTTAGATCCAATCCGAACTTGCTCCCGCTTTTAAGTGTGTGACCCCGCAGGCTCATGGCTACTTGGACACGATTAGAGTCCGACTCTCAATCGATCGATGGGCTCCTAGCGAACGTCTGAGTCTCCCAAGTACCAAAGAGTCATGACGACTTGCCTTTCCAATGCGACTTGTGTCCGAGTCCCTTTTGCCTCACGATATACCTTGTCAGACTATAGGCGAATATTTGTCATCCCTTAAATAGTCTGACTCTATTCTCAGTCTGAGATAAGTGATTTACCCGACTAACTCTTAGTCGATCGCCTCGGTCAACAGTTAACCGAGTCGTGCATGGCCATGCTTTCTAAGTTGTGTGTCCAGCACAACCTCAATGACCAAGGATATTTAGCACAAACAACATGAATGTATAGTTCCACAACCGAATCACACATTCAATGATACACATCAGATGTTTATACAAGGACAACTTAATATCTTTATGAATACAATGGGAAATCTCATCATGCATGATTGCCTCTAGGGCATATTCCAACAGTCTCCCACTTGCACTAGAGTCAATCTTCCTTCATCACATGTCTAAGCATCTAATGCCCATGGCTCTCAGGTGCGCCTTATGCTTTGGCTGTGGTAATGGCTTTGTCAACGGATCTGCAATATTTGCATCCATGTGTACCTTGCATAACTTGATATCACCCTGATCCACGAACTGGCGAATCAGGTAGTAGCGCATGAGTATGTGCTTGTTCTTCTGGTGTTGTCTAGGTTCCTTGGCTTGTGCTATAGCACCATAGTTGTCGCAATACACGTCTAACGGATTGGACGAGCCCTGAACCACACCAATATCCATGAGGAAATTCCTCATCCAAACAGCTTCCTTTGCTGCCTCTGAGGCGGCAATATACTTAGCCTCTATTGTAGATGCAGACACAGTCTCTTGCTTGGAACTCTTCCAGCTCACAGCACCTCCGTTTATAATAAACACGTATCCAGATTGCGAACGAGAATCATCAGAGTTGGTAAGATAACTCGCATCCGTGTAACCCTTTACACTGAGTTCATATTCACCACCATAAACCAAAAACATATCCTTAGTCCTTCTCAAGTACTTTAGGATATTTTTAGCCGCTGTCTAGTGGATTTCTCCAGGATCAGCCTGGTATCTGCTCACAACAGTTAGAGCATATGAAACATCTGGCCTAGTACAAATCATGGCATACATGATGGATACGACTGCATAAGCATATAGAATTGCACTCATCCGACTTCGCTCATCAGTTGTCGAAGGACACTGAGTCTTGCTAAGTTTTACACCATGGGATGTTGGTAAGAACCCCTTCTTAGATGATTCCATGTTGAACTTCTTCAACACTTTGTCCAAATAAGTACTCTAACTCAATCCAATGATCCTCCTTGATCTATCTCTATAGATCCGGATTTCGAGGATGTATGTTGCCTCACCCAAGTCTTTCATTGAGAAACTCCTTTCCAATGATTCCTTGCTTTCTTGCAACATCTGGACATCATTTCCAATCAGTAATATGTCATCCACATATAAGATTTGAATGTTTACTTTGATCCCACTAAACTTCTTGTACAAACAAGAATCATGATCACTCTTGATGAAGCCAAACGATTTGACTACCTCATCAAAGCGAATATTCCAACTCCGAGATGCTCGCTTCAACCCATAAATGAATTTCTGAAGTTTACATACCTTGTCAGCATTAGCCGTATCGACAAAACCCTCGGTCTATATCATATACACGTCCTAGGTTAAATTTCCGTTAAGGAAAGCCGTTTTGACATCCATCTACCATATCTCATAGTCGAAATAGGCTGCTATTGCTAACATGATCCGAACTGATTTAATAATCGCTACGGGTGAGAAAGTCTCATCGTAATCAACTCCTTGAACTTGTCGGAAGCCCTTCGCGACAAGGAGTGCTTTATAGACGGAAACATTTCCATCCATATCAGTTTTCTTCTTAAAGACCCATTTGCACTCGACGGGTCTTGCACCGTCTGGCAGATCAAACAAGTTCCAAACTTGATTTTCATCCATGGACTTTAACTCAGATCTCATGGCTCCAAACCATGACAGGGAATCAGATCCCACCATCGCTTCCGAATAATTTGCCGGCTCATCACAGTCTAACAGTAATACATCATGAACACTTCGTAATCTTGCCGATCTTCGTAGTACAGGTGCTGCTGCCGGCTCAGCTACCACGACTGGCTCAACCTCCAAGGTTTTTGCCGACTCGCTACTAGACGGTTCCTCTCGAATTTCTTCGAGCTGCATCGTGCTCCCACTTGCTCCCCGACTGAGAAACTCTTTCTCAAGGAAGACACCATTCCGAGCGACAAACACTTTGCCCTCTTCTCGGTTGTAGAAGTAGTAACCAAGGTTTCCCTCGGATACCCCACGAAAGTACACTTATCCGACTTGGACGTAAGCTTGTCCGACTGAAGTTGCTTGACAAATGCTTCACAACCCCAAATCTTAAGAAAAGACAAACTCGGCTTTTTGCCTGTCCACATCTCATGTGGTGTCTTCTCTACCGACTTTGATGGTACTCTGTTTAGTGTGAACGCCTCTGTTTCTAGACAATAACCCCAAAATGATAAAGGCAGATCTGTCTGACTCATCATTGATCGTACCATGTCCAACAAGGTCCGATTCTGCCTTTCTAAAACATCGTTCCTTTGCGGTGTTCCTGGCGGAGTAAGTTGAGGAACTATTCCACAACTTTTCATATGGTCATCAAAATCATGGCTCATGTACTCGCCTCCTCGGTCTGACCGAAGAAACTTTATTTTCTTGCCGAGTTGATTTTGTACTTCATTCTGGAATTCTTTGAACTTTTCAAAGGCTTCTGACTTATGTTTCATCAAGTAGATATATCCATACCTACTCAAATCATAAGTGAAGGTAATGAAGTACTCATAACCATGTCTATTTGTCGTGCTCATTGGTCCACATACATCACTATGTACTAGTCCCAACAAGTCAGACGCCCTTTCGCAACTCTTTGCAAAAGGTGTCTTGGTCATTTTGCCAAGTAGGCAAGATTTGCATGTCTCGAATGACTCCAAGTCAAACGAAGTTAGGAGTCCATCATCATGGAGCTTCTTCATACGTTTCCAACTTATATGACCAAGCCGACAGTGCTAAAAGTAAGTCATATTCAGATCATTTGGTTTTAACCTTTTAACATTTATGTTATAAACCGATTCACCATCAAGATTCAAAATAAATAACCCGTCCTGGACAGGTGCAAAGCCGTGAAACATATCATTCAAATACAAAGAACAACCATTATTCTTGATATTCGACTCATAGCCTTGCCTCATCAAACATGAAGCAGAAATAATGTTTCGACTGAGCACTGGAACATAATAATAATTATTCAGTTCCATAATAAATCTGGAAGGTAAATGAAGCTGCATCATGCTGACTTCCAACGCAACAACTCTTGCTTTGTTGCCGACTCGAATATCAACCTCGCCTCTTGCTATGCTCCTAGTTCTTACCAGTCCCTACAACGAGTTGCAGATGTGAATAACTGATATGGTATCATATACCCAAGAACTATTAGGTGCATCAGCAAGATATATGTCTATAACATTGCAAACAAGTGTACCTGAGTCGGAAGTCATACCTCCACTCTTGGCTATGTCAGCCAAGTACTTGTTGCAGTTCCTCTTCCAGTGGCCATCCGCCTAGCAATAGAAGCAAGTGGATCCGGCGGAAGGAGATGGCTTAGTCCCTGAGGAAGCGCTCGGGACTCGGTCCTGAGCCTGCTTTCCTTCCGACTTAGCCTTCTTCTTAGTCCAAGAAATCTTCTTAAACTTAGCCTTATTCTGCACCATCAACACTTGACTGGCGCCCTTCTTGAGATCCGCCTCTGCCTGCTTGAGAATCCCATGCAATTCAGTGAGCTTCTTATCCATACCATACATGTGGTAGTTCGAAATGAACTTCCCATATGCACTACGAAGAGAGTTCAAAATTATATCCGTAGCGAACTCTTCTCTAATGGGGTAGCCAAGCCTCTCCTGAGACTGCACATAACCAACCATTTTGATCACATGCGGACTCAGTGGATCACCATACTTAAGCTTGAAACTTAGCAAAGCCTGAGAGACTTGATACCTCTCAGTCTTCGCCTGAGCCTGGAACATACTTTTGAGGCTTTCAATCATATCGTAGGCCTCAACATGCTCGAACTGCTTTTGCAAGTCCGGTTCCATGTGAGCAAGCATAAGACAACTAATATCCATGGACTCATCCTTAGCCCGATGGTAGGCATTGGTGGCAGCGACAGTCGCATTCTCATTCGGCTCATCTGGAAGTGGGTTGTCTAGGACATGGTCCTTCTTTTCTTGTTTGAGAATAATTCTCAGATTTCGATACCAGTTGGTAAAATTAGTGTCGTTCAGTTTATCTTTCTCAAGAATGGTTCTCAACGCAAAACCGGATATCTGAGAGTGACTGCTACTTGGTGCCATGATCTACAACAAAAAAATGCAAAACACTTAAAACATGTATTCATAAAAGAGAAAGCATATTAAACACTTTAATATTTTATGCTCCCACTAGAACCAACACCCCTCCGATGGTTGCATAGTGATTCAGGATCCTAAATAAGCAAGTCGGCTAGTGAGCTTTAGCATCACCGCTAGCCGCCAAGTGATCTAGGTAGACAACTCCTTGTCAATCGCATCTCATACGACTCCTGTTGGACAGGTGGCATCACATCCCCCGGCTCCCATACAAATTTCCCCGAGCCCCACAACCGTTATGATAGACCCGTCTAGCTTACCGAGTGTTTCCGCCGTAAGAGTCCGACTCGAACCCACCTAGTCGGAAAAAATTGGTAGAACCTCAATTTTATGAGCCCACTACCAAAAATGTCTGACTTGTGATGGTGCAAACACTGGTGGGGAAAAGCGACTAGACCTTCTTTGAGGGATTAAATTTTACTGACTATCTAATAGAGGTAAAACAGAGACATAGCAATAACACAAAATAAAGAAATTATAATGTGAAATGGTATGGCTCCCTTCATGGCTATCCCCATCTCCACAAAGCCTGTAATCCGACTCGTGCAAACTCTTGTCACTTGCCGTCTTACTCCATGTCGCCAACATGTATATCGCCTTGCATGCCATCCGGGTTCTCCAAACAGCTACACTAGCTTAGTAAAGCAAATTACATAGAGAATCCGATACGCAGGTTGTTATACAATAATATGACATCACCTAGGCTCCATCCGGCTGACAAAAAACTATGATTCGTAGATCACGTATGGATTACACACATATATCACATGTACATGAACCATACCATTCACAACTTCCTGCAAAAACAAGTTATGCATAGATACAATATCTTCCGGCGTTGCGAAACTCGCAACATCATCTAAGGCGCTATGACAGGGCGAAGCCGGTGGTCTCGCTAGCTGGATAGCAGGCGGGGATCGAAGGGGCAGCGCCCGACGATTTTTCCGAAAACGTAGATCTCATCTACGATCTGAACATGGATTCCGACCATTGTTCCGATTCGATCAAACTTTTTGATCTTCGATCACCGCCTCTGGATTTACGTGTCACAGTCTACCCCGATGGCGGAAGCCGACCAGTAGGGGTATGTCGTTCCATGACCTCAGCAGTATGATCATGGAAATCAGATCTACCATTCCCTGAGTACAGTTCATCCAATCAACCTCATACAAAACCGATCTATCTCATAGATCGACCACCAAATAGCACATAGATCTCATCTACAGCCAACCGCATATCACATATGCGAGATGTAGAACCTAAAACCAGAAGCTATCGCTCTGATACCACTGTTGGGACACACAGAGATAAAACAAAACCTTTTCCTTCTAACGTGGTGATCCCAAGATCTAGATGAGGTAGAAGGCCATGAGGTTTACCACTAGACGCACAGTTGCGGATTACTGATGAAGTGCGTCAGTTGATGCAGTATAGTCCTTTGTGATCCGATCGTCCTGGTGCTGATCGTAAAGCACCTCTGCTGGTATCCACACCTACAAGGAGGAGAACCGGCGGCGAACTGCTAGGTTCCATACGGCGGCAGGCCTGCTATGGAGCTAGGGTTTCCAACACATGGAATGACCTAACCAACAACGATTCACCTTTCTGGGTTATGGTGCTCCACTATATATAGGGAGTGAACATGGACTCCACTCTCGTGACCCATTCACTAAATCCCATATAACACTAGTCACAGTGAGTCCAACTCACTAACTCAGTACTAATCCGGCTTGGGTCCAACCCAACCAGATTTCCTATTTAGATCCAATCCGAACTTGCTCCCGCTTTTAAGTGTGTGACCCTGCAGGCTCATGGCTACTTGGACACGACTAGAGTCTGACTCTCAATCGATCAGTCGGTAGCGGCTCCTAGAAGAACATGCCGACTCCCAAGTACCAAAGAGTCATGACGACTTGCCTGTCCAATGCGACTTGCGTCCGAGTCCCTTTTGCCTCACGATATACCTTATCAGACTATAGGCGAATATTTGTCATCCCTTAAATAGTCCGACTCTCTTCTCGATCTGAGATAAGTGATTCACCCGACTAACTCTTAGTCAATCACCTCGGTTAACACTTAACCGAGTCGTGCATGGCCATGCTTTCTGAATCATATAATCTGAGAGGTCCTAGAGAATATCTCTCCGAGTGGAGGGGCAAAATACCATCTTGGTTATTCACATCACGCAGCTTGATTCTCAATCGACCTGAACTCTGCCTTTATAACTGCCCAGTAACGGATCAGCGTTTGACAGAACCTGAGTCGATGATCCTCAACTCGGACTATGCAATAACCTCAGGTCTAAGGAATACATTGATTGAGATATACAAATGACAACTTGTTCGTTGTACCTCAATATGGGTCAATCCGACTCTCTAAACTCTTTAGACGAATCTGTGTAAGTTGGAATAGCATCTCCATGCGCATGACAAGTGGAACCGAGTCATCAAGCCAATTTTCACATTGGTCTAAGTTGTGTGTCCAGCACAACCTCAATGACCAAGGATATTTAGCACAAACAACATGAATGTATAGTTCCACAACCGAATCACATATTCAATAATACACATCAGATGTTTATACAAGGACAACTTAATATCTTTATGAATACAATGGGAAATCTCATCATACATGATTGCCTCTAGGGCATATTCCCAACAACCAGAATGATTTATAAGATGATCATTGGACGATAGTAAGGATATTCTTATGATATTTGAGCGAACTAAGAATATATTTTGTAGAGGTGACAAAAAGATAGATAGTTGATTGTAAAGTATTACATTAATACTAGTTTTGTCACAAGATACGTATTAAGTTTATCTCAATTTAAACTATGCGTGGCACGATGTAATGGAAAGAAAGTTCCATAACGGATTTGGATGAGTTCCAAAGTTAAGACATTGTGAAAGAAACTATAACAAAAGGCTAAGTATATGCCTGTTATTGTAGCAGCAAAAGAGGGCATTTGTGTCAAGTAGTTTGTTATCAAACTAGGTGTGGTTCACAACGGGCTAGTACTATGAAGATATATTGTACGACAATTGTATCAACATGTTCTAACCCCAAGGAACTAAATGTCTCACCAAAGGACCAAATTTATACAATGCCATCTCATTGGAGAATGAGTGATGCGTAGAGACGCAAAGACATGCAAATACACATGGACCTGAAAGTGTCAGATCCGAAGATTATGTTTACCACTTGCAATCGTGTATATACAACACCGGAAATCCATAGGTGTTGAATGCACAAGTTTTTCCAAACTAGATTATTGACTCTAGTGCAAGTGGGAGACTGTTGGAGATATGCCCAAGAGGCAATAATGAAGTGGTTATTATCATATCTTTATGTTTATGATAATTTTTTACATCCCATGCTATAATTGTATCAACCGAAAACATTAATACTTGTGTGTTTTGAAAACAACAAAAGAGTCCCTAGTATGCCTCTTGTTAAACTAGCTTGTTGATTAATAGATGATCATGGTTTCCTGATCATGGAGATTGGATGTTTTTATTAATAACAAGGTCATAATTAGGAGAATGATGTGATGGATACATACCCATAGTAAGCATAGCATAAGAGCAAGTCATTAAATTTCGTTTGCTACAAAGATTTTAAATACATAATAACCTAATCCTTCAACCATGTGATCATGTTAATCACCATCACTAGATGAGTGCTTTTGATGACATCAAATGCCACTTTTATAACTGGGTGGTTATAAAGGTGGCATTGATTATTCTAAAAGTATGGACTGAAGCGCATAGATCAAAAGTGGGATTTGTCCATCCATATGATGGATAGATATACTCTGGGCCATCTCGGTGGAGCGTCATCCAATTGGCTTGCAAGCATGTGACTAGGTCACAAGGGATGTCACATCCCAGTACGAGTAAAGAGTACTTATCGGTAACGAGGTTGAACTAGGTATAAATATACCGATGATCGAACCTCAGATAATTAAAGTATCGTGCGACAAAGGGAATTGGTATCGTATTTAAATGGTTCATTTGATCACGAAGTCATCGTTTTCCCTCTATTGGTTATTGACCGGAGAAGTGTTTCGATCATGTCTGTGTAGTTCGCGAACCGTAGGGAGACACACTTAAGGAGTTGATGTTGTTTAAGTAGATATGGAATATGAGTTGGAGATTGAATGTTGTTCGGAGTATCGGATTGGATCTAGGACATCACGAGGAGATCCGAAATGGTCCGGAGAATAGGATTCACATAAGGAAAGTAGTTTTCCAGGGTTCAGAAAAGTTTCGGTGTTTTGACCAGAAACTTCTAGAATGTTCTAGAGGGACCACCAGTGGTTCCACCACCCCGGGAGGGGGTCACTTGGACAGTGGCATGCCCTAGGGGCCAGCCGCTCCAAACCCTAAAGGTCTAGTCGGCCAACACTAGTAAATGGGTCAAACCCTAGTTTGAATAGCCAAATCCTAGTTTAAAAAGTCAAACTCTAGTTTTGGTAAGAGGGAAGACTTGGTGGGAAATTTCCCAACTCTTCCCCTTTGTGTCAGAATTGGGGGGGACATGGCTTGGGCTGGGAACCCTTGGCCGGCCGCCCCCACCTATATAATGAGGGGCGGGGGCGCACCCCCCCACACCCCCTTGTCCCTTGGCTCCAAACCCTAGCTGTCGCCTCTCTTCTCTCTCGTCAACCGTCCTGATCCGTATTAGGTGAAGTCCTGTAGGAATCTCTCCTCCTCCACCACCACCACCCGTCGTGCTATTGGGATTCCGAGGAGACCTACAACCTCTGTTGCCCTGCTGGAACAAGGGAAAGGAAGATATTCATCGACTACCATACGTGTGACCGACTGTGGAAGCACTGCCGGAACACGGCGCTGGAAGAATCGTCTATACAATCTTGAGATCGGCAAGAGATCGACTACATCAACCATGAGAATCCAATCTCGTTGAATTCTTTGGATCTACGAGGGTTAGTTCTCTACAAACTCGTTGCACCGATCTCATAGATTAGATCTTGGCTTGTCCATAGATTAGATCTTGGTTTTGTGTGTGTTTGTGGTAGAATTTTTTTGTTTTACATGCAACGAATCCTACATTTGGCAGCCTGTCGCGGCTGCCTCTCCTGCCTCAAACGTCTGCTCTGCCGCGAGTTCGCCCGCCTCTCCCTCCGCGGCCCCCGACCCTCCTCGCCTACGACTGCCCTGTCGCCCGCATCGTCACCCACCATGCCTGTTGTGGACGATTCCTCGCCATGTGCGGCTGCTGCATCTACTCCGCCAACGCCACCGCGTTCGGTTCGTCAACCGCGCCCTCCGCCTCCGCCACTGTCATACCGCATGCTTACGCGTGCGAAGATAGGCGTGGTGCAACCGAGGACCATCTTAGATCTTCATGTTGAGGGGTTATATCCTCTCCCAAAGACGTATCGTGGAGCGCTCAAAGACCCTTATTGGCATGCAGCGATGGTTGATGATTACACTGCTCTTCTCTCCAACAACACTTGGGACCTAGTTGTTCCACCTCGCAATGCAAATATTGTCACAAGTAAGTGGATCTTTCATCATAAGTTAAAGTCTGATGGTTCTCTTGATCGGTACAAGGCATAGTGGGTCTTCCTAGGATTCACGCAATGTGAAGGTATTGATTTTGATGAAACTTTCAATCCGGTTGTTAACCCGCCACGATATGGATAGTTCTGTCACTTGCTCTTTCTAGTGATTGGCCTATTCATCAGCTGGATGTCAGGAATGCTTTCCTCAACAGCAAACTTGATAAGACGGTTTATGCTCGACAGCCCTCAGGTTTCATTGATCCCAATTCTTCTAAGAAGGTGTGCCGCCTGAACAAACCCTTGTACGGGTTGAAGCAGTCTCCACGGGCATGGTTTTAGCGGTTTGTCTCCTATATTGCATCTCTTGGGTTTATAAGTGCAAAGACTGACAACTCATTGTTCGTCTATCGTCGTGGATACCATATGGATTATCTCTTGTTCTATGTGGATGACATAATTTTGAATGCGTCTTCCTCGACACTGCTGTACAGTTTGATTGCTTCACTCAGTTCTGAGTTCACCATGACGGACATTGGTGGTTTACATTACTTTATGGGTATCTACGTCAAGCGCAGAATGACTGTCTCTTTCACTCGCGGGAGAAGTATGCTATGGAGCTCCTTGACCGCACCGGTATGTTATAGTGCAAGTCTATCTCTACACCAGTTGATACAGTTTTTAAGCTTGAAGCTCAGTCTAGTGATTCCGTGGCTAATCCTACAGAGTATCGCAGTATTGCAGGAGGTCTCTAGTACCTCACTTTTACTCGGCCTGATATCTCCTATGCAGTGCAGCAGATATGTCTTCAGATGCATGATCCACGGGCTCCTTGTGAAGCGTGTTCTACTCTACATCTGAGGCACCACCGACCATGGTCTCACTTTGTATCGACCCACCTCGAACAAACTGATGGTCTACTGTGACGCTAACTGGACAGATTGTCCAGACACTCGACGGTCTATTTCTGGCTATTGTGTGTTCCTCGGCGCAAATCTGATGGCTTGGTCGGCCAAGCTACAGCACGATGTTTCACGCTCGAGTGCGGAGGCTGAGTATCAGGAAGTAACAAACGTGGCGGCCGAACTATGTTGGCCATGACAACTACTTCAGGAGCTTCATCGACCAGTGCCTGTCGTCTTCTGTGATAATATGACTTCAGTTTACATGATATAGAATCCAGTGCATCATCAGCGCACCAAACATGTGGAGATTGATCTACACTTCGCCATAGATCACGTGACAACTGGCGAGGTGAGGGTTCTACACGTTCCTAGTTCATGTGAGTTCGCGGACATCTTCACCAAAGTATTACCGTCACCTCTCTTCTTAGATTTTCGGGACAGTCTTAATATTCGTCGGACGCCCATTTTCAACTGAGGGAGGGTGTTAGAATATGTGACAGTATCGTGTTTGTATACATATACGGGCATATTGTGTATTCCTTTTATAGGTGTCTGTGTTGTATGAGTCTAGAACTCCCCTTGTAATCCTCCTATATAATGAGCAATACAAGGCACCACTATGTGTGGTTTCCCCTATCTTACAGTCATGAGCCGATAAAAAGCCTTGTATTTCCTTGTATTGCTCATTAAAAACATAGCTATACAGAAATAAAAAGATTATTAAAAATCTTTTTATTTTTATATAGCTATAGCGATCAAATAAGGGTAAGCGCTCTTACCCTAAACAAAGTCATGCATTTATCTTCTATCCCGTGCAATTAGTTATCAAAAATATTGACCAGTGAACATGGCGGAGATAAATCAGAGATCATTTGGATGAATGACCATATAGAGCGAGCAATTTTACAATGAATAAATAAATCACGGATTATCTCCTCATGATGATAAAAAAATATTATATACTTTCATGCTAATTTCTCTTTACGAGATTAACTTTTGTAAGAATTATTTTCTTATAGAGATACCAAGCGAATATCTTCGTCTTTAGAGGTATTTTGATATTTCAAATTTTATTAATATGATTGACCGGAATATTAGATTGAATCAATGCTCTGTACAATAATACAGTAGAGAATAATACAGTAGAGGAGGGTGACCAGAGAGCCGAGAAAGCGAGGCTACACATCCGAATGATCCAAGAAGAAGCAACCCGGGGAGGAGGAGGCTCGGTCATTGCTTCACTGTCCCATCTGCTCCCGTCCCTTGAAGCCTTCCAGGTTCCTTATGTTTTTTTCTTTCTCTGATGCACATTCGATCGATTCACTCGCTCCAGTTATCCAAATGCCGTACGATTCGTGCAGTTACGCCAGCTGCATCGCCGCTGTCAGGGAGGGTTGCACGGCAGTTGCTTCGATGTCCACAACACTGCGATGGACGCTGTGAGAGCATCCGCAGTGAATTGTACCGACTGAGCATCCGCAGTGAATTGTGGGAAACGGGAATTGCAGGGAAATTGTCAGTAGCCAAACAGAGGAGAGTTCACCGAGTTTTTCGTTCATGCATTTAAAAGAACTTGATGAAACTTGGCAGCACGAATCTTCGACAGTAAAAACATGCATACTACTAGCACCATAGGAATGGGAAGCTACGCCGACGGCCGGTCGCTACGCCGACGGCCAAACGTCAGGGCCGTCGGCGTAGCCATCGTCCAGGCTAGCCCCGTCAAGCAGTCGTCGGCGTAAAACTGCCCTCAGCATATTCTATGCTACGCCGACAGCTGCCCTCGGCGTAGCATACGCCGACGGCTGCCCTCGGCGTAGCTATTTTTTATTTTATCTCATTAAACTTTGAAAAATCATAACTAAATCATTCTAATTCGGAAAAATACAAATAATATATCAAAATTTACAGAAAAATAAGACCTATCTATCTACACTCAAATATTACACATTTATAAATAAAAATTAAGTAAAACATAAAACATTATATATAGTTTAAAACGGGCATAAAAAAATTCAAAAACGATCGAAACAATGCGAAACCTTCGCGTGGTGTCATATTATATAACATATTTATAAGGAAAAATAGCAAAGTTGATATATTGATTATGTCTCAAAAAACCCTTCACAAAATGACCTATCTTATTCGAGGTTTCTTGGCTTTCGGGTCAAATGACCAATGTTATGGCTAGAATCAAGGCATAGTTTGTGATAATGTGTCCATATTATGCATACACATGCATCATGGGATGGCGAACAATGTTGCAGGAGGAAGTTTTCCTTTTCGTCACACCAAAAAGCCATTTTCTATTTTCCGAGTATAAAAAACGGACGGTTTTGTGAAGCAACCACCAAATGGCTAATTCAAAATACTACCACCACATTTTACAAAAAATACTATATCACCTTATATGGACAATGTCCCAACAGGGGGATCCGAAACCTTTCCGTCCACCTTTGGTGAAAAAGACAAATTCCTGTCGATCGGTAGGAAGTGGATCAGATATGAACTACAGGTACATGATCCGATGCTCATGTTTTTTTACAAAAATCATTTTTAGGTTCACAATATGCTATTTTATCAAAGATCTAATGAAATTTTAGCGAGGCTCTGCCCCGGGCTAAGAATCTTTATGTCCGCCGTTCGACAAAGTTTGACGATAGTTTAAACGGGCATAAAAAATTCAAAAACGATCGAAACAATGCGAAACCTTCGCGTGGTGTCATATTATGTGACATAGTTATAAGGAAAAATAGCAAAGTTGATATATTGATTATGTCTCAAAAAACCCTTCACAAAATGACCTATCTCATTCGAGGTTTCTTGGCTTTCGGGTCAAATGACCAATGTTATGGCTAGAATCAAGGCATAGTTTGTGATAATATACCCATATTATGCATACACATGCATCATGAGATGGCGAATAATGTTGCAGGAGGAAGTTTTCCTTTTCGTCGCACCAAAAAGCCATTTTCTATTTTTTGAGCATAAAAAACGGACGGTTTTGTGAAGCAACCACCAAATGGCTAATTCAAAATACTACCACCACATTTTACAAAAATACTATACCAACTTATATGGACAATATCCCAACAAGGGGATCCGAAACCTTTCCGTCCAACTTTGGTGAAAAAGACAAATTCCTGCCGAATCGGCAGGAAGTGGGTCAGATATGAACTACAGGTACATGATCCGATGCTCATGTTTTTTTACAAAAATCATTTGTAGGTTCACAATATGCTATTTTATCAAAGATCTAATGAAAGTTTAGCGAGGCTTGGCCCCGAGCTAAGAATCTTTATGTCCGTCGTTCGACAAAGTTTGACGATAGTTTAAAACGGGCATAAAAAATTCAAAAACGATCGAAACAATGCAAAACCTTCGCGTGGTGTCATATTATGTGACATATTTATAAGGAAAAATAGCAAAGTTGATATATTGATTATGTCTCAAAAAACCCTTCACAAAATGACCTATCTCATTCGAGGTTTCTTGGCTTTCGGATCAAATGACCAATGTTATGGCTAGAATCAAGGCATAGTTTGTGATAATATGCCCATATTATACATACACATGCATCATGGGATGGCGAACAATGTTGCAGGAGGAAGTTTTCCTTTTCGTCGCACCAAAAAGCCATTTTCTATTTTTCGAGCATAAAAAACGGACGGTTTTGTGAAGCAACCACCAAATGGCTAATTCAAAATACTACCACCACATTTCACAAAAATACTATACCAACTTATATGGACAATGTCCCAACAGGGGGATCCGAAACCTTTCCGTCCACCTTTGGTGAAAAAGACAAATTCCTGCCGAATCGGTAGGAAGTGGGTCAGATATGAACTACAGGTACATGATCCGATGCTCATGTTTTTTTACAAAAATCATTTTTAGGTTCACAATATGCTATTTTATCAAATATCCAATGCAAGTTTTCCTTTTCATCGCACCAAAAAGGCATTTTTCATTATCCGAGCGCAAAAAGGGGATTTTCTAAAGCAACCACCAAATAGCTAATTCAAAAACGGAGGGTTTGTGATTAGTTGATATGGATATCATATTTGGATTCCTCTCATTTTTCTGATCAATTTAAACATATTATTTGTTGAATTTCGATTTACAGATTTAAAGATATTAATTATTCTATATTAAATAGAAAAATACAAAAAAAAATAAAATTATTATATTTTTATTTGAATTCAATAATATTTTTACTTATTCATTAATATTTACTTAAATAATTGTTTGTAATTTCAAAAAATACAAACATGTGACATGATGATATAAAAGTTAATAAGATTGATATCATAGTATTGACACAAATGTATGAATTACTTTGCGGAAACGGATTCTGAAGGAACGAGAAAGTTAAGCGTGCTGAAGCTGAAGTAGTATTAGGATGGGTGACCTGCTGGGAAGTTTGACTAAGACTGGAATTTAATCAAATAGTAAGTATAATTAGTGTTAAAAATATTCAAAGTAGGAGATTAACAAGTAAAACAATTTAAAAAATAAAAAAATTGAGAAAAAAATAATAATTCTTTTTCAAAAATAAAAAAAATAAAAAAAAATATTTTTGCAACCGGTCGACAGGCTATGCCGACGACCGCTACGTCGACGGCAAAGCCCTCGGCGTAGCATACGCCGACGGCTTGACTGTGCTCCGTCGAGGAAGATCTTTGCCGAGGAGGCTACGCCGAGGGCTGCCCTCGGCGTATCATACGCCGAGGGCATTTTGGCCTACGCCGACAGCCTTTTGCCCTCGGCGTAGCGTGGGCATCCCGTAGTGTAGATAGCATGTACAATAGAATCGCTCGTATTCCCAAACAGAGCCCCATATTTCCAATTTCAGCAATAGCCAAACTGGTTAAGTAGCGCTCTCCTGCTTTCTCCTGCCGGTGGCTCGCTTTTTCAGCCGTTGTGTGATGAATCAGGGCCTTGGCTTCTCGATGGGGTTGAGCGTCTGGAACTTGTCCTAGTTGAGTAGGTACATCGCATATGCTTCGACAAGCTCCACCAATGTTTAATCATTAGTAAACATCAGCAACGCAAAGAAAGCAAGACACATAACACATGCTCTTTATATGAGAGTATCAGACTAGTTTGTACTAGATAACAACCAAAAAATCATAGCACATATACGAGTGTGGCATTCGCCCATTTATGTAATAAGGAACCAATAAACAGAAAAAGTCATACTCACAAACTTAAATTATTGTTAGACTTGTATTGTAGCTCTCTTGTATACCATACCGTATTGGTATTGGTCTTATACTTATATCCTTATATAGTACTATAAATATATGTGATAAGCGACCCTTATAGAGTTGAGCCGGTTTCCAGAAACCTAATTGTCTTATAGTTATCAAAATAGTTAAATTTCTCCACACACAGGAAGCAAAAAACATGAACAAAAAACGTGTAAACAAGAGTATACAGCACACTATCTTTTCCTAGTACATGCTGATCTATACATCCTATCACTGCTTCTAAGCTAAGCATTTTTTTTTCAAATCCTCAAGATATGGCTTCGCATGCATCATACACCATTAAACAAAACATGAACTACTGGTGATTCAATACTATATGGTTCATACCATGTAGTATAATGTTGGAAATGTAACATTTTCTCAACCGACCTAGATATTTTTGCCATGGACTGAGTTGTCACGAGCATGCACTAGTAGAGAACGGGTCTTTTGTCCCGGTTCGTAAGGGGATTTAGTCCCGGTTGCGTAACCGGGATGGGGCAATCAGAACTAAAGCTCTCGCCCTTTATTCCCGGTTGCGCTACAAACTCGGACGAAAGGGGTTCCACGTGGCCGCTATCTGGCGGGAGGGGGAGGACCGTTCGTTCCGGATCGTATTACGAACCGGGATAGATGTTTCTCTGCTGCGACAACATTTTGGGCACTTTTTTGTGCCATGACAGAGAATTCATTTTGGCCACTTTTTGTGCCACAACAGCATTTTGGGCACTTTTTATGCCGCAGCAGAGAATTCATTTTGTAATTTTCCATTTATTGTTTTTCTTTTTATTTTGTTTTTTTGCACTCAGCAATGAAGGAACCATTTAGATTACACAACATTATCCCGAATATAGAGATCAAGTGTCGAACATATTACATACGGTACACGAGTTTCATCTATATATATATATACAATATAATCTCTTTTTACGGTCTCTATTGCCTTATATACAACTCCCGATAGTATTCTCTTTTTGGTTGTAGAACCTCTGCATCTAAGAATCCCGCAAATTTCCGCGATCCATTGATATAAGACCGTCCCGCAATCGTTCGATCTAATTTAAATAAGGAGTCAACATATATAAATGAAACTAAACACAATTGATGGTAATAAAATAAATCTGTGAATATTATTTAGTACGTGAAGTTGCTCTAAATTTCTGCCCTTCTCACAGGTCGTCTAACGAATGAACTCGCAAAGATAGTATCCACATAAATTATTTCCGGATCCCTGCGTCAAGCACTTTACGAGAACATAGTTCAGTCAAAATAATAATCAAGCATGATAATAATATTGAAACTAGAATCAAAGAGGTACGCGGATCTAACTAGTAGTACTTACATCTAGTGGTTCAAATATAAGCTCCTCTTTTCAGGCACCCTTAGCCTTCTTGGTGAACCGTTTCAAGCGCTGTCTGTCAAAGAAAACGAATAAAAGGAGTTATTAATTACTTGATATCAGTATATTCACGAAAGTTTCCAATATAGTGCCATAATGATTGAAATTACCGCTGGAGCATCATGACTTGTACTACCCCTTTGTCATGTTGAATGATTAGCAGAATAAAATAGAATATGCGCACTCATAACTCATCAATTATATAGTTAACATCGAGTAAAATAAATAGAATGTGTACAAGAAAATAACACTCACTCCAAGGTGTAAGGAGATAGTATTTCCCTTTTGGTTTCATGAAACCTTAACGCCTTCAAAATATTATCTCTATTTCCTAGGGTTTTTCTTGGAGATTACGTTCATGAACAAAATATGGGTCAATAAACCCAATGTCTTAGATGTGTCCTCTTTTGCATTCGAGAATCTTCATTCTGCATAATATAGTGAATATGATTATGCATGCAATAAACGAGGTGAGCTAGCTAGAGATTAAATTACAGTAATAGTACTTATAGACAATAGACACTAACGATCAATTTGTCGATGGCGTCTTGATTGAATAATTGAAATAGTTCCTCAAATTCAATCATTACCTCATCATCTCCATGCCCGTAATGCTCGTTTCTAATTCCCAGCACTATCCAGTTTTTCCTTTCCTTTGAGGCATCCATGTACCACTTATGCAATCTTTGCATTTTTTTGATAGATTCTTGACCTCCTCAGGTATGATGAGAGGATTCCCGTGCCGGTATTTGTATGCTACATCAGCCTCGATGAAGTACTCTGACTAGGATAACTACTGAATAATATTCATATCTTGAGCAGCGGTCGCTTATCCTTACAGTGCACACTACTAGGAAAAGGGCTATAGGTAATCCACACATCTGTGGCTCACGGGGTTGAAGTGCCCCATGGGTAAAACAGGCGTGGCTCACCTGTGGGCAGTGCCCTACTAGTAACTAGAACAACCGTGGCGCACTTGGTGATAGTGCGCCACAGATATGTGTGGGCCAGGGGCCTGCTGGCCGCATGCCACATACCCATAGCGCACATGGGGTATGTGCGCTACGGTTGTTAGGGTTAGCCGTGGCACACATGAGACCCGTGCGCTACGCCTAAGTTAAGGCTCCTCTGCTCTATAAATGGGCAAACACATCCGTGGCGCACTCCTGGCATGTGTGCCATGGTTGTGATTAGTTCCTGTGGCGCACTAGGGCCATGTGCGCCACGGATGTGTTGACCATTTTTTGGCAGCTCCACTTGTGACTATCTACTACCACACCCACACTTCACTTTCCCCTCCTTCTTCCTCCTTAGATCTAGTCGGGATCCTCCTTCTTCCCACCTCAATTTCTCCACTCATTAGCCATCCTTAGCATGTAGAACTTACCTTAGATGTTACATACATAATAGAGGAAACTCTCCTTCCGGACACGCCATCCTCTCGGTCGATCTCGCGCGCACCTCTCCTTTCCATCTTCTCCATCGGTCTCCCATCTCGGTAAGTTGTCCATGTAAGGATGTGTTCATGTGTATATGGATGATATGCTCATATGTATGTAGAGGATCGATGCTCATGTGTGTATGGAGGGGATCGATGCTCATGTGTGTGGATATGGAGAGGATCTATGCTCATGTGTGTATGGAGAGGATGATGTGTTCATGTGTATGGATCGGTCTCTCTTGTGTTTGTGTGTGAATGAGTTTCCATTTGTTTTGCCAAAATGTTGATTCATTTCCATTTCGCAAGACTTTGGCATTTCGTAAAGGTCCTTATTTTTGGATAGGTCATGCCGAAATTTTCTATCGACCATTGCATGCATGCATGCATTGATTATGTGATTCTAATAAAATTCTAATTGTACCATATACACCGCGCAGGCAACCATGGTCTGCATAATGAGCGAAGGAATTGTGGCTAGATTTTTGATACGAAATAACAAAACGGAGATAATATTTCCGTGCAGAAGATGCAAACTCAACTGGTTGATCGACCCAGATTCTGGGCATCTGCAGGCGCACCTGCTCCACCATGGTTTCATGGATGGATACACTCGTTGGATAAGCGATGACGAAGACGATGGAGACGGTGAAGGTGGGCAACATGACGATGATCATCATGGCGAGGACGAGCGAGATGATGAAGAGTCTCCTGGAGATGGTGAAGGTGCAGAAGTAGACCGGGATGATGATGATCTAGATGCCGGAGAAGCAGACGATGATGGAACAATGTCAGGCTGGGTGCGGGACCCTTATGTGCAAGAGCTGCTTCTCAAGCAGACGAGTAACGCCAGGACTGCCGCTAGAGAGAAAGCCAAGATTGTGCAACTTGAGAAAGACACGGTTACTCCATTGTATGAAGGATGCATGCCCGATGATACCCGGTTGAATGTAACGCTCAAGGCTATGGAGATGAAGGCAAAACCCAAATTGAGCGACGCAAGCTTCGACGATATGATGGCATTCTGGCATGATCGTCTCCTGGAGGGGAACACGTGTCCAACTAGTATCAAGGACGCCAAGAAAATCGTCTGGCCTTTCGATCTACCGTATGTTAGATACCACGTATGCATCAACGATTGCATCATTTATCAGGGCAAGGACACGGAGAAAACCACATGTCCGGTGTGCGGCGTGGGTCGATATAAGAAAGGGAAGAAAGCACCTCGAAAATTGGTATGGTACTTTCCCATCACTCCTTGTCTGCAGTGCTATTTTGTGGACCCTAAGGAAGCAAAACTCATATGATGGCATGCGGAAAGGAAGAAGCCAGAAGATGACGATGACCCCGAAAGGACGAGCTGCTGAAGCACCCTTCAGATGCTAGCCAGTGGAAAGCATTGGACCTCGAATTCCCAGAATTCGGTGGAGATTCGAGGAACATCAGGCTTGGTGCTAGCACCGATGGAATCAATCCGTTCGGTAGCCAGAGCAACCCGCACATCACTTGGCCCGTGTTTGTATGGATTTACAACCTCCCTCCATGGTTGTGCATGAAGAAGAAATACATACAAATGAGTATGCTAATTCAAGGGCCAAAACAACCTGGTACCGACATCAATCTATATCTCGGGCTGTTGAAAGAGGAGCTAGCCACATTATGGGAATCTGGAGCCAATACTTATGACGCCGTCGCACAAGATTATTTCACTATGAGAGCCACGTTCGTCACTACGGTGCAAGACTATCCAGGTTGCGGGTATATCTCGGGGCAGGTTATCCAAGGATTCTCCGCATGTGTTAGGTGCATGGATAACACAAGCTATCTCCAAATAGAGAAAGATCCAGGGTCTTCGAAAACCGTGTTCATGGTGCACCGGAGGTGGCTCAGCAAGAATGATCCATGGAGAAAACATGGAGATCTGTTCGATGGCAAATCCGACACTCGAGGAATCCCAGAGCGGAGGAGCATCGAAGAAGTGGAATAATTCCTGATAAACTGGAAAGATTGTCCTAAGCCTGGAAAGAAGCAAAAGAGGCAGCAAGACAAGCCGCTGCTGAAGGTATGGAAAACGAGGTCTGTTTTCTAGGAGTTGCCATACTGGAAGTTTCTCCGCACGCCTCATAGCCTTGACATCATGCATATGACAAAAAACGTGTGCGAGAGTCTGGTCGCCACCATAATCAACATGCCAGATAGGACGAAAGATGGTCTGAAAGCAAGGCACACCCTGATATTCATGGGCATCCAGAAGGAGCTTCACGGAGGATGCACTACTCCTAATGATCGGTAAGATGACGATGATCATGAGTCGGAGGCGACACGAGGTCGTCGAAAGGGTAAAAGGTCAAGAAGAATGAATATTACTGCCCTCCTTCTTGCTTCACTCTAAGCCAGGATGAGATCAAACAGTTTTTCAAGTGCCTTCTAGGAGTCAAATTTTCTTACGGCTACACGGGCAAGATAAGCAGATACCTAGACGAAGCGAAACAGAGGTTCAGTGACATGAAGTCTCATGACTGTGCCGTGCTAATGACATAGGTACTTTCGATTACACTAAGAGGGATAATGGACGAGCACGTCCATGAAATGTTGTTTGGCCTCTGCAAGTTTTTCGACGTCATCTCTAGAAAGTAGATTGGCGTGAATCAGCTTGGGAGGCTACAGGAGGAGATCGTGGTGATACTATGCGAGCTTCAGGTCTACTTTCCGCCCGCATTCTTCGACATTATGGTACATTTGCTGGTCCATGTCATGGAGGACATCGTCCAACTCAGGCCGATGTTCCTCCGCAGCATGATGCCGTTCGAAAGGATGAACAGACACATCAAAGGATACGTTATCAACAGGTCTTGTCTAGATGGAAGAATAGCCAAGGGCTTTCTGGCTGAAGAGTGCATCTCTTTCTGCATGAATTATCTAGACATCAAGAACCCTCTCGGTCTTCCCGTCAACAGGCACCTTGGCAAGCTCAACGGATCTGGTGACCGAGAGGGTCGTCACGTACTGCATGCAGACTTCAATTGTCGACGAGCAGACTTTAATCGAGCAAACCTCATCGTGCTACAACATTTAGAACTGGTCGATCCTTGGATACAGAATAATAAAAGGTTAATCAAGAAGAAGTACAGTGATCGGGGCATACAGAGGACGTAGGGAGAAATAATCATAGAGTTGGTTTAGGCAGATGCTCCTTGATAATCCCCGCGATCGCATTCTTCTGACACAGAAAAGATCATATTCACCTTGTCGCAGGGACCCATGCAAAACTTGGTGACCTATCAGGCGTATGATATCAACGGCTACACATTCTAAACGGTGGAAAAGGACAACAAGTGTGATTATCAGAACTCAGGCATAACATCAAAATTCTACACCGATGACACCATGAAGGAAAGATTCTACGGAAGGATCAAGGAGATCTGGGAACTCGACTACTATAGAGAAAAGGTGCCGATGTTCTGTGTCATATGGAAAAAGAGCGTCGAAAGAGAAGACCGGTATTTCACAACCATGGTTATACCCGAAGCAGCCAAATCCAAAGTCGCCGGTGCGAACGTGGCCGTGAAAAATGAACCATGGGTACTGGCTAGCAAAGTGGACCAATGTTTTTTTTATTACCGACCCGACAAAGCCTAGCCGTGTTGTCGTGAGGAGAGGAAAAATAAACATCATCAGAATGGATGAAGTCGCCAACGAGCAATACTTTGACTAGTACGATGATCCAAAGATTGAAGATGACGATGACTATGATGCAGAAACATACATCACAAGAAGAAAAAGGACAACCCTACCTAAAAAAGGTAGCATGTTCAAAAGAAGAAACATTAAAGTGTCGGGGCTAAATTATTCAACAGCAACAAAGAAGGGAAAAAAGATTGTAAAACGCTAGCTCAAAAAATATTATAAAACGCGTGGTCAAAAAAGATTGTAATATTTATGGACAAATTATTATTTAATTTAGTTATACTTTGAATCATATTATTTGTACCGCTTTTATGACATATATGTACAATTATTATTATATAGTTTAGATAATTTTTGGAGAATTTTTAACATTTAAATGTATTTTTAAAATAAAGAAAAGAAAGGTGGGCACCAGGGTTCGAACCTGGGTGCTCACAGTTTTGGAATAGAGCTAAGGGCGGAACCAGTGGGCTATGGCAGTGTTAGTGTTAACTAGAGGGGTGACCGCCATCTTATGTGACTAGTCATACCCAGTTAGACGTAGCACAGCCTTGCCGAGTGCGCTACGGTAACGCACTTGCTAGGGTGCGCTATGCCTAACTGGGTACGACTAGGCAACCATGCCACGTCCGCCTCTCATCCCCATCTCAAACACCGCATCTCAATCAAGCCCGAGCCCGAGCCTCGCTGGCGCGCTCTCGATCCGCCGCCGCTCGAGGAGGAGGCCCTGGAGGAGGAGCCCGAGCCCTGCCAGCCGCCGCCGCTCGAGGAGGAGGCCGTGGAGGAGGAGGAGGCCCGCGCGCATAGCTCGATCCAAGGAGGAGGAGGCCCGCGCGTGTTTAAGGAGGAGGAGTCCGTGGAGGAGCCTGTCGTCGTCCGCCCGCCATCATCGTCCTCATCTTAGAGGTGAGCATCGCCCCTCCCCTCTCTCCCTCTCTCCCTCTCTCCCTTTTTCCCTCTCTCCCTCTCTCCCCTCTCTCTACAGGCCATGGTTAGGGTTCAGATTAGTGGAATATCTCTACAGATTAGGGTTGTGTTAGGGTTTAGATTAGTGGAATCTCTCTGCAGGCCATGGTTAGGGTTCCGATTAGCTGCCTCTGCAATGGCTTTGAACTTCATGTCGGCTCTTGGTAGCAGTAGGGAAGATCATCGTAGGCTTCCTCTTGCTCTCTTGATTTCAGAGAGTGTACTGTCCCTAATAGAGACAGAGAGTGCTCTCTTGATAATATTGGAAGATAGCTTGTGGTTTGCGTTGCATTATCTCCATCTTATGCCCTGATATTTTAGCAAAATAAAGCATGCCCTGATGTATAGATTTAAAGGATGAGAGGCTCTAGTTGGTTTGGATGGTTTCTATCCATTACATGGTTTCTATCATGTCAGCATACATAAACAAGAAACTGGAACTTTAATTTTCATATGGCAGTAAATATGGCAAGCCTAGCACCTGAAACTTTAATTTTCATATATAGAGAAAATATGGCAAGCCTAGCTACTAGTAAATATGAAATGAGAGCTAGCTGCCAGTATACATATATAGAGAGAGTGATTGGTTAGTTCAAGTATAGAGTGATTTTTATATTTAAACTAGGAAAATGATTTATGATCATGATTTGATTCCTAGAAAAATGATTGAATTAAGATTGATGCTTGGCTATATGTATCTTGTTAAGATGTTGTGTATTTTTAGTGTGGTAGTGAACTTGGATTCCAAATCCTTGGTGATTTATCTTGAATTCTGTTTCCTCTACAAATATGCTTTGTAATGATCTTCTAGTATGTCGTGAGCTTGTCCATATGGTAGTAATGATATCTAGATGATTCCTAGCCATTTAAACTAGGAAAATATGGTGGTGTTTGATGAGATCATCATTTTTTAAATGATGAGATATATAGTAGTAGGAATTTTGTACGTCAAGTATTATAGTTAGCGGTCTGAATTTTTTACTTAGTCTGGATTTGTACTTAGTCTAAATTTTGTATATCCCTACTGAGTCCTTAGTCTGAATTTTGTACATCAAGCATTATGCTGAAGGAAATAAGAAAGCATTGAAGAGTTTAAAAAGCAATGCACATCACTCACGTTCTTATTGTAGTTAGTACCTGGCAGTAGGTTAGCTTGTAGTTAGTAGTAGCTTGTAGTTAGCAGTAGGTTAGTTTGTAGTTGCTTTAGTAGGTTAGAAGTAGGTTAGTCTATCTTGCAAAGGAAATTGTTAAAATAGAAAATTATGTTGGTCACAGAACTGAACTGCAGTACAAATTCTTTCTTATTAGCTTTGGTCCATTTGCTTGCTGAACTACATGCTTGAGGAACTGAACTGTCATTTGCTTGCTGAACTGAACTGAACTATCATTTGCTTGCTGTCATTTTGTAGGTTTTGTAGCTTGCTGTCATTTGTTCTTCTACGTTATGGTTTATGGTGTATTCTCATTTTCTTATTGCAAGCAAATGACAACAAGGATTGTTGTTATTGTTGTAGCACTTGAAATTGTGCTTGTGCTTGTATGAAGCACTTTCTTATGTAGTGTATGCAGGTTCGTGTATGAAATGAGTCCTGATTTTTGCCGGAATATTGATTAACTTACGTTTCGGCAGAAATCGGACACTCCTAGTTTAAGAAAATTAGCAAAGGTCATGAAGGATTTTTCCGTGCACTTTATTACTAACCAATTATTTGCTTTTTATTAGTGCAAACATGTGTGACAACGACGAGGCTGGCTGTTCTAAGCGCATCAGCGCTAAAGGAGAAGTCAGACCTCCGAATAAACAATGGACATTCTGGGAGGCGGCCCAGCGGCTAGAAGATGAAGAAGAATACCATCCTTCGGAGAGCGAGGACGATGAGATGGAAGACGCGAAGGAAGAATTCGAAGGAACAGCGGATGATGAAATCCCTAATGGCAGCGAGGGCATAGGGAATGGTAGCAATCCTCCTAAGAAGAAGAAGAAGTCGAAGGAACGGTGCCCGAACACGGTCGTCACCGTCAGAGAGGAAATTACCGAAGTGAGCCCAATAGGGGTTCCTTTGGCGCCCGACCTTGTCGTTATAGGGTACGGTGGGAAAGTGGCGGAGATCACCCGGACCACCATCTCGATCAACACCGAGAATCTCCGGTATAAAGATAATGGACACTTGCGCACACTCCTCTTCAAGAAGATGCACGCAAGATACAAGTTCCCCACTGAGTATCGGAACACAAATTATCATGAGAATGAAGTAAACAAATCCGCCCTCACAAAGACGAGCACCGCCCTGGCCAGCTGGAGAACCCAGATAAAGAAGAAGATCTATAAAGAAGGCAAAATTCTTGAGGAGATCCAGAAGATTGACCCGCAGATCACCGAAGGTCAGTACCGGGAGTGCAAGGAGAGATGTGAATCGGAAAGAGCCTAGGCCTCGAGTAATCGGGTAAAGGTGCTGCAAGCGATGAATATAGGTCACTACCATCTCGGATCTGGTGGATACAGAACCGCGGAGGCCAAATGGGATAAGGAGGACGATGAGTATAGAGCTAAGGGGATAGCTAAACCCTTTGCGAAATTCGAAAAGGGGCAGCTTCGAAACTTCATCAGGGCCCGTTACCATGTGGACCCAAAAACCAAACAACTCACCACGGATCCTGCGGTGAAGGAATTCGAGGAAATTGTGGTAAGTAATTTAATTACCGCGGATCAACTCGATTGCATTCTAATCGATGAAGTCGAGTTTCTAAACGGTTCACTATTACTTCTTCTGCAGGAGGAGGAAATTTCTAGTCATGGATCCCAGGGTTCCTCATCCCAGGGGTCGACGACGGCCACCCGGTGGGATAACCCTTTTAACAGGGCGATGAACCGGGCCAAGAAAATCACGCCGGTTACGAAGAAGCCATCGTTGGCTAACCGTCTGGATGGCCTCGGGGGTAAGAATTGGGTAGATCATTTTGGTCCACCTCCGAGGACACGTGTGGCACCGTCGAGAAGGAGCGAGGAGGAAAACCGCGAGATTGAAGAACTTAAGGAACAAGTGGTTTGGATCCCGTAGATCGTCCAAGACAACCTGGCAATCACCCTCATGTCCATCCTGCCTACCTTGGTGGAGTCAATAGAGAACTGGAGTGCGGGTGGTCGTCAAGGGCCGTGCCCGATTCCAGGCATGGTCAGCAGTCACTCAAACAATGCGGCACTGACATATCAGGCGCATTATGTGTTTCCGACTCCGCTCGCTAGCACCGCGGAGCCGGAAGTGTTGGTGACTCCCCCTGCCATCACCGCGGTGCCGGAAATGTTGGTGACTCCCCCTGCCATCATCGCGGCGGCACCGGAGCTCCAAGCACCCGGTATGGATAATACACCGGCGGCCGGCACCACGCCATCAAGCAGCTCCTCCGTCTCTTGCACGCCCATCGTCATATGCGGTGCCTCGACATTAGCCGATCTCGACGCCATCACGGTAAACAAATTGCTTTACTCCCTTTCACGCCATCTATTACTCTTATGGCATCTCTCTGACGCCGTACATTTTATCTCCAAACGGATGTTCCTTGCACTCTCTTATGCTATGTGAACAACGAGCTGAGGGATGTTGCCAAGGGTACCATCGTTCAACCCTTGCAGCGCACGTTCCACTCAAGGACGATGCCAGATAGCATGCACATGGTTACAATTAGTCGGGTGCTAAGGTGCTGCGACGACCTGGAACCTCCCATTCAACCCCCAGGAGCGGATGAAGAAGATCCGGCTGTCCTCAGAAGTTGCTTCGGCTTATTCTTGCAATGGCCAAAGAGCATGATTCATTTGGGGACGGAGGGGGCCATCACTCCACAGACAACATCACCACCTGTCGTGCCAGTGACAAGCGGTGGCAAGGCCCCCTTACCGCCCTCGCCATCACCTCCACGGGGTGGGTCGGATGATCATGTTGATGATATGCACATGGCACAGGATCCGGACGAGGACGACGAAGACTTCCATGATCAGTTCTTCAACACTCAGTTTTGCAACGAAGACCCAGCTAATGGCCCCACAGAGAAACCCACTATCACCAAGCATTTGCTTGGTTCTCAGGAGAAGCCTCCAGCTTGCGCCTTCATCGAGCCAGCTGATACAACCAATCGGCCCTTTATTATAAGCGCTGACACACTACATAGGGCGGGCGGTGCTTAGATTGTGGTGCCTGCCCGCTCTCCAAAAGGAAAAAAAGGCCAGGAAAAGAAAATCTAGCAGCACGAGCCAGACGATGGAGTTAACTGTGAATCCGATCAGTTTTCGGGACATGCCACCAAGACCAGAGGGTGTTATGTGGAGGATTCATGTGGCGGGTGAGCCCATGCTACCTAAGAATTTGCGGAGGCTCGCCGGTTCGATATTGAAGAGTGTGCATGATGGTGTGATGACAGTAGAGAGACGCCTTCTAGCTGAGAAAGATCACTCGCACCCGGTATTCGTGGTTAAGGTGCCACCAGGCTTGGGATTCATTGACAATGCCCCCGCAGATCTGTTCTTCCTACGGTTTGACGACATCTTCAGTATGTTCCACCTGTACCCGCTGCACTATACCATGGTCCGCATGTTTTCTCTCAGCCTGGCCATGCAGATCATTAGAGAGAACACCCCCGGCACGCGGTAGTGGACCCCTACTACATGCGTGACGGCTGCTTGGGAAGCGCCGTTGAACGATGATTCGTGTCCTTGTACCTAAAAGGAATCTTTGTGGCGAACAAGATAAAGGAATACATTCTCGTGCCTTACTTTCCCGAGTAAGTCATTATTCACTCGCCACCATCGATTGGCTTTATTAGATTATCATCATTCTTTTTCCAACACATACCATTTGAATTTTTTGCCCAGAGATAAACACTGCACACTCATCTCCTTATCACAGAAGCATTCACACGCCACGTATTTCAACTCGGGGAGTCTAGAAAAGAAGAAAATCTACGACAAGATCAAGGAAGTTCTGGATGATGATCTCACTGGCTATGCCTCGATGGAAGGAACCACCTTCGTGCGTAAGAAGGTCAAGTTTGGCAGGCACGTCTTCAACCACGTAATGGAGTTCACCTGCGTGAAGCAGCTAGAAGGCAGTAAGAAGGAAGCCTAATATGCACTCCATCACATGAGGGTGTTCCTACTAGACCAGCAGAATTCTACGCTGCCAGATCATCTCAAACAGTAGGCCGAAGCCAAGGCCAAGATCACTGATTTAGATATTATAAAAGCAATGTATCGCATCCAGCAGCAGTTTGGGGCAATCATCTTTCGTGATGTCATGAATTTGGGGGGATCTTCTACGGAGGAAATCTCCTGAATAACCATGACTTAGAAGATTGCCTAGATATACAGGGTGACTATAGGAAGTTCATGACGAGACAAGGCATCCTCCCGTTCCCTGAGCCAAGCCAGAAGTCTTGATGTTGGCCTAGTTTTAGGTCCAAACTATAGATGAACTTTGTGTGTGTTGACAAGTACATGCTACTACTTAGCTTATTAGTTTTATGAATCATCGCTTACTTCTTTTGCTTATTATTATTATATATGAATCAATGCTTGGTTTTTTTGCTTAATCTTTGGTCCTTTGCTTACTTTGGTCCTTCTTTTTTCCTTAATTTAGTCATTTTTCGAGAATGCCGATGATTGAAATGTCGTGGAACACTATATATGTGAATGTGCTATGACGGGATTGTAAGCATTGTGTTATGCACAAGTCCAGATGTTGTGCATCCTACTTGGCTTACAGTTCCATCATAGCATATTCATGTGTCCAACGACCTAGTTATATATGAGGCATTCTTTTTGAGTTACTTTGGTCTTTTCAAGAATGCCGATGATTGAAATGTCGTGGCACACTATATATGTGAATGTGTTGCGATGGGATTGTTCGCCTTATGCTATGCACAAGTCTAGGTGTTGTGCATCCTACTTGGCGGACAGTTCCATCATAGCATATTCCTGTGTCCAACAACCTAGTTATATATGAGGCATGCTTTTTGAGTTACTTTGGTCTTTTTGAGTTGGGAGTACTTTCTATAAGTGTATCTTCATATGCGACTTTAATTATACATGTTTTTTCAATCACCGGCTAATTATTATTGCCAACTTGTAGATGACGTGGTATGTCGTGTACAAGAGACGGGTTCCCGGAGTCTACGATGATTGGGAAGACTGCCGGAGACAGGTGCACCTTTTCAGCGGCAATAGCTACAAAGGTTACAACAATATGGCGGAGGCGGAAGCTAGATACACGCGCTATGTAGCAGGAGTTAGGACGAGGAACCGGATGAAGACCTACACCTTCGTCGCGGTGGTGCTTATTGTCTTCGGTTGCTTATCCCGCGCTTGTTTCTAGCTAGTTTAGATGTCTAGGCGAGCTTCTGAGCTCTAACTTGTTCAAGACACATGTATTCGCATGTCACCAACTACTTTGTAATTTGATCGAAACAATGTAACTTATACTATGTATTCATATATAGGACTTATCTATATGTATTTGTTTCAATCTTGTTTTGAAAATTGTGTATTCATATATATAACTGTATATCTTATATCTGTATGTGTATATCTTCCTTAAATATTGTATATAATCTGTATAGAATATCATCTGGCTCAGAATTAAAAAAAATTGCACCACGTGGCGCACATGGCATGGCTTTAGTGGCGCACATGATCTAAGGCGCACGTGAAGAACATTAGTGTCGCACTTCCCTGTGCACCACAAAAGAAGATAGTGGAAGCGCACTGTCGTTCCTAGCTATGGTGCACTGGCAGGTGTGCTACAGATGTGTCCAGGTAACCGTAGCGTAGCAGGCAGTGCGCTACGGCTATATTTTAGCCGTAGCGCAGGGATGGTGGCGCTACTAGTGCACCACGGATGGGCTTTTCAGGTGCGCCACGAACATCCCTTTTCCTAGTAGTGGCAACTACATCCGAATCATACTGCTCTTCGACCGCACATTTGCTCGACCCCACATTGGTATGGAAAATCACCTTGAGACGGGGGGCACGATTGTTTTTTTGTTCTCCGACCTGGGGAACTGATTTCCTGCTTGCACTACTACTCTTAGACCGTGTCTTTGCATGTTACTTCACAATAGAGCGGTCATAGTCTGATGACAGCCTTGGCTCAGGTTGATGAAGGGTCTTCATCATTTTTTGTAATCAGGCTTTTTCTTCTTTGGTGCTAGGGAACTCTGGCTCTTTTGGCCGCTTTAGTTTAGCAAAAAACTTTGTCATTTGGGCCTTTGCGATCACCTGATTCACATTTGGAGTATAGTCATAAGGTGTCTTGGGAGGAACATTTGGTACTGGGGGGAGGGGGTCCATTCGGTGTTTCGGTGATCGGTTACCCCTTCCCATAGTAGCGGTGGTACTCTTACGCTTTTGGACCTAAGCCATAGTGGGATGAGATGACTGACGCGGCGGCGAAAGCTACGCTAGAGATTGGTGAGGCAGCGGAGATGACTGTTGCTCTAAAGATGAGTGAGGCAGCGGTAAAGATGGAGTGCTCTAAGAAGTTGATGGCCTTGGCGTCCAATTTGGAAGCATGATGTATTTCTTTCGCCATAGAATGTTGACGTTTTTGTCTTCTCCCAGTTCAGTCACATCCCCTTCACCTGTAGGGTATTCAAGCTTCATCTGGTGAAATCCGTGCATAACTTTATCCACCCCTACAACAACGTAGCCCTATGGAACCAGACGACAATGGTAAGTTGCTTCAGGTCCAATTGGTAAGGCATAGACGACCACCACCTTCATGGTTATGTTCACAACTTTCACATGTAGCTCACAATTGGTCATCTCCGTGATATCATCCACTAGGTAGCCAAGAGGAGCCATAGCCGATGCATCATCATCACCTGGGACCTCCGTGGAAGCCATGCTGCTTTTTCGATTATTAGATAGGCTGGTAGCATCGAATGCAGGTTCTACCATGTGCTGCTGAGATGGGTCGATAGTACCTTGCTGGCTAAGTGCATCAATTTGATCTTGTTGCCGCTTTAATTGTTCTTCTATGTTATTCATCCGATTTGCTTGAATTCTTGCTTCAATTTCCTCCTTTTCCTTTCTCCTCTTATGACTTCTGTCAGGATATTTCTTCCTGCCCACGGGAAACCCATTTTTCCATCCTTTGGAGCCTATTCTGCCTTGTGTTCGTCCTGTGTGTTCCTCATTCCCAAGGGCGAGTGTGAACTCGTCATTCTCTCTATCGGGAATGAACCTCCCCTCTTTAACAGCCTTTACTGCATTTCTAATGTCTTCGATGGTACGCGATTTTATTTGTCTTCTGTTTATATGCACTTCCCTTCTGAGTTCAACGTGCCCCCATGCCTATAAAACCAATTCTTTACCCGTTCGAGCCAATCGGCTATCTCTAGACTAATCCCTTTAGCACGCAGGTCGTCCTCAAGTTTCTTCAACTTAGGCATGCGAGCCTTGTAGCCACCTTGCCCCATAGTATGGTGATACTTCTTGTTAGTAGCATTTTTCTTATTCGTTTTAAACCTTTTATGAGCTACCTCTAATTTTTTTTACAACACAAACTCATCCCAGTGGTATTTTATCTTCTCATACGCTCCCTTTAAATCCAGAGTCTTCTCTTTCACGATAAAGTCAAGGTGCAATATTTTCTTCCAGTTGGTGAATTACTGGGCCATCTTCTTAAGATCCCACTCCTTGAACTTTTTATTTATGGCATCGTCATATTGCTTGGCATTCTCTCTATCCTCCTCATTTGGATCCACCTCTACCATCGGTTGGGTAAAATTAAGCATGAGCCTTCTCCAAAGTAAATCTTGGACATTGTCCGGGACATATGTAACTCCTTCCTCCTTTGGCTTATTCCATTATTGAATGGTAATCAGAAGGAAGTCCCTAACAATAACTCTGCATTGCGCTACAAATTTGTTTTTAACATGAGCGGGAGTCGTTGGTTCACCGTCTTGAGTGACTTCTTCGATCCTGTACCTTTCAGGATCTTCCAACTTTCTAGCTGGACCTCGTTTGATCTTTGTAGTGAAGGGAATATGCCCGAGAAGCGAAAATAAAGTGGTTATTATCTTATTCCTTGTTTGTGATAAATTTTTATTTTGCATGCTATGATTGTATTAATCGGAAACATTAATACATGTGTGTTTAATTAAAAAAAGTGTTCCTAGTTATGCCTCTCATATAAACTAGCTCGTTGATTAACAAGGTGATCAAGGTTTCTTGATCATGGATATTGGATGTTGTTAATAACAATGTCACGACATTAGTGGAATGGATGAACATTCATCTAAAGTATAGTAATATGATCAATGTCATTATGTTTAAATTGCTATAACATCATTACAAGTAACTTTAGTCCTTAGACCATGAGGTCATGTCAATCACTTATACAGGAATAGTAGCTTGATAACATCAAACGTCACACCGTAACAGTTTAACTATAAAGGTGGGTTCAGATACTCATATAGTGTTATATAGAGGCTCATGGATCAAGAGTGGGATTTGTCCATCCCGATGAGGAGAGATATACTCTGGGCCCTCTCAGTGATATCATATTGATATAGCTTCCAAGCAAGTGATGGGGATCACTAGAATGTTATATCACGGGGACAAGAAAAGAGTACATGTCGGTAACGAGATCAAACTAGGTATGGGGATATCGATGATCGAATCTCGGACATGTAAAATATCGCGAGACAAAGGATTTAATTACAGTGTTAAAGGTTCACACGATCACAAGAAGTCATCGTTGAATGTGTGGGAGTCAGTACGGATCTCCAGGTCTCGCTACTGATTATTGATCGGAGAGGGGTCTCGATCATGTCTGCATTATTCGCGAACCATAGAGTAACACACTTAAAGGATACCGACACTATTTGGAGCAAATAAGATGCCAGAGAAATAATATGTAAGTGCTGGAATTATTTTAGTGGACACCATAATTGTTTTGGTTGAAATTGCTGAAAATGTTTCTGCATGTGAAATTGAAATTTTGCAAAGGGTTTTATGTGAATGTCTGTTAACTAATGTAATTAACAAAATTCTGAATAATATAAATAAAAGAGTTTTATTAAATGATATCTTGCATTAAATTTGTTGGAAATTTAATAGAGGTGAGTGGAATTTTGAGTGGAGGATTTTTATGGGAGTGGGAGCTCCACCCACATGAATGTGGAAGAGGTGGGGGTAGCCACCATTGCCACCACTCCATGGCCCTTGGCTGCCTCCCCTCTCCCTATAAAAGGCCCCCCTCTCCTCCTCTCATCACACACCTCCTCGCGAAGGATCTCTCTCCCCCTCTAGAATATTCCCCATGGTCTCTGTTTTGCGAGATACATGTTCCCGGTGGCTTTTTTCTGGAGCAAGGATTTGCTGCTTCCGCTGCTTTGCTGGAGCAAGTACTCGGAGGTTGTCGGTGTACCAGACGTGTATGCGATCACGGATGCACCACTACTTTGCGGTGCTGGACCGGCTAGACTTCGTCACGATCTTGAGATCGACAAGTGAACGACTACATCATCCACGAGAACCAATCTCGTAACGCTTTGTCGGTGTTCGAGGGTAAGTTCTGTATGGATGTATATGCACCCATTGCTTGTATCTAGAGAGATAGATCTTGGTGCTTAGTTTTTTATATCGTAGGAAATTTATTGTTTTCTATGCTGCGAACCCAAGATGCAGAAGATTTTATCGATCCGGAGGGATAAAATAAGAAAGAGCGCTAATATATGTATATAGATAGCAAAGGATTAATTAACGTATATATGAACCTCGGCGGAGTTTGTAATATTTAATGTTCCACCGAAGTCGTCGCCTTCTCCCTCATCAAAGTCGTCGCCTTCTCCCTCACCAAAATCGTTGGATTCTCCCTCACCAAAGCCGTCTCTTCCAGCGAGAAGAGGATCACTCTCACCGGATTTGTTTAGAAACTTCGAGACATCGATTTCTTCCCCGCGGATCATACCCTAGATCAACTCTTCCTTTCTTCGTCTTTGTCGTGTGGTTCCATATTTTCTGCAAAAGGGGAAAAGTGGATGAGTCAAAGCGGCTAAGCGAGGAGGTTAGGTAGGCGATATTTGAGGGGCTAGGGTCCCGTGGTTTGACGACGAGATCACCTTAAATGTAACCCTAATACATGCTTGACAATTTAAACGGGGTAAGAGGGATATAAACCCTAATTCGGAGAAATCCCCGATGCATCAGAGAGGGTTCACTTGGTTCTTCTAACAAACTTGTTAATTGAAGTTTCTTAATAATGCATGAGTATAGCTATAAATGATAGATGCCATTTTTATGAACATTTTGATATATTATTCATATTTTTCTGACTTATAGATAATTAGTTATTGATTTTACAATATTTAAACAGTTTCTGGAATTATTAAACTATTTATGTATCAGGCTAACATCATTACGACATTGGGAACATTTCTCACTGGGGCTGTGTCTAGCCCAGAGGCTGACGATCAGGCCCAGGGCCACTTCAACGCCACCTCGGCTTGTCGGTGAGCATGCTTAGGCGGTGACGTCGCTAGAGGGCTCGGGAGGAGGCATGCACAGGCTTGTGTTGGAATTATGCCCTAGAGGCAATAATAAAGCTGTTATTATTATAATTCTTGTTCATGATAATGTTTATATTCCATGCTAGAATTGTATTAAGCGGAAACTTTAATACTTGTGTGGTTTGTGAACAACACCGTGTCCCTAGTACGCCTCTATGCACTAGCTCATTGATTAATGATGGTTAAGGTTTCCTAACCATGGACATGAGTTGTCGATTAATAATGAGATCATATCATTGGGAGAATGATATGATGGACAGACCCAAACTAAGCGAAGCAATTAGATCGTGTCATCGTGTTCGCCTTTCTTGAAGCTTTTCTTATGTCAAATATTGTATTCCTTAGACCATGAGATAATACAACTCCCTGGTATCGGAAGAAAGCTTTGAGGTCATCAAACGTCATCCTATGAGAGGGTGATCATAAAGGTGTCTCTCAGGTGATCGGAAAGTATCTGTTGGGTTGTATGTATCGAGATGGGATTTGTCCCTCCCAAGTCGGAGATATATACTTTGGGCCCACTCGGTAATCGATATCAACACCACTTGCAAGCATGTGGTTAAGGAGTTAATCACAAAGTGATATTAGATTACGGAACGAGTAAAGTACTTGATGTGAACGAGATTGAACTAGGTATGACGGTACCAACGATCGAATCTCGGGCAAGTAAAATATCGCGAGACGAAGGGAATATATATATGGGATTGATTGAATCCTGGCATCGTGGTTCATCCGATATGATCATTGATGAATGTGTGGGAGTCAATATGGGTTTCCAAACCCCGCTGTTGATTATTGATAGAAGATCATGTCTACATATTCTCGAACCCGCAGGGTCACACACTTAACGTGTCTCGACGCTAGGATAGATTGGATAATTGGTTTATGAGTTTTTGTTCGGAGTCTCGGATGGGATCCGGGACATCACGAGAGGTTCCGGAGTGGTCCGGAGAATAAGATTCATATAAGGCAGTGCAGTTTTTGGAGTTCGGAATTGTTCCGGGTTAATCGGTATTGTACAAGAAGCTTCTAGAACCTTCTGGAAGGGGACCAACGTGGCCCCACCTTCCGGGAGGGGGCATGGGCCTATGAGGGAGTTCCCTGGACGCATTGGGCCAGGGGCACAAGGCCCCATAGGGCCCAGCCGGCCAAGAGAGGTTTAAACTCGAGATAGACCTTCTAGAAGGGGGGGTTCCTTGCCCCCCACTCCTTATCATTTCGGGCCGCCGGTTTGGCTTTGGGGGAGGGGCTAGGGCTGCGCCCCCCCTCTATATAAATAGGGGTAGGGGCGCACCAACCCCTTACACCTTCCCCTCCAACCCTAGCCGCCCTGCTGCCCTCCTCTCTCCCTCCCGACTGCTTGTAGGCGAAGCCCTGCTGCAGAAATTCTCCACCAATTGCACCGCGCCGTCGCGTTGTAGATCCAACCCATCTCTCCACCATACTTGCTGGACCAAGGAAGGAGGAGACGTCGAGGTGCCGCACGTGTGCTTCTCACGGAGGCATCGCCACTTGTGGTGCTAGATCGGATCGGATCACGAGGAGGAGAAGCGAGTACGACTACATCACCCACGTTCCGTCGAACGTTCCGCTGTGCGAATCTTCAAGGGTATGAAGATCTAATCCAATCTCTCTCGTTGTTTTCATCTCCTAGATTAGATCTTGGCTTTCCTTCTGTTCGTATCCATAGAAAATTTTGATTTACTATGCCGCGAAACCCTTCAGTGGTATCAGAGCTAGATCTATGCGTAGATGTGTTTCACGAGTAGAACGCAACATGGTTGTTGCGGGCGTTGATGTTTTCTGTTGCAAGCCTCTTGTTTGTGTTCTTCTTATGACGCGGGATAGTGAGATTGAAGCGGTCCAGGCCAACCTTACTGACGCCGTCATTCGAGACCGGCTCCGCACTTGACGTGTGGCTTGTTCCACACATGCGGCTGGTGGATGCCAGTTTCTCTCACTATAGTTGTCATGGGATTAACACCGGAGTTTGGCAACCATAATATCACCGTTGTGGCTTTTCGTAGGTAAGAATCGTTCTTAGCATCTACTCCCATAAGCCACGTAAAACATGCAACAACAAAGTAGAGGCGTCTAACTTGTTTTTGCAGGGAGTGTTTTCTGTGATATGGTATGGCCTAAGATGTGATGTGTATAATGTATGCGATGATCATGTTTTGTAATGTTTCACGACTTGCATGTCGATGAGTACACAACCGGCAGGATCCATATGGTTGTCTTTATAATTGTGTATGACCTGTGTGTCAACTTCTTATACGCCATGTAATAGTTTCACTTTATCGCTAAGTAGTTAGCAATAGTTGTAGTTGCTACTCATGGTGGAGGCAATCATGGTGGAGTGATGGAGATCATGCCGGCACGCACAAGATGGAGATCATTCTTAAGATTGGCTATACCATGTCACATAAAGTTATATGCATGTGATGTTTATCCTTTTATGTATCTTATTATGCTTAGATCGCGACGGTAGCATTATAAGATGATTCCTCACTTAAAGATCAAGATAAAAACTGTGTTCTCCCCGAGTATGCACCATTGTGAAAGTTCGTCGTGCCCAAGCATCACGTGATGATCGGGTGCTATAGACTCTACGCTCACATACAACGGGTGCAAGCCAGTTTTGCACACGCGGAAATACTTGGGTCTAACTTGACGAGCCTAGCATGTACAGACATGGCCTCGGAACACAAGAACCGAAAGGTTAAGCATGAGTCATATGAATGATATGATCGACACTTCATTGTCCACCATTGAAACCACATCTCTTCTCGTGATGATCGGATTAGGTGTGGTGAATTTGGATCGTGTTCACTAAACAACTTGAGGGATGTTGAATTTAGTGGGAGTTCATCTAGTAATTTGATTAAGTTGAACTATTTATCATGAACATAGTCTAAATTGTACTTGCAAATACTGTAGATCACATGGCCAAGTCCAACTTCAACTTCAACGTTTTTGCTGAGATAGAAAAGCTTAGAAACAATGGGTCTAAATTCATCAAATGGTTTCGCATTCTGAGAATCATTCTCGCTGGCGGACAAAAGGACTATGTCCTTGAGAAAGCGCTAGGTGACGCCCTTATAGATGCTAGGCTGATGAAAAAGCTGTTTATCAGTCGCGCAAGGATGATTATGATTTGATTAAGATCGCTATGTTGTATGCTATGGAATCGGATCTTCAAAATCGTTTTGAGGAGTTCGTCGGGCCCTTTGAGATTCTCGAGGAGCTGAAACACATGTTTCAGACTCAAGCCCGTTCTGAGAGATATGAGATCTCTAAGAAATTCTTTAACTACAAGATGGAGGAAGGGAGTTCCGTTAGTGAGCACGCCATTGAGATGACGGGCTACACTCAATGCCTTGAGCAACTGGACTGCAAGATTCCAGAGGAGCTCGAGATTGACACTCCTAGCTACAAAAGTTTTGTAGTTGATCACAATCAGATTGGTTCCACTGATATGATCACTGATCTCTTTGCTAAGATGAAAGTAGCGGAGGTGAACATCAAAAAGAATAATCATGTGTTGATGGTCAACAAGCCCCCACCTTCAAGAAAGGTAAGGGTGCAAGGAAGCCCTTCAAGAAAGGCGGCGGCAAGCGCGTTGCCCCTGCTGAGAAGAAGCTCAAGTCTGGTCCTAAACCGGACACTGGGTGCTTCTATTGCAAGGACAAGGGTCACTGGAAGCGCAACTGTCCGAAGTACTTAGCGGACAAGAAGGCTGGCACCATCAAAGGTATATTTGATATACATGTTATTGATGTTTTCCTTACTATCCCTCGTTGTAGTGCCTGGGTATTTGATACCGGTTCAGTTGCTAATATTTGTAACTCGAAACAGGAGCTACGGAATAGACGGCGCTTGTAGGGATGAGGTGACGATGCGTTGGCAACGGATCAAGAGTTGATGTGATGGTCGTCGGCACGCTCTCCTTAGTTTTACCTTCGGGATTAGTTTTAAACCTTAATAAGTGTTATTATGTGCCTGCGTTGAGCATGAACATTATTTCTGGATCTTGTTTATTGCAAGACGGTTATTCATTTAAATCGGAGAATAATGGTTGTTCTATTTATATGAGTAACATCTTTTATGGTCATGCACCTATTGTGAATGGTTTATTTCTTCTAAATCTCGAAAGGGATGAAACACACATCCATAACATTGAGGCTAAGAGATGCAAAGTAGATAGTGATAATACTACTTATTTGTGGCACTGTCGTCTAGGTCATATTGGTGTAAAGCGCATGAAGAAACTCCAATCTGATGGACTTTTGGAGTCTCTTGATTTTGAATCATTTGACACATGCGAACCATGCCTCATGTGCAAGATGATCAAAACCCCGTTCTCCGGTATGATGGAGCGAGCAACGGACTTGTTGGAAATCATACATACCGATGTATGCGGACCGATGAGTGTTTCGACGCGCGGTGGATATCGCTATTTTCTCACTTTTACTGATGATTTAAGTAGATATGGGTATATCTATTTAATGAAACATAAATCTGAAACGTTTGAAAAGTTCAAAGAATTTCAGAATGAAGTGGAGAACCATCGTAACAGAAAGATTAAATTTCTGCGATCCGATCGTGGAGGTGAATATTTGAGTTATGATTTTCTCACGCATCTTAAAGTAAGCGGAATCGTTTCACAACTCATGCCACCCGGAACACCACAGCGCAATGGTGTGTCTGAACGCCGGAACTGAACCCTATTAGATATGGTCCGATCGATGATGTCTCTTACTGATTTGCCGTTATCATTTTGGGGTTATGCATTAGAAACCGCTGCATTCACTTTAAATAGGGCACCATCTAAATCCGTTGAGACGACACCGTATGAAATGTGGTTTGGTGCTAAACCTAAGTTGTCGTTTCTTAAAGTTTGGGGATGCGAAGCTTACGTCAAGAAGTTGATGCCGGACAAGCTCGAACCCAAAGCGGAGAAATGCGTCTTCATAGGATACCCTAAGGAAACTATTGGGTATACCTTCTATCACAGAACCGAAGGCAAAGTGTTTGTCGCAAAGAACGGTTCCTTTCTTGAGAAGGAGTTTCTCTCGAAAGAAGTGAGTAGGAGGAAAGTAGAGCTAGACAAGGTTATTGAACCTTCTCTTGAGTTGGAGAGTAGCGCAACACCTGAAATTGTTCCAGTGCCGTCTGCACCAACAATAGAGGAAGCTAATGACAAGGATCATGAAGCTTCGGACGATGCTGCTACTGAACATCGAAGGTCGACAAGGTCGCGTGCCCCTCCTGAGTGGTACGGCAACCCTGTCTTGACTGTCTTGCTAGTAGAAGACAGTGAACCTACGAACTATGAGGAAGCGATGATGAGCCCAGACTCTGAGAAATGGCTAGAAGCCATGAAATCCGAACTGGGATCCATGAGCGAAAACCAAGTATGGACTTTGGTGGGCCCTCCTAGCGACCGAAAGGCCGTTGAGTGCAAATGGATCTTCAAGAAGAAAACAGACGCGGATGGTAATGTTACCGTCTATAAAGCACGGCTTGTCGCGAAAGGTTTTCGACAAGTTCAAGGTGTTGACTACGATGAGACTTTCTCTCCCGTAGCGATGTTTAAGTCCATTCGGATTTTATTAGCAATTGCTGCGTTTCATGATTATGAAATATGGCAGATGGATGTCAAGACTGCATTCCTCAATGGCAACATTGATGAAGAGTTGCATATGATGCAACCCGAAGGTTTTGTCGATCCTAAGGATGCTGATAAAGTATGCAAACTTCAGCGTTCCATTTATGGACTAAAGCAAGCATCTCGGAGTTGGAACCTTCGTTTTGATCAAGTGATCAAGAGCTTTGGATTTGTTCCAAATTGCTACGAAGCTTGTATCTACAAGAAAGTGAGTGGGAGCTCGGTGATGTTTCTGGTACTATATGTGGATGACATATTGATTATTGGAAATGACATCAACATGCTTAACGATGTGAAGAGTTATTTGAACAAGTGTTTTTCAATGAAAGACCTAGGTGAAGCTGCTTATATATTGGGCATCAAAATCTATAGAGATAGACAAAGACGCCTGATAGCTTTAAATCAGAGTACATACCTAGACAAAGTTCTGAAAAGGTTCAGAATGGATAAGGCAAAGAAAGGTTCAGTGCCTATGTTGTCAGGTAAGATATTGAGCAAGGCTCAGTGTCCAGCTACGGTAAATGATAGGGAAGCTATGAGCAAAGTACCTTATGCCTCGGCCATAGGTTCTATCATGTATGCCATGCTGTGTACTAGACCAGATGTGTCCAATGCTCTTAGTTTGACAAGCAGATATCAAAGTGATCCAGGAGTGGAACACTGGACAGCCATGAAGAACATCCTAAAGTACCTAAATAGGACTAAAGAAATGTTCTTAGTCTATGGCGGTGATGAACAGCTTGTCGTAAAAGGTTACGTCGACGCTAGTTTTGACTCCAACAAGGATGATTCTAAATCTTACGTGATACGTGTATATTTTGAATGGAGGAGCTGTGAGTGGAGAAGTCGCAAGCAAAGCGTGATCGCGGGATCTACAGTAGAAGCGGAATACATGGCTGCTGCAGAAGCGTCAAGTGAAGGAGTTTGGATCAGAAACTTCATCACTGAGCTTGGCGTGGTTCCAAGTGCATTGGACCCACTGGAGATATTGTGTGACAACAATGGCGCCATAGCACTCGCTAAGGAACCAAGATATCATCCAAAGACCAAGCATATCAACCGCAAGTTTCATATAATCCGAGATTATATAGCAGATGGAGATCTGAAGATTAGCAAAGTACATACAGATCTGAATGTCGCAGATCCATTGACTAAACCTCTTCCACGTGTAAAACATGATCAGCACCTCAGTGCCATGGGTGTGAGATTGTTACCAAATGTAAACTAGATTATTGACTCTAGTGCAAGTGGGAGACTGTTGGAATTATGCCCTAGAGGCAGTAATAAAGCTGTTATTATTATAATTCTTGTTCATGATAATGTTTATATTCCATGCTAGAATTGTATTAAGCGGAAACTTTAATACTTGTGTGGTTTGTGAACAACACCGTGTCCCTAGTACGCCTCTATGGACTAGCTCATTGATTAATGATGGTTAAGGTTTCCTAACCATGGACATGAGTTGTCGATTAATAATGAGATAATATCATTGGGAGAATGATATGATGGACAGACCCAAACTAAGCGAAGCAATTAGATCGTGTCATCGTGTTCGTCTTTGCGAAGATTTTCTTATGTCAAATATTGTATTCCTTAGACCATGAGATAATACAACTTCCTGGTATCGGAAGAAAGCTTTGAGGTCATCAAACGTCATCCTATGAGAGGGTGATCATAAAGGTGTCTCTCAGGTGATCGGAAAGTATCTGTTGGGTTGTATGTATCGAGATGGGATTTGTCCCTCCCAAGTCGGAGAGATATACTTCGGGCCCACTCGGTAATCGATATCAACACCGCTTGCAAGCATGTGGTTAAGGAGTTAATCACAAAGTGATATTGGATTACGGAACGAGTAAAGTACTTGCTGTGAACGAGATTGAACTAGGTATGACGGTACCGACGATCGAATCTCGGGCAAGTAAAATATCGCGAGACGAAGGGAATATATATATGAGATTGATTGAATCCTGGCATCGTGGTTCATCCGATATGATCATCGATGAATATGTGGGAGTCAATATGGGTTTCGCACCCCGTTGATTATTGATAGAAGATCATGTCTACATATTCTCGAACCCGCAGGGTCACACACTTAACGTGTCTTGACGCTAGGATAGACTGGATAATTGGTTTATGAGTTTTTGTTCGGAGTCTCGGATGGGATCCGGGATATCACGAGAGGTTTCGGAGTGGTCCGGAGAATAAGATTCATATAAGGCAGTGCAGTTTTTGGAGTTCCGAATTGTTCCGGGTTAATCGGTATTGTACCTGAAGCTTCTAGAACCTTCCGGAAGGGGACCAACGTGGCCCCACCTTCCGGGAGGGGGCATGGGCCTATGAGGGAGTGCCCTGGCCGCATTGGGCCAGGGGAACAAGGCCCCATAGGGCCCAGCCGGCCAAGAGAGGTTTAAACTCGAGATAGACCTTCTAGAAGGGGGGGTTTCCTTGCCCCCACTCCTTATCCTTTGGGGCCGTCGGTTTGGGCTTGGGGGAGGGGATAGGGCTGCGCCCCCCCTCTATATAAAGAGGGGTAGGGGCGCACCAACCCCTTACACCTTCCCCTCCAACCCTAGCCGCCCTGCTGCCCTCCTCTCTCCCTCCCGACTGCTTGTAGGCGAAGCCCTGCTGCAGAAATTCTCCACCAATTGCACCGCGCCGTCGCATTGTAGATCCAACCCATCTCTCCACCATACTTGCTGGACCAAGGAAGGAGGAGACGTCGAGGTGCCGCACGTGTGCATCTCACGGAGGCATCGCCACTTGTGGTGCTATATCAGATCGGATCGCGAGGAGGAGAAGCGAGTACGACTACATCACCCACGTTCCGTCGAACGTTCCGCTGTGCGAATCTTCAAGGGTATGAAGATCTAATCCAATCTCTCTCGTTGTTTGCATCTCCTAGATTAGATCTTGGCTTTCCTTCTGTTCGCATCCGTAGAAATTTTTGATTTACTATGCTGCGAAACCCTTCAGCTTGTTTGAAAGATGGCATAGCAGCGAACCTAATTACGGTGGCACCGCCTGGATTAGGTCACCGGAACAGGGCACACAATGACATGCAGCACCGGCGGCACATGACGCGGTAGCTGGCCAGAGCGAGAGTGGAGGAAAGAAGGGGTCCAGGACAATCACAGGCTCACCCTTGACACGTGTGTAGCCTTGGCAAGGATGAAGGAGGTCGACAACAATAGTGATGGTGATGGAGGAGCTCATCGGTGATGGGGAAGACGTGGTCAATTTTGGTCGTGCGGCTTCGATTCCTTTGGCGAGGAGGATCAGCACAGCGAGGCGGTGCGTAGAGGCCGGTGGCGGGGCGACGGTTGGGTAGCCTGACGGCGTCCAAGCGCTTGTCCTCGCCGGCGGTGGCGATATGTTCGGGTGAGTGTGAAATAAGATCGGGGAAGGAGAAAGGTCCGCGGCGTTTAATTACTAATGGCTCACACATCTCAGTTGGAGCCAGCAACCGGGACTAAAGGGTCTTTAGTCCCGGCTGGTGGCTCCAACCGGGACGAATGACCAAAGCATTCGTCCCGGTTGGAGCCACCAACCGGGATGTATGATCCTAATTGGGCTGGCCCGAAGCAGCGTGCGCAAAGGCCCTTTAGTATCGATTATTTGTATAAGCCGGGACTAAAAGTCCTTTTTCAAATGTTTTTCAAACATTTCAGTCTAGGTTCCCGCCTTGTTTCTTATTTAGGTGTTTAAATTTGAAATGGTTTTTAAATAGTAAATCATTATGAATTTTAAAAAACTTTCAACGTTAAAATTATTTGAATTTGAATAACTAATCCAAAATCATTTTTTGTTTTCTAAAATAATTATTCAAACTATTAACCATTTTGCCATTTTCAAGTAAAAATGCATTAACTAATTTTTTTTGCATATTTTGGAATCTGAAAAAACATTCAACATGATAAGTGTTTGAATTTGAATAAATAATCCAAAAACATTTTTTGTTTTCTAAGATAATTATTCTAATTATTCAAACTATTAACCATTTTGCCATTTTCAATTAAAAAAGCATTAACTATTTTTTTTTGCATATTTTGGAATCTAAAAAAATTACAACATGAGAAGTGTTTGAATTTGAATAACTAATGCAAAACCATTTTCTATTTTCTAAAATAATTATGATAACTATTCAAATTATTAACCATTTTGCCATTTTAATTAAAATGCATTTACTAATATTTTTTGCATATTTTGGAATCTGAAAAAACTTTCAACATGAAAAATGTTTGAACTTGAATAAACATCATATTGTGAGTCTAAAAATGATTTTTTTTTCAAAATATCACGAGTGTTAGATCATGTACCTATAGTTCAAACCAGACCCACTTCCTACCGATTCGTCAGACATTTGTGTTTTTCACCCGGGAAGGATGGAAAGGTTTGAGATCTCTCGGTTGGGAGATCGTCCATGTAAGGTGGTCTAGTATTTTTGAAAAATGGGGTGGTAGCATTTTGAAACAACATTTTAGTGGTTGCTTCAAAACATGCCCCTTTTTGCGCTCATAAAATGGAAAATTGCTTTTCCGTGCGACGAAAAGGAAAGCTTCCACCTACAACATTGTTCGCCATCACAAGATACATATGCATGCACAATATGGGCATAGTATCACAAACTATGCTGCGATTTTGCACATAACATTGGTCATTTGGACCAAAATCCATGAAACCTCGAACATGATAGGTCATTTTGTGAAGGTTTTTTTGAGAAATAATCAATATACCAAGTTTGGTATTTTTTCTTGAAACTATGTCATATAATATGACACCACGTGAATGATTTACATTGTTCGGACAATTTTTGAATTTCTTATGCCCGTTTCAAATTTCCCTATTTCAAACTATGGTCAAAACGGCGGGATGAAGATAGGGGATGATCCTCATTAAAACTTGCATTGGATCTCTAAAGAAACATCATATTGTGAGTCTAAAATGATTTTTTTTTTAAAATCATGAGTGTTAGATCATGTACCTGTAGTTCAAACCGGACCCACTTCCTATCGATTCGGCATACATTTGTGTTTTTCACCCAGGAAGGAGAGAAAGGTTTGAGATCTTCAGTTGGGAGATCGTCCATGTAAGGTGGTATAGTATTTTTTTTAAATGGGTTGGTAGCATTTTGAAACAGCATTTTGGTGGTTTCTTCACAAAACGCCCCTTTTTGGCGCGCGGAAAATGGAAAATGGCTTTTCCGTGTGACGAAAAGGAAAACTGTCTCCCGCAACATTGTTCACCATCCGAAGATGCACATGCATGCACAATATGGTCATAGTATCACAAACTATGACATGATTCTGCACATAACATTGGTCATTTGGACCGAAAGCCATGAAACCTCGAACATGATAGGTCATTTTGTGAAGGTTTTTTAGACATAATCAATTTACCAAGTTTGGTATTTTCCTTGCAACTATGTCACATAATATGGCACCACACGAAGGTGTAGGGGTTCGTAGCATGGAAAACAAAAAAATTCTTTCACGTGAACATACACAAGCCAAGATCTAATCTACTAGATCGATGCACCGAGTTGATAGAGTACTAACCCTCGAAGTTCCAAAGCATTTAACGAGATACAGATCTCTCGTGGGTGATGTAGTCGTTCACTTGCTGATCTCAATGTCGCATAGACGATCCTTCTGGCGCCACATTCTGGTAGCGCTCCCGCGGTCGGTCACACATTGGGAACTCGATGAAGACCTTCCTCTCCCTTGTTCCAGCAGGCAGCGGAGGTTGTAGATCTCTACTCGTGATTCCAACATCACGTCGGTGTGGTGGTGGAATTAGAGGGGAGACCCCGCAGGGCTTCGCCTAAGCCAGAGCGGGTATGGTGGAGTAGAGAGAGAGCCTCGACAACTAGGGTTTACATGCCGAGGGGTGAAGGTGGCCGGCAGCTAGGGTTTAGCTAGACGGTGGCGGTTTAGAGGAGCTCTAGGTGGCGGCGACTTAGGAGGTGGGCCGGTAGCCGGCCTAGGGTTTTTGGGGTGAGGGGTAGGGGCGACCTACCCCTCCTTATATAGGTGGGAAGAGGCGGTTGGGGAAGGGGAGTCCTTACCCAACTCCTCTTCATGGCCGGTGGCAAGGGAGGGAGGGGAAACCTTCCTCCACTAGGTTTCCTCTCCTCCCTCCACTAGGCAATCTTGTTGGGATTTGAAATTTTCAAACTGGCGTTTGACTATCAAACTAGAGTTTGATATCTCTCTTCCCATTGCCCAGCCAAGTGACCTAGGGTATGATGCAACCATTATACAATGTCATGGCAGATTCCAAGTACCCATTCCCCATGGGGTGGTGGACCTTCTAGAACGTTCTAGAAGCTTCCGGTGAAAGCACCGAAAACATTTATGTACCCCGTAATTGGATCTCTTCGTGATGTCTCGGATCCTATCCGAGACTCCGAACAATATTCGGTATATTACTCACATTCCATATCTACTAAACAACATCGAATCCTTAAGTGTGTCTCCATACGGTTCGTGAATTATGCAGACATGATCGTGACTCTTCTTCGATCAATAATCAATAGAGGAATCTAGAAATTCATTTGGCTCCCACATATTTATACGATTACTTCATGATCGAATCAACCATTTACATACGATACCAATTTCCCTTTGTCTCATGATACTTTACTTATCCGAGGTTTGATCATCGGTATCTCTGCATACCTAGTTCAACCTCGTTACCGATAAGTACTCTTTACTCGTTCCTATTATATGTGATCCCTTGTGAACCAGTCACATGCTTGCAAGACAATTGGATGACATTCCTTTGAGAGGGCCCAGAGTATATCTATCCGTCATATGGATGGACAAATCCCACTCTTGATCAATGTGCCTCAACACATACTTTCAGAATACCTAATGCCACCTTTATAACCACCCAGTTACGAAATGGTGTTTGATGTCATCAAAGAATCCATCCGGTGATGGTTAACATGATCTCATGGTTGAAGGATTTAGGTTATTATGTATTTGAAAGCTTATAGAAAGTGAACTATTTTAAATGACTTGATCTTATGCTACGCTTAACTATAGGAGTGTGTCCATCACATCATTCTACTAATGATATGACCTTTTTATCAATAACATCCAATGTTTGTGATTGGGAAACCATGATCATCAATTAATCATCAAGCTAGTTTAACAAGAGGCTTTACTAGGGACTCTTTTATGCTTACAAATCACACAAGTATTAAAGTTTCCAATTAATACAATTATAGCACGGGATGTAAACATTCATCATAAACTCTTCCTTTCTTCGTCTTTGTCGTGTGGTTCCATATTTTCTACAAAAGGGGAAAAGTGGATGAGTCAAAGCGGCTAAGCGAGGAGGTTAGGTAGGCGACATTTGAGGGGCTAGGGTGCCGTGGTTTGATGACGAGATCACCTGAAATGTAACCCTAATACATGCTTGACAATTTAAACAGGGTAAGAGGGATATAAACCCTAATTCAGAGAAATCCCCGATGCATCAGAGAGGGTTCACTTGGTTCTTCTAACAAACTTGTTAATTGAAGTTTCTTAATAATGCTTGAGTATAGCTGTAAAAGATAGATGTCATTTTTATGAACATTTTGATATATTATTCATATTTTTCTGCCTTATAGATAATTAGTTATTGATTTTACAATATTTAAACAATTTCTGGAATTATTAAACTATTTATGTATCAGGCTAACATCATCACGACGTTGGGAACATTTCTCACTGGGGCTGTGTCTAGCCCAGAGGCTGACGATCAGGCCCAGGGCCACTTCAACGCCACCTCGGCTTGTCGGTGAGCATGCTTAGGTGGTGGCCGGTGACGTCGCTAGAGGGCTCGGGAGGAGGCATGCGCAGGCTTGTTTGAAAGATGGCATAGCGGCGAACCTAATTACGGTGGCACCGCCTGGATTAGGTCACTGGAACAGGGCACACAATGACATGCAGCGCCATCGGCACATGACGCGGTAGCAGGCCAGAGCGAGAGTGGAGGAAAGAAGGGGTCCATGACAATCACAGGCTCACCCTTGACACGTGTGTAGCCTTGGCAAGGATGAAGGAGGTCGACAACAATACTGATGGTGATGGAGGAGCTCATTGGTGATGGGGAAGACGTGGTCAATTTTGGTCGTGCGGCTTCGATTCCTTTGGCGAGGATCGGATCAAGATGATGGTGCGTAGAGGCCATATGGGGTGACCGTTGGGTACCCTGACGGCGTCCAAGCGCTTGTCCTCGCCGGCGGTGGCGATATGTTCGGGTGAGTGTGAAATAAGATCGGGGAAGGAGAAAGGTCCGCGGCGTTTAATTACTAATGGCTCACACGTCCCGGTTGGAGCCAGCAACCGGGACTAAAGGGTCTTTAGTCCCGGCTGGTTGCTCCAACCGGAACGAATGACCAAAGCATTCGTCCCGGTTGGAGCCACCAACCAGGATGTATGATCCTAATTGGGCTGGCCCGAAGCAGCATGCGCAAAGGCCCTTTAGTATCGATTAGTTGTATAAACCGCGACTAAAAGTCCTTTTTCAAATGTTTTTCAAACATTTCAGTCTAGGCTCCCGCCTTATTTCTTATTTAGGTGTTTAAATTTGAAATGGTTTTTAAATAGTAAATCATTATGAATTTTAAAAAACTTTCAACGTTAAAATTATTTGAATTTGAATAACTAATCCAAAATCATTTTCTGTTTTCTAAAATAATTATTCAAACTATTAAACATTTTGCCATTTTCAAGTAAAAATGCATTAACTAATTTTTTTTTGCATATTTTGGAATCTGAAAAAACAGTCAACATGATAAGTGTTTGAATTTGAATACATAATCAAAAACATTTTTTGTTTTCTAAGATAATTATTCTAACTATTCAAACTATTAACCATTTTGCCATTTTCAATTAAAAAAGCATTAACCATTTTTTTTGCATATTTTGTAATCTAAAAAAATTTCAACATGAGAATTGTTTGAATTTGAATAACTAATACAAAACCATTTTCTGTTTTCTAAAATAATTATGATAACTATTCAAATTATTAACCATTTTGCCATTTTAATTAAAAATGCATTAACTAATATTTTTTGCATATTTTGGAATCTGAAAAAACTTTCAACATGAAAAATGTTTGAACTTGAATAAACATCATATTGTGAGTCTAAAAATGATTTTTTCAAAATATCACGAGTGTTAGATCATGTACCTATAGTTCAAATCAGACCTACTTCCTAACGATTCGTCAGACATTTGTCTTTTTCACCCGGGAAGGATGGAAAGGTTTGAGATCTCCCGGTTGGGAGATCGTCCATGTAAGGTGGTCTAGTATTTTTCAAAAATGGGGTGGTAGCATTTTGAAACAGCATTTAAGTGGTTGCTTCAAAACATGCCCCTTTTTTGCGCTCATAAAATGGAAAATTACTTTTCCGTGCAACGAAAAGGAAAGCTTCCTCCTACAACATTGTTAGCCATCACAAGATGCACATGCATGCACAATATGGGCATAGTATCACAAACTATGCTGCGATTCTGCACATAACATTGGTCATTTGGACCAAAAGCCATGAAACCTCGAACATGATAGGTCATTTTGTGAAGGTTTTGTTGAGAAATAATCAATATACCAAGTTTGGTATTATTTCTTGCAACTATGTCATATAATATGACACCACGTGAATGATTTACATTGTTTGGACCGTTTTTGAATTTCTTATGCCCGTTTCAAATTTCCCCATTTCAAACTATGGTCAAAACGGCGGGATGAAGATAGGGGATGATCCTCATTAAAACTTGCATTGGATCTCTAAATAAACATCATATTGTGAGTCTAAAATGATTTTTTTTTAAATCATGAGTGTTAGATCATGTTCCTGTAGTTCAAACCGGACCCACTTCCTATCGATTCGGCAGACATTTGTCTTTTTCACCCAGGAAGGAGAGAAAGGTTTGAGATCTTCAGTTGGGAGATCGTCCATGTAAGGTGGTATAGTATTTTTTAAAATGGGTTGGTAGCATTTTGAAACAGCATTTTGGTGGTTTCTTCACAAAACGCCCCTTTTTGGCGCGCGGAAAATGGAAAATGGCTTTTCCGTGTGATGAAAAGGAAAACTGTCTCCTGCAACATTGTTCACCATCCGAAGATGCACATGAATGCACAATATGGTCCTAGTATCACAAACTATGAAATGATTCTGCACATAACATTGGTCATTTGGACCGAAAGCCATGAAACCTCGAACATGATAGGTCATTTTGTGAAGGTTTTTTAGACATAATCAATTTACCAAGTTTGGTATTTTCCTTGCAACTATGTCACATAATATGACACCATACAAAGGTGTAGGGGTTCGTAGCATGGAAAACAAAAAATTTCTTTCACATGAACATACACAAGCCAAGATCTAATCTACTAGATCGGTGCAACGAGTTGATAGAGTACTAACGAGATACAAATCTCTCATGGGTGATGTAGTCGTTCACTTGCTGATCTCAAGGTCGCATAGACGATCCTTCCGGCGCCACATTCTGGTAGCGCTCCCGCGGTCGATCACACATTAGAAACTCGATGAAGACCTTCCTCTCCCTTGTTCCAGCAGGCAGTGGAGGTTGTAGATCTCTACTCGCGATTCCAAAAGCACGACGGTGTGGAGGTGGAAGTAGAGGGGAGACCCTGCATGGCTTCGCCTAAGCCAGAGCGGGTATGGTGGAGTAGAGAGAGAGAGCCTCAACAACTAGGGTTTAGATGCCGAGGGGTGGAGGTGGCCGGCAGCTAGGGTTTAGCTAGACAGTGGCGGTTTAGAGGAGCTCTAGGCGGCGGCGAGTTAGGAGGGGGGCCGGTAGCCGGCCTAGGGTTTTTGTGGTGAGGGGTAGGGGCGACCTACCCCTCCTTATATAGGTGGTAAGGGGAGTCCTTACCCAACTCCTCTTCATGGCCGGCGGCAAGGGAAAGAGGGGAAACCTTCCTGCACTAGGTTTCCTCTCCTCCCTCCACTAGGCAATCTTGTTGGGATTTGAAATTTTCAAACTGGCGTTTGACTATCAAACTAGAGTTTGATATCTCTCTTCCCATTGCCCAGCCAAGTGACCTAGGGTATGATGCAACCATTATACAATGTCATGGCAGATTCCAAGTACCCATTCCCCATGGGGTGGTGGACCTTCTAGAACGTTCTAGAAGCTTCCGGTGAAAGCACCGAAAACATTTCTGTACCCAGGAATTGGATCTCCACGTGATGTCTCGGATCCTATCCGAGACTACAAAAAACATTCGGTATCTTACTCACATTCCATATCTACTAAACAACATCGAATCCTTAAGTGTGTATCCCTATGGTTCGTGAATTATGCAGACATGATCGTGACTCTTCTTCGATCAATAATCAATAAAGGAATCTAGAAATTCATTTGGCTCCCACATATTTCTACGATTACTTCATGATCGAATCAACCATTTACATACGATACCAATTTCCCTTTGTCTCATAATACTTTACTTATCTGAGGTTTGATCATCGGTATCTCTGCATACCTAGTTCAACCTCGTTACCGATAAGTACTCTTTACTCGTTCCTATGATATGTGATCCCTTGTGAACCAGTCACATGCTTGCAAGACAATTGGATGACATTCCTTTGAGAGGGCCCAGAGTATATCTATCCGTCATATGGATGGACAAATCCCACTCTTGATCAATGTGCCTCAACACATACTTTCAGGATATCTAATGCCACATTTATAACCACCCAGTTACGAAATGGTGTTTGATGTCATCAAAGAATCCATCCGGTGATGGTTAACATGATCTCATGGTTGAAGGATTTAGGTTACTATGTATTTGAAAGCTTATAGAAAGTGAAATATTTTAAATGACTTGATCTTATGATACGCTTAACTATATGAGTGTGTCCATCACATCATTCTCCTAATGATATGACCTTTTTATCAATAACATCCAATGTTTGTGATTGGGAAACCATGATCATCAATTAATCATCAAGCTAGTTTAACAAGAGGCTTTACTAGGGACTCTTTTATGCTTACAAATCACACAAGTATTAAAGTTTCCAATTAATACAATTATAGCATGGGATGTAAACATTCATCATAAACACAAAGATATAATAATAACTACTTTTATTATTGCCTCTTGGGCATATCTCCAATAGTCTCCCACTTGCACTAGAGTTAATAATCTAGATTACATGGTAATATACCTAACACCCATGGCGTTCTGGTGTTGGTCATGTTTTGCCTTAGGGAGAGGTTTAGTCAACGGATCTGCTAAGATCTGTGTGTACTTTGCAAATCTTTATGTCACCATCTTCGACATGCTCATGAATAGTGTGAAAATGTAGCCTGATATGCTTCAGCTTCTTGTGTGACCTTGGCTCCTGTGCAGTGTCTATGGCACCCATGTTGTCACAGTAGATGGCCATCGGGTCCGACACACTAGAAACCATACCAAGCTCCATAATGAACTCCTTCATCCATATCGCCTCTTGTGAAGTCTCTGAAGCATCTATGTATTCCGATTCTGTTGAAGATCTCGCCACAACGCTTTGCTTAGCACTCCTCTAGCTCACTGCTCCACCATTCAAAGTAAATAAGTATCCAGATTATGATTTAGAATCATCTGGGTCGGTTTTCCAACTAGCATCGGTGTAACCGTTTACAACGAGTTGTTCATCACCTCCATAAGAAATAACCATATCCTTAGTCCTTCTTAAGTACTTTTGGATAGTTTTGACCGCTATCCAGTGATCTACTCCTAGATCACTTTGATATCTTCTAGTTAAACTAACATCATATGCAATATCCGGTCTTGTACATAGCATGACATACATGATAGATCCTATGGCCGATGCATGTCATACCTTGTTAGCATCTTTAACATCAACAAAACCTTTGGGTTGTACCATATACAAATCTTCATCAATGTCTCCATTGAGGAATGCCGTTTTGACATCCATCTGCCATATCTCATAATCGTAATATGTAGTGATTGCTAACAAAATCCTCACAGACTTTAGCTTCGCTACCGGTGAGAAAGTCTCATCGTAGTCAACTCCTTGAATTTGTAGGAACCCTTTCGTGACAAGTCAAGCTTTATAGACGGTTACATTACCATCAACATCTATTTTCTTCTTGAAAATCCATTTGTTCTCGACAGCCTTCCGGCCATCCGATAAGTCCACCAAAGTCCATACTTGGTTTTCGTACATGTATCCAATCTCGGATTTCATGGCTTCTTTCCATTTGATTGAATTTGGGCTCATCATCGCTTCCTCAGATGTCACAGGATCGTCGGTGTTGTCCACCAACATGACACTCATAACGGGATCATACCTATCGGGAGTGGTACTAGTTTTGTTGACCTATGAGGTTAAGTAGTAACTTTGTTCGAAGTTTCATGATCATTATCACTAGATTCCTCTCTTATTGGTGCATGCACCATAGGAACATCTTCTGGTGCTGCTCTACTCTCAAATCCGTGAGAAGGTTCAACAGCCTTGTCGAGTTCTATTTTCCTTCTAGTCACTTCTTTCAAGAGAAACTCCTTCTCGACAAAGGATCCATTCTTGGCAACGAAATTTTTTCCTTCGGATCTATGATAGAAGGTATAACCAATAGTTTCCTTCGGGTATCCTATGAAGATGCATTTTTCCGCTTTGGTTTCAAGCTTGTTGGGCTGTAAATTCTTTACATAAGCTTTGCAACCCCAAATTTTAAGGAACGGCAATTTAGGTTTCGTACCAAACCATAATTCATACAGTGTCGTTTTAACAAATTTAGATGGTTCTCTATTTAAAGTGAATGCGGCTGTTTCTATTGCATAACCCCAAAATTATAACGGTAAATCTATAAGAGACATCACATAATGAAACATATCTAAGAGAGTTTAATTACGACGTTCAGACACACCAGTATGTTATGGTATTCTTGGCGGTGTCAATTGTGAAAGTATTCCGCATTTCCTCAAATTCTCACCAAACTCATAACTTAGATATTAACCTCCACGATCAGATCATAGAAAATTAATCTTCTTGTTACGTTGATTCTGTATTTCACTTTGAAATTCCTTAAACTTCTCGAAAGTTTCGGACTTATGTTTCATGAAATAGATATACCCATATCTACTCAAGTCATCCGTGAAAGTTAGAAAAAAATGATAACCACCGCGTGATGCCACACTCATCGGGCCACACACATCGGTATGTATGATTTCCAATAAGTCTATAGCTCGCGCCATCATACCAGAAAATGGAGTCTTAGTCATTTTACCCATCATACATGCTTTGCATCTTTCAGGTGATTCAAGAAGTCCATCGGGATGCAGTTTCTTCATACGCTTCACTCCAATGTGACCAAGATGACAATGCCACATGTATGTAGAATTATCATTCAATTTCAAATGTTTACCATCTATATTATGAACATGTGTATGACTACTATCAAGATTCAATAAGAATAAACCATCTATCATAGGCGCATGACCATAAAATATAATACTCATATAAATCGAACAACCATTATTCTCTGACTTAGACAAGTAACCGTCTCGCAATAAAAATATCTTGATATAATGTTCATGCTCAACGCAGGGACCAAATAACAATTATTTAAGTATAGAACTAATCCTGATGGTATATGAAGAGGGAGCGTGCCGACATCAATCACATCAACCTTGGAGCCATTTCCAACGCGCATCGTCACCTCGTCTCTCACTAGTCTTCGTTTATTATATAGCACCTATTTCAAGTTACAAATATGAGCAACCGAGATAGTATCAAATACCCAGGCACTACTACAATTACTAGTAATATACACATCAATAACATGTATATCGAATATACCTTTCTTCTTGATGTTGCCGTTCTTTAGATCTGCCAGGTACTTGGGGCAATTCTGCTTCTAGTGACCTTCTCCCTTGCAGAAAAAGCACTCAATATCAGCCTTAGGACCAACCTTGGTCTTATTTGTAGGTGCGGCAGCTTTCTTGCCGCCTTCTTGAAGTTAACCTTCTTATTAGGCTTGCCTTGCTTCTTGAAATTGGTGGTCTTATTGACCATCAACACTTGGTGCTCTTTCTTGATATCCACTTCCGCAAACTTCAACATAGAGAAGACTTCTGGTAACGACTTATCCATGCCCTGCATGTTATAGTTCATCACAAAGTTCTTGTAACTAGGTGGTAGTGATTGGAGGACACGGTGATTCCCCAATGCATTAGGAATCACTATACCCAAGCTTTAGGGCTTATTGGCATGCCCAGACATTTTGAGCACGTGCTCACTAACAGAGCATCTTGCAGCTAAAGAAGTTTTCAGAAGCTTCATAACTCTCAACTGCCGCGTGAGCCTTAGATATCATTTTGAGTTCACGGACAATATCATGTGGGTCAAAGTTCTCAAATCTTTTCCGAAGCTCCGATTCCAAACCATACAAGATAGCACACTGAACTATGGAGTATTGATTCTTTCGAGCAAGGTAAAAAAAGTCACCTCATAGGTAGCATCAGCTGCAGGCGGGTCACCTAGCGGTGCATCCAACACATAGGTCAACTGGCCAGCATTAAGGACAATCATCAAATTGCGGAACCAATCCGCGAAGTTGCTTCCATTGTTTTTTAGCTTTTATTTCTATAGGAATGCATTAAAATTGATGGTAGGGGCCGCCATGATCTAAAATATATTTACTAAAGTTTAGACTAAGTTTATGACAAATTGAGTTCATATTTAATACTTAAATTAACTAGGTGAACTCCCACTTAAAACAATGTCCCTCACATTGGTTTAGTGATCACACGAACCAAATCCACTACATCAAGTCCGATCATCACGAGAGATGATGTAGTTTCAAAGGCAAACAATCAACATCTTCATCATATCATCTATATTAATCATGCTTTACCTTTCGGTATTCCGTGTTCCGAGACCATGTCTATACATGCTAGGCTC